>OY284413.1:5971591-7171591 GCA_958301585.1 Merodon equestris | reverse complement strand
GTCATCATTGACAAAAACGTATGTCAAATTCCGTCAAATGTGAACGCTTTGCTCACTCTTCCCCTCGATTACAGTGACGTAGTTCATCATGAGTTCTTGACGGAAGCTCATACAGTCAATAACAAATATTAAAAAAATTCATGGCTGTTGCACCACGAGCTTGGTCTCTAACATCTTTTTTCTCTTCCCGAAACTGAAAAGACCCATGAAATAATGGAGGTATGGAAGAGAAGAGCCAAGGTATAGCAAAAAGCGCATATCACAAGTGATTCGATGATTGGAATAAGTGTTCGCGCAAGTGTATTATCTCCGAGGTGAAGTACTTTGAAGGTAATAAAATAGGTTTTGATAAATAAATAAATATTTTCCGAGAAAAATAAAAAAAGTCACCTTATTTTTTGAACAAACCTATACATAGATTATTATTTGTTTAGATCTCTGCAAAACTTCCTTAAAGAAAAGAAATGTTCATCAAAAAGAGACTGTGATAAATGAACGAGTTTCTCATCCAAGTTAGTCTGATGGACTTATGGAACTGCTCCCTAGATGGTAAGAGGTCGTAGATAATAATAAAAATGTCAATAATTGGCGCTACAGCCCATGGAGGATCAAAGCTGAAGCTTTCCATAATCGCCTATGTTGTATGTGATTCACTTCTTCCTTTAGATGAGAGGGCCTACTGCTTATTGCCGACAACTCTTTTATAGGGCATACGTTTTATCCATACCCCGCTGAGGAAAAACACGACTTCGGTATTATTCGAACCCCGTATCATCGGAGTTAGAAGCCAGTATAGCACTCAGTGAGCCTCAGTGGTGGCATAGATTGCCTGTTGCCTATTTATTCGTATATTTCCACCTAGTTTAAAGCCTTTTAATGTTGACGGGAGGAAATAGAATGTCCTTTATGGCCTCAAGAGAATTGCAAGCCCTCAAGAGTAACAGAAAGTTTGTTTCTGCTTCGTGCCCAAGAGACCCGAAAAAGAAAGGTCCACCAGGTCCGGTGGTGATGGAGTTTTTGCATACTGCCCTGTACCGGCGTGATCCTGGTAAGATCGAATGTTCTTTCTGCCTAAAAATAGCAGATTTTTTAAAGACTTTCAATTAGTTTTAAGGTGTATACCCTTAAACCAACTACTGTTCCTCGTTTACCCATAAGGAAATGTAGGTTGTGTTTAGCATAACCAAAGTCGTGTATTCTCAATCTACAAAACGCATAAAACGATGCCCTATTTCAGAGTGGACTATGACGGCAAGAAAACTCTTCATGGGCAATCGCTTTACATTCCGCTGAAGTCAAGACATCAGACCCACTCAGGCAGCCATAAAAATCGAAAGAATTCATCTTCAAGCTAAATCACTAGGTGGAAATAATTCCCATTTATTCAAATACAATATCTAACATCAACATCAAACCTTATAAATAGCACATAATCACTTAAAAAGAGTCTATAAAACTAGCGGTATTAACCGCACATATCGATGGGCATTTAAAATATTTAAAACAGAATCAATTGTTTAAAACAACATTCGATCTACATACAAGTATTCAGATGTCTATTTGGCTAAAGATGATTAAATGAATTAGAAATGACTCACGCGAATAACATCCAAATTCTTTACCGTGGCATCACCGATAACGCTCCTCTTCTCCACCTTTTTCCCTGTCACGAACTTGTTCACTTCGGGTCGCTTTGCGGTTGACGCGGCTACAGCATCGACATCGGCTTGATGACGGTCCGGATCGCTTAGCGATCTTCGAAGCTTAGCGACTGACGCACGTTTTGCATGAAATGATCCGCGAATAATTCTTGCTAACTCATAGGCTGGATTTCGTTGATGAGTTTTGGTTGTCTGCGGGGGTGTTATCTTAAATGTGGGGATCAAGGGTGGTTGCATTTCAAACGAACTATCGGGCGAGGTGTTACGACTAACGCTGCGGCAACAGATTCCATCATCGTTATCCTCTTCATCGGCATCGGTATCGTGACAATTGTGTGTTAGCCTGGATCCCAGGCGGGCCCTCATCATGACCGGTGACGATGTCGCACTGTTGCTTCGGGATGGTGTGCGTAGAGTTTGAACTTTCTTCTTCGCCGATGATAGGAACTGGAGAACTCTCGATGATGACTTAGAGCCAGTTGATCTTCGAAGTGTAGGCGGAAGGTTTAGATTATCATGGTCATTGATGAATGCCATCTTAGACGGCGTTTTGAGTGAGTCGTCATCATGCCCATCACTGGAACCGATATCGGAATCAGTTGAGATGACCGATTCTTTACGTTTTGGAACTGTTAACGTTGCGGATGGCGATTTCTTAACTGGTGTCGATGCCAATAATGAACTAATGTCATCGATTTCTTTTTCCTTTTGACATTTTGCCAACGATTTTCGATTTCTCTCCTCGAATGCCTTTACGAATTTCATGAGACTTTCACGATCCAATTCGGTCACGCAACGATGGCGAATATACGGTTTGGCTTGTATGCTTTTCACTTCGAAACTCGTGTCAAAACTGCCAGAGTCGTTGACGTTGGCTATCGATTGAACGAATCGCTCGACCATTATCGCTACGGACTTTGTATCACAATTCTGTCTTAAATCGGCTAAAGGTTTCCTTGGTTTAGACCGGGATGTCGAATCACTCGCACTCACTTTGACCATCCTTGAAGATGAAGCACAAAAATTGGTAAAAGATAAATTATAAATAAATTCTAGATAATGTTGCTTGCACGACTACGATGAACGGACTGAATGAGTTGGTTCCTCATTGAATGGAAAAGTCTTCTCTACTTGTGCCTCCACTTACGACCAGTGCAGATATTATTTTGAGCATGAAAACTCGATTAGGATGTCTATATATATCCAGAGTTTCCTTAAGAGGAACACCCCGTGCGAAAGGGGTGCGCAAATAGCGCGCGCACTTTCCTACTTAGTTTCGAATCTGAGTAATTCAATTCAAATGCTGAAGTAGGTGCTGCGCAAGTCGTGAACACGTGCGTTTCCTGATATACGAGTTCGAGTGCTCATACGACGGGCATTCATGTGATGATGAGACTATAGCCCGGGAACGTTCTTTTCTTCTGTGAGACGAATTCATAATTCGTCGGATCTCTGTTGTTTGTTCAGTTCGATGTACATATGTACATGTGAACGTAAATAGACAACAACTTTGACGAGTTGCTTTATTGTTGCTCATGTGACATTTAAATGGGATTGTGAAATTCTTTGGGTACCTGAGAGGTGTCATGGAATTGATAGAACATTGGGCGGGTCCACGCATTTCAATGTCGCCTTCTGTTTGGTATGCAAATTGGTGGTGATGGACGGGTTGTAAGTAAAGAACATAATTTGTTGTTATGGGGCTATTGTGTCATTGGTTAGGTGTGCACTCTAGGAGATATTGGATTACAAAAGGTCCAGTTAAAGCGGAAATTAACCTTCATAACGTAAATTAGAAAAAAAACTGCTGGTAAAGCAGAAGAATTCCCAGACAATGTAACTGTGGACTGTTTTTGATAGTCTAAAGATTCAACCAATAGAGTATATGTCTTTACGCCAGCCTACTGAAATGCCCCCTTACATGCGAATCGTATGGCACAACCATAATGGGACTATGCTTGGTTTCGTTAACTTAAGAGGTTTTACGGAAGGTTCAAATGAAATGAGACATTCGACATGGAATTTTGACAGCTTAAAGTTTTCGTTCGGTGTAAGGCAGAGCCCACTTGGGACTATTATGAAGGACTCTTAAGGGAAGCTGAACAATTTACAAGACCTGAGGATGTTAAGAGTGAAAAACGATTGTATTAGCGCATAATTCCATACTCGCAAGCTTCTTAAGTTTGACTTGGATGCATGCTATGAATTTTTCATTATAAAACTCAAAACCTTTTTAACTTTCGTCTGACTTTCATTTCTTCTGAAAAGTAAGCCTCCACTATACGAGGTTTGTTCAAAAAATAAGGTGACTTTTTGAATTTTTTGGATAGAGGCTAGACGTGTTTTGGTGGGCTTTGTGATTTAAGAAAAATGGATCAAAGAATCTGTATTCAAATTCGTGTGAAAAATTAAACTAAGTGTCCCAGCGTAGTTGAAATGTTGATTGTGGCATTGAACGAGAAAATTTGTATAAGGGGTATAGGCTACCTTCACACAAGGCCGAGAAGATGTTAATGACGATGCCCGTCCTTGATGGTCCAGCACGCTAATTGTTATGGAGAATCACCTAATCAATATCAGAGAAGTTGCTGAGGATATAGGCCTATAGGTTGGTTCATAACATGACATGAAACGTATGTCGGCGAAGTTGGTTCCGAAATTGCTAGATTTTGACCAAAAGAATCATCGCATGAGCACCGCTTAGGAGCTGTTGAATAACGGGAATGACGATCCAGATTTAGATATTGAGACGGGCGAAACATTGGTATATGGTTGTGACGTTAAAATCAAATCCCAATGGAGGGACCAATCAGAATAGTCAAGGCCGAAAAAGCTCAAGTTCGGTCAAATTTTTTCTTCGATTAATAAGGAATATTATGTTAAAATAATGCATCGTTTACGTGAAACAATACGAAGAAAATGTCCGGTGTTATGAGAAAAAAATTCATGGCTGTTGCATCACGATAATGCACCTGCTTCTGTCAGCAACAGTAAGTGGCTTGTGAATAATTTTTTACTAAAAACAATATCCAATCATGCCTCAGCTACTGTATTCACCGAACTTAACCTCCTGCGACTTTTTCTCTTCACAAAAGTTAAAAGATACGACTGAGGAGATAAAACCCCATCGCTGGAGGAGCTCAAGGCTGTACCAACAAACGCACATCAGAAGTACTTCAAAATTTGAAAAAGCGCTGGTGCAAGTGTATTATATCTGAGAGTGATTACATTGAAGCGGACAAAATAGATATTGATAAATAAATAATTATTTTTTGAGTAAAACAAGAAGTCACCTTATTTTTTGAACATACCTACTTAAACACTGCTGACTTCTGTAGGTTTTTTGAATGGGGAAACATCAATACTGTGCTCTAATGCTAACGCATCCTTAAACTTTCTTTGACAGACCAATGCCGAAATGTCTGTTAAGGTTTACATTTCATAGACAAGCAACGTGTGCAAATTGTGTAAAATTTCTACCGAATTTCTGAGTCAGTGATTTCAACTTCAAGAGCGATCACTAGAATTTTCGGTTCTGATAATAGTACCGTGGATAATAGAAAGTGGATAAATACGAATCAACATGTTATAGATGGCGCCACTATTGAAGTGGAAGTTTGAATGAAAGTTTTAGCCTTCAACGAAACGTATCGTTGTAAATTGTAATGAAAATCTGACGTTAAGTTCACAAGTTGCAGTGGTTTCACAGACGCTGCTTCGTGGGTTGATAAAGCATTGCTGTTTGATGGGGAAAAAAATCCTTCCAAGCAAAAAATGACAAGTGTTATTCGGTCATTGCTCCATTGAGACAAATCAGTGGTTTGCTGATTTTAAGGGCGATAGCACAAACAATGATGATGCTAAACGCTCGGCAGTAGTTCCAGAAAACAAAAAAGTCCACAAATTGGTTTTGGCCGATCGTAAATTGAAGTCTGATATTTAGCATCTTAAAAGTATCAGAAAGCAGTATATTCACCACGTTTGGTCACCGCCCTTGCTAATAACAACGAGCCGATGATTTTTTTTTTGGAGCTGTTTCAGCGGAATAAAAGTAAATTTATTCATGCGGTATGTGACAGTGGACGAAAATGGATCCATCACTGCACTCCAGATTCATATCGGTGGTCAGCTTAGTGGATAGCAAATGTCAGCTGCTGAGGTCTTGACCTTTATTTTTTGGGATCTGCACGGTATTTTATCCAGAAAGGAAGAATCAACAATAGCCAATATTATATGATGCTTCTAAAGAACTCGTGTCGGACAACGAAAGAGTTGCAGCAAAAGGGAGGAGATATTTCGAAAAATTGCTTAACGTACATGGAGGGGAAACAGCATTGGAAAACGGGTTATCCACGCAGCAGAAATTCAGGAAGAACTCTCAACCATCGAGGAAGTAAAAGAAGCAATTCGCCGACATAAGAATAACAAGGCAGCAAGAGTCCACCCAATGCCATCGGAATAGAATTCGCTGAAGAGCATTTAACAGAGAAGTTACATGGGATACAACTATATGGAACAGTGACTCTATCCCCAAGGAATGAAAAAACTCGGTCATCATTCCCGTCCTTAAAAAAGGTGACCGAATACAATGCAATAATTACCGAGAAATATCGCTGCTATCAAATTGTTAAAAGGTATCAAATATTTTTTTTTAAATCTGACCTCATACGCTCAGGAATAAATCGGAGACTACCAGCCTTCAAGAGGAACCGCTCGACGAGTGATTCGGTTTTCACTTTACGACATCTTCTGGTTAAGAAATGGAAGAGCTCCATGAGATGTTCTACCAACTTTTCGTGGATTCTAAGAAGGCGTACGACTATATATGTAAATCGATTGCCCTTGTAAGGCTGAGACTCCCGAAAAAATTGGAGAAACTGGTAGTTATAGTAGGAAACACCTTATCTGAGAATCGGGATTAAAATAAGGAAACGCCATGTGAATAACCCTTAATGCAAAGACACCCGCTCTAGCTTATGCTAAAGATTTGTACCTCCTGAGAGATTGTGAAGAAACATTTTAAGTGTAAATGAAAGGAAAACCAAGTACATACTCGTATATGGCCACTGATTCGGATCGATGCAAACCTCGCAGACGACTGTACTCGATAAAGGTTTTGAGTGCCAAAAATGATATAAAGATCAAACGAAATAAAAGGCTGCATATGGGTAACTCGATGGAGGAACTATTCAAAACAACTCTTTTCTCCAGTTGTGCAAAATCCATATTTATGAAACCATTATAATGATTGTGACAGTGACTATGACACACAGATGTTAAACTTAGTCTCTGACTAAAACGAGGAAACTAGATTTCGGATTTTTGTCAACAAGATCTGTAGTGGGAAACACGACGAAGAAACAGGCGATTGGAGAATACTACACAATCAAGAACTCGCGGAGCTTTATTTAGCCATTTCCGAGTAGTGAAATCGTGAAGACTAAGATGAGCAGGAAAAGTAGAACGAATGAACAGTGGACGAACAGTCTAAAAAAATAATAATGTGAAAAAGACCATCAGGAGGGCCGCGCGGAGGATGGGAAGACAATATAAGAATAGACCTTGAAGAGGTGGAAAGGGGCAGCGAAATATGAAGCCAATAAGCTTATGACAAGGAAGCGTGGTGAAGAGGTTCTGAATTTTTGAACCTTTAGCAAAAAAAAAAAATAGATACGTTTTAAGGTAAAATTAGCGAAAAAAGGAAAAGGTGTTCTTTCCCCAGGGCTATGATGCTATGAACCATGTCATAAGTCGTTCACAACAGTGGCGAAAATCACTTTGAATTGCTTCTCCATCAACTGGATTATCAGCATCCGGCTCCCAGCGACCGCTACCTGCTACCATATTTAAAAGAATGTTCCACGGAAAGAGATTTCATTCCAAGGAAGACGTGATAGCCGAAACTGAAACGTTTTACAATAGGGGCATCGAGACCTTAGGGAAGCGTTCGAGGTCGACTTTTGTCTTGAAAATTATTTTATTAATCGTCCTATGAACTTATGTCTGTTAATCGCTATTGAACGTTCCTATGCCAGTGAGACGATGCATCATTCGAATTACTGAAAATAACGCAACCGTACTTGTAACTGATTCTGTTCGAAATGAACCAAATCAGCCGATTCACAGGATTTTGGAATTTTTTAGTCGAATTCTTGACGAATTTCGGGTAAAGTTTTTGGCCTATACTCTACCTACATCAAATTAACTCAAGAACTGAAGCTATTTGAAGCACAGAAACTTGTCCGACCAGACACCCCAAAACTTGAAGAAAACCCTGAGTTTTATCGAAAAATCATCTTGTGCGATGAAGCTCATTTTCGGCTTAATGGCTTCGTCAATAAGCTAAATATGCGTTATTGGGCAACAACAAGCCCATATGTGCTTCAAGAGACTTCATTTCATTCCGGCTGTGTGATAAGATCGTATTTATTCGTCGGTAAAAATGATCGCCATGCTACGATCTTGGAGTTCGCTATTGTGTCATATTGGAAGATTATTTTCGGACAGAATTCGTTGGGCAAAACAAAAACAATCAACAAATTAATTTATTGAAGAGGAAGTAATCGGTAATCATGTAATCGTGAGAAATAGTCCGATCGAACAGTCACCTCGCCCATACGATTTAATAGCATTGGATTTCTTTTATGGTTTAGACCAACATTACGAGTAGAGGAACTCAGGAACAATATCGAACAGGAAATAGCCTAATTTCCGGCCGATATGTATGAAAGAGTGGAGGTAAATTGGATCCAAATAATGGATCGCGGCAAACATGTTCGCGAGTGATTGAATTTAATTCTTAGATTTAACATGTGTACTACACCTGGAATAAATTTTAGCCCGATATCCCAATTATTTTGTGTTTTAATTAAATACAAAATTGTTGTTTCCTTATTGAAAAACGATGGATTAAATGGCATGAAGTCAACAATGGGTATTTTCCATTTGATGATCCTGGGTGTTCACAGACTATGTATGTATATCTCATCTAACCTATATAACGAAATCTGCCTTGAAGGGAATCGACTCGTAATCGAACCGATCAAGATGACTTTTAATTGCAGCCAGAAGCGCTCTCCAAAGGAAAATAAACACGAATCCGATGGGTACCCGGAACGAGAGCCGAGTGTTGTACATTTAAATGTTTTTGATTAAATTCATGAATAAGCCGTGCACCGCAATTTATTGCTTCTGAAATCCTGAATAAAATCGTAAACAGTCCAGACACAGGTCTCGATGTTGTGCGGCAGAATCCCCGAGTTCCTTGAACTCGCGTGGATACAACAGAGTTATGATGTTAAATGGGAGCGGAGTTCATGCGAAGTAATTCATGTAAATATTTATATCCTCGTCTGTATATAGAAACGATGGACTTTAATTAATCAAATTAGTGACGTCGTTGACGTGCATGTGTTTTCCGTGGTGTCAATGGAAATTTGAACAAGTGCCAGGCGGTAACAAACGGATTGAAAAAATACAAACATCACCAACAAGGGAAATGCCTTGACGATTAGTCACTAATTAATGCAAAAGCACAAGTCTAACCTAACACGAGCGGTACAATCCCTATAATCCCAGCCTAGCTTCGATGAAGTGCTGTGTCATCGATGACGCGTCACTCCATGCCGTGACTGCTAACTTGGCTATTCCTGACACAAGACCATTGAAACCAAAGAGAGGAAGTAGTCCGTCGCGCCGTGTAGGTTGTACGGTCTATTTTCGTTCCGTGCTAACCCATTTTGAATTTGAGATGTTTACATTTGTTCCAAGTGTTTTGTCGAACAGGGAAATCCCAACACCATTCCGTCCAAGTTCATCGCAGTTCGTGAAATTCAATTGTTCTATATTTTGTACTCACAATTTCTCATGATTTCGGATGATTACAATTATTTTTGGAATTATATTTGTTGAATATATAAAGAGCGATTGCGCGATTGAAAAATTCCTCCGAACAATTGGATCATTCACTTGTAACACAAAAACAACATCGAATTCAATCGAATCGAATCACTATGACTTGGGGTATTGTCGACGATAGCAAGAACCACTTTTTTCGATTCAATTTGATGTTTACATTCCAGGGAAGAGAAGGTATCGTACGTTCTCTGCAAGAATTGGATGTTTTTTTTGGAATTTTGTTGTGGCCCCCAGGTGCGATTTGGATTTGTTTACCGGAAAGAACGTCCAGTGGCAATAAAGGCAGGCGTACGTACGGCGCCGAGGACGATTAAATTAAAACAGCGTTAATGGCTTAAATAATAGTCGGAATATAAACAAATAATTTCTCGCGAACACTGGGGATCGATTGATTTGGTTGCGCGATGGAAACTGAATCTAAACTGAATGCGGTTGATCGAAGGCATGCGGCTCGAACCCAGCTTAGTGCGGTTGAAGAAAAAAAAAAAAAAAGTCAAGATGTTATGACGATAGTCTGAGGCGAAGTGGTATGTCAGCTCGTAGCGCGATACTTCCCGTAAACAGGTGGGTTCGTGGTGCGTGTTGTTGTTGTTTCCACCTAGTCATGTGAGTCGTGGGCTTGAGCACTTCACTGCGTCGTTAACAGGTGCGTGTGTGTGTGTGTCTCTTGGCATTTGGTATTTTCTTCTTGTCGTTTGTTGATGAATAATGGCGAAGGAAATTCCCCTGCTCAGTAACCAACACATTGTTGGACGAAAGTGCGACATGTGTAGGGGACACAAGTCGGCCCATAATTGATTGTCGCTTGACTGATTCTCAAATTGTCTGTATAGTATTCGCGCGTACTACGTTCTACTATGGAAGGACAAGTGCATTTCGACGGTTCACACATCAACCGGTTTCGGTTACAATTCCATCGTCTTCCCGTTTTGTCTTATTCCTGATACACGTATTCCATCTTACAGTGCTCTTCAAGGCGTGCTAATCGATTTTTAAGAGCAGTTAAAGCTGATAGCTTCAGTCTTGCAAATGAAGCGTTTTTATTCATTTAATTTATGAGTTTCAACGTATAATAAACTACATCTCCATAGCAATATTCACACATTGCACGGATATAATTAAAAATTTAATTCGAATGGAATGCGAATCTGTATGAATGTAGGCGGATGGGGAGCCATTGCATAACTTTATTGCAGTCAGATTGGGACTATGAAGCTCTTCCTTTTTGGATAGAACAAATGTATAACTAACTCGTAATTTGGAAACCGGATGTAATATTTTATTGGGTGATTGTGGTAATTTTATGAATTTTTGGATTGCTCTGCGGTAGGCTAGAACCTCGGAGCTAGATTGAAAAACATAGTAGAAAGGGATCAGTAAATTTAAAAGGTTGGATGAGCTAAATTGAAGAAAGAACGGACAAGGTGGTTCTTCGGCCGATGGGACAGTCTTCGCCTTCTTCGGAGCACGTTCGCCGGGTGAAGTCCACTGTTTCGATTGTTCCTTGGTCTCTGGTGTGTACCAGTGGAGCCATGTTTCGTCGACTGTCACGAAACACGCAGAAACTCCTTCGGATTGCGCTTAAACAGCATCCAAACGCTCTTTGATTTCGCTGCGCGATTTCCCGTCCAAAAAACAAAAATCGAATCACCGACCGATATTGCTCTTTTTCCATTTTTCTAAAATCCGCGGATACTTCCGCTTCCACACGCGGTCAAAACAAAACGACGAGTCCGATCCGCCTGACAGTAACCGTCTACTAGAATGTACTACACGATAGTAAGTTGCTCTTGCGATACTGGCACCATCTGGCGGTGAGGCTAAGTACTTGTCGGACCCTCGTATATAAATCTTCGTTTGCCCTAACAAGCGCCATATTACAGCGAAGCTAGGCGCCGATTCTGGAGAGCTGGGCAGTGGCAAAGCAGATGTTGGATCGTCTCAGTTTCTCGCTGGAGATCGCTGGATCCCAAGTTCCATTTCCGGAGCATTGATCCAACGGGACAGTGTCCTGTAATCACTCCGATGAGCATACGGATCGAGTTTCGCTCCAGCGCCAAGAGCTTCTTTGTTTTTCCGATATTGAGCTCTGGCCGCGATGATCTTGTCCTGTGGCTGTCGTTTCTTGTAAGCCAAGACGAATTGGCTTCTTTTATGATTGTGTCGTTTATGATTCGGTATAATGCGCTGATCGGTGGTTGCAATGACGTGTCCGCTTCGCTGATGTCCAATTCAGACCCTTGCCTGGCCAATTCGTTCGCTCTTTCCTTCCCTGCGATTGAGCTGTGACCCGGGACCCAGCAGAGTTTGGCTTTGTGGCGTCTGATGGACTTCAGTGAGTTGCAACATTTCATGACAGCCTTTGATCTCGTTGTATTCTATTGACTTCAGTACAGCCTGGCTGTCTACGAAGATAGTGATATCCGGTGATGGGATATCGATTACCTGTGTTTGGCTGCTTTCTCTATTGCTAGGGTTTCTGCTTAAAAAACCCTTAACAAATCAGGGAGTCTAAATGATTCCTGTTTGTGCAGGCTATCCGAGTAGAACCCGGCCCCAGTGCCTGTGTCCATTTTCGATCCGTCGGTGAAGAGGGTAATCTCTTGGTCGTTGATCACGGCGTTTGATAGCCACTCTTCTCTGTCGGAGAAAAGGATTGGTATTCTGAGAGAGAAGTCATTTTGTAGCTGCGAGGCTACTAAAACCATGTTTCTTTCCCAGGTCATCTATTATTCTGAGTATGGCCGCATGTCCATAGTTGGCTTGTTTCCACAAAGAGGACTCCCTTAGTCTGAGAGCGCTCTTTGCAGCGCAGCCTTTTATGAAGAGATCCAGAGGAAGGAGATGAAATATCATGTCCAACCTTGCTTGCGGCGTGCTTCTCATAGCTCCCGTTGTACAAACAGCGGCTGACCTTTGTACTTTGGTGAGCATGCTCATATAACTTTTCCACCAGTCCACCAGACTAGGGCTCCATAAGTTAAAATGGGTCTGATTGTGCGGAGATTAAAAGCGTCGAAAAAGTTTGAAGACAAAGAATTGGAGGCATTGGAGGCTTAGGTTAGGCTCGATTAGGTGATTTCCCTCTGTGAAGAGCGGAGGGGATCACTTAGACCAAGAGCGGTCCATTGTACTACCAGTTGAATCGGCTTGGTCGAGGCTACTCTTGGAACCATTTTGAGTGCTGAATAAAATTCGATATTTTGCAGATCTCTGTTTCGGATAGATCTTCCTCTTCTTCATCATGACATCTACCTAATTGATATATGGCAATCCTAATCTTGCGATATGTTTTCCTAGAGCGCAATGTCCTGTTAGGACTCCGATTAAACAGCCTAATCGGATAATATGCCTGCGTAGTCTTAACAGATTTTACGTTGACAATGCCTGGGCTTGCCTCCCGTAGTTGCAAGATCACGCAATCTCTCATTTGTCTGTTGCAGTGCTTGTTTCGAGATTTTATATTTTTGCGTTTCTTTAACAGTCGAGAGCTCCAGTGAGGCCCCTATTTTGGCTAGTTCGTCTGCTTGACAATTACCTGGTACGTCACTATGCCCAGGTACCCAGCACAAGGTTACAGCGCATCTGCTCCATATCTTATTTAGAGACGTGCGGCAGTGCCTGACCAATTTTGATCTCATTATTGGTGATTCGAGTGCTTTTATTGCCGCTCGGCTATCCGTAGGTGTTTTTTATTATGCCACATGATCCACTCAGGATGTCCTATGAAAGGACAGAGCTGAAGATTCTACCAATCATCTACATATGAATGTCCATACATACATTTACCTATTCCCAGTTGCTTATTTTCGACACCGAACGGCAGATTTTAGAAGGAACATGGCGAAATATAATCTCGATTACGTATACTTAGCTGTTACCGGTATTCTATCCTCTTATCATTGGCATCAAAAGCAATCACAACTACTCACTGAACTTAATTAGAATGATCACATATTTGAAGTCGCCAAAAACTCGATAAAATGCCTAGGTTTCCTCAAACGATGCAAGAAATATTTCACTCCCTCTGATTTGGCTTCAATTTATAAGGCCTACATGCGCCCCAAGCTTGAGTATAACGCTCATATCTGGTCTGGTGCCCCTAAAACTTCACTGCACCTACTAGATAGGATACAACAGCGAGCGATAAAACTTATAGTAGATAGTAAAATCGCAATGTCAGTCGACTCGCTCGAGCACGACATAATGTGTCTTTCTTGTCCCTGTTTTATCGCTATTTTAACAACCACTTCCATGAATTCACCCGCAATACTCGTCTTGCCAGGAATGCTTATAAGTTCACCCTCAAGCCTGTTTTCGGACGTACAGTTTAGTTCAGAGATTCGTTTTTCAGCCGCACAACACGATTATGAAATGCTCTTCCCAGCCCAATATTTCTTACTCACTACAATCCACAGACATTCAGAATCAATGTGCACAAGTACCTCCTCTCCCTTTCTCCTTCTATATATTCGGCCCATGCTGTGTCTAGATTCCCGACACTTAAGGATAATCATAACCCCTTTTGCGCGCGAAAAATACTGTGCTTACTCACTTACCAATCAAAGTAAGTTATAAAAATCAAAATTTCAAAAAACTCTTTTTTTTTTCTGCACGGGGTGCAGATGGTTTGTGTCGTTCACTGCTCTCCGGGGGTGGTTGTCCTAGATAAGATTCGAGAGATTTGACTGAAAATGCCTCGTTGAAAATGCTTCATAACTGATGTTGCACAGTTTTTCCGTATAGGAATTGTTCTTGGCTATGGCCAGACTTGAAATGCAGACCTTCCGCTCAACAGTCGGCGATGATTAATATTGCACCACAACCACCCCCATATTGGGGGTGAACTGAATTGTTTTTAAAGTCAAGTGAAGGGAAGTCAACTTGGTTTTCTTACCAAGAACCGGGAGACTAAATCTTCCCTTCTGAAGTCGATGAAAAAATTCCTCCTACTTCATGGTTAAGGCATGGTTAGTATCGCAAAAGCGATCAATCGTGTTAATTCAAAGCAGATTGTTATTTGTGTCTTCTTTGTTATAGAGGGGATACATGACAATATGGCTACGATTCGATCACGACGGCCTTATCTCATTGAAGCGTCGATAATCCCACTGACCCCTGGGTTAGGAGAATGATCAAAAGTCACACTATCACAACTAGATTCGGAGAGGTCTTAGAAATAGGGTCGACCTTGTGGTCATTGTTACAGTTAAATGTGAAGTAAAAGCCTGCCAACGCATGCCAATTTGGTTTCAAGATTATAGCCTAATCACCCTAAATAGTACAAACGTTGGATTTTCATATGAAGTTAAATATCTTGGAATTGACTTTAATCACACACTCAACTGAAACTCCGATACAACTAAAAAACTAACAAAATTAGCCAAGAGACTATGGCCCCGTCGACAGTTACGTTGGAGCCTGAGGATGGAAACCTCAAGTCATCTTGTGGCTAAGTACCGCGATAGAAAGACTTATCATCACCTATGACCGAGTTGCAATCTATAGTCACCAAAGTACAACATTTCTAAAGCAATCTTGTCCAACGATAGTTCCACAGGTCCTGGTTACAGCCCTCGGAAGACCAGAGTAGAAGCTTCTCCCAAAGGTAAAAATGATCTTATTAAACCACGGCAAATTTCGAGAAGCTTTTCCCAGATAAGCATAATAGGCTTGAACTACAGGAACCCATATTTAGTAGCCTGATTTGGTAAGTAGACCTAATGAGGAGAAACACAGTGAAATACGAGTTAGATGACTGTTGTGGGATCTAATCCTGTGTCAATGGTGTCAGAAGCCAACATGAATTATTGAGCTTGAAGTAGTAAACATGATATCGGATACCAACCACAAATGTATATATTCGACAAAAAAATGTGTGATTTTGATCGCAAACAGTTTAACCAGACAGAATCGTCAGCCTCTAGAAAATATCAAAAGTCTTAAGGCCCATACCCAAAGAAGTCGGATTGACTGATATATTGATTGATTATGTCTTTAAATCTCGCTAGGAAAATATGCGTCTGTCTTTCAATCAGAGATATACGCAATCCTAATGGCTATGCAGTATGTTGTGAAGCACAAGTGGAAGCGAAAAAGCATATGCGTCTGCAGTGACAGCTAAGCTGCACTCAAAGCTGTGTCCAACCCTCTATCCAGCTCCAAATTAGTGCATAAACTCAAGACCTTTTTGAACAAAGTCGGAAGACTTAATTCAGTTAGGCTTGTATCGGTCTCAGGTGACTCTGGGATCACAGGAAATGAGATATGAACTCGCTAGAAAGGTCTACTTCTTAGGTCTTAGGTCTACCTGCTTCCACGGTAAAATCCGACATCAAGGAATGGGTCTTTAATGCACACAGTCGTAAATGGAGGGAATATCCAGGACTAGGCGCGTACGTCCTGATCTCGACATGAAGTCCGCAATATTCTTCTTATCCTTAAGGAGAAATGATTGCAGAATGCTTGCGGGCGTCATTACGGGCCATTCTAAGCATCTCTACGTGCTTGGCATCAGTGAAACGCCTACCTGTGCTGCATGTTGTGAGGAGGATCAGACAGCAGAACACTTTCTCTGCGACTGTCCCGCCTTTGCTCGCGATGGTGGCGCACCCTTGGGTCTGACGTGGTGTGTGCCGAATCTCTTAGCTATACATTACAATAAAGAAAGGTGTCTATCTAGTAGTACAATGGACCAGTATTTGTGTCTGAGTGCAGCAACAGATAGTACAAGCCTCCAACAAAAAAATAAAGTTTTTATATTGGTAATACAAATTAATTCGGTCCGTTTTTTGTGTTAAAAAAAAAATTTTTTATTGAAAAAACGTAAAAAATACATCACTCAAAGTATTGTCCGTATGAGTCCTCTCTGGCATCGATCCAATCATTGAGCCATTCTTCGATTTTTTCAAAAGACCCGAACCGGTGACCCTCCAAATAGTTTTGCATCCGTCGAAAAAGCCAGTAGTCGGAAGGAGCAAGGTCTGGAGAATACGGCGGGTGGGGTAAGACCTCCCATTTCAGCGTTTCCAGGTTGCATCATGTTGCAAAATCATCTTGACATGCCTTTCGGTCGTTTCTGCCCGTTTTTCACGCAATGCACGGCTCAAACGCATTAGTTGTAGTCGATAACGTTTCCCATCAATGGTTTCACCTGGTTTTAGCAGCTCATAGTACACCACACCCGTGGGTACATCCACTTTTCATCTCCAGTCACGATCCGGTGACATCTCTCGGTTTCAACTCGTACGGCACCCAATTTCCTTGCTTTTGAATAAATCCAAATTTCTTTAACCGAACGGAAATTGTTTGCTGAGTCACTCCCAACGATTCTGCGAGTTCACTTTGCGTTTGGCACGGATCTTGATCCAGTAAAGCCTCCAATTCCTCATCTTCAAACTTTTTGGGCTGGCCAAGACGCTCTTTGTCTTCGACGCTAAAATCACCACTTTTGAAGCGTCGAAACCACTCTCTGCATGATTTATCGGTCGGAGCAGATTCACCATAAACTTCTACAAGCATTCGATGGGCTTCAGCTGCACTTTTCTTCCAATTAAAAAAGAAAATCAAAACTTCCCGCAAATGCTGTTTATTTAAGACAAATCTGGACATTTTCGAAGAGGCAAAAAACAATGTTGTTGTCAGAAACAGACGCTGACGCACACTAATTATTGTTGACAGATGTCACACCTTTCCAATGAAGGAGGTAATCGCTTCCAAGATCAGCCACAACTTGCAGGTGGCGCCATCTTTTGAAAACGGACCGATTTGATTTGTACCCCCAATATTATATACATATGGCTCGAAGATTCAATAAGGTTTGCGACTATTTCCCAGTGTTTTTCAAGCCGCTTTATGCGATATCTATACATGGGCTTTAATATAGGGTGCGCCATCTCATATGGGTCGATGTAAAATTCGAATAACTTTAACAATTCTCAACTGATTTTGGAATTTCAAAAACTTTTAATCAATTTAGACCTTTATAATTTATTTTGATTAATTTTTGAAAACAATATCAATTAAATGACTGCCTTTACTGCCGATGCAAAAATGGGCCCATGACATTTTCAAGCATTTTGGTCGAAAGTTCTGCGATTTCCGCACGAATGTTTCTTTTGAGCTGTTCTATTGTCTTCGGGCCGTTAGCATACATCTTACTTTTCAAGTATCCCCAAAGAAAAAAGTCTGAAGGAGTCAAATCTGGCCATCTCGGAGGCCAGTCAATATCGCCCTTTTTTGACACCAATCTTCCAGGGAACTTCTTACACAAAGCGTTCATTGTTTTGTCCGCAGTATGGCATGTCGTGCCGTCTTGTTGAAACCAAAAGTGAAATAAGCCTTTTCTACGCATTTCTGGGACCACATAACGGGCCAACATCCACCGACATCGATCGCCATCCACTGTATCGCCCACTTTGGAAAAATACGGTCCAATGATGGTTTTAGAGCATACACCGGCCCAAACAGTAACTTTTTGATCATATAGCGGCTCTTCGTGAATAATGTGAGGATTTTCGGTGCCAGAAGTGACAATTTTGTTTATTATTGTAACTGAGCCAGAGAGCGTGCCTCATCGGTCATCAAAATTTGCTGCCAGAACTCCGACTCAGCATTAATCATTGCAACGACATTTTGTGCGTATGCCAAGCGCCGTGGCTCATCTTGTGGCAAAATTCTTTAAGTTATCTGCACTTTGCATGGGCGCCGATATGACAAACTTGGGTCTTCTTGAACACTGGCCTTAACAGACTGAATAAATGAGTTTAAAAGCCGTTTAGGTTGCTCCCGAGAGCTTGCCACAGAACCAAATTGAAAAAAATTTCAGGCCCAACGACGAATTGTATCTTTTCTGGCCGTAACACGATCACAATATTTTGAACGAAACGCACGTTGAGTTAGCACAATCGAGCGTTCATTTTTAATGAATATTGAAACTATTTCCGCGCGTTCTTTTGGTATGAAGCGATTAACGGTTAAAATTGTACTGAATTGACATTTCCAAAATGCTATGATATATGAAAATCGGTTGAGAATTGTTGAAGTTATTCGAAGCTTACATAGACCCATATGAGATGGAGCACTCTGTACATTAAATCTCGAAATCTCAAGTCTGGCAGAGATATAACTAGAATGCAGAATCTAGCAAAGAAAGATCTACAGGCAAAAAGTCTACCCGCTACCCGGCGATGGGTTATAGTCCTTCAAGACCACAGAACAAGATCTGTTCAAGCTCTCTTCCTTTGAAAGACACAGGCAAGACAGTGTTCGATAAAAAAAAAACCGAGTTTGACATAGTAAAGGGTGGGTTATGATTGGTTACTTTTAGTCTTCTACCTTGCAAGGCTGGGGTAGGGAAGATTTATGCTCAAGCTCCCGCCGAGCTGATCCGATCTTGTCTAAAATTGCTCAAAAAACTAACAATTTGAAGTTTTATCGAAAAGATAATATAAGTTAAGTTAAGGTTCAATAAAACCTCATTCATACGGCTACTTTTGTCAGCTTAATTTAAGGCATGCCCGGAAGCAAAGTTCAACGACCTCAAATCACAGTTCATGGTAAGATAAGAATAAAACAACTGATTATACAATTATTGAAGCTAGAGCGCGAATGATCGACGTATTTAGCGTCATCCCGATGAAACCATAGCTTACCCAAGCCCAATCCATCAATAGAACTTAAGCAATAATCCCGAATATTTATGCAAAAAGCTCTTCAGGTTAGTATGGCATATTCAGTTGCCCATATTGGGTTAAAATCTTGCGTTTAGAGTATAGACCCAATAGCAGTAATATTTTCCACTAACTTAATGGTACCTTACACTGAAATTTCCGTTGAAAACTCTTCCTGCTTCTGTGAAACTCTACTTCCTTTGGAGATAAGTTTTCAGTATTAACCATCCTTACGTAAGAGCAAATTGACTTATAACATTCCGTAGGGTTTGACGCTAAATATCTGTCAACATTTTAAATGAAGCAGTGTTGGTCAAGAACTAGGTAACATATAAGATGAGACAAAAATATAAGATGATACTATACAAAAGCCCTCGCTTTAGCCTACGAAATGGAAACGTTCGACAACATGGTGGAAACGTTTTCGTATTGTGCTCTTCTGTTATTCTTCATACACCTGTGTCACGGAACTCTTATTTAAAAAGTCGTTATATTATAATCCGTGAATGTCGGCTATTAGAGGCATGTGCTTTACCATTAGCGTGAAACAACCACCGCAGACCGCACTCTAGTTCAAATGTCAATTGATGTTAAAGTCAGTTAAAGTTGCGCTTACTTCCCATGACCGCGGAAACCAAGAATCAAGAATCAGTCGTTCGCTGTCCTAAGGAAACGAATAAAAAAAGAAAAAAAACTCTTAAGGAGGTCCCTCGCTCAGACGTACATTCATGCACCTGTCCTTGGCAACATGCCACGGTCATTAAGCACATGACCTTTTCCCTCTTTTCCTTCTTCACCTTCCTGACTTTGTCTTTAACATTCGAACAAGTGCATAGGCATGCCCGTATACTAAACAACGGTTACAACCGCATGGTGCACCTTGCAGAGAGGGGGAGATCCGGTCATTTGACGACAAGTGACTGGCATGGAAAATACCCGTGCTTGCGTAATCAGAATGGTACCAAGCACTTCAGATACGAATTGTTTTTAAATGTCGATTACAATCTTTACCCTTGCATGCATGAAACGTCATTGATTAGTCGACAACAATGCTTTTATCTATCAATTGTTTACCAGACAACAGAGCACCCGTTTTAAGGCTTTAACGAACATATGATTTAATTTAAAGAATGCATGACACATACCGCTAAGGGAAGACGGGCACTTCCGCTGGGGCGCCGTCGCTCGTCAATGCACTTTAACATATTTCCTTTAAAAATAAACATTCATTGGTTCGTGCGTATTGGATAATGTGATTCAATCCGATAAATTCTTCGAAAGTAATGGGGGAAGCGTCTTCAATGAATGGCCAGACTCATGTACATGGATCGGGAAGAGATACCATCAAAAGCGTGTTTTATCGATAATTAAGCGAATAGCTATGTGCGATTCGTGAGTTTTGAATTAAATCTCTTTTCTATCAGCAGAACCTTATCGCGGCATTTTCAAGTTGACTTTAAAGCTTTCGCACAAGGAATATTTGTGAGTGATAAAGGAATTATTGGGAATACGAGGTTGTTAAGCGTTTTCCCGACAAGTTGAGTTGATTGTGTGGCATGACACACGACGTGGTGACGTAAAGGATAGGAAAATAAATTGTTGAAACACGAACTGCGTGTTTGCGTTGAAATATGGTGTCATTAGCTGATTTTTAAGACGTGGCTTTTTAGATTAATGGAGACAAGTCAGCTTAGATGGCTGGGTGTATCGCACAGGGGAAGTGTCAACATTCGTTTGTAGGTATGTGAAGTGAGCGAGATTGGCAGAGCACTAGGTAGTGAGAAAGCAAATGATAAGTGAGACGATGCGTCTTTTGATTTATATCTGCTTATGGGACTTGGGTGATAATTCATCCGAATTTCGCGTTGAGTTGGTTAACAAGAAGTGTTTTAGTTCAGTAGAATGGTGTAAGGTAAGTCGCAAGTTGTTGAGAGTATTTTTCGATGAAATTTAGAATTTTCTTCAAGCTTCCTCCCAATTTGAGAAGTTTCGGTGCTTTAAATGACTAAGAGAGATTCATTTTGAGTTAATTTGATTTGATTTTGTAAGGATTTCGGCCAGGATCCTTAAACATATTTCGCTACAATGTGGAGTTTACCAATTCCTGTGAACGGCGTTGGATCGGCTGGCTTTCCACTATAACACGTACAGTTTGTTTGTTGGGGCGATTGTTATGATCGAAAAGGGGAATAAGAACTCTTAAAGTAGCGACAACAGGTTTTTAATTCGTTTGGTTTTTAATTGTTTAAAAAGATACAGGAAAATTGCAAAAGTGTATAACATTTTTATTTGAGTAGATAAATCAATGCGTGCCATTTACTTTTCAAAGATTATTTTGTCTAAATGTTGACCCCGACTACATTTTAAGTGGTCCATACTGAGATCCAATTTTGAGTCACTTTTTTTTGCCATATTGGCTGGTATCTCGCCAATAACATATGAAACGTTGTCTTCCGAGGCTCCATCTCCATCAAAATAATCTAATGGCGTCAAATTGCACGATCCAGCCGGTCCGAAATTGGAGATAAACTGCTCAGCGAACCCAATTCTCAACTGGCCCAGCGTGTGTGCTGTGTGGTATTTAGCGCCCTCTTAATGTAACCGACCGTGTTCAGCTCGTTAATTTTGGACAAAAAAATAAGTTCGTAATCATTGAACGATAGGGGCGCTATTGACGGTAACGTTGTTCTTCGTCAGACCATAAACCGCACCGCACCGATAAGTACTTAGCCTCACCGCCAGATGGCGCCAGTATCGCAATAGCAACTTACTATCGTGTAGTACATTCTAGTAGACGGCTACTGTCGAAATTTCAGCCGGATGGACTCGTAGTTTTGTTTTGACCGCGTGTGAAAGCGGGAGTGTCCGCGGATTTTAGAAAAATGGAAAAAGAGCAATATCGGTCGGTGATTCGATGGTTGTTTTTGGAAGGGAAATCGCGCAGCGAAATCAAAGAGCGTTTGGATGCTGTGTACGGTGACTCTTCTCCTTCGATGGCGACCATCAAAAATTGGTTTATCGAGTTTCAACGTGGTTGCACGTCGGTTTTTGATGAGCCACGTCCAGGTGCCCCGAAAACGGCTACCACGGAGGATAACGTGACAAAAATTCACGATCTCATATTGGTAGACCGCCAATTGAAGGTGCGCGAGATAGCTGAGACAGTAGGCATTTCAAAAGATCGCGTGGGTCATATCCTGCATGAAATTTTGGGCATGAGAAAGCTGACGGCGCGATGGGTGGCGCGTTTGCTCACTCCGGATAACAAGCGCAACCGTGAGACCACTTCAGAGCAGTGTTTGACGCTGTTTAAGCGCAATTCGAAGGAGTTTCTACGTCGTTTCGTGACAGTCGACGAAACATGGATCCACTGGTACACACCACAGACCAAGGAACAGTCGAAACAGTGCACCCCACCCGGCGAACGTGCTCCGAAGAAGTCGAAGACTGTCCCATCGGCCGGAAAGTTGATGGCCACCGTTTTCTGGGATTCACAAGGTGTGATCGACTACCTGGAGAAGGACAAAACGGTCACAGGGCTGTACTATGCCAAATTATTGGGCCGATTCGACGCCGAATTGAAGAAAAAACGACCCCACTTGGCGAAGAAAAAAGTGCTCTGCAACCATGATAACGCACCGGCTCACACCTTCACCCTCGCCACGGCCAAATTGGTCGAATTGGGCTACGAACTGCTGCCCCATCCACCGTATTCTCCAGATTTGGCCCCTTTTTGTTTCCAAACTTGAAAAAGTCACTCGCCGGGCAGACATTTCAGTCGAATGAGGAGGTCATCGCGCCACGGAGGCCTACTTTGCAGACCTTGAGAAAACGTATTTTTCAGAAGAAGTTGGAGCATCGCTGGGTCAAGTGTATCGAGCTAAAAGGAAACTATTTTGAAAATTAATCCCCAATTCTCCAAAATTTTTATTTTTCTTTTGTACTTATAGGTACCTAAGTACCTAGAAGCTAAGTACTTATCGGACCACCCTCGTAGGGCAGCTAGCAAGCGACAGGAGCTCATGACTTTTTGCCTAAGTCTGCTTCCAATAACAATTCTGCAATTCCGCATTCAAAACATGCCGTGTGTTCCCTTTACAGCAGTTTTCGTAGTAGACGTCACAGTTTTTCATTAGCTTTTTACTCGGAATGGACTCGGGATAAGAGACCATATTTTATGCAAGGATAGGAAGGAGACAGTCAATTGAGCTTTGTAAGACAGCAAACTGTCCGGTGGGTTGAGGAAAGGGTCATCGATGACATCCCGAATGGAAATTACAAACCAAGCAGAGCTATCGAGTAAGATTGCAGCGCCTTGCCCGCTTTAAATACAATTCATTCTTTATCTTCTATAGACCCATGCTGAACTAACGTCGATAACATACGCCCTTCAGCTCAGTCGATAAAGCAACCCACTCGCTGGCTTATATGACGGTAATCTTGTACTTTACGACTATCAAGTGTACTTGTATCATGTTTCAAAAGTATTGAACTAAAAAAAATTCGTCTAACAAACTACTGCCGATCTTGTGATTCACTGTACTGCCACCCTGAAACGGAGAAAGGCCCCATGCCAACATCCTCCAGCCTTATTGTAAACACAAAGTTGTTTGTTTAGTGCGATTATTCGAGGAGACGGCAGAATGTTATTCCCACCACTCGATCCACTGCTCATCAACATTCCAGCGTTTAGCCCAACCTGCCAAGATTAATAAACCCTCATTTGTACATGTCATTCCTATTTGTTGTTACCTAGAAATTTGATTGCTTTACATTCCCTATTATTAGAACATGTGGAATCCCAACTTTATTTTCGGCTTGCTCGGTAACTGACTACGCGCGTAAAAGTAACACGAATGTTACCCTAAGTCGTCAACACAGTCGATTCGCACTCGTATTTGTCTCTAAAGAATTTAGTTGACCTTATTATTGAATAACAGATATGTATATCTGCAGTTAGCGCGTCGTGACGTACATACGTACGCATACACGCGAACATACTGCCGAATCGCGCGTATAATCAATGGTCGAAGCATAATTGAATTGACATCAACGGCCGTTAAAAGACGCGCAAAACTTGTTTTTCGCTCGACAACTTTACTTATTCCTTTAGGAGATTTAATACCACGCACGTGTCGGCAAGTGCCGGTAAACAACACGTATCATGACTCGGATTACTCGCCCTGTGCTAGTGTAATCCATAATCGTGCTTCAGCCTGCAGTTAACATTTTTCTGATCGAAATCATCAAGTGGGAAGCGCCCATTCGGTGGATATTACTCGATTGTTAGGTATTTAGACAACACATGTTGTTGTTTAATGAAATATGGAACAATCTGCATTTATAGAATCAATGAGGAGCATTCCGCAGCAATACTTGCCGGACAGCGATAAATAAATAAAAAATAAAACTCGCCACCGGAGCATGTTGGTATCTATCGATTGAAGCGTTATTCCGTTTGGGTGGTCAGCGGGTCACATCGGTCTAATTATAGCTTTGATCGAATGGCGAGGGGTGATGATGGGTTTCGTGCTCGTGCGCTCGATAGCGTGGATTGTCCTCGTTTCATGTTGTTTTTAACCGCAATTCCAGCGAAAGACCGTGATAAAAAATATTGCAACCATTTGAAGGCCTAAAAAATGATGTGGAATCCTTGAGATCAAATAGTTTTAAAGCTTACTAATGGCATTTGTAATGTTCACCCCTGGTTTAGAACAGCTTAGTCTGTACCGTTGTCAAACAGCTTGACAAGTTTTTTTTAGCCATGTGATGGCCACGAAGTATGATTGAATGTAGTTTGGCGAGTAGACGGGATGTCACATAGCTCAACTGGATCTTTATTAAAGAAGGGTAAGGAAAGCTATCGTAGTTTCCTATGTTTGCAGCAAATTTTCCGGTTAAAGGAGGCACCTCAAGTATAAGTCAATTTTGTAGTTTGGTCTATGGTCTGCATTAAACAAAGCTTAGATCCTACAAGGTGACTGACATGAAATATTTTTAATTTATTAAATCTTTGCCACGAACAATTTCCTTTGCACGAAACACACAAGGGTGCCTGTGGCGATGTGCTATCTTAAGCGCGTTGTTTGGCATTTTTTAGTGCCAATCTTGGCCTTCACATTGACCCTTTATGGATGTAAAACTTTTGAAAATGAAAATAGATTTCGGGTCATGAAAACAGGAAATGGCCAATGGTGGAAAAGAGAAAACTACGCGATCAAGAGCTCGAGGAACTCTATTCAGCCCCAAGCATTCCGAGTAATGGGATTTGAACATGAGTTGGAAACCCGTAGAAAAAAGACCGCCAGGAAGGCAGCGGTCACATATTAGTATGGTTTCAAAACTACCTAAGCATGTCAGCGAAGAAAAAAATGTTGTATACGGTGTACCACAGGGATCCAACATAGGACCACTTTTTTTTATTATAAATATACGTAAACGACTTTTTGTCAATGTTAAAGTATAGTAGGGATTATGTGTATGCGGGCGATAGGACAATATATGGATGGACGCGGAATAGATGGAACGAGCATCATACTCATGACAGGAACACTTGGCGAAGGATTGTCAACGAGGCTCTGAGCTTCCGAGTTCCAAATGGCCGATAATAAAAATAAAAATAATTTTCCAAAAACTGGTGGCCGATCTCCAGGTCGTTCATTTTATGTCATATAACCGGTAGATCCATTTCAGTTAAGTCAACTTGCGTCTGAAAAAAAAAATTCCAAAATGGAGGACGAAAAGTTCTAAATTCGACATGTAATAGGACTCGCGCAGGTTCAAGAGTTACGCTCTTTAGTGTTTGTCACACAACCTGGACGGGGTGCAGATGGTTTGTGTCGAAGACGTTCGTTCACTACTCTCTGGGGGTGGTTGTCCTAGATAGGATTCAAAATATTCGGCTGAAAATGTCGCGTTGGTTGTAGTTCACAGGAACTCTTTTGTTTCCATTTTTTTGTTCATCTCTCATTCACAACTGATGTTGTTTTTCCGTATAGGAACTGATGTTTTTGGTTATGGACAAACATGAACTACAGACTTATGCTATGCCAGTTTTAAAACGAGTGAATGTTAGAACTGCTTTTAGTCAGATTGTGCTCCTGCTCTAGGAAAAGTTAAAAAGCGGTATACCAGATTTGGAAACGTTAATATTGACGAAATTTGGAATCTTAATTACTGAAAGCTTAATATTGACTTGGGTTCACTTTCAAGCTCGACAAAGGAGAAGAATAAGAAGGACTGTGTATCTGCACAACTGGAGTAATAAGAACGACTCCGACTGCAGGGATGGAAGCAATTCTAAACATCCCACGATTACACACTGCCATACAGACTGAAGCAGCAAAACAAGCCATAACCTTACAGAGAACTTATAAATACAAAGGAGACCTTGTTGGACATCGGAAAATTCCAATGGTACAACATCTGGGAGCTAACCCGAGTGAGTGATCTGATGTCTCCTGAGTTAAGCTTCAAAAAATATTACGAAGTACTCACACCAAGTAGAGAGGAATGGAACAACAACCCTCCTTGGATGAAGAATGGAGCCCAGAAATGGTACACAGATGGTTCGAAATCTGGGTTGATGTAATAGGACCAACTAGCTGAGCTATTTTCAATCAATGAAGCAGCTCATAGCATTAGCGACAGGAGCCACTATAACGAGGGTAACTATATTCTCAAGCGGTCCTTAAAGCGAAAAAGAGGTACGTACACCTTTAACTCTAAGGCTGTCTCGGAAAGTCTCAATACACTAAACAAACTGTAACTGTAAGTACCAGATGAAAGCTGATCTGAGTGCCAGGTCATGAAAACCATGAAGGCAATGAAAGGGCTGACAAGCCAAGAAAGGTGCTCAGACACGTTTTACGGGGTCATCCCTCCTTTATGGTTTTGACAATTCAGACATAAACCTTCATTTAGATAAATGGATCATTAAACAAAAGAACCAATTCTGGAACAGATAGGAGGGTATTAAACACTCAAGAAGGTTCATGGAAGGGAATCAGAATCACAATCCCAAACGTGCCAAACACAGGCTCTAGAACTAAATAAAGCCGACCTAAGAGTGCTATGTGGGGCCCTAACAGGCACAGAAATCTGTAGGTTGTGTGGGCAGGCTAATGGAACACATACTGACGGTCTGCCGAAGCCTTGTCCGAGAAAGTTTTAAAATGACAAGCAACACAACCAGAACAAGGAAGGACTTCCAGGAAATCCCATCTAGAGAAGTTGTCAAATTTTTGAAGGCAGCACTCAAATCCTAGACTAAAAAAGGGGATATTATAGATCTTTATGGTCGCAGTACTAGCGTCTACATGTGACAAACTTCGAGTGCTTCAATTCAATTTAAGCTGGACTGTGTCACCGGGGCCAGGTTTGTTTAGATATAATGAAAATAAATATTTTTTGTATTGAGTCACGACATGTGTCTAGAAGTGGATCCTGTCCATTGATGTGTATCGAAAAAATAACTGGCAACAAGCAATTTAGTGAATTTAGGTATAAATATTTTTATTCGAACTTCTTTCCAATAACTCTGGGCGACTCTTTGAAGTCAATAAGGGAGTTCAAGAAAATCGTCTAGTTTCGGCATATCGAGAAAGTGTTATCTTCCATCATGATATTCTTATAATGCCAGGCATAGCCCGATAGACGTTACGAAAACTGAAATTTTGCAGCACATTTCTGAGAATTCACTGCTTACAGTTTGTATCCGTTTCGGTCTCTACAGAAGGGTTCGAATGGAGAAAATATTAAAGGCTTCGAGGCTTGATCGGAATAGCTCAACTGTTAAGAGATGAATTGAGAAATGTGGCGATACTGAATCAGTTAGTGATCTTAATCACTCTGACTTCAGGAACTTCAAATCCATATCCCGATAAGCTTTCTACAGTGTATTTACGTCTTTAACTGGATCAAGGGTTGAAACCTACCGATAACGCAAAGCGATAAGTGATCACAAGAGCACAAACGAATGTTGATTGTTTGAACAATATTTTTTTGGTTTTGGATCCCTCTTGGGGTTCAGAAAAACTTGGAGTGGTTTTATTCAGATTATAGGCTGGAGGCCTAAACACATCTTTTACCTTCGAAAATGCAGCTAGTGAGGCGGGCAATAACAATTAATGGTACTCACTATCGCGACATGATAATCCAGTTTTTTTATCCAAGTGGCACGATAAGAAGGTAGATTTCGTGTGATTTTATCAAAGCGGTGACAAGTGACAAATAGTTTAATTAGTGCATGACTGAGTTTCTGTTCGTATGATCTTTCCATTTCAATTTTTATAGAACAGCCGCCCATATTATGCGATTTAACGCCGTTGGACATTTTTCTTTTGGACTTTTTGTGATCTATGATTTATTTCCATATACGAGCACTCATAGCTTAGAGAATGAAATTGAGACCGTTGTCAACATTCAGTTACATTCAGCTACCTTCGGTAATGGAAAATTTCGACCAAAAAATGCGTATATGCCAGCAAAGCCCTTAGGACCATTTGCCAGACATGCATCCCTTTTGGATTGATTAAAAGAAGTGATAATTTTTAATTTGAAACGTGTGTTTTCTCTCGAGAAAGGGGAACCCCATGACAGTGTCTATAAAGACGAGCTATACAGACAAGTACGTCAGGATTTGCAGGATGACACTAGCGATGTTGGCATGATGCTCAATTCCAAATCGTGCTTCATCAGGAAAAGCGATGCCTGTCAATTGGCCGCTCGCATGCAACCGGATCACCTTCTTTTCCAATTTCCTTTTTTTTTGGTTTATGGCCAGATGTCAGATTGTGCACTTTTTAGAACATCAAGGCCCGAGCACATTTTTCAATATGTATTCTCTCATCCGTTCTCTCGACATATTTAGCTAAGAAGCCATTTTTCTTTCGCTGCGCCTAGGGTTTCGTTCGATTTTGGCTGTGACTCAAGATCACTTTTAACGATGTTGTATTCTTTTTCTGACCATCTCCATACCGTTTTGAAATGCCGTCAGTTTCGTTGTAATGCGATTTGCTGCGATACGTAAGTATTTTGTTTGCCTTCAAATGTTCCAGGTCACGAACAATCGTAGACAGAACAAGAACCAAAAAGGCGATAGAAAGGAAATGCGCTTGTCAACAATGAATTGAATTAACAATTGTCAACGTTTCAGCGCGATGTCATTTTAGTTTGGGAAACGTAGCGATGTGAAGTTGGTAACAGTTCATATCAACCACCCTGTATACAAACTCAACAAGCACCAAAGATTGGCAGCAATCGGTTCAACGACGGCTAAGGGATCATGACTCACTGAAGCATTTTGCATCGTGCTGCCATCCTGCCCTTGGTCGGGCAATGCTTGAAAGTCGTATTATCACAATTCGATTCAAAGAGATCTCAGTGACAGTACCAGCAAGGTGGTGCAATGGTAATCATCACATCATCACCGACTGTTAAGAAGGTCTGTAGTTCAAGTCTGTCCATAGCCAAGAATAATTCCTATACAGAAAAAACTGTGCAACAACATCAGTTGTGAATGAGAGATGATAAAAAAATGCTGACGAAGGAATAAGTAAAAGATCACTTCAAAATTCATACTCTGTGTGTGCATTTTCAATATAACACTTTAGTGACATGGAAACAAAAAAAATTACTGTGAACTACAATGAACGCGACAAATTCAGTCGAATCTCTCCTAGGACAACCACCCCAGGAGAGTAGCGAACCATATAAAATAGTCACAGGCAAATGTGATGTTAAAGCCTACGTATGAATAGAAACTTAGCTCAAATTAATCTCTGGTTGGGGTTATAAAATAAAGCAGTCCTCAGAGAAATAGTGCAGACTCTGTCTTGAGGATAATAACATTGCAGAACATATATTGCATACATATATGTATGTGATCATGTTGAGTTATGCTAACTGAGGAAGCGTTCCTTCCCCAGAGGAGTAGTGTCTTCAAGAAGGTTAAGGTCATCTCTGTAACTGATTTATTTGGCGCAGTAAAGAAAAAACTGTGTGGTGCCATCCGATTTTTTCAATAGCGACATAATTTTTGTAGTCGCACAAAAAAAAAGCACCTTTAAACTTTTTTAGAGATCTGTCAATATCAAAGAGTTAGTTAAGTTATTTAAAATTTTACCATGATGAAGTCCACGAAGGAGCAACGTTTGGAAATTGTTTAAAATTTTGACCAAAATTCTGAGTGTGTGGTCACAACTTTAGGAGCGGTTGCTATAATTTTTGCTATAGTGGATAAGCTCGAGCCATATTCATTATTGAATGTTGCACCATGATCAAAGAGACCATGATTATTGACTCAAATTGAAGGATAGGGAGTGAGGGATATGTGGTTCGAACAGGATGATGCACACACAGTTCGCGTAACAATGGATGCGTATCCAGGCCGCCTATGTTCTTGTTTTGGCAACTTTTTTGAAGTAATGAGTCTATCAGAATAGGTTACAGACTCTATAAGCTCTCGAAAAGAATATTGGACAAGAGTGCGAGAACTTGTCGCCCGAAGGTCTCGCCAAAACGGTTGAAAACGCGATAAAAATATTGGAAATTATTATCGTTTTGTTTTAAAAATATAGCGAAACGGGAGAGCGTCTTTTGGTCGCCCTATACCAGGACCAATATAGAGGGGGAAAAATTGGCTTTGATCTTCCACGGCTGTAATGCTAGCATACATCTCAGAATAGAAACCTGAGTGCATGCTCTAAGCGACATACCGTCATTTATAAAGCGGTTTAGAGTACTGGTTTTCACCCGTTGGTGGACCAGCAAGAAACAAAATTTGAAGAATTCCATCATCATCAACACCTTTCGATAGACATATGACTTACAGACGATAATAATTAAACACCGCTTGGCTTGATGCACACTTTGGATAAGTGGTAGTACCGCAAATATCGTAGCCGTTTATTAGCCAAATTAGCGCATCTACGCCGTTCACAGGAATTGAGTATCTCTCTGAGATCCTGGCATACACCCTTACAGGATCAACTTAACTCAAGAATTCAAATCTCTAGATCAAGCGGCGAAACTACTAAAAACGATTGAGCTCCGCAAAGGTTTGGAGAAAATTTTGAATTTCAAAAAAATTTGACTGTGTGGTGTGGGATGGATTTTGCCGGATCATCATGTTATGCAGTTTGCTGGTAGACTATGGTAGACTATTTTTTGACCAGAACTGCATGGATTCAGTGATATGTATGTGTGCCATATAGCTGGTCAAAAAAATTGATATTTTGAATCGTATAGTCTCGAGAAAAGGTCCGGTCGAATGGTCGTCTCGCTCATGCGATTTAATTTTAATTTTCGTGGGGGGCAATCACCCCAATTTATTGAGCTTAATTCAAGCTAACATTAATCTCACTTAATCTAACTTAGAAACTAAGAAGAACGGGGGAGGGTCGCAATTAAGAAAACAGGTTTTTTAGCATAGAGTGCTGAGGTTGAAATCGGAGTTAGAATTCGAATTAACACTTTCCAGCATACGAGAAATGGGTTCATTGGAGCCGTAGGCGGTACAGGGGATGGGTAGATAGAACAGACGGGGATTGCGTACATTGCGAGGGTTAGTGTTGATATAGACAGAGTTGTAGAGGGTCCCGCAGTCAATGGTGCCTGAAAGGAGACGATGGATGAAGAGAATATCAGATACAGCTTTTCTTTCCTCCAACGTGTTCATGTTGATTAGTTTAAGACGGTCTTGATAGGATGGTAAGAACAAAGGATCGTTCCAGGGGAGACCTCGAAGTGCAAAATGTAGGAACCGGCGTTGGATGCTCTCGATTTTAGAAATGTGGGTTTTTTGGTAAGGGGTCAATACTTGAGAGACGTATTCAAGAAGTGGCCGGATAAAGGTGATGTAGAGAGAGCATTGGGTAACGTAGGGGTTGGAGAATTCTTTAGACCATCGCTTGAGGAAACTGAGTGCTGAATTAGCTTTAAGGATTATCTCGTCGATATGTGCGCGAAATAATATGCCATGGACAGCCTGAACGGTGGAGATGGGCTGATTATTGAGAAAAGCTCTTGTCCGTGCAGTGGACAATTTTCCCCTTAGAAATGTTAAGAGCCAAGCAATTTTTGGAACACCAGATGGAAAAAACTATTAAGATCTGATTGAATGAGGGAAAAGTTATAACTGGAGGAAATGGCCTTAAAGAACTTGATTTCATCGGAATATAGTGAGATGTGAGAATGTTTAATCACCATTTCAATATCGTTAATGGTACGAAAAGAAGTGGACCTAAGTGGCTGGCTTGGGGGAAGCCGGAGGAAGCTTAAAAAAAGATTACAAAAGGGAGATCTGAAACGAAGAAACGAATACTGTAATAGCGATTTTCAAAGTATGAAGATATCCACTTCAAAGAAATGAGATCGAAGCCAAGGCAATTTAAAGATTATTAATCTGTGGGAGATTTTTTTTGCGGAAATCGGTTGGAATAATATCGACTTTCTTGCCATACTCTAAGGGTGATAGGGTGAAGGACAAAAATTCAACAAGGTTTGGGCTTGAAGGTCTGCATTTGAGGAAACCGTGTTGTCTAGGGGAGATTTAGGACTTGTAGCGAAAATTTAAAATTTCGTACAAGATTCTCTCTAAGAGTTTGGGTATATGTGACAGTTTGGTAATGGGACGATAATTGTTAATATCGTTCTTCGCATCTTTTTCGTGTATAGGGGCTATGAAAGAGGTTTTCCATAACTGTGGGAATTCACCTAGAGATAGGGATATACTGAAGATTTTTGAGAGAGGGAGAGAGAGGGTTCAGGAGCATTTTTTTTTTTTAGAAATATGGCAGAGAGACCGTCAGGTACAGGAGTGAATTCATCATTAATTTGATTCAAGCCATGGAATCTCTTTTTGTGGAGTTACAATAAGTCGCTGGTTTATACAAGATGGCGCAAAATTAATCACCCTATTGGCAGATGTTATAATTTTTGCAAATGGCGTCGTACGTCAATCATATTTGACATTTGTGAACTAGACAGATGCAATATACAAAGAGACAAGCAATGGCGTAAGAGCGTGGAATAATTGTGTCGATTTCTTTGACCAATAATCGGTCGGTGGTGTTAGCGCAGCGTGAATTTCTAATCGTGTTGCGCTAACTGGGCAAACATTCCCGCGTCTCTGTACCACAGGCCGCCACCGGACTGGTCGTTCGACCGGGAATATCACGGCTGTTGCTGTCAATACCGAACGAAGAACCACATCAACCAGAGGACGGGCCATGCAATTGGACATCACCAGATGGACCCTACAGCGAATATTAGTGAAAGACTTACACATGTTCCTGTACAAAGTGCAAACACTGCACCAGTTAATGCCTGCTGACTGTCAGTCGCGTCTGAATTAGAAGAAGGGGGCGATTTTGTGTCGAAAATCATCATGAGCGACGAGGCGCATTTCTACCTAAGCGGTTACGTCAATAAGCAAAATCTTCGTTTCTGGGGCACTTCGTGTGATGCTTGGAGTGCCATTAAATCCACTCAAAGCCACGGTGTGGTGCGGCGTTCACGCGGGAGGAGTGATTGGACCGTATTGTTTTGAGGTTGCCATCGGCAATACGGTCACTGTTACCGTGGTTTCAACAAGACGATGCAACCGCGCACACAGCCCGAGCCACAATGGATATTGTGAAGGAAGCGTTTGCTGGTCTCGTTTTGGCGATTTGGCATGGCCAGCAAGATTGGCCGACTTAACCATCCCAGACTTATTTCTGTGGGGCTGCTTGAAGTCGCGGGCTTATACCATCCAGCCTCAGACAATCGCAGCCCTTAAGGAGAATATTCGACAGGAATGCGAATAGTTATCACCGGAAATCTTGCAGAAAGTCATGGAAAATGCGATAAAACGGGTACAAATGTGTATCAACATTGGCGGCAGCCGCTTGACGGATATCATCTTTTCCACTTTTTCACAGAAAAAATTGTAAAGGTCCAAATAAAGATTTCCATCACTCAAAATTATTATTTTTTTATTTAGTAAAAAAGTAATTCAAAAACAGAATTGGATGAATAATTTTGCGCCACCTTGTATTAACAGGCCAACAGTCTTAGAGGAGCTTGAAATTGCTTACGATTCGGTCAGTATGTGTGAAATAGTAGAAAATTAGCATAAAAAAATCGACCACCGCAAACGTGCTGGCAATGATCGTATGAATAATATCGAATTCCACAGTTGAATTCACCATAAATACCAAATTGTTATGTTCTTATTGAAAAACCCTGTACAGGAAAGAAGGCTGTTGACCATCTAAACTCTACGTTCCATGCATAGTGACATCGATGGGAATGAGAAAGCCGACGAGCTAGTCAAGCTAGGTTACGGATAATGCCCATATCAAAACTTTGGTGGGCCACACCGACCAGATATAGGATATCTAGGAAATTCTAAGCAGACGCTGTTCCAATTTTGCAAGAATTTTGACAATCTGCAAAGTCCACTCTAGCAGTCACGCTTGGCAAATAGTTTAACACTCATTGCCACAGCTGCCATAACACCCAATCGGAGTGTAGCCGAAGCCCAAGAAATTTAGGAGCGATGTGATACGCTTGCCATAGTACGAGTTCATCCAACTAAGAGCAGGCGAGTTCAGAGCTGGGACTAGCCTATCTTTCTGTCTAATGCTCCTGTTTTGGACCAGAAGAAAACTTGGTTGAGTGGCTTTTAGTATTCATTTTCCCTACTCCAGATCAATGGGCGGCAGGCAGTAGCATTGGTGCTTGCTCCCCATAAAAGTCATAACGTCCAATCGAACACAAACAATGGAATATAAGACACCTGTTTTGTGTCTAAAATCACACCTGAAAAGCAAATAGAATGAATAAAGCCAAGAGTAATTGAAAGAGCCAACCTAGACACAAAGGAAAACCTAAGAATTGGACAAAAGAGCAACTTTCCTTACCGAGTTATTGTCCTCAGAGTATAATCCACAAACTAGTTCCAACATATTAAATGACATTCCACACGACGCTCACTTATCCTCGTATTCCTTATGGCCACCGCGCATTCACTACATTTAACGCAATGTCAGCAGCAAACTACACAAAGCCCTGACAAAATATTCACTTAAACTCGCATGCACTCGTGTACGTAGAAAACAATTTGAATCATTACGCTCGCATTACTCATGTGCGAGCCTTTAACGCTGTAAACCACATCATTGCAGCACTTAATTCGAACTTAATGCGATAGAGACGGTCATAGAACGCGCGTTGAGACCGAAATCTTAGGAAAAAACCGAGAACAAAGTCAGAGATAAAAAGCTAATAGGATCCTATCCGTTTGCTATCTTCCAATCGCGCGCTATTCAAGATATTTAATTCAATTTATTTCCTCGTTTAACTGATAAGACTAAAAGTCGCCGATCGAACGGACATTTCAGCGATATCCAATACGATTCATTCACGAAGATGATTGACACACAACTGGCAAGCGGAATTCAGTCCGAATGCGAGCGTTACAGCTGTCCACCGACCTACTGTTCAGTATTGTGTTTCAATTTCATGATTAATTGGCACGAATTAAGTAAATTAAATGACGCCGCCGTAGTCGCTCGTAGTTTTAACTTTTTTGTTTTAAACCGCGCGAGACGAAGGGTATCGGGCGTGTTAAATCGTAGCTCGTTCGGAGTCGCTGATGTCATCTATATCCGGAGAAGACCCTGCCCCGGCAAGTTCACACATGAGAAGCTCAGCAGAATGACTTGCTTCTAAAGTAATTAGCGCGCACGGGTTATAGGAGTTATGTACCTACTTGCCCATTCACACCCACTTTCCGTTGCGGTTTGTGTACAATTTTAGCAATCAGCGACGTTGCTTGTGGATAGGGTGACCAGAATGAGACTGTCAACTGGAAGGCGCTTTTCGTTTCGTGTGAGATTCACATCGGTCGGGTATGGAATTTCCACTTATCAGTTGTAGATAGGGAAGCCTGCGGGCGTTGTATGCTTTTATTTTTCCTCCGCGAAAGCTTTAAAGGTTCGTTCTTCGGTATCAGTATCGGTCTTTCGGTGAGTGTGCGAACGACGAGGCGGGAAGTGCTCGATAGCATATTAACGAAGGGCATTAACGACAACTCACAGCGGCTACGGGTTGTGCGCGGTGCACGTAATTGAATGATTGCCAAGGGAAATTCTTGTTTCGGATTAAATGAGAGCAATTAGTACTAATTGTGATTTCCTCTATGGAGCAGAACAAAAAAAAGAGTCGCTGCTATGGGTCTAGATTGGAAGCTTTGCAGCGTTTAATGGATGAATGGAAATAAAGGATGCATTAGAGGGAATCGTTAGATAAACAATTAGAAGAATACTCACCCCCAGGTCGGGTTCACTGTATGTTGCCTCCAGAATCGCCGTCTTCTGTGGTGTGGTCCTGTAGTTGTCGGCCTTGTGGATGTCTTGCAGACTGCCCCAGGTCTCGAAGTCGTCGATATGCTCTTCATAATCATAGTTCCGGTCGTTCTTCGACTTCCGAACCCCATCTGAGGATAGATTCTCGACACTAGCCGAGTTTCCTCTCGATTGCATCATTCCATATACTTTGGGACTCAATTTGTTCATCTGCTGACTATAGTCCTGAGGCACATCTCTGCTTTGTCTCGATTTCTTTGATTGCTTGGCGCACGCGGGGAGGGGCAAGGCGAAAACATGGTCCTTGGTCGGCGACCGCCCAGAAACATTGTCATAGGATTGATGACTAGTCGAATGTATCGAGATATCGTCCATTGACATTTGCAACGATTTCCGATTGACGTGATCCTCGTTTTTGTCCATCAGCGAAAGCACATCGTCGCATGAACGCGTTGCCACTAGGCTTGAGACCGGGCTTTTGATCAGATTAAAACTGGCAAGCAAGTTAGGACCGGCTTGGGTGGGCGGATCAGTTTTCGGTAGCGGCGGTGGTGGTGTGGCTTTCGGATCTGGCATTGCACGGACTGTAAGACGAGTATCCACCGCGGCTGGCGCGACATTCTGCTCAATAGTATTGAAAATCCCCGTTGGACGGGCGCAAGGAGGATTGAGAACACGATTGCCCATGATTTGAATGCCCGGGAAGTCGACTACCAAAATCCGATCGGATATGTTGGTGCAGTCATTGTGGAAGCCAATGCCAGAATCGGAATTGGAAGAAGTCGTCGTCACCTCGCTGTGATTGCTCGGCTGAGGCGAATGCGCCTGAATGTCCTGCGGTTGACGGTTGGCATCTATGTTTCTTCCGGGATTCCTAGCTGCCGGCGGGAGTATTCTCATCGTATACATACTCCTAATCAGATTCACGACGTATTCCGAGTTATTTGGAAACTCCAGGCACAGATTCGAGATAGGATCTTTGGTGCATGTGATTCGAAACTCATTTGCCTTCTGTTCGTGGACGTTGTGCTCGCAGATTTTCGTGTCCACCACGAAAACATGACAACTGTTTGAGATGGACACGTCACGCTGAATCCCACTGGGATCCTGGTCATCATCGTCGGCATTCGATGAGTAAATTGCACTGGTCACAAGTCCGAAGAAACGATTTTCGCTTTCCGAGGACGAGCTTACGTAGTTTAGCCGCGACGAGGGATACGAGGCAAGTATGGTTGCATTGGCACTTTGCAATGTGAGACAGTTGGGAAGGATGGTCATGAGTACAGTCGTGGGATTCCGTTTTTCCTGACGTAGTTTTCGAATACAGCTTCGGACTGTTTGCAACTTGGAGCTAATGGCAATCTGTTTTGGCATCTCGATAGTACCCAGGTAGCCGACAATGGCTCGGTATTCCAGCGACACACCGCCGTTGACGTTTTCGTGTTCTGCATTCACGCGAACCATTGCACTCACATTGGATATATCCTTCGATGTGCTCGCATTTACCGAGGGAATGATGTTATGCGCGGAGGCTAGAGAGGCAGGAAGTGGTATATCTTCAATTACAGGTCGTAGAGCGTGTTCCCTGCACCCGGAACCACCGCCGCCAGATTCCCGGTGCTTCTGTGGCGAATTCCTCAGTCGATTCATCTTCAGCTTGTGATGCAAGTAGCTCGGCTTCCCCCTGTTCATGTGATGTATGGCATTTTCCTCATCCGAGCTGTCGGAGAAATAGTTTTCAGCAATCTGCATCTTAATGCTGCCGAACGAGTTGCCAATCAGTTGCACAACCGTCTCGTGTGGTAGTTTCGAAACATTGAGATTATTTACTGAAATCAGAAAGTCACCAGCGCGGAGGCCAGCTTGATCAGCTGGCGAATTGGCTACAATACAGGAAAGAATGCACGGCTGCTGGCCAGATATCGTGAAGCCAAAACCATTGTAACCACGACTGACCTCCACCGTGCGGGTGCCGTAGTTTGGGCGTTTCTTGCGACGCCTGTGCTGATGATGGTGATGGTGCATTATGTGGTTGTTTCTTCCTATTTCAAATGGACGCACTTAGGCGCTGATTTAGTGCAATTGTCGAAATGTATATATTTTCACTTTCAGTTCAGGGGCACGTAGTTGTTGTTGCATTTATTTGGGCCACATGCCATGTAAGGCTTCATAGCATTTTCATTCGCCCACGCACAGACTGAATGCGGAAGGATTGAGGGGAGTTCTATGCTGTAGCATAGGTTTGTGCGGGTAATTTAAACAAACAAAAGCGATTAGGATAAATGAAAACAATAAATTAACACAAAAAAAAAGGAGAAACAAACTTCTTCCAATGGAATGTGTCAAGCCAACATGACAGCAAAAACTTGATTTGTTTGACAACTTGAGCAACGAAAAAAAAATTCAACAGCGAGTGTTATACTAGAGTACTAGATTATGGACTGGATGAGAATGGAGTAGATTTTATCCGGATGTCAATTGAGTCCACGCGGATAATCGTTTAAATTTAAATTGAAAATTGGTTATCAAATGAGTCTACTGGAAAAATCTCTTAAAATTGCAAATATGATATGAATATGGCGTTTTTTTTTTGACTTCTTTTAATAATTGGCGAGCTCTCATTCTACTGCATAATGTTGTGATCTATTCGAAGCCGTGGAAAACAAACTAGGCTATTGTAAAGATGTCAAAGGCCAGCCTAGGTTCGACGAAGAGAAAAATTCAAGCTCTAGAAAATACTGAGGAGATACTATACATCAGACCCTTCGAAGAGAAATCAGCTTGCTCTGTAGGAACCGAGGATACTCTGGAAATTATCGTGGATGTCCTAAGCTCCAAGAACTAAGTAAATTAAATTCCGATTAATCAAAAAAGCCTGTTGCGAAACGTCCTTTGAGAGGTTTACAGAAGCCGTCACACCCCACGCAACCTACAGGGTGGGCCAAATACAAGTTTATTTTTAAAAATACAATAAAATGAACAAAATTAAATTGTTTCCATGTATTATGGCTTTATTAGCAAGAACAAACTTTCCCATTAATTATGAAATTCACGTCGTTCAAGTGGCTGCCTCGGCTGGCTTCGCAGTAGCGCATTCTGTCACCCCAATTTTCCAATACCTTGTTGATGGTTCCGGGCTATAGCTCATGGATTGCTTGGATGATATTGGCCTTAAGTGCTTGAATCGTTTCCGGATTGTTGACATAACATAGGTCCTTCACGGTTCTCCACAAAAAAAAAGTCCAAAAGGGTCAAATCGCAGCTCCGAGGCGGCTAACTGACATCGCCAAGACGGCTCATAACACAATTTGGGAAATTGTTGCGCAAACGATCGCTTGCGGTAAGGGCTGTGTGGCATGGCGTGCCATCATGCATGAACCAGAGGTCGTACAAATCCATGTCTTAAATTTCAGTAAAAAAAAAAGTCGGTTAACATGGCTCTTTAACGCCCACCGTTGACGTTAACGCCCAACATTGTTTTCAGCCTCATAACGTGCGGGTTTTCCGAGTCCCAGGTGCGGCAATTTTGCTTGTAGCCGCCGAGATGAAAATGCGCCTCGTCAGAAAAGATGATTCTTCGCCCAAAATCGTTGTCTAATTCAAGCTGCTCTAGGACCCAAACTGCGAAGCGATAACGAAGCGGATGATCGCGTGCCTTAGCGATTAATTCGAGATTTTTTGATCTGTTGAGATCGATGGCGAGTTGATGTTCGTGAATTGAGTCTCATACTGCCACAGCAGCCACATTCTCATCTGTGCGCACCGAATGACGACGGGGACCATGAGTGTTGTCCACTAGCTTGCGTACAGCAGTCGCGGTGCGTGCTTCATTTCGGCCAAAACTTCTTCTTGTTGTGATTTAAAAAAAAAAACACTAGATGGCCCATCCTTTACGCCAAATGGCGGCAGATATGGGAAAGATGGTACAAAAGCTCATGGAAGTCGCCAAAAACCGAAGTGCCTGTTTCCAAGGTATCGGAGGCCGAGGTGGACCTGGGCTCGATTTTGCCAGCTTTAACAGCAGATCCGTGAGCAGGCAACCCGAGTGGATCTGCTTGTTTCTGTCGGCACCTTAAATTGTAATTGTAATGGGTATGCTGACTGAGGGACACTTAAAAATCTTGTCGGTCAATTTTAATTCACTTATTAGGATCCAACAGAGAGCCATGCTTATTAACTTGCTACAAGACGAAAGCGCCGGTGTACTTTTGTTTACCGAAACAAAGCTAAATCAGAAGCTCAAAATTCGGCACAGTTTTTTAAACATAATTATAAAAGACCATAAAAGACTCAAAGCCTCTCAAGGCGGGAGAGTTACGATCTTAATAAAAAATAATCTAAATCACAAAACCATATATAGCGGCGAGTGCGGATGTTCCAGGTGCTAAAGGCCTGCATTATGTGCATTCCTCTCCACAATGGTAACAGGATGTACATTGTTCCATCTAAGGTACCTGAAGCACTCAACCCTGAGTTTTTATCGCAAAACTCGAGATACTCTGACTTGGACAGAAACTTCCATATTTTGGCTAGAGATTTAAATGCCAAACAGAGTGATTGGAGAAATAACATTACCAACACCATCAGACTCTCGACTGAGACTGGCTGACACGAACGAATGGTCTACGATCTGTCTACGGACCTTCACATACGATAGTGACCGTTGCCGACTTAGTGCCGCAGTCATAGTACCAGATGAATTTACATTCGGAGATAAGAGAGCATGCCCAGTTACAAGCCTACGCTTTACCAAATCCTTGCCGAAAGCGCACACTTCGAACGCTTCTTTCCCACCGTCCAATAGGAACGTGTCAAATGATGAGATTGACAGGTACCTTAAAGACATGCACGAAGTAATTAAGCAGAAAAGGGGTAGAACGACACCACGCCAACGGCACCACAATAATCGACGTACTATATATACAGAGAGAAAAGTATACTCCTGTCAAGACTCAAATTCTTGCACCGGCAAGGGCACTGAAATAATTGAATAAAAATCTCCAACAGTTAATCAAAGAAATTTACAGAATATCTGAAAGTCTGTATTGGGACAAATTTTCGTGCTATAAAATCCAAAATTTTTCGGAGAAATATTTAGAATGACAATCAAGACCTGAAACTTCCGACAACGTCAGACAATGAACGAGCACAATGTCGCACTCTGTGACCCGGACTGCCGGACAAGTTTAGTAGATCGGTGCGATGCCGAGATGGGAGAAACGTTATCAGACGGCATCAACGCTTTTGATGGCTGGAGGAAGCTCCGTCGTCGATACTTTTATTGTTCAGCCCCTTCAAGGCAAAGCCGGCTTAACACCAATGGCTGGAACATAGGTTAAGCCAAGTTTAGATTAGGATATGGGTGGCGATAAAGTCAAATCATATTCAGATGTGTAGTATTGACAAATAATTTAGTAGCAAGCGTGAACGTACCCAATGTCAGCGACTGTTACTATCACTTTTATTCAAGTGAACGGAGCTACGAGCCTCGAAAAGGAGCCTTCAGATGACATATCACACCGAGATCGGACATTTTGATGTTTGGAACACTTCTGTTCCGGACACCCACGAGTGAAGTTCGTTCAGTGAAATACATTTTTGTCTATTATATTCTTTAAAAAACCTTATAAAATATACAGTAATTGACCAAAGTTGATTTTGTGAAGTACTAAAGTTATTTTTGTAAAATTTTCTGAGCTTTTATTATTCATTTAATTGAATTAAATCGAAAGACTTAACCAAAGACTATGGCCGATGACTCTATAAGCCGATCGAAAATGTATCAAGAGGAATTCCGAAAAAGTAAGTGAAATTGTATAAAGTTTGCGTAAAAGAAAACGAAGGACGAGTCAAGGCAGGAAACGCCTTATCTGAAACGTTCGGGATAAGTGAAGGATTGAAAGAAGAAGACGCCCTGGCACAACTTTTCTTTAAATCGGTGCTGGACTACATAATGAGATCCCTTCACGAAAATCATAGGGAATTCATCCTTGATGGCAGGAAGGGAAGTAGGTTTAGGAGTAAGTTAAGAGAAAACCAAATATATGGTCAATGACTGACTTGGATCGATCCAAGCTTCGCATTTGATGAAAGTAGATGAGCTTAAATATTGACCACCAAAAACGACGTACTTCGGCGATAAGGGAATTATTCAAAACAACCATATTTATGCCAGCGACACTTAAGATGTGAAACGTTGTCTCTGACTAAGAAGGAGGGCAACAGATTTTGAACTTTTAAAAAAAGAACTTGGCGAAAATCTAGGATTTAAAACAGGCAGAAGAAACAGGTGAATGGAGAAAATGGAGGATGTGAGTACATAATCAAGAATACGCAGAACTTTATTCAGCCCCAAGCATGCATTGTTCGAATAATAAAATCGCGAAGATTAAGATGGGCAGACAGGTAGAACGAATGGACAGTGGACGAACAGTCAAAATAATACTGAGTGGAAAACCTGATAGAAAAACATCGCCAGAAAGACCCCGCCGTGATGGGAGTAAAACATAGTATAAGAATGGACCTTGCAGAAATGGAACGGAACAGCGAAACATGAAAGGAGCACAGTCATAATGGGGAGGCTTGGCGAAAGGTTGTCAACGAGGGTCTGAATTTCTTAACCCCAAATAATAAAAATAATAGCAACGGTCGCAATATCTCTACCGCTGCCCTTTGTTGCAAATCTTTTTTAGTAATAAAAACGAACTTTTTCCATATAGCCCAATCTGGTGAGCTTGTGCAAATCAATAGATTTAACTATGCGGTTTCGAAGTCGATTAGACAAGAATCTGGTCTTCTCTACCCTATTCCAGCATGAATGGTGTTATGGCTTTGACCAAAGTGGCGTCATCAGACATTTATTTAATACGTTTCCAAAATTTACTTACAAAAGATTCAGAAACTTATAGACCAAAACTTGGTTGGACTATCACTGTTTCCCAACGCGGCGAATAATGAAAATTATTCGGGACATATTCAAGTACATACATATATTTCCGCTCACTAAATGAGTTCAGAATTCATATGACTTCAAAAAAGGCATATTCCTGGGATTGTGATTAAGATTAGCAGGGTTTTCATCATGTACAGAGACTAGAAGAAAAGCTTCGATTGAATCTACTTTTTTTGGAATTACGAAGAAGACATCGTGTTCGGTGATACTTTCTGAACTTATAATAGATTTAAGTGGCCTTAACTTTATGCCAAAACCGAACGAACCATCCAACCAATGATGGACTTAAGTTGGCCAATTTTTAATTTTTTTAATTTTATTAGGACCTTCCGTAAGCCCACATAAGTTATTGAATATTAAACGAAACCGCTGAGTGGGACATTTTAGTTAATTGGCTTAAGTCTATTATATTTGTATCTTTAAGCTAACAAACAATATCGTTGGTGCAATGTGTGTCATTTGACGCAGTCGGACACTCGGACAGGGATGTGGTTATGACCTTTTTTTTCCTGAATATTTAAAATTTTCCTGCCCCTGTGTTAGCAGATTTTTTGTCATTTTGTCACAACAGCTTGTCTCCAGATCATGTGGGTTCGTAAACTGTCAACTGTCCAGCCTTTTAAGCCTGGAAAGTAATTTACTTTCTGTTTGTGAAACATGCCGTTTATAGGTGTTTTGAATTCGTCTTTTTTACTTATTCAAATCAAAAAAATATCAAAAGTTGGAATATCGGGAAAAGTGGCACGTAAAATATGACGTAATAAATGGGGGTAATTTCATCAACTGAATTTCTAAGGTCCATTGAATTTAAGAATTTTTAAAGTTGTTTCTCTCAACTTCTGTCCAAAGACTTTTCTCGTCATTGTGTCGTCTTCGAATATCCATGACATTTCCTATAAATATCTTTTGATTGACAGCTACATAGTAGTCAGGTTTCATTGGGCTGTAACAATCTGCAGTTGACACCTGTCAAATTATAAGGGAGGGGAGGACAAATAATGTTATTAATATTCAAAATTAGTTCTTTTTAGGGGGAAGTCGCAGGTAATTGCGAGTAGGTTTCATTCGGTTTTTTTGTTTTTCTTAAAAAAAGTTGAGAAATCATGGTATTGCTGCCAAAAAGAAATATTATTTACGGAAATGGTCATCAGTAATCCGTAATATCGAGCATTTCACATATTTTATGGAAAGAAAATTACATGTTGGAAAAAATCATATTTATTTTGTATGATATTCTGCCTACAATCTGATTTTGAAAAAAAAAAAATATCAATTTAAAATGTAATTAAAAAAAAAAATTAAAGTATTGTTTATCGCTAGCCACTGCTTTTTTACTTATCTTCCTTCCGTATCCTTCTTTCAGAAAGAATTCGGGGTCTTTTCTATTTGGACCACTCCACCAAAATAGTAATAATATCAACAATTTTCTTAATTAACAGTACCCGGGTGGCCCGCTGCGCGAGATTAAGGGATTTAAACTCTCTTTTCATATGCGGCAGGTCCCGCTCACGCAACTTCGTTGCTCCGCTCGGGGTAGGTGCTGATCGTCAGGCAGGCGCCTATGTCATCAATACTCTTCATCTACAGTACCCTATAATCGATTGAACTATGCTGAGACCTTTGCTGGGTTATGGCAGGGGAAACGCAAAACAATTTTTTTTAAACATAAAATTTTTTAGAAATATTTCCAAAAAAATTTCCAAAATTTTTTTTCCAACATAAATTTTACTAGAAATTTATTAATATCGTTAACGAAAATTCCAAATTAAGCCTTAATATCAAAATCAGCGGTATCTTCCAAAATTTGCTCGGAGTAGTCCTTGTCTTTGTATCTACAAGCAAATTTCAAAATTGAAAAAAAGCAATGGAATAATCATCTGCTGAAAATTGCCCCTACTGATATGAGTGAATACTATAGGGTCCGCCAAATAACTTTTTTTTTTTTTGAAAATGCTATAAAAAAAAACCACTGAATATTTTCTCAAATTTCTTTTTTTATTTGAAAGTACAATCCTTCCGGTTAATAATGGAAAATAATTTCATTCAAATGGCTGCCTCGGCTGGCCATGCAGTAGCCTACACGATCGGTCCAATTTTTAAGCACATTATCGATTGTGTGCAGCTGTATTTCACCAATGGCTTCACGAATATTGTCCTTTAAAGCGTCAATTGTCTCTGGCTTGTCGGCGTAACACTTATCTTTGAAGGCACCCCACAAATAATAGTCCAACGGTGTCAAATCGCAGATCCGAGATGCCCAAACGACATCAGCTCTGCGGCTGATAATGCGATCTTCAAAAACAGGGCGCAAAACATCGAGTGTAGCTTCGGCTGTGTGGCACGTAGCGCCTTCCTGTTGAAACCAAATGTTGCCAATATCCTCCTCTTCAATTTTTGTGAACAAAAATTCGTTCAACATGGCCCGATAACGATCGCCATTGACTGTAACGGCCACTCCTTGCTCATTTTCGAAGAAAAATGGCCTAATTATGCCTCTGGACCAAAATCCGCACCAAACAGTGGCTCGTTTTGGGTGCACCGGCTTTTCAATGTATGCGTGCGGGTTTTCTGTGCCCCAAATGCGACAATTTTGCTTGTTTACATACCCGCCAAGATCAAAATGAGCTTCATCTGAAAAGATGATTTTTTTGGCAAAATCGGCATCTTCTGTAAGTCGATCGCAGGCCCACTTAGCGAAGCGTTGTTCAAGCATATACACAACCATATTCGTTCAGCGGAAGGATAAAACTAATTATCTGTCAAATCAGACATGAGCTAAGTGTTACCATTCACGAAATAAGCACTACTTGAAAAAAAAAACGTTAGATGGCGGATCCTTTAGAATACTAGAGCCGTACATCAAAATAATAAAAAATCCAAAATATTTTTTTTAGAATTTTTTTGTCCAGAATTTTTTGACAAATTTTTTCTTGTCTTTTCCCACCCCCAAATGTCCTCCATTGCACTTAGGAAGGATTATTACATCATTTGCACTCCTTTCGGGGCGATTCTGTTGGAGTGGTCCAAATAGAAAAAAAACAGAATGCGAATATCAAAGCCCATTGATCCATTTTTGTAACCCTCTTAAAAAGTAAGTTTTTGCTTGACAGGCCACGTGTCATCGATTACAAAAAGTAATAATCAGAAAGAGTAATGGCTAGAGAATTCGCTGCGTGTATAGGACTTCCGATTACCGATCCGGCAATTTTCTCTTCAATCGGTCTGCCGTGAGGGTATTCAGCTTGAGCAGCAAATACAGAGCATGAGCTCGGGCTGTGGATATTTGACTACGCTGTTGATGCTGATTGTTTCGACGCTTGCAATTTTCGTAATGGATCGACTTTTCAACGCCGTTGAAGCAGCTCTTCACAAGCGAAAACAGGCTTTGCAACGTCCCTTACTTTCAATTAGTATGGAACCCAGTTTACTTGCTTTTGGCACATTTCCATGGTTTAAGGACGTTTTTCTACTTTCGGCAAGTTAATTCCCCGCGATTCGGACATTTTGTTAGGTGTTTGAAATGGGTCTGTGTAGTTCTTTCAATTTTTCCAATTTCTAATGTCAAGGTCGTTCCCAGTCTTTTAAGCCCAAATCACCATTTGTAAAACGTGCAAACCTCTTCTCACACGTTTGCTCAGCTAAAGCATGGTTGCGATAAACTTCTACTAAGATATAATGACTTTCTGAATCACTTCTTTACATATCAAGGTAATGGAGTAGCACTCTATACAAAAACTATTTATCTATTTATCTAGAACAAAGTTCGACATATTCGGTAAAGAAGTCTAATTATTCAAGCTTTAACCAAATGACATACATATATCGAAACTGACGTCTAGCAGCAGCTGGTTTATGTAAAATATTTGGAGTAGGGGTGGTCCGATAAATACTTAGTCTACAAAAGAAAAACAAAAATTTTGGAGAAATGGCGATTTATTTTTCAATAACATAGAGTCTCCTTTTAGCTCGATGCACTTGACCCAGCGATGCTCCAACTTCTTTAACCCGTCTGAAAAATACGTTTTCTCGAGGTCTGCAAAGTAGGCCTCCGTGGCGGCGATGACCTCCTCATTCGACTGAAATTTCTGCCCGGCAAGTGACATTTTCAAGTTTGGAAACAAAAATCTGGAGAATGAGGTGGATGGGGCAGCAGTTCGTAGCCCAATTCGATCAATTTGGCCGTGGCGAGGGTGAAGGTCTGAGCCGGTACGTTATCATGGTGGAAGAGCACTTTTTTCTTCGCCAAGTGGGGCCGTTTTTTCTTCAATTCGGCGTCGAATCGGTCCAATAATTTGGCATAGTACAGCCCTGTGACCGTTTTGCCCTTCTCCAGGTAGTCAATGTGGATCACACCTTGTGAATCCCAGAAAACGGTGGCCATCACCTTTCCGGCCCATGGAACAGTCTTCGCCTTCTTCGGAGCACGTTCGCCGGGTGAAGTCCACTGTTTCGATTGTTTCGTGGTCTCTGGTGTGTACCAGTGGATCCATGTTTCATCGACTGTCACGAAACGACGCACAAACTCCTTCGGATTGCGCTTAAACAGCGTCAAACACTGCTCTGAAGTGGTCTCACGGTTGCGCTTGTTGTCCGGAGTGAGCAAACGCGGCACCCATCGCGCCGACAGCGTTCTCATGCACAAAATTTCATGCAGGATATAACCCACGCGATCTTTTGAAATGCCTACTGTCTCAGCTATCTCGCGCACCTTCAATCGGCGGTCTGCCAATACGAGATCGTGGATTTTTTTTCACGTTATCCTCCGTGATAGCTGTGGCACCTGGACGTGGCTCATTAAAAACCGACGTGCGACCACGTTGAAACTCGTTAACCCAATTTTTGATGATCGCCATCGAAGGAGAAGAGTCACCTTACACAGCATCCAAACGCTCCTTGATTTCGAAGAATCGAATCACCGACCGATATTGCTCTTTTTCCATTTTTCTAAAATCCGCGGACACTCCCGTTTCCACACGCGGTCAAAACAAAACTACGAGTCCGATCCGGCTGAAATTTCGAGAGTAGCCGTCTACTAGAATGTACTACACGATAGTAAGTTGCTCTTGCGATACTGGCGCCATCTGGCGGTGAGGCTAAGTACTGACCACCCTCGTAATAGGTGGCGAATACTCGTATACTATCAACGCTACGAACTAATTCCAACTCGCAGTATTATCTCATTTGGGTTCGTGTGACTGAAACTGAATTTAGGGGTTATATAAGCCTTGACAGTTAAAGCATATGATATTCTGGTTATTTACTGGTTCAGTAAATAAAACTTCTTTTTTCTATTTACTACTTTTTAATCGCATAAATTTAAGTCAGTTTTAAATGCTCTTAAGTGATTTGTTCACGACTCTTCCAAATTTACAAAACTCAACACAACAAATTCATTCCGTGGCGTTTCGGCATCGAATAGTCTAGATCCTTCACTAATGACACACTGATGGCATTGGTGTCATTCAGTGATGTATCATATAATAGGGGTGGAAAGCTCGCGAACTTTTTGACCATCTCTGAATGAACTGCGGTGAACCACTTTGTTTGGAATGTGATTCAAAATATTCCTTCAAAACATAAATGGGATTGAAAGCAAGTAGGACTTCTCTTTTAAGTTTCTTAGGAAATGTTTCTTGGACTTGCTAACACGATGTTTGGAGGAATCTACAAAAAAAGATCTTGACGCTTGAAAGCTCAACGAATAGCTTAGATGAAGTGCAACACTTAGTATGGAAGCAACAAATAATTTAAATAAATTACCATCCAAAAAGAGGTGCCATCTTAATTAATTTCGTCTTTCTGCTGTTAACCCTCAGCTATGATTGTGTTGACGGTAGTGGATAAAAATTTGGTGATTATTAAATTTGGATAGTTTAACACTCGTCAAACTTCTTCACTAAAAATCGACAAAAATATTGCGCAAACATTTCGGATCAAAGTATCGGATCGCTTTTGATCATCAGCAAGTGCCCCCTCTAACGGCTGTAGTGAATAGAGTCGATCAAATTGAATACTTTGTATCGGCTCTAACTGTGTTCGCCTGACAAGATCAACTAAAAATATTGCCAACGCTACGAATAAAAATCCAGGGTTATCCATTCCGAGACGATCACAGGAATTGGGACTTTGCGCGATCACCTTACATCGCATTTTGCATAAAGATCTTGGCCAGATGATACAAGTATCAGTGACAAAACAGCATTTATTTGAATGTACGATTTGAATCTATCCAAATTGATTTGAATTTAAAGGCATGAAAGGTGATTTCCAATCGATACCATGATATTACGCATTTTCGACAATAGAGCTTGATGCCAAATACTTTAAAAATATCAAGCAATATTACGATTTTGCTTCACCGAGGTACTGCGAAGAGAGTGAGACATTCGTAAATAAGGTGAACGGTTTTCGAACTGACACAGAGATGGTGTTCAAATCAGTAAAAAATTATGTTTCCTACCTGTGTGTATGTGTCATTAGTTCGGATAACAAGTTTCATCGTTCGAAGGTAAGTTACATGGCTGAGTTTGTGGGGATATCGGAAGAAAGAGTGCGAAACATCTTGCATAAAGCAAATGCGCAAGCGGTTTTCGCAGCAATATAGGGATCCGGCCGATTTCCTGCAACAATTTGTCATCATGGATGAGACATGGTTACCCACTACACGCCAGAAACCATACAGCAGTCTAAACAGTAAGTGAAAGCCCATGGTTCAGCACCAAATTAACCGAAGCCAATCGTATCTGTCGTAAAGGATTATGTTGCAAATTCGAGGCGAAGATTGCTCTTTTTTTTTTTTAATTCGCTCAGGATCAAAGACGTAAGGCTCTTACGCTCTAGGTGGGGTGCAGATGGTTTGTGTCGAAGATGTTTGTTCACTATTCTCCGGGGGTGGTTGTCCTAGATAGGATCTGAGAGATTCGACTGAATTTGCGTTGGTTGTAGTTCACAGTAACTCTTTTGTTTTCCAAGTCATTAAGGTATTATATTGGAAATGCACACACAGAGTATGAATTTTTGAAGTGATCTTATGCTGCGAGTGTTATGCATCAGCACTTTCTGATCATCTCTCATCCACAACTGATGTAGTTGGACAGCTTTTGCGTATAGGGATTGTTCTTAACTATGGCGGACTTGAACTGCAGACCTTCGGCTCAACAGTCGGTCATTTGCACCACGACCACAACCACGACCACTCTAACCTTCTGGACCAGCTGAATGCCAAAATTCACGAGAAGAGATCTGGTTTGAAGAAGAAAAAATCATATTTCACAAGGACCCTTGTATACAGGGTTCGTTGGCAATAGGAAACCTTAGTAATTTGACGTACGATCTGCTGGGCCCTTCCCCTTATTCTCCTAATTGTTCACTTTTATTTCTTCCCAAATTTATTTGAAGAAGTTGAGAGGGCCGTATATGAATATTTTCACAGCTTTCCAGACTCTCATATTCGGGAAAATGTAATGTTGTCATGATAGAGAAACGAAGTTGTGGGAGAATATGTAGCAAAATAAATTAATTTTCTAACTAAAAATAGCAGTTTCTCGTTGTCTGGCCGAGAACTTTTCACTAGATCCTCGTACCATCAAATCACCTGTTGCTATGGAAATCATACTGCCGATTCCTAAGCGATTCAAGATAATGCATAGGCTGACGATCTATCAGCATTTCCATGGCCTCGGAAGGAAGGGACGTTAAAGCTAATGGATTTGTAGGTGGATGGAGAAGAATATTCACTCTTTTTAGGGACTAGCTGGTCATAGGGGCATAGACCAGAACATAGGACAGATAAAAATCTTACCAAGATTCTTACCGCAGTGCGGAAATCGAATTGTGATATAAGGTTCGATGCTCAAGAGCACAGGCGAAGACAGAGTATAATCTGCCAGATGAAGCAGAATAATTTTTTTTCTTTGCAAACGACCAACATTTTTTTCTACCCTTGAGACATTTAAGCACTTTTTGCCTCAACTTTTGATCACAGTAGAATTTGACACGTTTTCAGTGCAGGCATTTCTGACTCGTTCAAACCCATTTCGGCTGATAGTCTCTTTGCAACTCGAGTCGTATCACACTTTTTCTATTTTAGATTTAATACTCTTTATTCTATAAGGAATGAAGGATGATATTTGAGATTGCAACAGCATGTTACTCTCGCTGTTTAGTCCGCTCCAATCAACTCACGCGTACAGTCATATTTGAGCATGAGAAATTAACACATACCACACAGTAATCTGACCGGCCAAGAAGTGACTATTTGTCTACAGAATATTTATCTGGATACGAGGTGAGGAACAAGTCCAAAGTGTTAGCCGAATGATCCGCCATCTCAGGTATTTGTGAATTTGGATTTTGTCTGGCCTAAACCTTGAAGACAGAATAAACAAAACAACAGTGGAACAATGGCTGAACGTAAATAGTAGAAGGAATAATGGCACCAAGTTAAATCCAGACCTACCTGAGTTTCGTCTGGTGACAAAATAGCAAGTAAGGCGGAAGTACACAGCAAAATTTGTGGCCGACATGGTACGGTTGAATAGTATCAGACTTTTTCCTTTGCGATCATTTGGCAGGTTGTTAACCTCAGAGTTTGGGGCTTAAACTTGTGGTTTGTGGTTTTTTATAAAAGTTTCATAAATGTTTTTGCTCATAGGGGCCGATCTTATCAGATTTTGTTTTTTTCAGGGTTCGTGCAGGTTCACGAGTGTACGCTGGAGACGGTGCAGATGGTTTGTGTCGAAGATGTTCGTTCACTACTCTCCGGGGGTGGTTGTCCTAGATACGATTCGAGAGATTCGACTGAATTTGTCGCGTTGGTGTAGTTCACAGTAACTTTTTTTGTTTCCATGTCATTAAGGCATTATATTGGAAATACACACACAGAGTATGAATTTTGAAGTGATCTTATGCCTTCGTCAGCGTTTTTTTTATCATCTCTCGTTCACAAGTGATGTTGTCGTACAGTTTTTCCGCATAGGAATTTTTCTTGGCTATGGACATACTTGAACTACAGACCTTCCACTCAACGGTTGGTGATGATTACCATTGCACCACGACCACTCCCAAGTTTGACCCAGGCGCAGTATGCAGGTACCATGTGTCCAGCTTGTCCCAGATTCAATCCAATCGAAAGAAATTCTGTAACTTTTCTTTTAATAACTTCGGAGAAAGCGATTGGGCTTAACTCATAAGGCTTAGGTTAGCACCCATTTTAAACAATTGAGCACTGAAAAATTACATATTTCCGAAGACCTTGAAGGATTTAGGGTCGAGATGCATAACGAAGAGGCTCGGAAGTGTATATGTAATACGAATCATGCAAACAAATAGAAAAATAAAAATTTGGCAATCTTTTGCACTAATCCAGAAATCTATTAAACCAATACACAGGAACACATCTGTCCGGAAGGGTAGTCATGTATCCCCATTCTATCATTCAAAGAGAATTTTCTTCATTTCTTTAAATTATAGAAAAACATGAGCCAAAGTTGGATTCACTGAAGATTACCATCCCTGATTGTAGCAATTATCAGATGGTTTTCCATCGATTTCAAGTCCGTAAGCTCTGCACTTCACGCATTCATGACCATAACCAACATATGAGCTGCAGCAAGAGCAAGTGCATATTGTACGCCCAAGAAAACCCAAGATTGTATACAATTGCAGAATGCAATATCAGGGGATGATCCTTGCCTGCATTACACGTTATATCCTGAAGAAAAACATGAAATATTGTTGCAGGCAAAAATGACATGTCAGGTTAAGCAGAACGTCATACGAATCTCCTTTCACTCGTCTACGAATATGAATACGTGCATGAACATATTCTAAATTCATCCCCAACCGATGGGGAGAAAATAGACTCATTTTGGTTCTTTGGGACCGGATGAGAGTTTCAAAGTTCCAAGACACACCGGAAGTGATGAGGTGGAGTTTCAATATTATTTCGATAATACCTTTCTGTTTGAAAAGTTTCTCACAACTTTTATCTCGGACCATCTAAAGATTTTTCAAGAATCTACATATATAGAGCATCGTTGGAATGTCACTGGATTACTCAGCATTGTGGAAAGTTCTTCTGGCCGAAGTGATTAAACTAAAACAATTTACGAATGAATATTCTGTTTTTGGTGCCGCATTTATTCTTTGATTCCATTGTGGAGCCGAAACTTTGGCTCAAAATTTGTTTATCACGAGTTGTTCTCTCCTTTAAGAATCAGGTATAGATGCGGGTTTGATGCAATTTCTTTTAAATTTATATTAAAAGTTTCTATGTCTCAAGTCACTTTAATTGTGTTTTTACGAAGACCCTATTTGACTTTCAACTTCCACATGCATCCATGTTCCATCTTCCATGGAAGTCATCGAGCAAAGAGGAGGAAATATCCACCAGAATTTCATCTTTTATATGCCGGCAATAATATAATAGTATTATCCTATGCTCGTCCATATACTCGTCCTTGTGAGTATGGGGATAAAATGGATTTCGGTTATGAGTTTAGTATGAGTAATTGGAATATGAAATTGAATAGCACTGGGACATGGCCACATAGGTACATGGAATCTTTTGTCTTTAAATCAAAGCGACAATGTACGGAGATGAGAGTGCACTTTAGGTCTTACTTCCATGTAATTGGCTCGACAAAGGACTTAGGAGTACCGAATCGACTAAACATAATGAAATTGCAATTACACGCAAAAATCAAAGTGAAAAATTGTATTGAATATTTGCCACCAAGGATCAGCATTTGTCAACCGAGACTGCAAGGATTTTCAATAGGAACATGACATTTTTTAATGTCTTTTTTAATGGCTTTAAGCTCTTTTTATGATCTGTCAATATCAGAACCTCAGTCAGGCTTACATTTTTATCAAGTTGAGACAATGCAAAGGACGGTGTACCAAAAGCATTACAGCCGTAGGTGCTCCAGTTCCAATTCAGCCAAATCAGTCGATTCAACTAACTCTCTTAGGCTCTGCAAATGTTAAAAGAAAATCTCGAAAATCGTGCACAACAATAAGACCATATGTGCTTCAAGAGGCATCATTTCATCTACAAATATGATCGTGTGGTGTGGATTTAGGTTCGTCGATGAAAATGATTGCCATGTTAATGGTCAATGGAGTGCGCTATCGGGCTATATTGATGGAGTATTTTTCTACAGAACTGGATGCACGCGATATGTGCCAAAAATATTGTCGAAAATGGTCATAAAGCAACGAAGCCGAGAGACTTTGAACGTCACGAGCAGAAAAGGAAGGGTTTTATGCATTGTACGAGGGTGGTCCGATAAGTACATAGCCTCGCCGCCAGATGGCGCCAGTATCGCAAGAGTAACTTACGCAACTTGTAGTACTTTCTAGTAGACGGCTACTGTCGAAATTTCAGCCGGATCGGACTCGTACTTTTGTTTTGACCGCGTGTGGAAGCGGGAGTGTCCGCGGATTTTAGAAAAATGGAAAAAGAGCAATATGGGTCGGTGATTCGATTCTTGTTTTGGGAAATCGCGCTGCGAAATCAAAGAGCGTTTGGATGCTGTGTACGCTGACTCTTCTCCTTCGATGGTGACTATCAAAAATTGGTTTAACGAGTTTCAACGTGGTCGGACGTCGGTTTTTGATGAGCCACGTCCAGGTGCCCCGAAAACGGCTACCACGGAGGATAACTTGACAAAAGTCGACGATCTCGTATTGGCAGACCGCCGATTGTGCGTGAGATAGCTGAGACAGTAGGCATTTCAAAAGATCGCGTGGGTCATATCCTGCATGAAATTTTTGGCACGAGAAAGCTGTCGGCGCGATGGGTGCCGCGTTTGCTCACTCCGAACAACAAGCGCAACCGTGAGACCACTTCAGAGCATTGTTTGACGCTGTTTAAGCGCAATCCGAAGGAGTTTCTCCGTCGTTTCGTGACAGTCGACGAAACATGGATCCACTGGTACACACCAGAGACCAAGGAACAACCGAAACAGTGGACTTTACCCGGCAAACGTGCTCCGAAGAAGGCGAAGACTGTCCCATCGGCCGGAAAGGTGATAGCCACCGTTTTCTGGGATTCACAAGGTGTGAATCGGGTGTGGGCCGATTCGACGCCGAATCGGAGAAAAAACGGCCCCACTTGGTGAAGATGAAAGTGCTCTTCCACCATGATAACGCACCGGCTCATACCTCCGCCCTCGCCACGGCCAAATTGGTCGAATTGGGCTACGAACTTCTGCCCCATCCACCGTATTCTCCAGATTTGGCCCCTTTGGGAACCTTCTTTTTGTTTCCAAACTTGAAAAAGTCACTCGCCGGGCAGAAATTTGAACCGAATGAGGAGGTCATCGCCGCCACGGAGGCCTAATTTGCAGACCTCGAGAAAGCGTATTTTTCAGACCGGTTAAAGAAGTTGGAGTATCGCTGGGTCAAGTGTATCGAGCTAAAAGGAGACTATATTGAAAAATAAATCGTCATTTCTCCAAAATTTTTGTTTTTCTTTTGTAGGCTAAGTACTTATTGGACCACCCTCGTATACATAATGAAGCGCGATGAAAAATTGATCTATTACGATAATCATGGACAGATATCAACATCGACGGCTAAAAATTCACCTGCCTTTTGTTGCATATTACGAGCTGTTGCAACCGGGTAAAACTATTTCAGGAACTAGCTACTGAACACAGCTCATGCGTTAAAGTCAAGTACTGAAGGAAAAACGGCCAATACCAACAGCATAACCACGCTCAGCCATATGATGCTCTAAACGTTGAACCCTACTTAGATATAATGAAATGGGCCATTCATTCCCACATCGCCCTTTCCGACTATCACCTACTCCGATCGATGACGCGCGGCCTGACTGAGCAGTACTTCCGATCCTTTGAAGAAGCCAAAAATTGGGTCGATTCGTTAATTGCCTAAAAAAACGTGTAGTTTTCCCGAAAAAAAGTGGGCCCAAATTGTTGCTAGCGATGGGCAGTACGTTCAAGAATGAGTGTATATGCATTTTTCACGTGTCCTTTCTGTCTTAGTCTTCTATGGGCGAGCTGAAAAAGGTTCCCAGATATTTGAACTCGTCCACCTTCTCTTTGGATTGATTTACATTGGTCGGTGACCATGTATTTGGTTAGCTCATCATTCACTTCTAAGATTATTACACTTTCTGGGTTTTTTTCTTACTTTTTTCTCCAAAAGGTCCAAATCGTAAGCGAAACTACAATAGAACGGATGTGATTCCATTAAGGGGGTGAGCCCCTGTGATGGGTAAAAAAAAATTTTTTTTTTCTTTTGTCTTAAATGAAAGTATATGTAAATGTGTGTACAAAATTGCAAGTCAAAATTTAAAAAATTGACTAAGTTACAGCGATTTTAGTGAGAGCATATAGGCCGACTGTTTGTCGCTTGACTTTCAGATCAGAATGTTACGCCTTCAGTCCCTTGCTCTAATGTATTTAACATGGTGTGACGTAGTGGACTCTTTTCTTCGAATTTCTTTTTGTAATATAAATCTCTGTTATGCAGGCTTTAAAATACAATAGCCCCTTTCATCAATTTAAGTACCTAGAAGTTCGGTAGATGTTCAGTTACTCTATGATTTCATTGCGAGAGAAATGGAATAAAAACTTTAAACGCGTTTTTCTCGAAACGACTTTTTTCAAACTGGTCGCATCGATAACTTGGTAAATTCTTAACCGATGTTTAATTTTTTTTTTGTTTTGTTCATCTTAGTAGTGGCCAAGGTTAAGCGTAGCCGATTTGTAAATTTTTGTTTTTTACTATTTTTTAAACTGAAAAAAAAACGGTCGAAAAAATGTAAATATTTTCAATCGGTCGCCATTTTGTTAAAAATCAGAAAAAAAAAAAAAAACGGCTACGTACAACGGTAACTACATTCATACAAATTACAATATAGTAAAATGTTTATTTGATTTTTAAGATTACTGGCTTTTGAATAATCGATGCGACCATGGAGGGAGATTTTTTTTTCAGGCTCTACGGCATCGTTTATATTGTTGAAACTATTCAATATTTTTCAATAAAAATTTGTGGAAACATTACTGGATGTGTACTTAATAAAAAAAAAAACCCGATCCAAAATTTCCTTGAATTCTTGAAAATCACTAATTTTTGGGGCCGTCACAGTGGCTATCCCCCTTAATAGTTTTCTCCCTTTCATTTGCCTGAACGACTATTTGCCATCTGTCACTAGCTTTGACATTTCTGATTTAACGATTCTCGAATATTTTAGATAAGGCGTTTCGAACCTTAACTCGACCTTTCTTTCCCTTTAGCCGTGATGTATGAGTTTCATCAACTTTTTCGGGATTTCCAACCTTACAAGAACTTGATACATTTTCGACCAGTTTATTGACCCTTTTTTAAAATCTATGAATAGTTTGCGAATCGTTTTGTGGAATTCCTATTTCTTTTCCATTGTAGAAGGTTTAGTAAAAATCTGGTCACTCATCGAGCGATACCACACTGGTAGTTTCTAATTATTTTTTTAGTGTCTGATGTCAGTCTCTTTGACAGTTATATTGATAGCTGCTATATTCTTCGGTAATTGTTGCTAGATGTCACCCTGGTTTGTTTTTCCTTTCCTCGGGGACAATTTCATTTTTCAATATTGTTGTGATGGGCTCTGTTAGTTCCTTTTTAGCATATTCTATTATTTTCGATGGTATTAGGTCAACTCTTGTGTTATTCTTAGACAGATGATCGCTTCTTTTACTTCCTCAATGGTTGGCAGTCTTACCTGAGTTTCCTGTGGATAATATGGCTTTCCAATGCTTCTTGCTCTCCATGTATTTGAATACTCGGAAAACAGTTTATTGAATAATCTCCTCTGCTGCAACTCTTGTCCGAAACGAGACTCTAATTATAGTTGCGTATGAATTCTGGAAAAAATACTTTGGATTCTTACTTGTACATCTAAAGCATAGAAAATAACTTAATTGTGTTCCGAACATCTCCGTCTAACTTAGGCAAGCTTATGTACCATTTTCGAAACTTAAGTCTAATCAATTGCCGACTCACACGAGTTAACTGATAGGGCTTTCAAAACAGCTTTAAGTTATGGTGAGGTGGAAGCCTGCTGGATCATTAATGCTTCATCATTGCTTGCCTATGAGTGCAGAGACCTCTATACCTTCGATAATTAGGTATTAATGAAAATCATTTGGAACATAGCAGATTCATATAAAAGTGGAATCAGACTAGCAACGTCGACACCATTGTCAAGGGAGCAGACTATTTTCTTATCGACAAACGGGCTATAGTAAAATAGACAGAGTCGAGATATACAAGTGTATCCTCTGTTTTTGACACTAGTGCACCTTCTGCTTGATGGGGAACTCGATGACAAAAATATGTTGGACTGCGTTTTTTCATTAAATGTTAGATGCATATCACCAAATCGCCAATATTGACAGATATACCTCCAAAGTAGCTAAGAACTTCGTTAATGAGACGCTTGCTTGACATATCGCGTTCATGGAAGACCAAATTAAGTTTTTGAGAGACTAAAGACTTTTAAAGCGAAAGGAAACGTCGAGGGGTGGTGGTGTTCGACTCTAACGCCGACGACACCAATATTTTGAAAACAGTTTAGTTATTGATTGGATTCCGCAGTATTTCTCCTCAGCGGAGCACTTGTATAGGAAAAAAAACTTCTGGTTGAAGCCAGGAATGACAGAATAACAAATTTGTGGCGATTTAACCTTATCACGCTAAGGAGACCACTTCCACTTGTGTGATGGACCCACGAATCTGAATCAGGTTTTGCCTTAGGCGCGGAAATTACTGAAATGATGGAGAAAACTTTAGGGACCAAAAGAGGCAACAGAGTGGTAAAAACGATTTTAAAATGGACGCATATATGTTAACAGTTACCCACGTTTTGGGCAAATTTCGTGCAAAATAATACCGGAAAATATCAAGTGGGTGTGATCAAGCTCGAAGAAGATCGTCGTTTGATTGTGCGTAGTTTAGAAAGTGATTGTGGAATTCCGAAAACTTGTGGTTCGAGTATTCTAACCGAGAGTTTTGATAGAATATCGCGTGTCGACATTCCATCCCTAATAAGAAAACATCGTTTCAAATTCGTTTATGATGAAAACGTGCTTAAAAGGATCATTATCCGTGGCGAATCGCGGTTTTACCCCTGTGAACTGTTATGAGAGTCTTCACAGTGGAAACCTCCATCCGAAAAGAGGATGTCAAAGTGGGAGAAATAGCAAATCGATGAGTTTTATGCACAATAATCTGGTATTTAAATAATCTGAATAAGATTAAAGATAGTGTTTAGGATTCATTAGTCAAAATGTGCAGCCGACACCAGCAGGTCTGTACTTAGTTTGGCTAACCACTGACCATAGACACCGGCACCGATGCTGTTCACACTCAATAGGCAGTTGACAATAATCCGTAGACGAGAGCAGTTGAGTTGTATTGATCTTGAACTATTGTTAACCTTGTTACCCTTTTATATCACAAATAAAGAATAAAACAAAAAAAAAAGCGAAATTTATTCTAAACAGATAGTACAGTTGTAATCATCTTGTTACCATATAGGTTACTAGGGTTGGTTTCAATAGTGTTAATAGTGTTAATATTAATGGTACATGCTTGACATGTGAAGTACAGTTGTATCATGTACCATGTTCAGTATGATCGAAAGACCAGTCCAGTGGTGGCAGAAATATTAGAAACTGGTACAAAAAGGAATGAACGTTTTACGAGATACTCAATGATCAGCTAATTCAGTAAGGAAAAACAAAAAAAAGGGAAACTTTTGAAGTGCCTAATAGGGTCAAACACCAACGACCCTTTCTCAACCTCTCAGGAGATAATGAAACAACCACATAAGCGACCATCATGGCGTCGAAATTCAAAATTTGTAACAGCATCGCGGAATGGTTCAAATTTTGTACCTGTAGCACCATGACAATGAAAGGAGCTATGGGGATCTGTAACTCGATATGGATCGTCATTCAGTAATTGTACCGGGACGTGGTTTTTCACGTCGGAATTACTGCTTTTGTAGCGTTGAAGCCTTTTGCGACGTTCTTTCACTTTTTGAAGTGACATTTTCACGGATATAAAAATATATGATCTGACATTTCTGACAAGCATGTTTCGCTAGCGCCATCTATTAGAAAACAGAAGATTCCCATTTGTATACCTCATATTAAATCAAGTATCAAGTATCAATCAAGTAGACATTTTGGTCTTAGCTCAAAGATCCAATATGTGGGATAGTAATCAAATTTACTGATCAAGTCCCTCAAACGGCGGCTCTCGGCAATTGAAATTTCTGACTCCCGTGGCTTGACTATTCGATTTTATAGCCAGTGTAATGAATATAGAGCGATTATTCATTAAAAAAAAAAACATAATTTGCTTCCATATCCATGGGTATGTTGTCCATCTGTATGTACCCATTACATTATGCCCATTAACTTCCAGCATAGGATTCTTAGCAATTAAAGTGAGTTTATTTAGATGGTTACGAGAAGTAGAGATGCCTGAAAAGTTTAGCCTGCACGTCGCCCTCGACATTTGACTTTCTGCTTTTAACTCATTTACCTTACAACGTCAAAGATCAAAGCCAAAACCAACATTTTCCTCGCACGCGTACTCATATCTCGAATTTCTTTTTCAAAATCCAAACGAGTACATATCATCACTATTGCCATCATGTTTCTAAAATCTAATAAGCAACTGTGTTGTGAACTTTCTGCTCGTAGGCACGACAGACACACATTGTCCCAGACATAATTCGTGTCAATCTAAAACCAAGTGCTCATAGGTTCTCACTTTCATTTGATCATTTTGCTACATATATGGTCGCACATCCCTTTGCTAGTAAAAACGTCACAAAAGTTGTAGCTTTATTTGATTTTAAAATCTCCGGGGAACACACCCGTTCCTTTGACCCAAAGCGACGATGTGCTTTGCTTCCTTTACGAGAAAAACAAAGTCGTTTGCTGGGTTCCCCGCAGTGTCCTTAATGCAGATCAGCCCTGTAATTCCGAGATGTATACAAATGGCTAAGGGTAACAGGGTACGTCATACCCTGATATAGCATAAGTCACGACAAAGTGGAATCCCATTTAAAGCACAAAGATCCTGTCCCTGTTCTTTATGGAACATTTTTTTCTCCGTTCCGAGTATTTATTGAACAGGATTGAAAGCAGATAGTTCTTGTGCTCTTTGGTTTACCCCTCTCCAGCTATATGATTGGAACTGGATTCGAACGATCCCGGCATATAGGGCAATCAAGTATTTTCACTACCGACCACGAACCACTAGCACTACGAGAACCGGGAACTGCATCCCGACTCCCTAGTACATCCACAATAATAATAATCATTTCCCCGCAAGTATAAATTTTCATCAGAAGCAATGATGTGGCCTAGTTCGGACGGCTTGGAAAGAAATGAGACATTGTAGCTCGTTTCCACCCTCTCTTGGATCCTACTTTCCTTCCTGCCACCGGATAGAGTGCTCGTATACTATTTTCAATAAGCTGTAGGAATCGGAACAATAACCTCCTGGTTCGTTTGTTGTTTTTTTTTGTTTGTTTTTGGAATATAATCTGGAATGAAGAACGTACTCATTGCTTGCAGTCAAATTTTAATTTAAACCTACCAATTGCGGCGTGCATCCTTTTTAGTTTTTGGTTTCATTCCTGTTTTGTTGTGCCTTGGTTCCTAGAATTCATGTGGGCCGATGACAACCTACTGCAGAGAGGAGGGCGGTTCCCCTCAACTATCAAATGTTTGTGGGAATTGGATTTCACCAATGAATGGTAGAATAATAGCCATGAATGGTAACCTGCAGCTGTTGACATTTCGGTTGAATTTTGTGTGATTACATGCAGGTACTCGTATCAGTCATTCTCTTGATTGGAAATTTAACTTTTTTGAACCCCAATTAATGGGAGGACTGTTATTCACTCCAGCACGCCATGGGCGGACGGATCAGGTTGGGAAACTACCTACCGAAATGAAAATAGATGAAATAACTATTTGGTTTTTAAGCTCCGATAACACATAGTGCATATATAGCTCGAGGTTCCAGGCTAGCTCTTGAAAAAGGGCACAACTTGATATTGCCAGAGTGGTAATGGCAGAAGCGAAAGAGCCGTTTTAAAATCGAAGCAAACTCTCTACTTATTTGACGTTTTACATCAGGTCAATCACAGTAAGCCGGAAACCTTTCTTCTTCCTTTTTTTTTAATTGACTTCATTTAACAAGCGGTGTTGCGACTCTTTTATGAAAAGTATAAACTCAGAGAACAGAATAAAATATCTGCTAAGCGTCCGCCTCGACTTTGCCTATAAATAGTCATTTTTTCAATGAATTTTTTTATCACGTTTAGGAATTGTCGGTAGAGCATTGATCCAATAACGGTCGTTTAAAAACCGAACTAAACTTAAACTAGTTAGTTCAGAGGATATTGTCTTATCGGTTAGTTCCTTTCATGACATTTTTTTTAGATATTTTGGGCACGAAACGTGTGTCAACGAAGTTTGTTTCGAAATTGCCAAATTTAGAAGAAAAAATCGTCGTTTGAGCATCGTTCGAGATTTGCTGAAAAGGGTCAGCATCGGTGACGAAACATGGATATATGGTTAAGCTTTTGAAATCAAGCACATACATCCCAATGGAAGCCATCAGAAGAGTCGAGATCGAAAAAACTCGCGAAGTCCAGTCAAATGTGAACACTTTGCTTACTGTTTTCTTCGATTCCAATCACGAATTCTGGAAGAAATATTTTTATAAACAAAAAGTCACCTTATTTCTTGGACAAACCGTATTAATTTCAATAACGGCATGGCAGCCCGGCTCCATGTATCATGGCAACTGGACCTTATAAGTATATTAGCCAGTATCGTTTCGGAAAGTGGTGAGCATAGTGATTACAGATAGGCAGTCACACACTTACTCGTAGCTACGGCGGCGATTTGATCACTTAACCATGCTGGACGAAAACGATTTTTTTCTTCAGTCAACTTCTTCCATTCCGCATATCTAGTTGCTGAAGGTTTGTTTTCCCCTGTGTGCACACGCTTCTAGGATGTCGTCATTTTCTGCTTCATTATCCGAATTGGAATCGGAAATTTTTGCCTCCAATCGCTCTTAAGGCTCCAGCAGCTGTTGGCTGCTAATTATTGTCATTTACTGAATTTAATCTATATGATCTTTTTGACAGATATCAAGTACATTCTTTGGCAATTATAGTCATGTTATTCAAACTTATAACGAAAATGGGCGATCTGTAAAAGTTTCATTTTATAAAATTCGTGAATTTTTCGGTCCACATAATCGCCGTCAAGAGTTTGGAATTGGTTCAATGGTGAACATCTTGGAGAAATCAGTTCATTATTATGCCAGAAGATCATCAATTCTGAAGGAATTTGAAACCAGCCAGAAACCTCGACTTTTCACAGAAGTTAGCAATTGGGCCTCACTTATGGCATCTTATGTCGAGTTTTAAGCGTTGATCGCCATTTATCGGATTGCGCGATTTTTGAATGTCTGTCTAACGTTAAACAATTGCACCAAATGCAAGTTTAGTCATCAATGTAATTTTTTTCATTGGAAAACACTCCTGCCCACTTCTCAAGTAAATTTTTAATGCAGTTGCTAAAAAAATATTAAGTTTGATAAAAAAAAATTCCCCAAGAGCGTCTGGGTCATCATCCAAATTTTTTTTTTTCATGACGGAAGTTTTGCAGACATCAAAGAGCCCACTACTTCATTACCGACCTTATTCCTATTTCCTAAAATAATCCAGACTAACTGACTAGCTCACCTCTGTCATAAGCGACTTTAAAGTTGACAGAAAACCTGCGTTTGTGGGCTCAATTTCACGAGCCTGTTTCAAGATCTGCCGTGGTGTAAATATTTCAACCATCATGGATTTTGCTAGCCTGAAACTACATATATGAATAGGAACCTATTAAGCTGTTTACAAGCGGTTTATGGCATTCATACAGCAGGGCAGCGAAGATATTTTAATGTTTAGGAAACCTATGCCCCTAAGTGGCTTGTGTTAAACCCTGTAGGACTTATAGCCTTGCCAGGTTGATTTTACTGATACTCTTCCCTACTTCTACGCCTATAGAGCTCGTTCATCTGCACTCTTCGTCAAAAAGGGTTTTTTTGTAGGTGATGGTTTAAAGCCGAGCCCAATATAGGCAGCGCCTATATTGTATTCGGCTTGGTTGGATGGTATTTGAGGGATCTTGAGTGAGACATGATCAGCAACTGTTCTGTTGGTCTCTTGCAACTACAGCTGTTATCGCAATGAAATTTGAACACTTACAACAGTCGCGATATATTTAAAACCATATCTTCGACCGGATGACTCTTCATGCCCCGAGATGGTGAAACGACTATTAGGGTTTCATGGGAAAAGTTTGCATTCATCGCTAATCACGAATTTGACAATTTCTCAGCAGTGTGAAAATCATCCTCGGGGATTTCAAGGCGAAAATAAGAAAGGTAGAAGAAGACGAAGAAGTTAATGACGACAATAGGAGAAGAAAGTCTCCATGCCTCATCAAATTATAATGGTCTTAAAAGAAAGAGTTTCGCTAGCTCAGATAATATAGGGTCCGCCAAATAACTTTTTTTTTTTTTGAAAATGCTATAAAAAAAACTACTGAATATTTTCTCAAATTTCTTTTTTTATTTGAAAGTACAATCCTTCCGGTTAATAATGGAAAATAATTTCATTCAAATGGCTGCCTCGGCTGGCCATGCAGTAGCCTACACGATCGGTCCAATTTTTAAGCACATTATCGATTGTGTGCAGCTGTATTTCACCAATGGCTTCACGAATATTGTCCTTTAAAGCGTCAATTGTCTCTGGCTTGTCGGCGTAACACTTATCTTTGACGGCACCCCACAAATAATAGTCCAACGGTGTCAAATCGCAGCTCCGAGGTGGCCAAACGACATCAGCTCTGCGGCTGATAATGCGATCTTCAAAAACAGGGCGCAAAACATCGAGTGTAGCTTCGGCTGTGTGGCACGTAGCGCCTTCCTGTTGAAACCAAATGTTGCCAATATCCTCCTCTTCAATTTTTGTGAACAAAAATTCGTTCAACATGGCCCGATAACGATCGCCATTGACTGTAACGGCCACTCCTTGCTCATTTTCGAAGAAAAATGGCCCAATTATGCCTCTGGACCAAAATCCGCACCAAACAGTGGCTCGTTTTGGGTGCACCGGCTTTTCAATGTATGCGTGCGGGTTTTCTGTGCCCCAAATGCGACAATTTTGCTTGTTTACATACCCGCCAAGATCAAAATGAGCTTCATCTGAAAAGATGATTTTTTTTGGCAAAATCGGCATCTTCTGTAAGTCGATCGCAGGCCTACTTAGCGAAGCATTGTTCAAGCGTATACACACAACCATATTCGTTCAGCGGAAGGATAAAACTAATTATCTGTCAAATCAGACATGAGCTAAGTGTTACCATTCACGAAATAAGCACTACTTGAAAAAAAAAACGTTAGATGGCGGACCCTTTATGATTGTGAAAATCACACGATTCACCATAGGATCATTGATCATTTTCTGGTAGACAGTAGACGCCATACGAACGTGCTAAATGTTAAAATATATAGAGGAGCGGATTGGAAAAAACTAAAAGCCGAATCCAAATTCACAGAAGCGAAATACAGTAACGTATGAAAAAAGCTAACGTTGAAAAATTAAAATACGTTCATTAGAAGCGTCAATGCCAGTACAAAATTAATAACCGGTTTGCCCCATTAGATGTTATGGGAACTAACGACGAAACAGGACAGGTAGAAGCAGTATGGTCAACAAGTGTTATAAAGGAAGCAGCGGAAAACAAACTATGTTACCGGCCCACCGTCACCCTCCGCGCTATCGTCCGCAAGGCCGCCCAACTAACTCGGCGAGAGTGGTTGTGGATAAGATGGTAAAAGGGCGTCACGATATTTTGCCGTAAGGACGACCTACCCTAGGGTCTACCGGAAATCATAACGACGTCCCACTACTAAACCCCAGTCCAGTAGAAAGAAGAACCGAAAGAAAAATAATAAAAAAAAAAATTAACGAACCAGAAAACAATCTTGTTTTTCCTTTCCCCTTTTTTTTCTTGGCTTTTATTTAGACTTAATCCACTTACTAATTATTCTTAAGCGTATTTAATTAACGTAGCTAACTTTACCCTAACCACCACAGGTTTAAACCTAGAGTAAGTTAACACATAAAGTCAACACATGCGGGTGTCGCATAACTAGCGGTCATTGCGGATGCTGTTTTGGCTAAGCATTCTGGAGTAAACAACTTGTTTACGCGCCATACCATAGCAGATGTTACGCGGATGTTAGCTAGAACCTACAGTTGCTGTGGAGAAGATCGTTACTTGCTCGCCCTTGCATGCGTTGACGAGTGTTCTCGGTTCAGTCTCAGACCAGTGCTCAAGCAAGACAAGTCTTCAGAGAAGACGTAAAATCAAGTGTTACAAATTAATTAAAATTACAACGTTTAACAATAAAGATACTTTTTAAAATAAATACAAGATACGTACAATACAAAAAAAAAAAAAAATAGGGGGAAGAAAATAACAAGGCTGGTCTCGAACGTGGTTGCCGTTCCTCGCTGTGACACTGGTTGTTGGGTTCACTGCGTTTCGTTTTCTGCACTTATTTTTTTTTTCTTTTGTTGTATACATATATACAAGGTTTTTATTAACTTCCCAGTGGGAAGTTCTTGTAATGGGGCCGATTTTGTGAATCCCAAATTTTGACATATCTCCACGTTTCAAAGTCACCAGAATCCAAATCCAACGTTTTTATAGAGATGTCCGTGTGTGTGTATGTACGTATGTGCGTATGTGTTGATGTGTGTTCGTATTAATTTTTTTCGTCTCGATTATCTTGAGAACCAAAGATGATATTAACATGGGACTTGATACATTAGACGCGTAATTACATAACAAAGAACTGAAAGAATTTTCAGCGAAATCGGTCCAGCCGTTTTTTTTAACGAGAAATCCAAGAAAAAAGCAAAAAACAAGCTGAATCTTAAAATTAATGAAGTGTATAATTTATTCATGAACATTGTTGATAATAATTGAATATTGTTGATAACAATTGAATTTTGTGAATAACAATCGAAAATTGTAAATAATAATTGAATACATTTGAAAAAAATTTAATATTGTTTGTAACAGTTGGATATTGTTGATAACGTTTAGAGAATAGTGTCGATAAATTTTTGTTTATAATAAAACAAACTTTTAATAGTTCAAATATCCACTGTTCGGCAAAGGTAACAATTTTTTATTCAGCAGCACTTCAACTATATGGTTCCGCATAATGGGTACATCATATGGCATTTGCTCTTCCCGGTAACTTATCGTAACATAACACTGTTGCAAAATATATTGCGAATGCCCCACAATCTATACCATTGCTCTGTTTCTGAACCTTATGAAATATATACCTTTTTTAAATCTATACAGAGCATTCAAAAAATCGATTTGATCGTTTTCCAAGTAATTCTTATTTAAACTGTCGTAGATGTGGACATTGCCATTACCGTCATATTTTGTACAAATCCAGTGACCTATAATGTTAACACCAATTTTACCGCTATAAATGATCTGAATATTAATCTCAGATTTGGGTATTACTTGTAAATTACGTAGAAACGCGCCGACGTAACCTACATCCTGTGCGAAATTATGTACCCGTTGAGCTTTGAGTTTTCTGTTCATTATTTCATGGAATAAATTGATATGTTCGTCGGACAAATAAAATTCACTATGAGCCACTTCTTGACATTCTGCGATCGAAATATCAAAATCATATGGTACGTCATTATCATCGGTATTATCGTAAATATTGTTCATATCATTTTGAACACCAGAATGAACACTATTTCCATATTCAATTAAATCTTTGATATTGTCATTGTAAGTGTCCATACCAACATAGCTACTAATGATAATTTCATCGCAATTTTTGTTTTCATCTGTACTGTTAACACTAGTGCTACAATGATTGTTAGAATTTTTTCTATTGAAACTGTTATTATAAATAGCATATATTGGCTTATGGTATGTGAAATATGATTCATAAACTCCACATTGTATGTTGGAAACATTGGAGAAAATGATATCTATTTGAGTATTTAATGACGTAGTAATACTGTCTGGCGGCAATTGTGTTAATAATTTATATTTTTTTAAATAATTGATCAAAAAAGTATTTTTTTTTTGTCGCCTTGATTAATGATATCGTAGTTGAAATCTCCAATTAATATAAAAAGACTATCAGAAGGTAATTTTTGTATAATATCATCGATAGCTTCTTCGAACATAGTCGTTGTTGTTTTAGGAGATTTGTACCCACTAATTAAATACCAATCATCTATTTTTTACATAGCATATTAGCGATAAATTCTCAAAACAATATTGAAATTATCAATGTCTATTTTATCGCTAACAGTTCGAGACTCACTGAAAATTAATATATCCGCGCGCAGATACCATTCATCTGTAATTATGTGGGTTAAGTTCTTTCTTAATGTACTAACATTTTGATAACATACTTTTGTGGCTACTACGCTCTCTAAATTATTGTACGACAATTTTAACATTTTTGTAGATCTCAAACGTTCTAATTCAATAAGTGCTGAGTTTACAACTTTTGATTTTTTTGGAATATTTGATAATTTAAATTTACCAATTATAAATAGTCCACTCAATTTAGTGACACGGCTGAGAGCAACATATAACATCGATAAAGTTCGCGTCTCCTGCGCCGAAAAATCTATACATATTTTGTCATATGTTTGACCTTGGCTCTTATGAATAGCTATTGCTTCCGCAGGTATAACAGGAAATTGACGAAGATTTCGAATGTTTTCTTCGGTACTATAAATACAGTTTTTCCGTAAATTACGGATTCGTCTTTTTGTATTAATACTTTCATTTTTTCTGAAAGTTTTATCTTTTAGTCTTTCTTTCAATCGTTGAAGATTTTCCAGATTTTCGAAGCCTCTAAAATCGTCATCACTACGTAATGATGCCATGCGTTTTTGAGTGCTCATTCTTTCGAGTTGTCTGTATTCATCGTCTTTACGTAAGTCAGAGACTCATTACAGATTTTTCAGATTCTCAAAACTTCGATAACCTCCATCACTTCGTAGCGACGCCATAAGTTGTTGATTTTTTTCTCTTTCATGTTCTCTGTTATCAACTACGGTTAAAATTATAAAAGAAAATATTGAATAAATTTAAAATTATACAATAATAATAATAAATAATAATAAAAAAAAAAAAAATGTTCTTTAATTCGTCTCACTGGGAAGTTAGTCGTGTGGACTTTACGCTTCACACCTTGACCACATTTTTTGCTTTTCTATTTGTTTTATAATACCTGTTTAATTGCAAACGAAAATTACACGGAAGGATCGTAAAACTAAAATCATGCGTAGATAGTTCATCAAATAAGCACATTTATCGGGTTAATTGATTCTCTTTGTCGGATCAAAAGCCTCCGTTAGGATGACGAGCAAATGCCGTTGTTTCGATAGGCAGGATTCTACAAGGAATTGAGAAACAAAACGAGCTTGAATCGATTTCATTTTTATTATTTTTCTTTTGTTTCTCTTTTTTTTTTCTTTTAACGTAGTTTCGATTCACGCACAATTCCTCGGTCACAACCGCGCATCGGTCAATTAAACACAAAAACTCCGGCACCAAAAACAAACATCTACTCCGCCCAATGTCCCTTAATCTTGCACACCCCACCTGGTGCTTTGACGTCCCAGATCCGACTCACTCCTTCCTCGCTATCTCTGCCCTTTTCTTTTCTCTACCTCTGCCGGTCCTCAAGTCATCCGATCCACCTGCTTCGCTAGTTCGTGGATCGTACCACTTTGCGGCTAGGTGAAACACGAGAAAAGAAGAAAGACACAACAAAGCGTAGCAAAAAAAGACAGAAAAAAAAATCCCTTACTAAAAGTACCTCTCCTAGCCCAAAAGACAGAAACCACAAAAAAAAGGAACATCCCAGTATTTTTCTTGATTGGTTCCTCTGTCTTGGTTCAAGTCCGGAATATGTGGCCCAGCGAAGACCTTTACCAGGGTTAACTCTAATAACTAGGCTATTGCACCCAAAGAAAAGCCTTGCTTCGGCTATCAGGCCAACATCAAAGTAATGTATGCAGGGCTAAGTATTATACGAAAAGGATATCAGGCCAGATCAGGATTTATACGCAATGATAATAGAGAACTGGCATCGGACAACCAAAGGGTTTCAGCCCAATGGAGAAGATATTTCGTGGTGATCGTGGTGCAATGGTAATCATCATCGACTGTTAAGCGGAAGGTGTATAGTTCAAGTCTGTCCATAGCCAAGAACAATTCTTGGAAAGGATTAAAACAGGGAGACGCCTTCTCACCACTTCTCTTTAAAAATAAAAAATAATGAAATTGGTGAAATACTATATATGGATGAATCTATGAGTGATGGAACAGAAGAGCGAAATATGGAAGGAACACACTCAAGGCAAGTAGGTAAAGTGATGTTAACAAGGCTCTGAACTTGTGAGTTCCAAATGACCGGTTATGATAATAATAATAATTACTAGTAAAGAGATTTTGAATAAGGTCGGGTAGATGTTGAAATAGAATAAAACAAGCTGTGTGGGAGGTATTAACAAAAATATGACATTGTACACATACCTTGGCTTTCAACGGTGGCACGGATCCGAGAGGTTCCGCAGAGAAGTGGCTAGATTTGAACTATGGCCTGCGTTATGTTCACATTAAGGGCATCGGTCGATTGTAGTGTATGACCTTGGTTGCCAATTCACGTCACCTCTGTGATAGATAACCTTTCCCTCAAATCATTCATACAGAATGTCAATCGTGGAGTCGGCTGTGTGACACGTAACGCCGTTCTGCTGAACCCACTTTTCGTCTAGTTCCATATAGTTCAATTTGAGCCAGGAATTGGATGTCCTAATTTTGCAGCGCTCACCATTGACGGTTACCGACTCACCAACGTCGTATTCCAAAAAGTATGGACCAATGACGCAGCCGATTCAAGATCCACACCAAATCGTAACGTTTTGAGGATGCTTTGTCACCCGGTGAAGCTCGTGTGGGTGGTTTTGTCTTGTTAATCCAGTCATTCATTCGCTAAAGATGAAGATCGGCCAAAATTGGGGAACTCTTCCAAATGCTCTGAAGCCCAGTCAGTGAACAAACGGCGTTATCTATGGTCATAAACTTTGAGCTCCTGGGTCAATTGGATCTTATACTGGTGTAGACTCAAATCCCATTTAACAAGTTGAAGTTTGCGAAAGGCTCAGTTCTTGCGCACGGCGAAGAAACGACTGCCTCAGGTTCCGCTGTACATTTTCACGGCCTTTGTCGTTCCTTTGACGAGGAGTTGTCTTAAATTTCGCCACCAAACGCCGAAGAGTCGATTGTGAAGTGCCACCACCAGTCAACCGCAAAATGGGTACAATATGCGCAACGTTTTTTGATAATAGGGTTTTATCATTTGAACGTATTGTTTAATCGTGTAACTTGCCTTGGTGATTTGACATCAGTAACTGAACAATAAACACCAGATTTGACAGATGTCACCTAAAGAACATGGCTGCCATAGGTCGGCAAAATCTACCCGCGCCAATTGAAAAACCTTTTATAAGACAAAAAGGATTAATTTTAACCAATGCAAAAATCATCTGCGAATTTTCATTCACTTTTGAGCGATCGTACGTTACGTACTGCAAGCTATACCCACCCTGTAAGGTTATAGCAAAAATCCCTTAAACCTGCTCACAAAATAAAAATATAATAAAACGAAAAAAAAAACATAAATCAGTGCTCATTTGACATCTGGGACGCATACTTAGTTCCGTCCGGTGTAAGTCAAAAATACATTTTAACTTGCTCCTCTATCTTCTACCTTTTATGCCATTCTTTTAATAAAATTATTGTAATTGTAAACAAATTACCGACTCAATAACGTAAAGAGCAATTACCAATACAAGTAATCCTTCTGCATAACCTCGTTTCACTATTCGTTTGTTTCGAATTACATAAAGCCCTCGAAGCGCATGATAATCATAAGCAATCCATAAAAGAGTAAAATCGGTTTTATATGAGCTTCTGCCAAGACCATTGCAGAATGTAATTTTTGTTTTTGAACTTTCCTTCCTCATAATCCCTTTCTTAATTGGTCGTGTCGCCAAAATAGCCGTCCATTACAATTATGTCTACGCCGAACAGGCCTGCTATACACTACACATTCAGATTCTATCAATCATAATCCCCTCGGGTCTGTGCGCTTAATATGTAAATTCAATGCAATTCCTTTGATCCTAAAATATCACAATTCAATCGATCGGTCCGTAAAAGCTCAGCATAGTCGATGAATCCCAATAATATAAATAGAGGAGCTACTCCCAGTCGGGTCTTCAGTCTAGCGTGGTGTGCTTCTCTGGCGCTGAGTGGATCATGGAACGTTGGGTCGGTAAAGTTGCGGTTGTAACTGGAGCTACCAGTGGGGTGGGTGCTGCTATAGTGGTCGAGCTAGTTAAAGCTGGGATGATTGTGTGCGGTCTGGCCCGACGAAAGGATAAAGTCGAGGTTGGTCCAAAATACCTATGACTTTGTCAATGGTGTCAATTTACACTTTTTTTTTTTGTAACAAGGCTCTTCGCGTAAATGTGGTCGGTGCTAAGGGACAACTGAATGCCGTCGAATGCGACATCACTTCTGAGATTTCGGTAAGTACGTCGTTTACGTGGATCGAGAAAACGTTCGGTGGCATCGACTTACTCGTGAACAATGCCGGCATCACAAGCAAACATCTACTGTTGGATAACAACAACATTAAGGACTTTCGCTCAATGATGGAAACTAACATCATAGGACTAATAATCTGCACGAAGCAAGCGTTGAACATGATGAAAGCTCGCGATGCATTTGGCGTTGTGGTTAACATCAATAGGTGCGTCCTTAATCTGATTACGCGCATACTGTTGTGATGAGAATGTATTCAATATTCAAATTGCCTGTAGCATCCTAGGACATAAGCTGAATACTTGTGTGCCGGGTACTAAGCCCGTCAACGGAATGTATCCGGCATGTAAATACGCAATGACTGCTATAACCGAATGCCTCAGACAGGAAGTGATGTATTTCGAAATGGCGGCTAAAATTATGGTAAGCAAACTATTCCTCTCTGGGATTTGATAGTGGCACAGGAGAGTCTGTCTATGTGTGCGAGTCAATTATAATTTCGATTGCATGTGCAGAACATTAGTCCGGGACTGGTGGAGAACGACATTATCACGACTAATTCGAACAACGATTTGGTTACACTAATGCCACGATTAGCACCGGCAGAGGTTGCAAAAGCTTTGATTTTTGCCATTTGCACTCCGGATAATGTGTTGGTAAGGATTTGAATTAGCTATTCGCTTTAGAGAGCTCTTTTGTTCACTTAACTTTAATTAACAGATTCAGGATATTATCATCAAGCCAGGCGGGGAGTTCTTGTGAGGAACTTTGTCCTAAATGATGGAAAGGAATATTTTTTGTTTTCGAAGCTGTAACTATGTAGTTAATGATTATTAAAGAAAATATTTAAGACCATGGACTGTTTGTTGGTCATTTACTTATGGAAATATACTCGAATCAAGAAGGCACACCAATTAAGGCTTTTTATTTCTGAGAAGCAATTATGATGAAACACTGCTCTGAATAAAGCGAAATACCTTGTTGAAGGCTGCTTTCACAAATGTAATTAAATTGAAAAATCACTTATTATCCTCTCATTAATTAACAAGACAATGTAGCCTCCTTACTAATAATCACCTTTAAGTGCATAGAAAACAAATGAACGATAAAAGCCAGATATTTCATAAGCAAGGTACAACGAGCATCCCATAATGTAGCTGGCAATGGCTGCTAATTAAGTGCCACCGCAACACATTGTGCCACTTTATCGACAATCGAAAATAGAAATCACCGAGATCCATTAATAATATCCAATTCAACGTACTGAGGCATCGTGTATCAAGATCCTTTACGCCTGCCCTCGAACTGTTGCGCCTCGGTGTCGTTCGCTAGGGGCCGTTAGTAATAAATCTGCACAACATTTATTAATAATTTTACACTAAAGTCACTGTAGCCGCATTACGCCGTAAATCAGTATTTGCGATTGAGCATGTAATTATTGTTATGCACCTGCTAAGTCGCATCGGATTTATGCGACGGGCTGCATAATTCGATATGACATATGAGAGTTTCGCGTGGTACATGTAATATCTGGTTCAGGACTGAGCATTTTCGAGACGACGGCAAGACAGAACTTTTCTTTGGATGCGAGCAGTATGTCAAGTGATATTGCACATTCCAATCGAAGGAGCCATCAATCAATCATCAGGATCCTTACCCCCTGTATGCGTATTTCCGTTTCAGGAATGCCTTTTTATCTCCGATCTGTGGGCTGAGCCTCAAGTATCTTCGCGTAGACGTATAAAAGTGTTAGATGTTGAAAGGACAATAAAAATGCTACATCTTTACAGCGTCGTTTCCATTTAGAAAATTTATGGTTCCCGCGATGGGATGGCATTAGAGTCAGCAGTACCGATGCTGGCAGTATTTTATATTGCATTGCATGTAGGTGGTGGTAGAGTTTAGGGCGATAGTACATAGCAGAATTTAATGCCGCCATTCTATACGTTAGAGATTGCATCTAGACGCGGAAGATTGCAGTCCATTGTATGCATGGGTGTATGATGTGGAACAGAGATAATGAATGAGGACAGGAGGAATGCGATTCTGTAGGGATGGGTAATTAATTTGTTTTATCAGATTTAAAGCAGTGATTTTTTGCCTTTAAATAGCTTTTGAAATTCATGGCTAAAAGTATTCTAGACGTAAGAAGTACGTTATGTACTAAAACTATGGACTAGCGATGTCGTATACCAATGATCTAGAAAGAGATTTACGTATTGGAAATGGCGAATGGAGACTGGCCATAACCATTCACTTACTGCATATAGGTATTATCAGGTCTACATGGGGTGGAGTCGAGACCTTAAGGCTCTGAGGGAATTGACGCAAGGATGGAAGTAGTCGTCATCTTGGGGAAGTTATGCTAGAGTGCATTGTCATGATGGAATTTTCAATTTATGAAAATCTTAGCGCTTCTAATTGTGTGATTGTCAGCACCACGCACTCACATTGCATATTGTCATTGGTTTCTGACGCCCAGGAGGCTCTTCCTCCATACTCCCTGATATACGTACCTTTGAAGAGCATGTGCGGCTTTAAAACTGCATTTTGTGACATGCTTTCGTTTTTGAACATTTAGCGAATCATGCCCTACGACTTCGTACCTGATTTCTCCAGGCCCAAAAAAAAAATTGGCGAAAAAGAAAAAAAATCAATCGTTAGTTGGATTTTGGGCTTGCATTGTGGCTCTAAGAAACCACTAACAACCCAATCTAGGAAGACCGTTCCAGGTTAATGGTGCTTGGTGTATTTTGAAGGCCGCAAAGTACAGTCACGTCCAGAAAAAAGTATTGTATGAATGTTGTACTGTATGAATGGGAGTCCGCCGATTAATTCCTCGATTACTTTTTTGTTGAATTTGTTCAAAAAATAAGGTGATTTTCATTTTTTTCGAGCAACAATGAGTAAGCAGTTGCTAATCCCTGAGCGCGACCAGCAAGTTGGTTAACATTCTCAAACGAGGAAAATCGACAAAGCTGGATGTACTCAGAAAATCTGGTGGTACAGTCTTGTGCAAATTAATTTGAACATATTATTTTTTCCTTGAGTTCAATGGTAAATAGATTAATTTGTTGTCACAACGGTCTTATATTTTCTCAAATTGCGCATATTCTTAAACTAGATTATTATAACCCTGAAAAAATATTGTTTGCCCAGTTTCCCAAAAATTGTTTGAATTTAAATTTTTGAAAATGCTAAGGAGGTTTTGCAATTTATGGAAACAAGAATTAAATTGCTGTCAAGTTTGTTGCTGTTTGGAAGTGCTTGACAATGGATACCTCCGTAGAAATCCGTAGTAAAATAATTACTTTGTTTGAGCATACATCTAAGACACAGAGGCAGATAGCATAAGAGTGCAACATGTCGTTAGGGTCAGTTAACAACATTATTAAACGCCATAAGGAAACCGGGTCGATTTTACCACATCGAGCAGGGAAATGCGATCGAAAACTGAAAACCACCAAGAAAGAAGACGCTCTTCTTATAAGAAACAGTCGAATTAATCCAAATAAAAGAAGTATCGACTTACAAAAAGATCTTGCGGGTGCGGAAACAATCGTGGATGCCTCAACAGTTCGACGATGTCTTCTAGAGGTTGGACGAAAAGCACGGACACCTCTGAAGAAACAATTCCTGACTCCTGCCATGAAAAAGAAGAGAATGACTTGGGCTCGAAAATATAAAGATTGGACAGTGAAGGAATGGAAAAACGTGTTTTTTTCGGACGAGAGTCATTTTTTCGTGCAGGGTACGAGACATCAATACGTTCGAAGGACCGATGATGAGCCAATTTCAACAGCCCATATTCAGCAGACAGTGAAACATCCTGTAAAGCAAATGTTTTGGGGTTGTTTCTCTTATTTTGGGACAGGATCGCCAGTTCCAATAATAGGGATGATGAACAGTGACAAATATATTGAATTACTGGATACACGTCTGATGCCTGAGCTGTCGAAATTGAATACAGAAACCCCGATTTTTCAACAAGATTTGGCCCCGTGTCATACGTCAAAAAAAGTCAAACAATTTTTAGCTGAACTTGGCATTACGACTCTGGATTGGCCTGGCAACTCGCCAGACATTAATCCAATTGAAAATTTATGGGCTATATGCAAAGCCAGGCTGAGAAAAATGGATTGTACGACCAAAATCAAGCTGATTGAGTCAGTTATTCAAGTATGGTACCGGGATCCAAAAACTGTTGATAATTGTCAAAAACTCGTGGAATCCATTCCAAAACGAGTTAAAAAGGTGCTAAACGCCAAGGGTCGACACATTAAGTATTAATTTTAATAATCTATTACTTATTTTTACTTTTTAAATAAATAACACTCGTTTTTGAAAAAAGAAGTGTTTGTTCAGATTAATTTGCACAAGACTGTACCTTTACTGATTCTAATGCGGAAACTCTCAGTTTACTGCTTCAGAGCCACTTTTCAGAGCCACTTCCTGGGAAATCAGAATGTCATCGGCACGTTGCACACTCCTTCAACTGGCAACTGCGACGGAAACGATGAATACAACTCGACGTACATAGCTGGTATATTGCGTCACGCGTGCCAACGACTGAGGCCATTGGATTTGCTGTGGCATCTTTCTATGGCTTCAAGTCGCCGGGCACTGATGGAATATACCCTGCTATGCTGCAAAAAGGTATAAGACAGCTGCTTCCTACTCTGAAAAGAATTTTCACTGCTAGCCTGGCACTTGCCTACATACCTATTCCTTGGCGCGCGGTGAAAGTGGTCTTTATTCCCAAAATAGGGAAAGAAGATTACTCACTCGCCAAGAGTTTTAGACCAATCAGTCTAGCATCCTTCTTGCTGAAAAGCATGGAGAGATTAGTAGAATTGCACGTGCCCAAAGTTGTCCTTCGAATCCTCTCTCGAACATGCAATATGCTTATCAGCGCGGAAAATCCTGCGAGAATGTGCTTTAAAACCTAGTTGGGAGAATTGAATGCGCTCTCGAAAGTACGTACTAGGCATTTTCGTCGATATTGGGGGAGCTTTTGATAATGCCACTTTCGACAGCATGTGTAAAGCTGCTAGACGGCATGGCGTAGATGAATCACTGGTTTTGTGGATCAAAGCAATGCTTGTGCACAGGACATTGATCGCTGATGCAGGCCTCGAACAATGTGTCGAGTCTGGAGTAAACAGGGGCTGCCCGCAAGGTGGCGTCTTGTCTCCGCTGTTATGGTGCATGGTGGTCGAATCTCTGCTCGATGCTCTCAATGCCTCTGTAATCTATGCCCAGGCCTATGCTGTTCTCTCTGTCGGCTCATGTTTAGCGACTGTCTGTCTCAGGGCGCAGGCGGCGTTAGATGTGATCGAGGACTGGGGCACGAGTAATGGGCTGTCGACTGATGTCGTTCTCTCCACGAGAAGGAGTAGAAATACTGGCATTACTCTGGTGGTGCTAAAAGGCATTCCCCTGTCGATATCCAAGGAAGGTACCTGGGAGTCATCCTAGATAGCAAGCTTTTTTGGTCAAAGCATGTTGAGTCCAAAACCACCAAAGTGCTATCAGCTTTTTGGCAATGCAAAGGTGCCTTTTTCAAAACATGGGGCTTATCGCCGAAAAATGTCCTTTGGATCTACACGGCAATGATAAGACCGATAATCTCATATGCATCGGTTGTATGGTGGAACAGGCTAACACGCAAACATGCTGTGGCTTCACTCACCAAACTCCAAAGAGCGGTCTGTCTCAGCTGCACGGGGGCTTTCCGGGAGCTACTCTAGATGCTATGGTGAATCTTCCATCCCTTGACGTATATGTATATCGTAGGGTGCGTACTGAAAGCCATCAACGACTGAGTCTTTAATGCATACAGTCGTAGATGGAGGGATGCAGGATGACTAAGCGCGTACGCCCTGATGTCTGCAAGAAATCCGCAACATTCTTCTTATCCTTAAGGAGAAATGATTGCAGAAGGCTTTCGGGCGTCATTACGAGCCATTACACTTTTGCCAAGCATCTCTACGTGCTTGGCATTAGTGAGACGCCTACCTGTGCTGCATGCTGCGAGAAAGATGACACAGCAGAACAAATTCTCTGCGAGTGTCCCGCCTTCGTTTGCGCACGGCGGCGCACGCTTGGGCCGACTTGGTGTGTGCCGAATCTCTTAGCTCTTCACCACTGAAGCCCCTCCTCACTTTTCTCCGGACAACGGGGAAAATACAATAAAGACAAGGTGTCTGTCTGGTAGTACAATGGACCAGTATTTGTGTCTGAGTGCTCCAACAGATAGAAGAAGCCTCAAAAAAAAAAAAAAAAGCAGCTGCCCCACGTTTTCTTCGTACAGCTTCAGGCAAACGGTGCATACCTTCAATAATATTCCTTATTAACCGTATGAGCTTCCAACAAGCTCACTCATTGTAATCGAAGACTATTGTCGAAACTTTCACATTTGACCGAACTTGGCGTTGCGATTTGGGTCTTGGCTCCGATATTTTGTCACAAATAACGACCCCTTTTAACAAATCTGCATGAACGATGCACATGCGACGGATCTTTTGTTCAAAATTTAAAAATTTCGGAATAAATTTCGATGACACATCTAGTATCTCTGAAAAAAGTCTCAAAAGTTTAAGATTTTCATCCGGTATTGACGTGCGTCGATGGCGGCCATCATCATTAACAGATTCTCGGCATTCTGGGAAGAGTTTGTACCACTTATAAACTTGTATATTTGGTCAGACTAGATTCACATAATGCCGCAGTCAAAATTTTTAACGTACTCGACCTTAATAACACGTCTTTCTGGGCAACGCCATGTCTTTCCAGCTCAGCTAGGCCATGCGTCTTCAATCTGATCAGCGTTTAGTCGACTGGGGCGATGTCTGAAGAATGCGGCAGGTTGAGTCCTGTCCGGTGTCCTGTTCCAGTGTTTCCAGAAAATGTTTTACGACATTAGCCACATTTGGCCAAGCATTGTTCTGCTGCCAAATCACCTTGTCGTGTCTTTGCTTATATTGTGGCCATTTTTCGTTCAATGCTTTGATCAAAAGCATGTGTTGTGTTCGGTAGTAAGCTACCGATATAAATTTGGCTGCGGGTTGTGTAAACCAATACCTAGCTATATTATATTTATAGTACAGATTATTGATACAACTGATTGAACTAAGGTGTCCTGTTGTAACAACATATGCTGCGAGAGTATACACCATGTCGGCTTTACTCTTAACGTAAGGTTGACGGAAAAGTAGGATTGTTATTCCTATTCACTTAAATTCTTCTTTAGGAAAAAACTTTAAAAATATAATTGGATGAATAATTATATCGAGAAACATTCTCTGTACGAGAATAAAATGAAACTTATTAACTGGAAAAAAGCAAAAAACCAGAAAACAGAAGTAAAGGGTCCGCCAAATAATTTTTTTTTTTTTGAGAATGCTATAAAAAAAACTACTGAATATTTTCTCAAATTTCTTTTTTTTATTTGAAAGTACAATCCTTCCGGTTAATAATGGAAAATAATTTCATTCAAATGGCTGCCTCGGCTGGCCATGCAGTAGCCTACACGATCGGTCCAATTTTTAAGCACATTATCGATTGTGTGCAGCTGTATTTCACCAATGGCTTCACGAATATTGTCCTTTAAAGCGTCAATTGTCTCTGGCTTGTCGGCGTAACACTTATCTTTGACGGCACCCCACAAATAATAGTCCAACGGTGTCAAATCGCAGCTCCGAGGTAGCCAAACGACTGTTGAAACCAAATGTTGCCAATATCCTCCTCTTCAATTTTTGTGAACAAAAATTCATTCAACATGGCTCGATAACGATCGCCATTGACTGTAACGGCCACTCCTTGCTCATTTTCGAAGAAAAATGGCCCAATTATGCCTCTGGACCAAAATCCGCACCAAACAGTGGCTCGTTTTGGGTGCACCGGCTTTTCAATGTATGCGTGCGGGTTTTCTGTGCCCCAAATGCGACAATTTTGCTTGTTTACATACCCGCCAAGATCAAAATGATTTTCATCTGAAAATATGATTTTTTTGGCAAAATCGGCATCTTCTGTAAGTCGATCGCAGGCCCACTTAGCGAAGCGAAAACGCATTGGATGGTCAGTTGACTTCAACTCCTGAACCAATTGGACTTTGTATGGCGTCATACCAAGGTCTTTATGCAAAATTCGTCTCAATGATGTCTCCGAAATGTTCAATTGTTGAGAACGACGGTGAATTGATGTTGATGGCGCTTCACGCACACTTTCTGCCGCAACAGCAATATTCTCGGGTGTACGCACTGTTTTTGGCTTTTCACGCTTTGGTTTATCGATGAGGATGCCAGTTTCTTTCACTTTTTTCACAAGATAACGAACATACGGAGCTGACGGTGCTTCTCTTCTTCCAAAATCCGTACGCAATTTTCGCACACATTCTGCAACATTACCATGAATTTCAAAGTAATGTCACAATATTTCCCAGCATTGTTCAAGCGTATATACAACCATTTCCGTTCAGCGGACGGATAAAACTAATTATCTGTCAAATCAGACATGAGCTAAGTGTTACCATTCACGAAATAAGCACTACTTGAAAAAAAAAACGTTAGATGGCGGACCCTTTATTAAAAGGTGCAAAATATAATTGTCTAAAATTCATAAATAACCGCAATTTCCAACAAATAGGATGTTTGTCTAGCGCTTAATATAGATTTATGAGTCGAGCATTGACGCCCAAAAACACACATCACCTTCACATCGCCTGAAACTATAGGTAACTAAAGGGTCTAATATACATACAAACATTAACAGCTCTGACGTTTAAAGTGGCAAAGTTGTCTTCTTTGATGTTTGGAACCTGTTTGCCGTAGAACGCCATGCCATTCAAAATTCTCGTACGTCGTAATTGGAAAGATGTGCAATAAAAATGCATGTCCTGTTAAGCAACATTTTTGTAAACTAGAAAGTACAATATTTAGCGTCGGAAGAATTAATTAACCGGGGAAAGTGGTTTGGTTACTGATTGGCCGCCGAAAACCGCAGTCAATACTGATACATCTGTTCTCAGTTTTCTGCGACCTACATATACCTGGCGAATTTTATGAAAAGGTTTGAACATATATCAATATAAGAAACAATTGATATAAGAACTGAATTCCCAAAGTCACCAAGCTCGTCTTAAGTTTTCTGATTGGGCTCTTGAGCAGTCGAAAACGAAACTTTATTTTAGCAAAAGTTTCCTGGGTGAACGAAAAGCTTTCGGCTGCTGATATTGTAATACGAGACGGGGTAAAATTAATCATCCAATTTTGTTTTTGAATTATTTTTTTACTAAATAAAAACAAAATGATTTTGAGTGATTTTTTTTTTATAATTCTTGCAGGTTCAAGAGTATATGCTCTTATGATATAGGGTGGTTTCTTATGGTGACGGGGTGCAAACAGTTTGTGTCGAAGATGTTCGTTCACTACTCTCCGGGGGTGGTTGTCCTAGATAGGATTTGAGAGATTTGACTGAATTTGCGTTAGTTGTATTGTAGTTCACAGCAAGGAGTTATATTGGAAATGTACACACAGGGTATGAACTTTGAAGTGATCTTATGCTGCGAGTTTTAAGCCTTCGTCAGCAATTTTTTGATCATATCTCATTCACAACCGATGTTATTGCACAGTTTTCTGTATAGGAATTGTTCTTGACTATGGACGGACTTCTACAGACCTTCGGTTCAATAGTCGGTGATGATTACCATTGCACCACGACCACCCCTAATCTTTATTTGGACCTTTACATTTTTTCTGTTAGGCGGAATAGATGATATCAGTCAAGTGGCTACCATCAGTGTTTATACATACATATTTTTACCTGATATATTGCATTTTCCATAACTTTCCGCAAAATTTCCGGTGATAACTGTTTGTATTCCTTTCGAATATTCTTCTTAATGTTTGCGATTGTCTGAGGCTTGTTGGCATTAACCCGCGACTTCAAGTAGCCCCAAAGAAGAAAGTCTGGTATGGTTAAATCGGGCGATCTTGCTGGACATGCCAAATCGCCAAAACGTGAGATTACGCGACCAGGAAACCCTTCGTTCACAATATCCATTGTGGCTCATGTTGTGTGTGCAGTTGCACTGTCATGTTGAAATCGCATGTTCACCATGCTATTTCGGCAGTAAGAAGTCGTTTATCATGGTCCTGTAGCGTTCGCAAGTAACAGTAACCATATTACCGATGGCATGCTCAAGAAAATACGGCCCAATCACTCCTGCCGCGTGAACGCCGCACCACAAAGTGGCTTTGAGTTGATGTAATGGCTCTTCGTACATCACACGCGAATTTGCAGTGCCCCAGAAATTAAGATTTTGCTTAATGGCCTAACCGCTTAAGTGAAAATGCGCCTCGTCGTTCATGATGATTTTCAACACAAGATCGTCCTCTACCTTGGCTTGACAGCAATTCACACCCGATTGACGGTCAGCAGGCGTTAACTGACGCACTGCTTGTGCTTTTTAAGGGAACATACTCGTCTTTCACTAAAATTCGCTGTATGGTCCTTCTGGTGATGCTCAATTGCGTGACCCGTCCTCTGGTTGATATTTCTTCGCTTTCAGCGACATCGGCAGCCACAACCGGGATATTCTCAGCCGAACGACCAGTCCGGTGGCGGCCACTCCTTGTATGGTCTCCTGTGGTTCCATTCTGTTTGAGTCGGGTAGCTAGGCGCCGAAATTCACGCTGAGCTAAAACCTCCGACAGATTATTGGTCAAAAAACTCGACACAATTATTCCAGGCTCTTGAGGAATATAGCACTCCATTGCTTGTCTGCTTATATACTTCAGCTGTCTAGTTTAAAAATGTCAAACATGATTAACAAATGTCAAATATGATGACGTCATTTGTAAAAATTGCATCATTTTCCGATGGGGTGATTTATCTTGCGCCACCTTGTGTTTTGGCTTTCGCGCGGAAATTCTAAGTCAGTGGTTGGTGAGATGATCGATACTCTTACGATGCGAGGTCCTCGTGATAGAATGATAGCCATCGAGTTCAAGTGGAAGGACGCCAAATTGATAGGACTTTTGACAGTTTTCCAGTTTTTGATTTGAAAACTAGATTGTCCTCCTTGAACGTTTGAGGTAGTTATACCTGTTTAAAGTAGGAGCACATTTCTCCACTTCAACATTCATTAGCGTGACCAGGGCCGTACGGTAATGGGGTGTTCACGTTGATACCACTCTACCATTGTACATCATTAACAAACAATTTGTAGTAAGGCTTGAAACTTTTTCCCCATTGTTATTATAACCGGAGGGTTAAGGGAATCCGCAAGGAAGTGGTTTATATCCCTTATTCTTTCTGTTATATGGTACGTTACAGAAATTCCCCAACTATCTTAAGTAAATTCAAATTTGTGATTTGTTAAGTATTTTAAAGTGTTTTCTAAAATATGAGAATCCCCAATCCGTCGTATCTTTTTTCGAGTTCTCGTGCCTACTATTCAGCTCTTGACATTTTTGTATTGAATAGAGCGCCGTGGCGCAGTATTTCACTCTGACGCACGATGAGCGAGCTCGGATAACGATCGAATGTCCATTGGCAAAATCCCCCGCAGTATACTTGCCTTGAAAAAGCTTCTCGGCGCTCGCCGTTATAAACTATAGATCCCGTTCACTTGTGTAAAAAACAAATCACACACAACATAAGTGAATGAGAGGAGCTTAGCTCTGGCTCTCCGTGAGCTGTAACGTCATCTAAGAAGAAGTACTCCCAGTCTTATTTCTAAGCTTTAATCCTAAAAAACTATCCCTATTTTATGACATAAAAAATGCTAATGTTCAAAAATGAACTTATATGTTCGTGGTGGTATTCGAAACTTGGACTCCATACAAGGCATAGATCATTCCGATTCATTGATTAACCATTTTATTGAAATTATCCTGATTTTCGTAAGCGAATCTGAACCGAAAGTTTCTTAACAAGAATCTTTTCAAAATCCTTGATTATACATATCATATATCTTAAGTTACGGTTTTGATGACATTGGCAGGGATACAGACAATCTGAATCTCAAATAATTGTCCTAAAATTTAATGAAGTTAAAATGTGACGACTATACAAACTAAAGACGCATACAGATCACTCACAACTACTGTCCACCCAAATTCAATATATCGACAGGACAGTACAAAAACTACATTAACAAGCTGTGAAAAAGATTCATTGTAGGAGGTGACCTAAATGCAAAGAACACAGACTGGGACTCTAGAATAACCATAAGAAAAGGAAACATCCTTCCAGGTGAACTTAATTGCCTAATGTAAATTTTCTAAATTCACTAAATATACTGGCCCACAGGTATGAACAAGAAACTCGACGGCAAGTTTAACCACAAAACCTTGCTCCACGTCATTATCGAACACCTGCCACTTAATATTCTTCTAAAATATCCCGACAACCAAGAAAATTCAATAAGTTACCCCCAGACATCGTAAAGCTTATATTCCCCAATTATATTAAGGAAAATAAAAACAGACCTCCTGAACGAAAAATTAAATAAGACCATAAAAGAACTTAAGGAACTGTTGAAAAATTACAAAAACAAACGCCTTGATAACTACTTGGCAAACTTGACTGCAATTTTCCAAACAAATTATTCTCCCTGGAAAGTCACAGAAAATCTAATAAACCACTAAACGAAAACAAAACATGGTCTAAGACCAACGCAGGAAAAGCTATAAGACTAGTGGGTTTCCTTGCTAACTGTTTTACAAACAACACATAATTGTCGCAGAGGATTAAAATGCCTTGCAAGGTATTCTACAAAATACGAAGGACGAAACACGTTAGCTCCCTCACGACGAACAAATACAAGGACAAAGACTTATATGCTACAGACCAACAGACTTAGTTATAGGTATAGGTAACGTTCCCATATTTGTTTCGCCGAAATACAGGATAAATTGGAAAATATATGATTAAAAAAGAAAAAAACAGGATTATAGCAGGATGTGCATATTAGTTTTTTTATTCATATCTTATTTTTAATTTTATAATTAATTTATTAATCTTGAACCTCTTCCGAATACTTTAAACTTGATTTTTACAAATTAAATTCACTTGAAATGGAGACAGTTTATATGAAACACGGTCCACTTATCTCTCAATATCTTATCTTCTCAATCAAAAGAGCAGAACTAAAAACACACACAACGAAACATGTAACTGTTCAGGCTAATTAATACGCAAAAGTTAATATGTATGGAAAGCACAGTCGCTCACGGAGACAAAACTAAATTATAATTAGAACACTGTAAATAAATGTGTTCGAAGTGAAAATTATTATTATTATTATTACTCGTATATACAACAACAACATATTATATGTGTGTAATCGCACAATTTACAATAGTCGTGGTACAGAGATATGATATAGAATAATATATCTTTGAACTGAATAATTTTTTTTATATTAGTGTGGATTTTATACTTTTATTTTTAATAAAATTCGAAGGGAGAAAAAAAAACCCAAAATTATAATTTTGAACATTAATAAAGAGTAAATAAATAAATAAGTAAATAAATAAATATAAATATAATTGAACAAGTGAATCAAGTAAATAACTAAACAGATAATTAATTCAATAAATAAATAAATAATTAAAAATATACAATATAAAAAAACAAGTGATAAATAAATAAGTAAACAAATAATTGGATAAATAAATAACAAAATTAAATAAATAAAAAATTAACACAATTCGCTGTGAACATTGGTTGACCTATGAACCTCACCCATTATGATCTGTATATAATTGATTAATTAGAGGATTTTCGGAGGTATCACATCCGATACTCACATCTTCATTGAGTTTTTGGATTCTCCTGAAGATCAACTCAACATTAGCTGTTCGATGAAGATCTCTCGTGGAATGATGCCATGGGAGATTAAGCATCATTTTTAGTATTTTATTTTGGGCTACTTGTAATTTTTTGAGGTGATAAAATGCACAATTCCCCCAAACTTGACACCCATATAAGAAAATAGATTGGAAAAGTGTTTTATAAATTGTTAGATTATTTTCATTTGAGAGTAGGGATCTTCTATGAATCAATGGATATAATAATTTAATGGCAATACTAGATTTTTGATTTTTTATTTGTTATTGCGATATGTTCCTTAAAAGTCAATTTTTGGTCCAAATAAATGCCCAGATATTGTACAAAGGGCTTCCACGATGTAGATTGACCATCAATTATTAGCCGATTAGCCGGAAGAAAGCAAGGTTTTCTTTTTGTAGTGAAAAAGATTGCTTGAATCTTTTGGGTGCTTAGTTTAATTTTCCACTTACTGAAGTAATTCTGTAATATTTTTATGGCATTTATAAGATTTGTCTCAACGTCAAGACCAATTTCATGCGACGAAAATATTGCGGTATCGTCAGCATATATTGCTGCGTTACATTGTGGAAGAATTGGAAAATCAGCTGTATAAATATTGTATAATACTGTTCCGAGGACAGAACCTTGGGGAACACCTGCGGCAAAATTTATCAAATCTGACACACCATTATTAACATGTACTCTAAAACATCGATTTAAGATATATTAAGATAATTTTGATTAAAAATGGTGGGAAGTTAAAATTGATCAATTTGTAAATGAGACCCTTGTGCCACACAGAGTCAAAGGCTCTTTCTATATCAAGTATTATCATACCTGTTGATTTTTTAATTGCACGGTTTCTTTTAATATAGTTACAAATTCTTAGAACTTCATGTGGAGTTCCATGATTTCGTCTGAAACCGAAATGCTCGTTAGGATATATTTGCCGTTCCTCAATAATTTTCATAATTTCTTCTTTCAATACTTTTTCAAATATTTTACCTACAGCACTTAATAAACTTATCGGCATATAGCTATCCGTTCTCTCTAGAGGCTTCCCTGCTTTTGGTATTGGAATTATTTTTGCAAATTTCCATACATCTGGGAAATATTGAATTTTCAGACATGCGTTAATTTACATATGTATATAGGTGAGAAACTGAACACCTTTTCTGGGCAAATGCTTAAGATAAATATTTTTCATTTGGTTTATGCCTCCTGATTTTTTGGTAAGTAAGTTGTTTAAGAAAAATATTGTGTCTGTTTCGCTTATAAATTCGCTAGCGGGGGTTTGACAGTTTATAATGCTAAATGTTTGTAGAGCATGTTCTACGAGGTCCTTTGTATTTGCATCTCCTAGGTGCTGTGTAATAGTATGATTTTGGGAGAAGCTAGAGGCTAAAGCATTAGCCTTTTCTGTGTCTGTAAAATAGGTGTTAACACCAGGTTTAAGAGCGGGTATATGATTCATTTTATTTTTAATGATTTTGGCAATATTCCAGAAGGGCTTAGAGCCTATATCCAGTGCTTGCAGTTTTTTATTCCACTTTTTGTATCGATAATCTTGAATACTCTTCTTTATTATTCTGTTTAGTTGATTTACCAAGATTCTCGCAGCATCATTAATGTGTTCGAGGTGTAAAACAATTAAAGCTTTTGAATCTTGGTAAGAAAGATTTTTGGTTTGGAGTTTTAAAGTGTAATGGTAAAGTTAAGGAGATGAAGATAAAATAATTTTAAACTCTGTGAATCTTGAATCGGGAGTTGTGAGTTAAAATTATGCCTGCATTGGATTACAGGGTTTTCATAGGAAAATACAGGAGTGATATATTGGCATGAGAAAACAGGATAATCCTGCGAAATACAGGATAGATGGGAGGTATAGGTAAAACTGGGGACACCATCCAAAATATATTAAACAAAGGTATTAAAAAAAAAAAATATGTGGCGACAACCGCGAGATACAAAAGGAACTCTTTGTGAACCAAGCCTTCAACGTCTAGTGTGAATTAAAACTCAATCATGCCAACTACATATCTTAAATTAAGCACCCGATTTAAGAGACAATGATCCAACCCCGTATTTGAATCTGTATACTCGTACATGTAACAAAAAAACATTAACTTATTGTCAATTAAAGAGTAGGACGTTCAGTAACAGAAAAATAAAAATTGTCAAAAAAGTCGATTGCCAAAGACATTTTGTCAATGAAAAACCGAGAATGGAACCCAACCCAACTAGCGTTGGGGTTTCGACGTCATAACCATATATATACATATGTATCGACACATGTGACGACCATTTTCAGGAATCTGGATTGTCACTCACGTCATTCAACAGCTCCTGATGCTGCCGTGATGCTCATGCCAGGTTTTTTTTTATCAAAATTTAGCAATTTCAGAAAAAAAAAACTTCGCTGACACGCGTCTTATGCCCGAAATATTTGAAAAAATGTCATGAGTCAATCGATATGCCAATATCCTCAGAATTCCCTGTCAATTATTCGACGATAACAATTTTCTTCACTGCTTCCTCGTTTTCGTCCGTTGGTGTTGACGTGCTGGATCGTCCATGGCGGGCATCGTAATTAACAAATTCTCGGCATTCTATGACGAGCTTGTGCCACTTACAAATATTTTTTTTTGCTCAGAATATACAAGTCAAATGACGCAGTCAACATTTCACGTACGTTGGAGCACTTAATTTTATTTTTCACACAAATACACAATTTTTTTCAAAACACACCAGACCTTTATATCTGTGAAAAAAAACTAAATATCCAAAATTGCTGACAAAGTTAACTTATATTAGGGGAATTCAAAAACCAAAAGTATAATACTTAGCTCGGGAAATTCAAAAAGTCACCTTATTTTTTGAACGTACCTCGAACTGGTGGGGTATGTAGAATAAGAGTGCTTTGGGACTTGATTGTGGCGTAGATCTATTCACTACGTTAACAGATAGTTTCAGTAAAGTGAATAATTGCACTTTCTATATTAGTGGGCGCCTTGAGACGGATATTGAATTGAAGTTCTGAAGTAATGATGTCGTTCCAAAACGAATCAACATATTTGTGCCTGATTATACTGAGAATGACATGGAATCCAGCTTGACTATAGACAATTTTTTTTTTTTGTTTTCTCATTCTCTTTCTCATCATGAATTTATTAATAATGTAACATTCATCGTGGGGAAATTGCCACACACTTTGGGAAGACACATGAGGGTGTGATTAACTATGCTGTGCCTGTTCTAAAGTATCTCCTGTAACCTAGCTCGCTTAACACCCTCTTGATAGGTTTATTGACATCAAGCACACACATATCCTGTCTAAGAAATTGTCGTTGATATATAACATTTCATCCGTGAATTCCACTTCTGAGCATACAATATCTGGTCGTCGCGGTTTACAACATTCTACTTGGATGAATTTCATTTCAGAAACTCAAAACACCCAAACTGAAAGCAATTTAGAAAATGCTCTCACGTATCTAATTTATTTGCTATACATATCTAATTTCATGTTTAAATACGGTCTTGCATCGCGCCAAACTTAACCCAATGCATGGATGCGCATTTCAGTAAAATTATCCATTTAGTAGCTCATAACCATATTCGCATGGAATCGAGGGTATGGAACTACCTTTTCAAATTTTTTTTTCTAATTATTTACTAATTAACCACCATTGGGGGTGTGGTCCTCGACTACGTTATGCTAACATTTGTGATCAGAAACGGAAGGCAAACAGTACGAGCTTGTGTCGTAGTCATGTGTATGCAAACAGTGTGCAGTGGTAAAAGTTGCTGGAGGCTGCGGTTAAAGCAGATGTGTGTCATTAAAACATTCAGTTAAGGTTGGAAGTTTGAGGTAATAATTGTGGTAATAATTATGGAGTAGTTAAGTGATATGTATGTAACCTAAATTTGAAGTTTCACTGCAATAACTTTTTTTTGGCTTATTGTTGTAAATGTCACAGGTTATTTAAAAACTTTTCATCAATCAGTTTAAATTCCTGAGGTGCATAGTAGAAACCCCTTTTTTTGACCTAATATCGTCTGACTTTGCCCTCAGAGATTATTGCCTGCTATGACGGAATTCAGAGTATGTCAAGAGCAGCTCTCTACAAACATGTGCCAACGACTTTATTATGTTGCAAGGAATATACAGCGAACCGAAGACTAGATACATGTCCTAGAAGGAAGGCACACACTAAAGAGGTTTATACAATACATATTTAACTATTTCCATCAATCATAAGAGAATCGAAAAATGATATGAGCAAAACCGATTCCCAATTTTTCTTTCCAAGGGTTGTAACATATGAAACATAAAAGTTCCTTCCTTGGGCAGTTTTCTTAAAATAACTGACACGTAGGCGTATGTCTTCTCTCATCCTGACCAATTTCATCTCTTTTGGTTTATATTAAGTACAAAGGGTCAGGACCTTTAGTAGTAGACTACGAACGATGATATAATGCTCAACAGGCGACGGCCATCACTACGTCTTTCTAAGCAGTTTGGGAGCTAGGTTGTTCACTTTATTTATTGTAGAGTTTCTTTGAGTTGGATATCCATTATCAACCATCCCGCTTTGAGGACAAGCATGCATTTCAGTGGGTAAGATCGATTTGTCGAGGAAAATTTGTCGCATTTATGCATGACAGTGGATAGGACTAGTAAATTACCAGTAAATCAAAAACGTCAATTCATTTGGGGAGTATTCAGCAATTACCTCAGCAATTACATATATCAGGAGTAAGAATGGGACTCTATTGGCCTTTTTGCAATAGGTGATGTTAGCTGTATATGCTAGATCAGAAACGTCTAATGGCATGCTTAGGCGTCTGTCAACAACTTTTCATCATTATACGGGGTTTTTTGCACTAGGTAGAAAAATTTTATTATGAATAAAAGGTGCATTCAGCTCGTGATAGCAGTCCGAAACGAAACGAAGTAATGTGGTGAAAGAAAATGGGAAAAATCAGATCGGAGTCCAGATCTGTCACGTCTCTCAATGGACTACCAGCAGAAAGGCTCAGGGAGGCCGAAAAAGACGATTCCAGTGGAAAATCGTTTTTTGGTGCTGTACAGTCATCGTTCAAGACTTCCGTGGAAACATCTGTGTCGAAGAAAAATAATTTCGTTAAGTGACACTTGCAGATTAATTTTTCAATAGGACAATCCTCCTTGCCATACAGCCAATATTGTAAGTATGAACTTGTTTCTTTTTAATATGAAAGACTAATATCAAGCTTTTAAATAAGCTAGTATCGCAAGAGCAACTTACTATCGTGTAGTACATTCTAGTAGACGGCTACTGTCGCATCGGATGGATCGGACTCGTAGTTTTGTTTTGACCGCGTGTGGAACCGGTAGTGTCCGCGGATTTAAGAGAAATGGGAAAAGAGCAATATTGGTCGGTGATTCGATTCTAGTTTTTGGAAGGGAAATCGCGCAGCGAAATAAAAGAGCGTTTGGACGATGGCCACCATCAAAAATTGGTTTAACGAGTTTCAACGTGGTCGCACGTCGGTTTTTGATGAGCTACGTCCAGGTGCCCCGAAAACGGCTACCACGGAGGATAACGTGACAAAAAAATCCACGATCTCGTATTGGCAGACCGTCGATTGAAGGTGCGCGAGATAGCTGAGACAGTAGGCATTTCAAAAGATCGCGTGGGTCATATCCTGCATGAAATTTTGGGCATGAGAAAGCTGTCGGCGCGATGGGCAACAAGCGCAACCGTGAAACCACTTCAGAGCAGTGTTTGACGCTGCTTAAGCGCAATCCGAAGGAGTTTCTGCGTCGTTTCGTGACAGTCAGTCGACGAAACATGGATCCACTGGTACACACCAGAGACCAAGGAACGGTTGAAACAGTGGACTTCACCCGGCGAACGTGCTCCGAAGAAGGCGAAGACTGTCCCATCGGCCGGAAAGGTGAGGGCCACCGTTTTCTGAGATTCACAAGGTGTGATCCACATCGACTACCTGGAGAAGGGCAAAACGGTTACAGGGCTGTACTGACGCCGAATTGAAGAAAAAACGGCCCCACTTGGCGATAGAAAAAGTGCTCGTCCACCATGATAACGCACCGGTTCACACCTCCGTCATCGCCACGGTCAAATTGGTCGAATTGGCCCCGTGCGACTTCGTTTTGTTTCCATATTTGAAAAAGTCACTCGCCGGGCAGAAATTTCAGTCGAATGAGGAGGTCACCGCCGCCACGGAGCCCTACTTTGCAGACCTCAAGAAAACGTATTTTTTAGACAGGTTAAAGAAGTTGGAGCATCGCTGGGTCGGGTCAAGTGTATCGAGCTAAAAGGGGACTATATTGAAAAATAAATCGCCATTTCTCCAAAATTTTAGTTTTTCTTTGAAGGCTAAGTACTTATCGGACCACCTTATCGGACACCTTTTCTTTATTGTATTTTCCTCGTAAGCCTTCTGCAATCATTTCTCTTTAAGGATAAGAACAATGTTGCGGACTTCTTGCAGACATCAGGGCGTACGCCCTTAGTCATCCTGCATCCTGGATACAATAAAGACTCAGTCGTTGATGTCAGATTTGACCGTGGAAGCAGGTAGACCTAAGGCGGGTTCAGGTCTTCAGAAACTCTTCTCTGACCCCCTTCTAGCGTGTTCATCCAACCTTTTGATGTAATCATTGTCCCATCAGATACGAGGTGCGTGCGTTAAATTCGAGTCAATATATTTAATATTGGATGTTCCTGTGTCAGGGACACAACACCCCAGTCGAAGTACCAAAAATAGCGTAAATTCCATGCTTTCCTCGAGAATCGGGAATCCCTCAATCAATATTGTGACTATTTTTGTCTTAAGATTTTAGCCGTTAGAATGCCGAATTAACTTAAGCCTCTTGATGATTTGAGGTGCGAGAACTTCTCCCATTCGGCTCTGCAAAAGTTTGAAAAATATCCTAAATTTCACACGAAAATCATCTCATGACTATGGCAATAACCAAATTATGTAGTTCAAGCCCAAATGTGCTTCAAGAAACTCTATTATATTCAGCCGGAAGAGTGATTAGACCGTATTTATACGTCGATGGAAATGATCGCAATGTTACAATCAATGAAGTTCACTATCGTGGCATATTGAAAGATCCTTTTTGGCCAGAATCGAATGGACTTGACATTAATGAGTGGTTCGAGAAGAATGGTGTTTCGACAAATAAGTAAGATCCTTTCCAAAGTTTATTGAATGAGGGTATTGAACTTGGCAGACACAACAATGGAATTCTTGAAACTCTTGACTCCCGCCCACTTTCTTGGGTGGATTTTCCTGGAGGCTATTTGCTCCGATCACGGCAAAGGTCTCCTGGGCTATAATCTTACAATTTCAGCAGGGCCTGATGGTATGGTATTCTCCTCAGTGACGTTCCCAAATTTTGCAAGAAGGTTCATTTAGTCTTTTTTCCCAATGATGAGAAAAGAGGCCAGGAATGTGCCTAAACTTACTTAAGAATTTACCTAAGAACCAAACCCCTTTCGAATTCACAATAAGCCAACCCCCAGAGTAAAAGTATACAGTTCCTAGCGTTGTTCAAGCCTCTATAGCACATGGTAGAATTTACGAATTACGAGCATACGGGCAATTATGAGTTTTCGTCGTTTTCGACGTGCTTCGAGTGGAGTGCACTAAGTCACAACTTGTGGAGACATCTATATATGGCAGATAGACCTTTACTTATTATATATTCTAAGCTAGTGGTTGTGCCTACAGTCTTAATTACAGAGAGAACGGTAAGTTCATTACAGTTTGAAAGGGGTTTGTATTGTAATTGGTCGTTACCAGTGCGCATTTGCGTTGAATAATTCCATCTGATGGAAGATCGTAAATAAGCATATAGAAAAGAATCGGACCTATTAAGGGACCGTGTGGGCCACTTTGAGGGATGGATGAGAGAAGAACAGCGGTGACCTGCTGGGGAGAAAACTTCTTAGCAACCTAAAGGCACTTTTACTAAAACCGAAATAGTTCTTTAGCCTCCAACATAATATAACGTGGTTTGCTTTATCGAAAGCCTTTGAGAAATCCAGCAAAGATAGAAATGTGAAATGAGGTACTTTTCAAAAGACGGCTTATTTCTTCGAGAATATATACGATGGTTGAGGAGCAGCTATCAGTAGATTTAAAATATGATAGCTGGATGCACAAAAGTTTATTGAGACTATTATCTTGAATGCCTTGAATAAGCAGGGCAAAATGGTGATTGGTCTAAAGTCGGCTATGACAGTAAGGTCAATGGAACTTTATTCCAATTTATTACATTTGTAAGACAGGAGGCATATGATCAAAACAGAGTTCTGCTTCTCCTGTCCGCGAATATACATATTAGCTCCAAACGACATCATCTTCATTACTGATCTCAGTAGTATGGCACAATGACAATTTCCATCCAAAACGGAATGAATGGTTTCGAATTACCAGCTGCTGATCTACACTTATGGCTTCAAGATGAAGCTCGGCTCAACAGAAAATGTCCAGTCTTCCAGGCAGAAGTATTGACGATCAGGGTGGTAAACATTCAATACTCTTCCCTAACAACCCGATCACTGATATCTGCAGAGATAACTAAGCCACCATTAAAGCCTTATCCATAGCAATCACCTTCAATGGAGCAATGTAAGGAGGCAAAATCAAACTGGCTAGTAACATGAGCAGAATCACTTTCCTCTGGGCTCCAAGCCACTTTGACATAAAGAGAAAGCCTATGAGCCAGTCACCTCCAAATTTATTTTATCCCGCCTCAAGTTTAACATTTAGCAACACTTCCTTACCGCGACTAAATATGTTTCAAATCTATGGGGCACAGGAAGAATATGTAGATAAAAGGTAAGCCGGAATGAAATACGCAGAATGGGCAGGTTCGTTATCATGATGAAGCATGACGGGGTAGTTTGCGAAGTATATCCTTTGTAAGGGTTTTTTTTCTTTTTTTTATAATTCGTGCAGGTCAAAGAGTGTACGCTCTTATGGTGTTTGTCACACAACTTGTATGGGGCGCAGGTGGTTGGTGTCGAAGATGTTCGTTCAGTACTCTCCGGGGGTGGTTGTCCTAGATAGGATCTGAGAGATTTGACTGAATTTGCGTTGGTTGTAGTTCACAGTAACTCTTTTGTTTCAATATCATTAAGGTGTTATATGGAAATGCAAACATAGAGTATGAATTTGCAGTGATCTTATGCTGCGAGAGTTATACCTTCGTCAACACTTTTTGATCATCCCTCATTCCCAACTGATTGTTTGTTGTTGCACAGTTTTTCTGTATAGGAATTGCTCTTGACTATGGATGGACTTGAACTGCAGACCTTCGGCTCAACAGTCGGTGATGTGATGATTACTATTGCACCACTATTCCACCAACTTTATCACGATGTTCAGAAAGTTTGGGTCACTGTTTATACAAGGCGGCACAAAAATAATCATCCAATTTTGTTTACGAATTACTTTTTCTATTAAATAAAAAAAAAAATCTTCAATGACGAAAATCTTTATTTGAATCTTAGCAATTTTTCTGTTTAGTGGAAGAGATGATATCCACCAAGTGGCTGCCGCCAGAGCTGATACACATTTGTACCCATTTTATCGCATTTTCCATGATTTTCCGCAAAATTTCAGGTGACAACTATTCGCATTCCTGTCGAATATTCTCCTTAAGCACTGCGATTGTCTGAGGCTTGTTGGCATATACCCATGACTTCAAGTAGCTTCAAAGAAAGAAGTCTAGGACGGTTAAATCGGGCGATCTTACTGGCCATGCCAAATCGCCAAAAAGGGAGATTACGCAGGAAAGGCTTCCTTCACAGTATCTTTCGTGGTTAGTGCTGCGTCTGCGGTTGGACCTTCTTGTTGAAACCACATGTTCACCAAGCCCCGCTCATCCAATTCCGGCGTTTAAAATGGCCCTGTAGCGTTCGCTAGTAACAGTGACCGTATTGCCGATGGCGTCCTAAAGAAATGCGGCCCAATCACTCCTCACGCGTGAACGCCGTACCACACAGTGGCTTTGAGTGAACGTAATGTTTCTTCGTGCATCACACGCGAATTTTCAGTGCTTCATAAACGAAGATTTTGCTTATTGACGTAACCGCTTAAGTGGAAATGCGCCTCGTTTCTCATGATGATATTCGAGCCAAAGTCTTGCACTAAAATTCGCTGTAGGGTTCGTCTAGTGATGTTCAATTATGTGGCCTGTTGTCTGGTTATTATTTCTTCGTTCTCAGCGACATCGGCAGTCACAGCCGCGATATTCTCGGCCGAACGACTAGTCCGAACTCCCTGCAGTAGCAAAGTGCCGGAATTTTTGGCGCTTCATGAAATTCACGTTGCGCTAACACCGATGGTCAAAAAAATTTACACAATTATTCAACGCTCTTGCTCCATTGCTTGTCTGTTTGCATACTGCAGCTGTCTAGCTCACAAATGTCAAATATAATTGACGTAGGACGCCATTTGCAAAAATTATAACATCTTCCGATAGGGTGGTGCCACTTTGCACTCTCTAGCCTGTCTTTTGCGATGTCCAGACGCCATTGCTTCAGCTCCATTGGTCGCAGCTTCAATATATATCGCGGGAATTCTCCTCATGCAAAACTGAATCCATTGATCCATGTGACAGAGTGTCGTAATTTCGTGGACTAGGATATGACGGTCCTACACTTGCTCATTGACATTGCCACTGTAGCTTGTTGAGGGTCTACATGAACGTGATTCATTTATGTGCCTCATTTGATTCATGTGATTCATTTTTATGCGTGAAGTGTCCATGGAATAGCATATTGAATTCTGCTTAGGATTCGCCAAGTTTCTGATTCTGATTCAATCATCGCTGCTCAAGTTTTTCTCTTCTTTTACAAACACTGTAAGCACTGAGTTCACTCGTTGGCTGACCCCAGGATTTGATGCATTCTGAGCATGGAAGAAAATCACAACTGTGCGTGAGTTTCCTCTTTATATCTACACTGGAGGGTGGACGTGGTGCAATGGTAATCATCACCGACTGATAAGCCGGTCTGTAGTTCAAGTCCGTCCTTAGTCAATAACAATTCCTATACGGAAAAACTGTGCAACAACATCAGTTGTGAATGAGAGATGATCAAAAAGTGCTGATGCATAACACTCGCAGCATAAGATGTGTGTATTTCCAGTATAACACCTTAATGAGATGGAAACAGAATAGGTACTGTGAATTACAAACAACGCGACGAATTCAGTCAAATCTCTCAAAAAATCCTATCTAGGACAACCACCCCCGGAGAGTAGTGAACGAACGTATTTGACACAAACGCCGTACATTCTTGAACCTGTACGAATTATAAAATAAAAAAAAACTGAAAAAAGTCTCCCGCTTTCCCTTGGTTTATGCCGTAAAACTAAGTCTCTCGATACTTTTTGAACAGACTATGCTTAAAAGCTTAACCACATGCCCTTTAAACAGATATCGTTCAAATATCGTAAATTAGGTTCCTTACAGACAGATGAAATCGTTTTTGTATTCCTCGGAGACGAACCTGACATTGATGCAGCAACTGAAAGGTCCAAGACGAGAATCGCCAGACGTTTGAATCGCAAGGGAATCTATAATTTGCTGAATCCAAATGTACCCATAACACCTTATGAGCAACTGTGTTAGTTGTCGTGACTTGAATACAACTCTGCTCTGACAAAAAGGGATTTAAGGTTATTGCCTTAATCCAAAAGTTAGAAGTTATCCGCGTAGGTAGGTCAGGAGGCATTTAATGCTTTAACGTCAATAGCAAAAAAGGTATTTTCTGTTCATTAAAATATTTTCGCAATTCACGACTCGTACACGTAGACACAGCCTGTTGTGTGTTAAAACCGTCTTTCATTCGTCCCGCCGTCGCCTACTTTCATTATAATTTTAATTTCTTGCGTCCCACATAAGCACGCCCTCTCTTAACCTAGAGCCTGATGTTAACATAGATTATCCAATCGACTTTCGAATCGCTTGAAAGAGAAAACAGTAAGAGTCGTCGACATTGTTGGCTGTTGCCGTCGGAAACCAAAAGGAATTTCAATTTATCCACCTACATTGAATGAAATTGAATTCCTTGTCACGTTCTAATTGGTACTCAGATACGTATTAAGCATCCATAAACGCATCTAATCGCGCACTAAGTTTGACACGAACGTCGCAGGAAACAGAAGTGGCAAAATGATGGAACTACCTTAAATTTCGACTAACTTCCTGCGGACTATTGCAATGATTTTCTAATTTGGTTAGGATATGCTGTAGCACGTCGCCGTTTAACGTTTGCCGCTAAGCTCTACTCATGTCGCCAAACCTACTCTCACCAGGCTGGGACATCAAAAGGGCCCAATAAATTTGTTTACCAAATGGCACGGAAAATGACAAAATCGACCAAGAGTCGGAATCCACCCACATGCAAGTCAGTACAATCGGTCTGTACAACGAACAGCCACCCCTGCTTGGTTTGCCACTCTACCCCCATTGAATTGTACTATGTCAACGCTCCCGACAGCCTGTCTGCATAAAACTGAAGTCGAAATGTTGTCGGCATGCCTGTATGGTACTGGCTGTGTGTACGGGTAGCTGGAGCATAGTTTTATTTATCCAATTTTATGAAAGAAACCGGAATGGGCGGGAGGGAGTGAGTGGCAGGCGTACTGCTACTAGGATTATGGTATGTTTTCGTAAGATTCCCATTTATCTTGTGCGTTTGGGTATTTCTTCGAAATCGTGTATTGCATTTGCAATGAGTAAACACCCTTACCGAGTTCTCTTCTCGTTGGCATCCCGAAACGAAAGGCAGTGTCATTGCTTGGAACGCCTTAGATTTGCCTTCGGTAAGGAAAGCACAGAGCTGGACAGGACGTTTTGAGTTGCTGCTGAAGAAGTAGGAATAATAAGAAAACAAGGAAATCAATATCAGCATAAGCATGGCTAAACACGAACCGGAAGAAAATCGACATTTCTTTGCTGACTGGGAAGGTTGATGTCAGGATGATTTTCTATTTTCCTTTCGGAGTGAAGGAGCTGACAAGAGTGCAGCTGATCAGCGACTAAACATTGCCGATTCAAGTATGGGTCTTGTCCTCCTGAAAAGGGGATCAATATATTTCGGTTGTCAGTCAGTTAGTGAGTATGGGATCACTCCACTGGAACAGATGCTTCCTAAACATTGGAAATCCTTCGAACGAATTTTGTATTTGTGGGCTACAACTCTGTTTTAATACCAATTTATTGAGGGCTTCAAATTATTAAAATTATACGCGGTCCTTATTGTTGTGTAAGGCAAACGGAACCCTAAGGATACCGTGACCCAATTTCACTGAAGGGTGGTAGTGGGTTAAATGGAAAGACAGAAATAAATTAGGTGAAGATTAAGTAGATGAATTGTTAATTAAAACAAGGGGCTGGAGGACCCTTTAGAGTCGGGTAAAAGTCCGATGGCCTTGAGATCGTCACGTATTTACTTTTTTGACATAGACAGCTAGGACAAGAAGGAACCTACCTTTGGCGCTAAATCACGTGCGAAGGTGATTTTTTCTCTTTTCATTTTCATTAATTTTTATTTTTTTTTGGAAACCGTGTAAAAGTCCGGAATAAAGGGATCCAAGCAATTCTCGACCTTCAAACTTGAGAAGCTATGACTTTAACTTATTCATGAACATTTTCATTGATCCTTCTGACTTTATTGATCCTGAAAGTCCATTAAATAATTTATTATTAATAATAAAGCAAGAATTTCTGACATCTGCACCCTGATTAATTCTGAGGCTATAGCGTTTAGAGTCTCCTACTTGGATAGCTATATCTTAAGATGAAGACTTTCAAAACTTTATAGTAGAGCAAATGCCTTAGAGGAAGGACTTTGAAGCTAATAAACAAGTGCATGGAATGATCAGAAATGATTGCAAATTTGTCTTACAATGCATTTTTGAAGAGTCAACGGCTATGACATTTTATAGCGAGAAGCACCACTCCAGGAGCTGATTCTATATTGTAGTTTGGGATGCAATAAGCCATAATAAATCGTTTTTAAGAAGAGGCATTATGGTGTACAATAAAAGTGACGGCAGCGGAAGCATACTAGGCTGTTGCAAAACCCAAAACTAAATCCTTGGTTCGACGAAGAATGCGAAGAAAAAGTAAAGACCCTCATTTTATCTAACTTAATCTATCTTAGAAATTAAGTAGAACGGGGGAGGGGGACGCAATTGAGAAGAACGGTTTTTAAGCATGGAGTGCTGAGGTTGAAATCGAAGTAAGGATTTGAATTAACACTTCCCAGCATATTATTATTATTAGCGGGGGTTAGTGGTGATAGAGACAGAGTTCTTAAGGGCCGCGCAGTCGATGGTGCCTGAAAGGAGACGAGTTCTTCTTTCCTCCAACTTGTTCATGTTATTAGTTTAAGACGATCTTGATAGGGAGGATAGCAACCGGCGTTGGATGCTCTCGATTCTAGAAATGTGGATTTTTTGTAAGGGGACCACACTTGAGAGGCGTATTCAAGAAGGGCCCGGACACAGGTTATATAGAGAGATTGTATTGGTTGGAGAATTCTTAAGACCATCGTTTCACACCACCGAGTGCTGAATTAGCTTTAAGGATTATCTCGTCGATTATCTCTCGCTCCTGGTTACATAATATGCTAAGATTGCGGATAGCCTGAACGGTAGAGATGGGCTGATTATTGAGGAAGTACCTATAGAGACGTGAAGGAATTTTGATTCTTTTACGCGAAAAAGTGATTGATTGGCGTTGGGAAATATTAAGCTCCAAACACATTTTGGGACAACAGATGGAAAAACAATGAAGATCTGATTGAATAAGGAAAGAGTCATTTTATGGCGGAAATGGTATTGAAGAACTTGGTGTCATCGGCTTATAGTGAGATGTGGGAATGTTTAATCTCCATTTCAATATCGTTAATGGTATGGACGAAAAGAAGTGGACCTAATTGGGTGCCTTGGGTTACGCCAAAGGAAACTAAGTAAGGGGTAGAAAAGGCAGATCTGAAACGAGCATTGTAATAGCGATTTTCCAAGTATGAAGATCGAAGCCAAGGTAAGACAATTTGAAGAGTATTATTCTGTGGGAGATTTAATGAAAGACTTTGCTGAAATCGGTTGAAGTAACGTCGACTTCTTTGCCATTTTGTAAAGGGTAAAGGGCACAAATTAAACCGTAACGGTAATAGGAAGCTCGTTTCGGACAACGAAAAAAAGTGCTGCCCAATGGAAGAGATATTCCGATAAATAGCTGAGGGGAGTTATCCACACAGCCGAAATTTAGGTAGAACTACCAGCCATGGAGGAATTAAAGGAAGCAATCCACTTAAGGAGACTTACGAATAACGAGGCCGCAGAAGTCGATCTAATACCATAGGAATTAATAAAATATGGAGGAGAAAAATTAATAGAGAAGCTACACAGGCTCATCAAAACTATTTGGAATAATGAAACTATGCCCGAGAAATGGAAAAACTCGCTCATCATTCCCGTACTATAAAAGGGTGAACGAACACCTAAAAAAGGCGGCTAGGAAGGCTCAGATCCGGATGGATCTAGAAGAGATGGGGCAGAACATGCGAAATATGGAAGGAACACACTCATAAGAGGCAGGTTTGGCGAAGGGTGGTCAAAGAGGCCTTGAACTTCGGAGTGCCAGTTGGCAGGTATTTTGTGTGAAAAATATAATTAAGTGCTCCAAGCATTTGAGGAGTCTACTGTGAGTAAAAAAGTATTTATAAGTGGTACAAGCTCTTCACAGAAGGCCGAGAAGGTGTCAATCATCCCAATAGAAGCGACCAGAAGCGCTAAGATCGAAGAAGGTTACATTGTCTGTTTGCATGTAGCAATACAAGGAAAACATTCGGAATTGTGGGAAAAAAAGTCATGGCTGTTGCATCACAATAATAAGTATGCTATTCAAGACTATACCAAAAAACGTACTCGTATATCAAAATTTCTTTGAGAACTCAGAAAAGCACTGGTGCTCCTGATGGGGACAAAATAGGGATTGATGAATGATATTTGAACAAATAAGTACGTTGATAGTATACTGATTTTTGGGCGTGACCCTGATGTGTGTGACAAATTGTAGATGGCGTCAAGCAGTGCTCCTAAAATGACGGACATTGGAGTGACAAAAAGTTGGAAAGACTTTAACTACGAATAAACATGAAACTTGGAATTTACTCAGAGTTTGGTATGAGCGACTCAAAACCACTTTCTATTCCGAGTGACATAAAGGTCTTCTGTATCTGGCTAAAGGAGCCCTTCGCTGTTAATGATGTCAGCCGCTTCTATAACAACTATGAGAAGGTGCATTGGGTGGCAGTGAAACTAATCTCCATGAATCTAGAAGGTAAAACCTAAGGATAACAAGTTTCACAGTTTGCGTTGCGAGGCAAAAGGGACGTAAGAAGCTTGCAGCCATTCCATTGTCTCGCATAGAAGCCGATTTCTGCAGTACAAGAGACAATTGGGCTGAGATCGTTCGCGCAAGATTTTGACATTTCAATTTCCACGCAACAATTAAAGCGCGATCACCGAGCTGAAACCGACTGCTGTAGAGCGTGTATTATATCATTTACTTTTAACACATCAATCTTTTGTTGATCATCACTTAATAAAGAGTAACTTCAAAGAGTTGATTTATTCGGATCTCTAAAATGTTTAAATATTATAACAAGAAAAAATATTTTATGCATTAAAATATTTCTTTTTCTTTTCTAAAACAAAAGTATTATAAATGCAGTGGCTTAAAAGGTCAATACAATTTATAAAATGAGCACAAATTTTGAAAGGCTGAAAAATAATAAAAATGTTTCTTTACGTTTAGTCCTTGAGGTCTTGAAAAGTCGCGCTAAATGTTTTTTTTCTTTAAATATGTAAATACTTATAGTTTGTTTGCGTTTTTGTTTTTTTTTTTTATAAAAAATTTAAATCTTCACAATTATATGTCCACCACGAGCACTTCTACAGGCTACCAATCAATATTGTCAATTACTCGCTTACACATCACCGTATTATGTTTATCAATTCGGGTCCGACTGTTGCATTTTAGCCATGCATGGTAATTATTTTTGGTTTACCTATATAGACTTTTAAAAAAATGACAAGAAAGTAATCAAGAGGTGTTACATCGTGTGATAGAGGTGGCCAATTCAGGTTGAGATAAAGGGTGAGTTATTTGCTGTTTGGATTTATAGTCTTCTATTTTTGATAGTTCGCCCATAATGGTTATTAGCTAAACCTCTTTTATGTCGCTGTGTAGCGGTGAATTCTTAAGCCGCTTGAAACATTCTTCTATTGTTCCCATCCATAAAGCTGGCTCGAAAAATTATGTTGAAGATTATAGGGCTATTGACAAACTTCAGCTTATTCCTAAGATTTTTAATTTTTTTTGGATCATTAAAAAAAAGCTTTATTCGGTTTTACATAATCACATTTCTGAATTCCAGCATGGTTTTGTTACTGGTATATCCACGGCAACTAATCTGGCAATCTTCACCAATTATATAATTACAATAAAAGTATGGAAAGTCATTCTTAAGTCGACACTATCTACAGCAACTTTTCGAAAGCGTCTGACCGCGTTCAGCACAATGTGCCGATCTCGAAAATTCGTCTTCTTGGGTTCCACTCCAATTTATTGCTTAGTTCCTGAGCATCTCATCGGTCGTACACAATATGTTCGTATTGGATCTTCGCTGTCGAAAGTAATTGTTAATTACTCAGGTATTCCTCAAGGCAGTCACTTAGGCCCACTCCTTGTACTTTTATTCATAAATGGCCTACCTTTGTGTGCACGTAATTCTAATTGTCTACTATTTGCTGATGACCTTTCGAGATCCTTATGCATTGAAGGCTCGTTATGTTTCTCTAGTCCGGTCAGTATTGGAATAATGTTTTGTTGTGTGGAATCCCTTCTACAAGAAGTTATCCCCCCTTATCATGCCAAATGTGTACTGATTAGTCTAAGAGATGTAAGCCAGCGAAGAGTATACGAGTACTATTCGGCAATGGTTGCTGGGGACGTAATCGTTCGACATATTAGTTGTCCGGTTCTATTCTTCTATTAAAATGTATCCACCGTCGCATTGACATGAAATTGACTTTATTCGAAAGACAATCTTCTAATTTAAATATAATTTCTGGCATATGACCGCCTAAAACAAGATTGCCGTTGATCCCAATTTTCATAAGCGAATTTTGTTTAGCGATGAAGCTCACTTTTGGTTGAATGGATACGTCAATAAACAAAACTGCCGTATTTGGAGTGATGATAATCCTCAAGTGTATGTTGAGGCACCGTTACATCCACAAAAACTGACTGTTTGGTGTGCTTTATGGGTTGGTCCGTACTTCTTTAAAAACGATGCTGGCCAGAACGTTACAGTCAATGGTGACGGCTATAGAGCCATGATTACTGACTTTTTCGTTCATCAATTGAACAACCATGATGTGCAGGAGCTGTGGTTTCAACAAGACGGCGCATCATGTCACACAGCTCGTGCCACAATTGATTTATTGAAGGAAACGTTTGGTAACCGCATAATTTTACGTTACGGACCCGTGAATTGGCCTCCAAGATCGTGCGATTTAACGCCGCTTGACTATTTTCTGTGGGGATATGTGAAGTCGCTAGTCTACGCCGATAAACCCGAAACGATTGACCACTTGGAGGATAACATTCGCCGCGTTATTGCCGATATACGGCCACAAATGTTGGAAAAAATCAAGGAAAAATGTACCTCCAGATTAGACTACGTCCGAGCCAGCCGTAGAGGACCCAAAAACGTTGCTAAATATTTTGTGTAAACAAAAGGAGGGTTTAAACATATGCCATTTAAACGCACAGAGTATAAAAAACAAAATAGACCATTTACGCCTCCTGTTAGATGGTAGCAAGGTTGATATTATGTGCTTATCGGAATCATGGCTGAAGCCGGAGATGTGCTCGGATCTCTTTTATGTTAATGGGTACAAATTGGTACGGGCAGACAGAGAGGGTAAAATCGGTGGAAGGGTTGGCTTCTATATAAAAAAATGTTTTAATTTTAATGTTGTCTGTAAGTCTTCATATACAGATATATTTGAATATTCTTTCATTGAGATTTTTCTATCTGGAAGAAAGCTACTGGTAGGTTGCATATATATGCCTCCAAGTGTTGCCAATTATTCCTTACTTAAAGAAATATTTGAAAGACTCGCCCCTATCTACACTGATATTGTTATCGTAGGCGACTTAAATCTGAATTTGTTGGACGCAAGAAATAGTAACTTCATTGAAATGGTAGAATCCCTGCATCTCAGATTTGTGAATTTACATCAGGCGACCCACTTTATGCCCAATCGAAGTGCTTCTCTTTTAGATGTTTGTCTGGTGTCAAATCGCGCGCTTGTCTCACTATATGATCAAATATTCGCTCCCGCCTTCTCATATCATGACCTCCTATTCATATCACTCAACAACTTGTCGCCTACTAACATAAATAACAACACTTCTTATTTTGATTTTTATAATATGAACATTACTTCACTCTTCTCGGACTGCCTAAATCTGGACTGGTCATTGGTATACAATAAGAACAATGTTGACATGCAAACAAATTGTTTGAATAATAACATCCACTTATTATTCAATAAACATGTCCCAATCAAGGTTAGAAAAGACAAAGATATGACACCATGGATAACCGACGAAATTCTTAACCTCATCAAACGACGTGATATCCTCTATTTTAGATGGAGAAAATATAAGGCGGTACGAAATAGCTTAACCTCTCTTATTCGCAGAAACAAACGGCAATATTATTCAAGAAAATTTTCCACCAACAATTCGAGCTCTACATTTTGGAATAATATTCGTCAAATGGGCATCTGTCCGAACAAACTTACTATCCCTTCAAATCTTGATCCCGAAGTACTTAATAGAAATTTTATTCAGTCATCGTATGGAGAAAGTGATTTCACTCATATTCCTTTTGATTCAGAGGGTGCTCAGAACTCCTTTTCTTTCGCATGAGTCGATGAAGTTTGTGTAGGACTCGCTATACTAAGGATTAAATCTAAAGTTGTAGGCTCGGACGATATGCATCCTGTCTTTATCAAAACTCTTTTGCCCTGTATACTACACCAGCTCACGCATATAATGAATACTATTATAACCACCTCCACATACCCACAGTGCTGGAAAATCGCCAAAGTTGTACCGATACCCAAATCATCTTTCCCAAATAGCACTGATTTTCGGCCAATTGCAATCCTTCCATTTCTAAGCAAAGTGTTTGAAAGTATAGTAAGTAGTCAACTTAAGTCCCATCTAGAAAATAAAAAACTTACTATTGAATTTCAATCTGGCATCCGCGCTAAGCACAATTGTACCACGGCACTGCTCAAAGTCTGCGAAGATATCCGTGTAGGAATGGATAAGGATATGGTTGGTGTATTAGTTTGTTTAGATTTTTCCAAAGCCTTTGATAGCGTAAAACACTATCTGTTATTAGAAAAGTTAAAAAAACCAATTCCTTTGTGAGGGTTCCGCATGTCATCTTATGTCCTCCTATCTCTCAAATCGATTTCGATACGTGTTCTGTAATAATAAACGTTCCTCTAACCGTGTCTATTCTGGTGTTCCGCAAGGTTCAGTGTTAGGTCCGCTTCTATTTTCTTGTTTTATAAATGACGTTTATAAATGTTTTTCTAACTCCAAATATCATATTTATGCTGATGATATACAAATATACTCCATGTTCCCTAAGTCAAACTGTATTTCATCTATGGAGTTGCTCTCGCACGACTTAAATCGGGTCTATCTTTGGTCGACAACTAATAAGCTTAGACTCAACGCATCCAAAACGAAGGCCATAATACTTAATAGATGCAGAACAACCCTGGAACTACCGCCATTAAAAATAAACAATTCACCCATTGAATTTGTATCCAAAGTAAAAAACCTGGGTATCTATTTCGATCGGGGCTTATGCTGGAGCACGCACATAAATAGCGTAACTTCAAAAGTATACGGTGCTCTTAGAGGCCTTAGTCCTACTACAAATTACTTACCCACGGACGTTAAGCAAAAGCTTGTGACATCCTTCATCTTGCCTATATTACTCTATGGATGTGAATTTTTTTTCTAAATTGGACTACGAGTCCTTCAGTAAGTTAAATGTGGCGTTCAATAGCTGCGCCCGATATATATACGGCATTAAAAGACATGAACATATTTCCGAATTCGCCAAGAAAATAGTAGGCTGTTCCCTCAAATCGCTGTTTAAATTCCGTACCTTGCTACTAAATATTACAGAAAATAATTAACACCAAAGAACCCGAATATCTCTACAAGAGTATTCGTTTTGCTAAGGCTCAGCGTGGCTCATTATTGATTGTCCCTAGACACAAATATTTAGCAACTTCTCGACAATTTTTTGTGAATGCGGTTCAACTATGGAACATATTACCCCTCCACATCAAGCAAGCGACAAGCACAAAAGACTTCAAGTCGAGATGCTTTAAATATCTTGCTGAAAATGACTAGTGAAATCCTCTCGTCTTTCTTCTCTGTTTTACTGTTCTATATTGTTTAATTCCTTAGTCTCTTCCCTCTTTTTCTTTATTTTCAATTAGTTTAATTTTTATATTTTAGTAAAGTAAAGGATGTTAATCCTAATTGTTTTATTTTCTTAAGCTCGGCAGATTTAAAAGATGTTAATCTTAATTGTTTGAGGATTTTAAATAATAATAATAAATAAATAAATAAATAAATAAATAAAAGATTATCATTCGAATAAAGTCAATTTTATGTCAATTTAAAAAAATCATCTTTGTTTTATTCCATTTCAAAGTTCTATACCTCTATAAACACCCTTTACAATCAATAGCGCTTGTCTAAAATATAATTCATATGATGATATAATTGATTTTAATTTAGATCGAAATTTGTGTAAAACTGCTTTATTGAATGCTAGTACGTAATTTTGAATAATTTTAATTATATTTTTGCTTCTACAAGTATTCACACTATTTCTTTAATTTAACAAATACTCATCTGGATCTGCTATTATTTATGAAAGTCTTATACACTTGATAGATTAATAAATGATATCAATTGACATTTGTCAAAGTCAAGGGTGCTCCGTTAATATTTCATTTCCTTACGAAAAGATTTACATTTTGCATTGCATATTGCAACCGGGACAAGACATCGTGATTTAACAGGATGACAACGCTCGGCCACATCTTGTTCGGGTCGGTAAAACCTACATGGAAACACTTAAATTGGAGCTACAACTCCATCCACTGTATTTTCTAGACATCAACCGATTAGCCGAACATCCGATCTTTCAAGGAAGCCAAAAAGTCAATAATAAACACTTAACCATTTTGCCGGAATAAAGTTCTTTGTTTTGAAAAGAAAACGACGGTGGTTCGACTTTAGCTTCAATATGAGAAGTTTAAGAAGTTTTAGATATTTAACACACGTATAAGCTAAAATAAGAACCAAACCTATGAGGTTACTTTCAAATTATCAAGGCACTTAGTAGTTAGCTTCAAGAAATTATTTTTTCTCTTATTTTTTTTGTCTCCGCCTAAAATAGAGTATAAAATTACTGATTTCGGAATATGCTAAGATTTCTGGTAAATTTCTGGTTTGAATTGAAACTGCAAGCTTAATACCTTCCAAACATTTAAGAATCTTGTATGGCAGTAGCAATCTACGAGTATGTTGATTGGATAATCACCACATACCTACATTCTATCGTACAAACCTAGACATACCATATAGATATGTGCACTGTTGCTGGAAAACTTAATTTTAATTTATCTCTTATCAGTTGTGTAAGAGAAGTTCCTAGATTATCTCAATTATTTATTGTAATTAATGCCATCGATCGTAAAACAACAATGAGATTAAAGGTAAAAAACATATTCCTTTATGAATAGTTGAAGGTAAGAGTAGGGAGGGTTTATCAGCAAAAATTTAATGCAAGGCAAACACATTGCAATAATAATTAATATACACGCTTAGTCAAATGACAAATAGCAGTATGTCGGACATCGCATTATGACATGCATTCAGATGCATATGCATTGCTGTTGTGTGAAATTCGAATATGGCGCAGGTAAAGATAACGTGTTATTATGACAAATCTGGAAATTCTTTAGAACATACTCTCCAGATATCAAATTATTTGAAATTAAAGTTGATCTCTGCATTACTAAATGAAGCCCCATTTTGGCAATGTCTTAATATGATTTCGAGTCAGTTATGAGAAATACTGCTCTATTTGAAAGTGTGATGATATTCTAAGCAAAACTCTTAACTATTCTGTGGTTTAATGCTCAAATGCTCAAAGTCGTGGAAGCAGCTGTGAAGCCGAGAAATGCGCTCGACTATATAGATTTTAATTTTTTTTTTAACTACTCCAATTACCATGAAGGAACCACCCAAGATCTGACTGAAAAGGTTAGATCTAAATTAGCGTTAACTATCTGCATAAAATTCAAGTCGTAAAAGTAGCTGGGGAAGCCGAGAAATGCACTCGAAAATAGAGGACTGCGGGGCGTATACGCAACATTTTCAAATTGATAAACGGATAACAAATCTCCAGTAAGCCATAAGGGCTGCTCGGTTTTTTCCTTTGGTTTTCGTGTCAATTGTCTCGTATATCCAAAGTGACTAATGTGAGACTTCCTCTATAGCAGAGGTTCCCAAACATTTTTTTCTCATAGACCACTTTCAAAATTAACCTGATTTCAGTGGACCCCCTGCTGCTACATTTTTACCATATTCCCAAGACTCGTCAAAAAATGTGAATATTAAATCTAACGATGGAAATTTGCATCGGGGCTGAGTTCCAACCCTAAATTCAGAGTGGTAAAATTAAGAAGAAAACTAGAATATATTTTTTTTCTATTATGTTCTTTTTATTAAAATAATTCGATTACATACTTCATAGAGCTAAAATTAAACATTAATAACGCATCGTAACTTCAACAATACAAATCAAAAATTAAAAAAAAAAAATCATAACTTCATATTTGGCTTCAGATTTGTAAGGGATATCCGCAAATCTCCCCGTTCTGTGATGTTCATTCTGCTCCTTTTATTAGTTAATAAGTTTGTTTCGACACTAAACCTTTTTTCGTCAAAGTATGACGAGGGAAACGCTATCAAAAGTTTTCTCGCAATTTCCCACAGCCCAGGATATTTTTCGGGTATTTTTGCCTGCAGCCAAAATGTTTGATAGCCTTTTTTAAATTTCAACTGCAGCTCCTCATTGGTGCTAAGATCGAGTAATGCCTCTTGTAATACCACATACGACACTTCTGTTTCATCAAATGGATATATGATCCATGGTGGTATTTCCATCATGAGAATATTTTTTTTTTTTTAGGTTCAACGGACTCATTTGTTTTATTTTTTTGATCTTCCAACTCCTCATGCAGGGCATTTAAGTGCTGAAAGTATGTCTGAATATCCACATTAAGTCATTCTGTCTGTGATAAGTTTGGAAACTGGGAGAATTCGCGCCAACTAATATTTTGCTTCATAAATTTAAATTTTCAAAGAAAAGCCGAAATTACACCCTTTGTTTTTATTAAATTAGGCTGCCCCTTGTAACTGCAAGTTAATGTCATTGAATTTTTTGAATAAATCTGTCAAATACGCGATGTTTGCTTTCAATTTGATCAGGATTTCTTTTAAATCTTTACTTTCCAGAAAATCTAAGACTGATCAAAATTTATATTTTATTTATTTTTATTTTATTTTTATTAAGAATGAGAGGAAAGCTAAAACATTAAGAATAAATCTTATAAATTTGAAATAGCTACTCGTAGTTAAAATAGATATTTTAGTTACATTATTTTCGAATGAATTGAGTAAGATTGTAATAGATTAATTAATTTAAAATATTAGGACAAAAGGAAACTAGAAAATTACTTTAATTATTTATAATATATATGATATAATATGAAACATTAATTAAGAAAGTAGGATACAATACGATAGTTGTGAAAAAAAAATTTAAAAAAAGAAAAAAAAAATGATATTGACAAAATTAACAGGAAAGAGAAGAGAAAAATCAATTATTTTGGATGCACAGAAAACCATGCAATTCTTTTTTAAATCTATGTACATACATATATCGCTTAGTGCTCTTAAAACGTTAGGTAATGAATTCCAGAGACGGATAGCAACGATGAAGAATTGTCTCTCAAATATAAGGTAATTAAACCTCGGTATTATGAGAGAAGTAGATCTATTTGACGCTGGGAATTGAAAGTTGTTATAGAGATAAGAAGGCTGCTGTGTTTTGAGGATTTTAAAAAGAAAGACCAATGTTCGAAATTTAAGATAGTTTTCAAATGACATACCTAGAACGTTAATGGAAAGGTGTGAGACGTGATCATATCTACTGAGCCCATAAATATATCGGACAGCACTACTGAAAGCAATTTGTGATTTTCGAGTACATACAGAATCACAATTTCCAAATATTTCACAGCCATGCACTAGTATAGGGATTACTAAAGATTTTACCAACATGATACGTGTATTCAATGGTGTAAAGGGTTGTGCCGTCCACAGGGTCCGCAAAACACTATAAGCCCTTCCTACGATGCTATTTATGTGATCATTCCATGTTAAAAATCTATTGAATACAACTCCTAAATTCTTTGATGTATCCACAAAGTCAATTGTGGTATTATTTAAAAATAATTGTGGGAAATACGAAAGGTCCAATTTTGTTCTGGATATAACCAGACATTTAGACTTAAAAGGGTTAAGATTCAAACCGTTTTTCAAAGACCAATCAAATATACAGTTAAGGTCGAGATTTATATTCAAGGCACAATTTTCAATAAGACCTAACGGGCAGCTCTTATAAACCTGGACATCGTCAGCATAAATGTGTGTAGAGGAATGTATAACTAAATCTGGTATCTCTGATATGTACAGAGAAAATAAGAGAGAACCCAGAATTGATCCTTGAAGTACTCCGCGAGTAAGGTCCAGGTAGTCGATAAGGTATTATCAACCAATTTGGCCTGCATTCTATTGCATAAATATGATGAAACTAATTTAACTGCTGGTGGAGAAAAACCAAAGAAGTAATTCAACTTTTTGCAGAGTAAGGCATGATCAAATGCCTTAGAAAAATCTAGAAGAACCAAGAAAGTAACTTCATCTTTATCCAAACTTGTCCTGATATCTTCAACAACTTTTACTAGAGCAGTTGTGCAACTATGTGTCGCCCGGAAGCCCGATTGCACATGTGCAAGCGTCCTGTTTCGAGAAAGATACTCATTTATTTGCTTTTGCATTAACCGCTCGCATACTTTAGAAAGGAATGGCAAAATTGAAATCGGTCGACATTCATCACCTATCGAGTTTTTCGGTATTGGTATTACTTTGGCCATTTTCCATTGGTTAGGAAAAATTCCTGTGGTGAATATAGAATTTAATATATGTGTCACATACGGCAGGATCAATGGAAGAATAGCTTTGATAAAAATTTCATCAACTCCAATTGCACAGGACTTAATTGACAAAAAGCTTTCGACTACCTCCACGCTATCAACACATGAGAAAGAAAAAGATGATTGCACTACACGCGTGTGAATATAATTTACCGACACCTAGATGCCGTAAGTTACTCCACAGCTTTCGACTACCCAAGTTGGTTTTTAGTTTGTCAGAGCAAAATTGTACCTTTGCCACTTTTATTTCGCGGACAACAATATTTCGCAAAGATTTATATAGTCGGTGGAGGGCTTCAACTCGAAAACGCTTCCATCTGTGATCACGCTGTCTTATTAATTCCTTAATTTCTCTTGAGAACCAAGGCTGTGTTGAGCTTTTATTGATTTTCGTTTTAAGTGGAACGTATAGATTAAAAAGAAAGTTTATATTAGAATTAAGAAATTGAACTTGATGATCCGGAGAAGTCATAAAAAAAATCTATTCCCAGGGTATTGCACTTATACTCTGTTCTAGATTAACTCTATCTATATTGCTAAAATCTCTATATTGAAAAGTTCTTACTTCCGGATGAATATGCACATGGAAATCATAAGTAAGAAATATAATATCAAGTCATGCTTTGAAAAAGCTGGTGCAGAATGTTGATTGTACAAAAGTGCACTATCGATGTTACTAACAAAGAAAACGTCTAGTAAGGTGCTTGTAGAACTCACGTGATGAGTGGGAGTTGTAGTATTTACTGATTTAATGATTTCATAAAAGTGAGTAAAATCTTGTTGTATAGTGATGTTACTCAAAGGAATTCAAATGGAGGTTTTAGTGGAACAGTTTTTCTTTCAATGTTTGAAAATATTTTAAATCTATTGCCTATTTTATTTCATACAGTCATTGCTCAAAATGTTGTTACATAAAAACGATTGCATATGGGCAATCGTTTGTCTGCCTTTGATGGAAGAAGACCAAATTTCAAATAATCAACACTGTACTGTCGACATTTTTTCTTAGATTCTGCCATGTTTCATATCAGTTACCTACCCGTAAAGATAAAAAATCTTTGTTTTAGTAATCATAAGGCGATTTTAATAGGATATGGCTCTTTTAACATAATAGGAATAGGAGCAATAACCCGTTAAGACACATAAAGAGGTTCTCACAAAACGGCTGGAACTATTTTAATGTAATATAAGACATTTTTTGATTCATTATTATATGTTTTGATACATTTCTGTTATTTCGAGAGCAAATACCTATATTTCGACGTCATAACTCCACGATTTCAATGATTTATTTATTACTTTAATGTACGTTACGAGTGGTACCTACATACATTAAGAAACGTACAATTTATGAAAATATTTTTAGTCATCTAGTATTAGCAACTACGACGTCAATATCTCTCCTTTAGTGAATCGCCACAGTAGGGGAAATAAATGATTTTATAATAAAAAGTATAACACTAAAAGTTCAATTTTTCTCAGCTGTCTCTTCTTATAAAAAATTATAGAATAATGGCCCCGTTCAGTATTTAATTTTTATTACTTACAAACTACACGCAAACATTACAAATATAATATTATTACAAATAGACAGGTACTTACCTTTTCCGGAACTGGCAAACACTGACCACGATTCACTCACACTTTTCTTTTCAAAATTCAGGAAACAAATGAGCGTTTGTCCTTGGCAGCATTCGTATTTATATTGGTGAGGAATCAGACAAGTTCATGCAAGATTGCAAGCACAGCACAAGTCGTATTTCGTCCCTTTGCACGTCTGAACAAGCGTTGCGGGCGGGATGGCGGCGCTTTGCAAGTCTTGACACGCGTTGCACTGATTATCAAATATACAAGTTTCTACAAGTAACAGCCGCTGATCTTCTTAAAAAAGGGAATTCATGCTAAATAAACAGACTATCTTAACCATATATTGGGGGTACAAATTAATTCGGTCCGTTTTCAAAGATGGCGCCACCTACTAGTTGTGGCTGATCTTGGAAGCGATTACCTACTTCATTGGAAAGGTGTGACATCTGTCAACAATAATTAGTGTGCATCAGCGTCTGTTTCTGAGAACAACATTGTTTTTTGCCTCTTCGAAAATGTCCGGATTTGTCTTAAATAAACAGCATTTGCGGGAAGTTTTGATTTTCTTTTTTAATTGGAAGAAAAGTGCAGCTGAAGCCCATCGAATGCTTGTAGAAGTTTATGGTGAATCTGCTCCGACCGATAAATCATGCAGAGAGTGGTTTCGACGCTTCAAAAGTGGTGATTTTAGCGTCGAAGACAAAGAGCGTCTTGGCCAGCCCAAAAAGTTTGAGGATGAGGAATTGGAGGCTTTACTGGATCAAGATCCGTGTCAAACGCAAAGTGAACTCGCAGAATCGTTGGGAGTGACTCAGCAAACAATTTCCGTTCGGTTAAAGAAATTTGGATTTATTCAAAAGCAAGGAAATTGGGTGCCGTACGAGTTGAAATCGAGAGATGTCGAAAGGCGATTTTTCACCTCGGAACTGCTTCTTGAAAGACATTAAAGGAAGGGATTTTTGCACCGGATCGTGACTGGAGATGAAAAGTGGATATACTACGATAACCCCAAGAAGAAAAAATACTATGCAAAGCCTGGTGAACTGGTGGATCGTCTACGCCAAAAAAAACATCCACGGTTCAAAGGTCATGCTCTGCTTATGATGGGACCAGAAGGGTATGGTGTACTATGAGCTGCTAAAACCAGGCGAAACCATTGATGGGAAACGTTATCGACTACAACTAATGCGTTTGAGCCGTGCATTGCGTGAAAAACGGCCAGAAACGACCGAAAGGCATGACAAGGTGATTTTGCAACATGATAACGCTCGGTCCCACGTGGCTGTAGCGCTCAAAAACTATCTGGAAACGCTGAAATGGGAGGTCTTACCCCACCCGCCGTATTCTCCAGACCTTGCTCCTTCCGACTACTGGCTTTTTCGACGGATGCAAAACGATTTGGGGGGTCAACGGTTCGGGTCTTTTGAAGAAATCGAAGAATGGGTCAATGATTGGATTGATGCCAGAGAGAACTCATTTTTTAGAGATGTACGTTTGAGTGATGTATTTTTTACGTTTTTTCAATAAAAAAAAATGTTTGAACACAAAAAGACCGACCGAATTAATTTGTACTCCCACTCAACCGAAAAAATTGTTATCTACTATCAAAACCAGATAAGATTTTCGTGGACCCTCACTTACAACTGGTGAACCCCCTCTTTTTTTCATGGCAACGTAGACTCCCGTTGAGTCTCCCGTGGATCCCTGGGGGTCCACCTCCGGACCACTTTGGGAATCACTGCTCTATAGGATCATCCAACGATGGTGACATTTTTAATTAATAGATTTAATTAATAATTTTTGCAGAAAAGGGAAATATTTGTATTTTAACGTAAATAACAAACCGTTGTGGTTTAATATACAATATCTACTGTCGGCCTGGACTCTGCTCGCAAAACATTAATTTTTTTGATGAAATGTTTGATCGTGTTTTCGCATTATTTCCTTTAAATTTCTTAAATAGCAACTCTGACATTTGGTTTTAGTACAAGCTGCCACCAAGGTTCGACCCCTTCTTCGGAACGGCGGCGGGAGATTTTCTGAGACGCAGTCAATGTCGGCTCAACGTTGTAAGCACAACTACTCGTACTTGATGGACACCGTTGTTCTCGGGTCAATAGAAAATCTAGATCCCCAGCTTTGGTGTGGCGCTTACAGCTATGACAGATGGCTATCACAGAAAATGTCGTGATGTTCTTATATGGACGGACTACATGTCAGAAACGTCCTACAGGAAACGAGTACTTCAACAGATCGAGGTGCTCGGCTTCCTCTAAAGCCTCAAATTGTTCTGCCCTCCAAAAATGGCATGTAATGGACACATTTTCATATCTACAATATTACAGAAATTGCTACAAAGAGAACAATCAATGCCTTTTGAGATGCGAATTGGTTATTCGAGGCAGACTTAGGTAAACGTCATAACAATTTGTATTAAAGGAAATTAGCTTAATATGCGTTCTCGACTCCACAGAAGAGAAAGATGTCCGACTCAAGATGCCTTCTATAACTTCTTCTAAGAACATTCGTTCAATGTTCCAGCTATGAGAAAGAGATCATTCTAGGAGATTTTAATATGCGGTTGGGTAAGGAGGACATCTTTGATCGCAGGTAAGTATTTCAGGAGGAAGGAAGAAAAAGTGAGGAGATTGAAAGATGTTATTGCAGAGATATATTACAAAAGTTTTAGCAAAAAGCAAAACAAATATTTCAAGGCTATAAAAGCAGGTTGAACAACTTGTAGTATGGCCACAGTCGATCCTGAGAAAACCTTAACAAAATCTTAATCATTTCGATCCTTTTTTACGACATAAATGTTTGAACGTTATGGAAAGCGGATTAGGGTGTAGTTGGTGAGTGGAGAAGAAACACAAATACCACAAGGGCTGTAAAGCGACATCGTCTTAGTCATTGCTCTGCTCTTAGAGTCTAGCTTTGACAGAGTAAAGGATGAAATAATCTAAGGTGATGCGACCTCGACCCTTCCAGGTCTGCTAAGAAGCATATATAGTACAAAGGCCACCACTAGCCTTGCGCATCTAGCATTTCTGTGTATAGGTTACGTAAGGGTTCGATTAAAAATCAAGGCTTTTGGTGCAATCAACGTCCTCTATTGGCATTTGTTCTAATTTGATTGGTGGGAAATTAGTAAGGTTTAATTTTCTTTTGAGTATCACGAACACGATTTTGAAGCATTCAAACGTAGATCATTCTTAGTTGACCAACCGATTATATGCTTCAACAGCCTAGCAGCTTTGTTTATACAATTAAGTGGAGGACTCAACTGGCTCAACTAGTAAACATGTGGATTAAGCAATGCTTGATCAATTTAGGAAGTTCACATGGAGAATAATAGTGGGTCAAGCATCGACCCATGCGGAACCTCACACTTTATCGGCAAGAAAAACGAATTCCGTTTCACCTGTTAGAACTTAAGAGTTCCAAAATGAGGCAATCAGTTGATTTCACGCCGTTCATAGGAATTGAAAAACTTTTAGGCCACATTGTGGCGAATTTTGGGTAAAAAGCTTGATCCACACCCTTAAAATATTCAAAATAACTTAAGAAGCATCGGAATTTCTCTCATTTCGCTTTGCAGAAGTTTGAAAAAAATCCTGAATTTTATTGAAAAATCATCTTCAGCGTTGAAGCTATGCTATCTTATGTTCCGTGCAGTTCGCCATCGTGCCACGTTGGTAGACTATTTTTTGATATCATCTTCAGTGATACAACAAGATGGTATAAAAAGCTACACATCTATTCAAATAATCGATTTATTCAAGGGACCGTTCAGTAATCGTGTAATCTCGAGGAATAGCCGGTCGAATGGTCGCCGACATTTATAAAAGAATTATGAATAAGTGGTTCTGAAGAGTCAATCGCCACAATTGCTTGAGAATTGCAATTCGCATTGCAGTATTCACAATCCAAAGTGAAGCAAAACGTCGATGGTTCAAAGTTTATTAAATGAGGGAATTGATTTCAGACACTATGGAATCCTTGATACTTTCTTGGTACACAGTAGGAATTCTGAGAACAAATCAAAACAATTATCACTGTGGAAAAGCTCTGCTGGGCTATAAGCACACAATTCACTCAGTCCTGAAGGCATCACCGCCACCACGCTATTATCTATAGAATTTGAAACAGCTTGTTACCCTCCTCGTGGTGATTTTGCGAAACTGACAGCTCATCAGTTACATTCCTAAATTCTGGAGAAAGGTAAGTATGTAAGTAAGGACAAGGATTTCTGTCTTATCAATCTATTAGTCTTTTTAATTAAGAGACTCGAGCGTGTACTGCACACATTTGCAAACTCCTAAAAACCAACCCCCATTCGAACTTACAAACAACACTCCTACCGCAAGAGTAATTCTACGGAAATGACTTTGAACGGGGGTGGCCGTGGTGCAATGGTAATCATCACCGACTGTTGAGCGGAAGGTTTGTACTTCAAGTCTGTTCATAGCCAAGAATAATTCATATACGGAAAAACTGTGCAACAACATCACTCGTAAATGAGAGATGATAAAAAATGTTGACGAAGGCATAACACTCACAGTATAAGATGACTTCAAATTTCATACTGTGTATATCTATCCAATATAACACCTTAATGATGTGGAAACAAAAAAGTTTCTGTGAACTACAACCAATGCTACAAATTCAATCGAATCTCTCAAATCCTATCTAAGACAACCACCCTCGGAAAGTGGTGAACGAACATCTTTGACACAAACCATATGCACCCCGTCCAAGTTGTGTGACAAACACCATAAGAATGTACAATATTGAACCTGCGCGAAACGAGACCTCGAAAAAAACGAGGTCATGTGCAATGGAGCGCTAGTAATCTTCACTGACATAGAAGCTGCTTTCAATAAAGCTATCAAGCTTTCCCTAATAATTTTTGAAAGGGAAAGCCTCATGCGCAATTTAGTTAAATAATTTCCTTGCTCGAGCTCAGAATCATTCAATCGTAATTAGGTATTCTTTTATTTAATAAATTCGTAAATAGAGGTTGTCCATAAGTCGGGGTTTATCACAAGGAATAGAAGTCGTTGCAACCCTATAGTCTGAACCTAGTACATGTGTTGGTCATCTCTGTGATAACTGAAATCAATTGAAATATGCTTAAATCGCAGACAGCAGACTAAATGAAAACACAGAGAAAACTAAATTGATTCTGTTTAGCACTAAGCCCATTCATAAAAGGCTGTGCTGCAAAGAGCGCTCTCAGACTAAGGGAGTCCTCTCTGTGGAAGCAAGCCAACTATGGACATGCGGCCATACTTAAAATAATAGACGACCTGGGAAGGAAACATGGTTTTAGTAGCCTCGCAGCTATGTTTCCCCCCAAAATGACTTCTCTCTCAGTTAACCTATCTTTTCCCCGACAGAGAAGAGAGGCTATCAAACGCCGTAATCAACGACCACGAGATCACCCTCTTCACCGACGGATCGAAAACGGACACAGGCACTGGGGCCGGGTTCTACTCTGATACCCTGCACAAACAGGAATCATTTAGACTCCCTTATTTGCGCCTCGTTTTTCAAGCAGAAATCCTAGCAATAGAGAAAACAGCCAAAATCTTCGTAGACAGCCAGGCTGCACTGAAGTCAATAGAATCCTGTATAACGAGATCAAAGGCTGTTAAGAAATGTCGCGACTCACTGAAGTCCATCAGACACCACAAAGTTAAACTCTACTGGATCCCGGGCCACAGCTCAATCGCAGGGAACGAAAGAGCAGACGAATTGGCCAGGCAAGGTTCTGAAATGGACATCAGCGAAGCGGACACGTCATTGCAACCACCGATCAGCGTATTATACCAGATCATAAACGACACAATAATCAAAGAAGCCAACTCGACTTGGCTTACAAGAAACGACAGCTACACGACAAGATCATCGTGGCCAGAGCTCAATGTCGGAAAAACAAAGAAGCTCCTGGCGCTGGACCGTAACTCGATCCGTATGCTCGTCGGAGGGATCACAGGACACTGTCCCATTGGAGCAATGCTCCGGAAATGGGACTCGGGATCCAGCGATCTCTGCCGGACCTGCGGTGATGAGGAAGAGACTGAGACAATCCAACATCTGCTTTGCCACTGCCAGCTCTCCAGAATCGACGCCTAGTGTCGCTAGGCCAAAGATTCTTTACAGAGATTGCGGACGTGGCTAATGCAGATATATTGGATCTTCTAAAATTCATTAAGAGCACGGGGTGGTTTCAGCCACCACGTGATAGGACAGGTTAATCTTATGTGTACCCACACAAACGAAGGGAATCACAATGGGCCTCTTGGCCTCCGAGTGGAAGTAATATTTAACCATCACACTCCACTTCTCTAACCTAACCTAACCTAGCACCAAGCCCAAGATCAAAAAAGTGACAATGTAGTGTGGATTTCATCCCGGAGGTGTGATTGGACAATTTTTTTGCCCGTGAATATTATCGATTTCACGATTTTAAAATAACATTTTTGGTCAGAAATGGATGGACTTGACATCAGTAATATGTGGTTTCAATAAGATGATGATGTTATGTACATGCAGCTAGACGACTATTAAAGGATACATTCGGTGATCTTGAGAAATGGTACGGTCGAATGGCCCCTCGCTTATACTTCTAAGGCCGTTGGATTTCTTTCTAGGGGTAACGTTAAGTCATTGGTTTATGTTAACAAGCCAAAAATATTAGAGGAGCCCATGACCAATATGGAACGCGAAGTTGCTCCGGCAGGTATGTGTAGAAGAGTGGTCGAAAATTGACTCCGACGAATCGATCGATCAACGATCTCCACACAAACAATTTTATTCCTTATTGAAAAACTTTATACCGAACTCTGGGGTCAGGCATTTTCCTTGGAGAGCTGAATCTGTGGTTATATGATATCATACCAATTCATCAGAAGTGGTTCAAATAAAAAGAATATTGGCACTTAATACTTTTTCCAAAGGCGCATAAAGCGAATGATCTCTTCGTTTGTTGTCATTCGTGACTAATAGAAATTAAAAGACCTTTTCCCAGTACGTAAAGCGGTGGTTTTTATTTATCATTATTATTACGGTAATCTAATGTTACAATATATTTATTTCTTCATTATTAAGAATATAATATATATTTATACGTAAGTATATAGTTTAGTTCGGTTAATACTATCAAGACGTTCCATAAAATGAGAAAAACAGCTTTAATTTGACTAAATAAATACGAGAAAAAAAATAAAAAATCAAAACTAAAATAACACATCTGAGCTTAATGTACACAATCTATTATTTAATACAATAAATATCCTTTTATTATACAAAACCTAAAACATTGTTCAAAAAATTCATTTAACAATCATCCCATATAGTACAAAGTAGTGCGAAAGAACAAATCAAATTTTGTTTTATTCAATTTATTACTGTAAAGGAACATATCTGAATTTTTATTTATTACTTTTAACTGTACAAAACATTATCGATACATTTAATATTTTAATTGTTTTATTATCTTACGCAATATGTCCTTATTCGATAATTGTAAAATATTTAAATGTACATAAAAATGTTTCCTTATAAATACAATAGGTTTTTGTTTTTTTTTCTTTTTTTGGATCATATTTTGAGAAAGAAATTGAAAAGAAAAAACAATAGTAATTGCTTCAACCAGGAGGTGCTTGCTAAATATAATTACCGTTATGAATTTGCTTACATGTAGTGGTTAACAATTTAAATGTAGTAGTTTGTGAGTGAAATTATCATACGGGTGAGTTTCATTTTTTATTAAAATCGTAGTATTTGCTTGTTTAAGGTGCTAGGAATCATATTTGATATACAATAATAAAACTATGTGTGTCAGGTAGGAAAACGAGAAAATTTGTTTAAGTATGCTAATCAGTCTTTTTACAAAAGAGAAACAGTAAACTGTGGGTAAATAAATAATTCATGGTGATATGTACGAGTTTGTGTATTAAACTAAATGAGAGGTGTGTAATGAGGGAAATGTTCGATTATCAAATTTGAAGATTAACGAAAGGAGTGTGTACTATCGTGAGTATTTGAAACACGACCGTCCTTTATGGTGCCGAATCAAATACTCGTGATGGCTGGACCGTTCAAGGTAAATTACTTTCGCAGAAAAGATTATCCATCGTTTCAAGATGCTTCTAAAATATTTTGAAGACTCTTCACAAATATTTTTCATACCCAATCAGCTATATCGTTTGCACATCACATGTAGCTTCAAAAATATGTATAACGAATTAATACTTAAGAAAATGTTGTTTCTTACTGTACTATTGGGTGTATGCATTAATTTTAAAAGATTTATAAGGGATAGCGCTCTACTACTGTACATAGTGAAGCTTCAGTTTCAGCCCTAGTATGTATGAAATTTTATTGTACTTCTTTAATTCGAAGAAAAGTTCTGCTGAAAGCCATCAGTTGCTATTGGACACTTATTATCATGGTCTATCGATTTCGACCTGTAAGTATTGGTTTCTTCGCCTTAGAAGTGGTGATTTTGACGCGGAAGACACGTCCGGGACAGCCAAAAACGTTTGAAGAATTGGAAGCAATACTAGACGAAGATTCGTATCAAACGCAAGAAGAATTCGCAGAATCATTAAATGTTGACCAAACAACAATTTCCAGACAGTTGACGGATATTGGGAATGATTCAACAGCAAGTGAATTGGGTACCATACGAGCTAAAGCAGAGAGACATGCATGCAGTCCGAAATGGTGCTTAATCGCCACAAAAAAATGGCTTTTTTGCATCGCATTATTACTGTTTACTGTATACTGTTTAGTTTTCAATTGTTGCGGGTAGATTTTGGCGGCCTGTGGTGGCCATGTTGTTTTGGTGACATCTATCAAATCTGTTGTTTACTATCCAGTTACTGATGCCCAATCTCCATGGCAAGTTACACGATTGAACAGCTCGTCCAAATGATAAAATTTTATAATCAAAATGAGTATTCGTTGGTTCAAAAGTTGCGGGTGTTGCGCCTATTTTACGGTAGACGTAGTAGCCCTTCACAGTCGATTCTTCAACGTTTGGTTATCAAATTTGAGACGATCGGTTCGATAATCAATCAGTCAATATTCATAAGACAAAGGAACACAAGGTCGGCCGAAAATATTGCCGCGTTTCGTGAAAGTGTACAGCAGAACCCGAGGCAGTCGATTCTTCGCCGTGCATAAGAACTCGGTCCTTTGCAGACTTGGCCAATTTTACTCGGGACTTGGGCTTACACCCGTACAAGATTTAACTAACCTAGGAGCTCAAAGTTCATGACCATAGATAACGCTGTGTGTTCGTTGACTGGGCTTCGGATCGTTTGGAAGAAGACCCCAATTTTGGTCAAAAAATCATCTTTAGCGACGAGGAGCATTTTTGGATGAATGACTGTGTTAACAAGTAAAATTGCCGGATAAATATATTTTTTTATTTTATTTTACAGGGTTCGCACGCTCTTACAGTGTTTGTCACACAACCTGGACGAGCTGCAGATGGTTTGCATCGAAGATTTTCGTTCACGATTCTCCGGGGGTGGGTGTCCTAGATAGGATTCGAGAGATTCGACCGAATTTGTCGCGTTGGTTGTAGTTCACAGTAACTTTTTTTGTTTCCATTTCATTAAGGTGATATATTGGAAATTCACACACAGAGTATGAATTTTGAAGTGATACACGAGGTTCACCAGGTGACAATGCATCCTCAATAAGTTATCGTTTGATGTGGATTTTGGCCGGCGGCGTCATTGGTTCGTACTTTTTCGAAAACGACGTTGGTGAGGCGTTCACCGCCAATGACGGGCGGTACAGAACGATGATAATCAATTTCTTATGGCCCCAATCGACATGTGGTTCCAGCAAGACGGCGCCATGTGCCACAAAACGGACGCATAAACGAGGGTCAGGTTATCTCTCGCAGAGCCGACGTTACTTGTTGACACCGCTATACTTTCTTCCTTCCTGAAGTTGTAGGCCTATGTGAATAAACTACAATCGATCGGTGCCTTTAAGGTGAACATAACAGAGGCCATCGCTCAAATTCCGTTCGGATCTGTGCGGAAAATTCATTGAAAATTAAACCGCTGAGATTCATGCCACCGTAAGAAGCAAAAGCGGGCATGTGAGTGACGTCATATTCCAGACATAATGGCATACATTGGTCTTTCAAATAAATTTTGTTAATACCTTACACAAAGCTTGTTTTATTCCCTTTCAACATCTAACCGCCCTTATTGACAAACACGTTATTATGATAGAAAATCATATTTCAAATCCGGTTAACCAGCCAAATCGATTGCGAAGCCAATTATCCAGCTGCCAGGGTAATGCTGTGCATTTACTGGAATCAGAAGGGAGTCGACTATGGGTTGTGAACTGTTGAGAAGTGGTCGATCGACCTCGTTACCGACAAGAATGAATGCGTTTGGACCAAGCAATAAAGAAAATAAGATGGGATCAACTCGCCGGGAGCCAAGCTACAATTCCAGGCCTTTTACCTTGAACCTTGAATTTTGCTAACTTTTACCTGGATATCAGGAACCACAGTAGCTAGGGTTCTAACAAGAGTCGCTATGAGCTCGGAATCAAGTACTCCACAGCCATGCTACAGACTCATAGCTACTCGGAAAGTTTGGTTTAATAAATGCTTACGGAAAGATGGAAGGATAGGTAAGCCTTTGCATAAGTCTTTCCTACCCCAGCTTTGCAAGGTAGAATACTAAATTGGCCGGAATGGGGGACTAGACACGATGATTGATAGACAAATTGATTTTCCATCATGACAATGGTCGACCACATATTAAAACTTTTTGGAAAATATCGTTTTGCTCCAACCGCCACATAATCCAGATCTTGCGCCATCCGATTACCACTCCATTACAGACTCGATCGTTCTTGGGCTCAAAAAATTACGAGTTTTTTTGGGACCGGAACCAAGGAATTGCCAGAAAGCTGGCTAGCCATGAAAGAATGGTTTCGTATGCAGTTTATTTAAATAAAAGCCTTTTTTTCATCTAAAATCATTTAAAATTAATGCATACACCCGGTAAAGAAAATGTGATTTTTGATTTATGAACTTGAGTTGGTGTAAAAAACTGATATTGTCCCGCAGTAGATTTCGATTTATTTGCTTAGTCTTTTATTATTTAAAATATTTTTTAGAATTTCCATATTAAATTGGATCTTTTCTCTTGCCCACGCGAATACGTTTCATTGATTTATATTTTAAACTTAATAAAAAAACAAAAAAGTCATAAAAAAGTTGTAACTATTCCATCCGTTTCTACTCGACCGTTAAGTTGTACGATTTGTATATAGACACATATAAAATTACTTCATTCGAAATATGATACATTTAGCATGTACTCGTATGTTTATTTGTATTTACGTTTTAAGTATAAATATCCTTACAATAGTATAACAAATTAGAGTCATATTTTTAGATATATTATCGTTTCGTATTAGGTTGATATCGGGGATAAATGTTTTTTTTTGGTTTCGTTTTTGAAAAATTTGTAGCTTTCCGAGGTTAGACGGGTTAAACAGTTCTGTAATTTCTTTCTTATTTCATTTCATTTCGATTTTGGTAGGTTTGTTTTTTCAATTATAATATTGTGTATCGTAGTTTTGTTTTTTATAACATTGCTTAAGCGACTGATTTTAATTAGTATTCAATAGCAAGAAGCTATAAAGCATGATTATTTGATCCTAACTAATGAGCTTTTATTTATTAAGTTTTTCTCATATTTTTCTAATTTGACTGAAAGAAGTTTTAATTAATTTTTTATTTTCGTAAATTAACTTTTTATTTTAATTTTTAGAATAATAGTGGAAGATTTTTGTAGTTTTAAAAATATCTATGAGGAGTTGTCTGATTTGTATTGTATATGATATGGCAGTTAGGAGGAGTATATGTTGGAGGCAAACATAAAATAAAGAAAAACAAGAAGCAAGGCAAGATGTATTGTATCTTCCGTATCTTTGCACTGATTTGGTGAAAAACGTTAGCTTTATTGCGGATGATTAAGGAAAAGGACAGCCAGTCGGGATTTGGACGTTGGGGGAAAAAAATCACCAAAGTAATTAAGAAATAATTACCTGCGATGAAAAATAAAATAAGTTTTCGAATAAGAAGAAAAAAAGAAATTAATAAATATTAATTTCACAAGATCCCAAATGTGGATTTATCACCCAATTATTTCCTTAGCCCTTAATGAAAGGACTCAAAGTGAATAAATTACTTGATAATGATTAAGGCATGAGTATTCTCATCAGCTATGTACCAAAACCCCCTCACTTTTATTTACTCAAGCATTAATTCTACCCAACATGAAGGTGGTTGTGGGCGACAAACGCAACTTTCTAAAGAATATAAAATCGAGAAGTAATCTGTGTTAAAAGCAATTTTCTTTAAAAGTATCGTAATTACAATTTAAATGTAAATGTAATGCCGACGTTCTATCTTCATATTGGATGGTCGTTGATTGAACAAGGAACATGGTACAATAAATACTTAAAAACTGGACCCCGTCGTGAGGTGTGATTTAGACCAATAAATCCTGACTTTTGCGTCGATCTGCTACCATGGTTGAAATGTGGATCCATCACTTTTCATTTGGGGCGAAGAAACAGTCAAAATATTTAAGTAGATTGAGAAAGGGATGGCTTCTTCCAAGAACTTGGCGTCAGTTTTTTGCGATGAGCGGGGAATAATTTTCACTGATTTTTCGCATTAGGGGAATTAATTGCAGTGAAAGATGGAACCAAGAGAAACCGTCTATTCGGGAGAAAAGAAAGTGTTTTTCCATCAAGACACACCCGGCATTCCGATACTCAGAATCAATGTGATAAGGATGTGATCAAGTTTGGTTACTCACGTACCCTTTGGGGCTTAGAAAAAATGTGTGGTCGTTAAAGATTTACTGAGAATGAAGAGGTGAAATATGCGGAATAGGGTATCGAAGCTATTGAACAATATCGGCCAATCTGTGTTTGAAAAAGAATTCTAAAATAGAGTACGAACCGTTACACATTGACGAATAATGACTTCTCGGTTTAGAAGTAATTTCCAGATTCGGGAAGGGCGACATTGACTTGGACGATCAACACCGCTGTGAATGGTATTCTGGTATTGATGATGACATTGTGGGAGCCTTAACTGAGGAGGCTGCCGAGAGAATCGATATTTACTATTCATTAGCATTTTGCCATTTAAACAAACTTGAAATCACTCTGAAGTTCGATTAAAGCAGTTCTATGACAGCTTATACAGAGGGTACTGAATCCGTCGCGAAACTGGCTTGTATCTATTGAAGCTGGGAACTAACCTGACGAAGTAATATGCGCGATTAAAATAGTACAAGAAAGTCTTTCCGTTTTGGCATACCGACAAGTGTTACTTTGCACCCTAATAACGTCAGGTGACATGTCGAGCACCCACTATATTCGTCAGACCTTTGTCTGTCACTTCGAAAGGTAATTGATAATATCAAATTCTCTTTCGTCAAGGCTGTCGAAAAATACCAGTTTTTATGAACAGGCTGTTTCACTTGTTCATAAATGTTAAAGGTCTCGAGGCTACAGTTAGCAGTTTTTCCCACGAAATGTGATCGGAATAGTGATTCAACTTCATCTCAACCGCGAAGAGATTAGTTGAACAATGGAGGGAGACTGGATCTTAATCACCCTGACATCAAATCCACATCCCAAGAAGCTTTCCCCAGCGAATTACCGTCTTAATGCTAACAAAATTTACTTGGGTTAAGAGTGCAAATCTACCGATCACGAGTAGAAAAGTGAAAATAGTCTGTTAAATGTCTTGGAATAACAAGTGAATGCTGATTTTTTGAACAGAATTATTTTTGGTTCCCTTTGGGGTCCAGAAGATACTCGAGTGAGGGAGTGATGCTTCCGCGATGCGCCCATATTTGGTGCAGATTTTAGGCTGGAAACCAAATAGATGTATTAACATGATAACCCAGTTGATGCACGGCATGATATGGATGTTCACATATGCCGTGTGATGCCACAAGCCATTCGGCCTGATAAACAGTCCTATTACTGCGAGAGTCATTTCGTGGATGTGCTTTTCCATTTTGACGATGTGTTTCCCAGAATGCACGATTTACCGCCGTTGGACTTTTTTCGGTTAGATATTTTGAAGACGATGCCACCAATCACACGACCAAATACTACGTATAAGCCAGCAAAACCCTGGGGACCTTTTGGCAGACATGCTATTCTATACGCAAGCCTATACCTTATCCTTTTTGGATTGATAAAAATTGATAATTTTTAATTTGAAACATTTGTTTTCTCTCGAGAAAGAGAAACCTCTTTACTGCCGCAACTTTAGGGATATACGAGTCTCGTAAATCTCCTAAGCAACACTTATAAGATCTTCTCTTCCTTGCTGTGCGAACCCATGAAACCGTTCACAAAGAATCTGGTAGGTTCCTATCAGTGCATTTTCTGGTTTCGAAAATCCACGATAGATCAAATATTCACACTTTGGTAGATTTTGGAGAGGACTTACGAATTTCAGGTCGACACACACAACCTTTCTGTCGTTCCGTTTACAGCCGTATATGCTAGTGTCTATAGAGACGAGCTATACAGAGAAATTCGTCAGGTTATGCAGGATGACAATGGACAATTCAATTGGTTGCATCAATTAACTGAAACAATCGATGTTAAAAAAAAGGTTCGGAAAGATTGTGTGACTTCTTCAAGAACATTCTTAAAAAAATCGTGCAAGGCTTGTTGGGCAATGCAAGAGGCACAAGGGGATTTCAAATCTGCATAATTGCTTGTATACGTGTTGACGTGATTGGGAGAACACAGCGGGGCGTTTGAGAGCATTGATGCAGAAGCGACTAAAGTGGGCATAAGGCTAAATAAGGGAATTGTGAGGCAATTCGGTAATAGAACCCTTCCTCGATAAACGAAGGTAACTCCTTACAAAACTTTAATCGTTCCGAACCTTCTCTAGGGCGTAGAAATGTTGGCATTATCGATAGCCGATGATGAGCACCTCGAGCGATTCGAGAGGAAAATTTTGCGTGGAATGTATGGTCTGGGTGTAAACAGGGGGTGGAGGAGAAAATACAATTAAGAATTGTATAGCGGCTTTATAGACTTAGCCTGGTGCCTATGGATCCAACGTCGAATAGGCATCACTGCGAAGAGTTTTTGAGATCAACCTCGAGGGACAGCGCATCAAAGATGGCACAACAAAGAGGAAAGGAATTTGGACCAACTGGGCATGCGGCATTGGAAGCAGCCGGCAAAAGAGCCTTCTTGGTCGGATTCACTTTGAACCGTAGCGTTGTCTAAGTAAGCACTCATGGGAATGAATGAGAAAGGAAAAAACTGTAGGTCAGCAGCCTGGATAGTTAAGGGTAGATTTTCGTGGCATTTTTGTATGTTTTCTTTGTTTTCTATTTTTAGTCGTGTTTTTTTGTTTCCGGCATTGATCCTGTTTTTATCTCTTGTGCGTCGAACTCACCGAACAAGAAACAGAAGTAGAAGGAAAGGAAACAAGTGTCAAACTACATTGACTGAAAATTGCTGCCGTCTAAAGACGAGAGATTTTTTCGAACATCGTTTAAAAGTGAAATCGTAAAACATGCACATGGCAGTGTGCAGCCTGAAAAATCCGACCAAGTAAGTTAGGACTTTTAATAGCAGTGAAAATCCATAATTAAAGAGAACATTAATCAAATATCTTGCTCAATCAAGCGTAGTCCTAATGTTTCTCTCTATAAGCCTAAATCTGTATCAGCAATTCAAAATTTAATTTGGAAATCATGTGCAGCATCGAATGCTTGTCGAGGACTATGGTGATAGTACCTTGTCTTTGGGCCGAAAACTCATCTTCCGACTGAATTTTTGGATGAAGCAAACTATATTTGACATTTTATCCTCATTTGTAGATATTCTTGTAATAGATTTAATATAGACCGATTTAATGTTCCACTTGCCAAAAATTCTTGTAAGCTGCCTTCTTCTCTTCTTAGAATGCGTTACAGCTCATAGAGAGCCAAAGCTAAGCTTCTTATTCACTTATGTTGTGTGCGATTTGTTTTTTCTCACAAGTGAAAGGGACCTACAGTTTAATGCCGATTCCGAACGGCGAGAGCCTAGAAGCTTTTTCAAGGCAAGTGTACTACGGGAGGTTTTGCCAATACCCCGCCGAGGAGAGGAGTCGCGAAATGAACATTCCATGGCGACGGTGTTATCGAGATCCGAACTTGCTCATCGCGCGTCAGCAGCTGACCCACTGTGCCACGGCGCTCTCAATATGCTCAGTATGCTTTCACCAATGTGAAGACGCCGCGCCGTTCCTTCTCACCCTTGTCCACGCCCTCTGGGTTACAACGGGTCGCATCCTCAATATGCGACTCATGTACCTGGGGGGCAACATTAAAAGGCTAAGTGGCTCGGCCTACATAGCTTTCTAGCTGCATGACTATTTATTAGCCATGCAGCTAGTTTGCTAATCTATTTCTCTTTCTATCATTTCTAAGGCTCCCAGTTGGGTGTACGGTAACCCTACTTATGATCCGAAAAGTGCATCAACTTACACGTCTTTTCTGACAAAGCACCAGGGTATCTTGCAGCTTTCATCAGTTCAGTTGTTCTGCTGGTCGGATTCGACGACTGCATTAGGTTGGATTCGGTCAAGTCCAGGAAAGCATAAAATCTATATTGCTAATCGAATCATGAAAATTCAAGAATTCACCAGTTGAAGCTTGAAAGTATGTGCCGACAAACTCTAACCCAGCTCATCTTGCGTCCCGTGGAGTATACCCATCCCAGGTAGCTGGTCTTGATCTTTGGTGGGTAGGCCCGCCATGGTTAAGCAAAGATGAAAATGAATGGCCAAAGCAGCGACCGTCTCCTATTGAAGATGTCGAAGTCACTGCTCTTCTTGCTACACCATGTCCTACTAATAAACCGAAACATGACATGTTGCACAGTTTGCTCCACAAATACTCTAACATCAATGACCTGATAGCTGTGACTGCCTGGTGCCAGAGATTCATCGCAGCTAAACTGACAAGGCCTCATGACACAATGCCGTGGTGCACGGCTAAGGAGCGCCATGCGGCCCTCGGATTCTGGATAAGGTATGTGCAAAATGAATACTTTTCTAATGAGATTTTATGTCTCTCACATTGCAAACCTATTGCGTTGAAGAGCAAGCTTCTAAAATTCAACCCAATGTTAGACGATGGTGGTACTCTTCGTCTAAACGGTCGACTGAAAAATGCTTTGTTGCCGTTTTCTGAAAAATTTCCCATCATCTTGCCGAAGGATAGTCACTTGTGTACGTTACTCATCGCCCAAGCGCACCTTTGCACTATGCACGGTGGTACTCAAGCAACGTTGAACTTTCTTAGACGACGTTATTGGCTCATTGACGGGCGGTCTTCAATTCAGAAGTATATACGTCGTCACTGCAAGACGTGCTTCACGTCAAGAGGTTAGCGGTTCCGAACCAACTTATGGGAAACCTTCCCACTCACCGCTGCACAACCGCTCCCGCATTCAAACACTGCGGCCTGGATTTTGGCGGACCATATCTAATCCGTACAACCAAGGGACGTGGTCAAAGTAGTTACAAAGGTTACGTCGCGCTGTTTGTGTGCCTTAGTACTAGGGCTATCCATCTGGAACTCGTTAGCGTTATGACCATCGAGACCTTTCTTGCCGCGCTACGTCGATTTTTTGCTACTCGAGGGTACAGCTCCGATATATATAGCGACTGTGGGACGACCTTTGTGGGGGCTAACACCTTTCTACGGGGCGATTTCAAGATGTTCCGTCAGCAGTTAGAAGCAGGTGCACGCGCAACGGCCTTTCATGGTGTGTCGTGGCATTTCATCCCACCAGCGTCTCCCAACTTTGGAGGCATATGGGAGGCTGGTATTAAAAGCATGAAGTCGAAGCCGTGCTTAATTCGAGGCCGATTTCTGCTATATCAGATGACCCTACAGATTTAGCCGCTCTAACCCGTGGACACTTCTTGGTGGGCGGTCCTCTCACCGTAGTTCCTGAACCAAATCTTCTCGACACAAAGACCGGCAGATTGACGAAATGGAGACAGCTGCAACAAATGCAGCAACACTTCTGGAAGCGGTGGAACTGCGAATATCTTCGGGAACTTTAAATACGGCATAAATGGCAACGGGCGAAAGAGAATTTAAAGGTTGGAGATCTGGTTCTGGTTCGAGACAAACGCACTCCATCCACTCAATGGGCATTGGGTCGAGTGCTTGAAGTTTATACTGGTGACGACGGTCTGGTACGAGTTGCTTCGGTCCGCACGCAGTCCTCAGTCATCAAAAGACCTGTTTCAAAATTGGTCGCTCTCCCAATCGATGCTGATAGTAAGGAGGTTCATGGTGGTCGGTCAGAGGAGCCTGTGATGGTTTCGTCACACGATGTGGACGAGGTGGGCGGAAATGTTAAGAAAGTGGCAGCCCCAAAGGTGGACGAACAAGGGGCAACCCTGAACATTCATGTACAATTGTCAACAAATGTCAAAAGGTTCGAGAAAAAATAAAAAAAACATGTGATGAGATTTAGGCAAGAGGTTAAGTGTGACAGTCTATTTCCTTTTTTTGGTCGCTTCAACTCATTTATTAATTCTGCGTTCCAACAGGCAGCGACAAAGTGTTCTGCACTTCACTACTTCGTCACAATGACCACAAATTCTTCCGATGCGAATCTATTCGACTTTATTGTCCGGGACATTTTGAAGACCAAGGCTGGCACTAAAAAATGCCAAACAACGGCGGGGAATGACGCATTCCCATCCTAGAAACGCATTGACCGTCTCAAGGGAATTCTTCGTGTCAAAGGTGGCTATATAGAAAATATTAATCCGATCCTTGAATTTGAATTAATTGCCAGCTACTCCGTATATAATGTTAAAGAGGTCAGCAACCCGCTAGAAGCGCAGTCATCTACTGCGCAGAGCCACTGCCAATGTTCAATATTATCTTCCTTCCATCCATCAAAAGCAAAACTAAAGAAAAAAAAATTATTTCCCTCTCTCTATACTCAGTCGAATAGGACACCAGTCCACCATCTCTAGATAATCCTTTGGTTAGATTTTAAAATGCAATCTGTTGACAGAAGCGATTACTCATCGTTGATCCTCGCCCACTATACCGTGTTTCAGTTCGATGCTTGACATTGGAAATATGAAACTTTCATAGAGTTCGTGTTACTCTCCATGGGAAGTGGGAAGGTAAAAAAAGGAGAAACCAAAGAATAGATCGCAAATCCTATAATTTATTACAGAATCCTTTGTATTACTTGAGTTGTGTGTGTGTTTCTTTCCTTTTCCTCTTTGTCTTTCGGTTTTGTGTGAGTGGGCAAATGATAAATGGATCAGACAACTGAAATGGGTTGGGGGTATGATGGGATGTGAAGAAAACTTTGGATTTTCTACTGCTTTGTAGCTTTCAAACATATATATAAATAGTGCAAGTAGTTTGAATAAAAAGTACAAAGTGGATGGTTCCCGCCATGTCCTGCCGGCGTTCCAGTCTGTACATCAACGTTTACTATTAAGAGAGGCGCAACATAAAACAAAGAACAAATGAAATAAGACTAAAAAGCTCTGCATGTTAACTACTATGATATGATTCGTTTCCACTTACCGTCACATCGGTCCGGTAGCTTCTATTAAATACTGATTCGATAGGGTACTAATTGTAAGCTTTGTGCTAATCAGTTACTTGCAATCACATTTCAATCATTGTTCCTGGGACAACACTTGGTAACTAAACAACAACTTACGGGTAAACTAAGTAGATCTTATATACGTACGAGTATGTCTAAATAAAACTTATTGCAACTTAACGGTAATGAGAGTAATAAATCCCCTTCGATTGAGGACGTGTGTGTTTGGTTGGTGGGCGTAAATGAAATTAACTAAAATTCTTTATGAGTAGTAACCCTCAGTTTGCATGCTGATGCTGCTGGTGATGATGGTGCGTTACTGGCGGCGGCGCCGTCGTCGTCGCATATAGACAATCTTGATCGGATGACATGGAATAGTTGGCCGAGTCTCTATCTTCCGGAATTGATGTGTTCACCAGACTATGGATTTGCATTGGATCTTGGAGTAGTTTCGAGAATGTGTGATGGCCGGCACCTAGACCCAGATGCCCGTATGGAGATTCGGCCTTTGTGAGGTGTGGAATACGACGAAGGAAATGCGGATTCGAGTAGCGAACGCCGTTCGGTAGGGTGGTGTGGGAGATGACATGTTGCTTGGACGCCATCATGCCGATGGAAGATGCCGTCGTTGGCTGTGGTGAGTAGCTTTGTGGTTTGTATTGTAACGAAGCTTGACTGTGGCAGCCTAGTGGCAGTGGCATAGTACTGCAGTGGGAGTAGTCGATTTTCTGTTCTGGCATTGTCCGTGTAAGCGGTAAGGTTGCACTATTCGATTTGCTGTTGCTGTTGTTGATGTCGTTGTTGAAGCTGGACATTCGCATGTTTGTTGAACGACCGTATGGTTCTTCTTGGATAGCCGGTTGCACGGGTTTCGGCGGTGGCTTGCATACAGCACGTGGACGGATAACAACTTCCTCGCGTTCCTCGCTCGAATGTACACCACTCGATGATTCGGATGGTGCGCGCTCTGGTGGAGATGTTGTGCTTTCGGTTGTCGAAGTTGTATCGCTACGTGGTGTTAATGCTTCGTTCGGTACACCGGAATCGGCCCGTCTGAGACAACGTGGTGTGGAACTGGATGCGATCTGTAAGTAAAGCAATTCAGTTGGTTCCTAATTCATTATATGTATAAGCCAAAGCAACTACAATAAAATGGAAAGTGATGATGATCTGGCATTCATAGCCACCCGTTGAGGGAATTAAGCATAATATGCAATCCATTAGCCAAACAAAAACCAGACCGAGGACCCTTATATCCCCCCGACAGCGGTTTCATTACAAATGCGAACAGTTTGTTCCAATTTGCACATCATCTACCCAAAACAGACATCAACCACGAGTGCAGTGCAACACTTTGGCTTCAAAGTTTATTGAACGAATTGATAGCGTTGGATACTTACATGCGCCTCGTTGGTGTGTACGGTCACAGTTACTGGAGCCAAAGGACTAATTAAATGCTCGGGCGACGAAGCTAGTTGTGTATTTTCAGGTTGAGCTTGCGGTGCAATTCCAGTAGGTGAGGTGGCATTCGAAAGCGGTGGCGGTGGTGGTAGTGGCGGTTGCGGCGGTTCCAAATCCTTTGTCGATGCATACGTAACACTATCGTCACGAACACATGCTAATAATTTTCCTTCCTCCGACGTATTATCATCTAGATACTCGCCATTCGGCGGCGGTGGTAGTGGCATTAACAATGGCGGTGGTGGAGGAAGCTCATCGTACTCACTCAAATGTAGTATTTTAACACTGCCACCGGCCACTGTTGCTGCGCCCCTTAATGTTGCATAGTCTCCTTCATCAATTTCCCCCGTAACACCGGCAATACATAGCGTGGCTCCACGGGGCGAATTGCTGTCGAATTTCAAATATTAAACTCCAAATTAAAAAGGACGTCCTTCGACACCGTCATATACTATACATATATATGTACGAGTACATACGTAACATTGCATTCAAATAATATTCATTTCACAGAGATTTAAAACAAAAGAGAAAATAAAAAAAAATATACAAAAAGGCGACAAGCGGACCAAAATGGTTTTTTCACACTCAACTGGATAAATCGATTCATTCAAAATGAAAAGAAAGAAAAATTGAAAAACAAAAAGAAAAAAAAACTGAAAACAATCAGCAAAACAAGGATAAATGTGCAACTAATTAACAGATACATTTAATTCGTGCAAAAACAACAACAAAACAAAAACAGACTCGAATTTCATTGGAGGGGGAAAAACGATTTTTACCGCTTGCCATCTTGTTCATCACCACCGATAAGTAGAACGTCATCACACGTACTCGTAACTTCATTGAAGGTAACTTTTAGTTTCGGTGAACTGGGCGTCAGCTTCGGCCAGTAGATGTCCTCGACACCATCCGTACTGGACGTTGTACTGATTGCGCCTTTTTGCTCCATACCCATTCCTGTTGCACTGGCGTTGCTGTTTCTAGTCGATATGAGCAATGGTTGTGTGGCGCCTTTCGTAATACCATAATGTTCGATTGGTGGTAGTTTAAAACTCCATCGACGTTTAGCGGTAAGCCCAAGCCAGATGACTATCCAGAGGAGGATATGCACGACGGACATCAGAGCTGTTGGAGTGGAAAATCGATAATTCAGTTAGAGTTATAGTTAAATTCGTTAAAGGTTGTTTGAATTTTTTTTATTTTCTCGTTTCTCCTAAACATTACTCGAAGAGTTTAAACCATTTTCAAACTGTGGATAAAGGTAGTTAATGGGCGGTTTGATCTACGGCTGTTGTCAATGATTGGTAATGTGTAACTAATTTTAATGATTCGGGGGTGATGAGAAAATGCTTTAGGAAGGCAGCAATGAAATACCTTTAAACGGCTGATTGAGGGGGAAAAAGGTGTCTTGGCTGATGTTGTTTCTACCTATTACCTAACCTCAACGAATCAATGATTACGTCTAGGGCTTCGTATCACATGTTATGTGACGCAAGTGAATGAATAGGGCAAGTGTTAGAAAAGGAATCGTGAGAGCTTTAAACAGTCTTGGCTAAAAGACTTGTCTGTTCAAGAAATAATGCCTCAGGGTCTGACATAGAATGCCAGAGTCCCAGTTAATTCAGTATTATTCTGTCTAGTCTTAACATGAAATTGTATTTGCCCCACTATCCGGAGAAAAGTAAGGAGGAACTTCGGCACACCACGTCGGCCCCAAGGGTGCGCCACCGAGCGCGAGCGAAGGCGGAACAGTCGCAGAGAAAGTGTTCTGCTGTGTCATCCTCCTCGCAACATGCAGCACAGGAAGGCGTCTCACTGATGCCAAGCACGTAGAGATGCTTGGCAAAAGTGTAATGGCCCGTAATGACGCCCGTTAGCCTTCTGCAATAATTTCTTCTTAAGGATAAGAAGGATGTTGTGGACTTTTTGCAGACATCAGGGCGTACGCGCTTAGGCATCCTGCATCCTGGATATTCCCTCTTTCTACAACTGTGTGCATTAAAGACTCAGTCGTTGATGTCGGATTTGACCGTGGAAGCGGGTAGACCTAAGGCGGTTCAAGTCCTGAGAAACTCTTCTCTGAGCTCCTTCAGTGAGTTCATCAGAGATCTCGTTTCCTGGGATCCCAGAGTGATCTGGGACCATACAAGCCGTAGTGAATTTAGTTTTCCGACTTTGTTCGAAAAGGTCTTGAGTTCATGTACTAATTTGGAGCTAGAGGGTTGGACACAGCTTTGAGTGCAGCTTGGCTGTCACTGTCGCCATTAGGATTGCGTATATCTCTGATTGAAAGACAAACGCATAGTTTCGTAATGAAAAGTGCAGTCGAATATTTTCGCGCTCAAACAAACTCCAGCGCCGGACCCCTGCCCAGCCCTAGAGCGATCTGTGAAAATGCGAAGATAGTCCATTCCAGGTTCAGTGTCTGGCCAAAGCCAAAGGTCCTAATGCCATGGAAATGTGACTGTGAAATTACAGCGCAGTAGGATGGCAGGTGTCATTGCGTCAGAAGGCATATCCATGAGACAGGGGTCGTAGGATATTTCTCGCGTAAGTACCTATGTACACTTTCACTTCAATGTGAGTTGTACCAAAGACCATTTCTCTTTAGGCGAGACATGGCTCATAGCATCTAGAGCAGCTCCCGGTGTGCTGGGGAAAGCCCCGTGCAGCTGAGACAGACCACTCTTTGCACTTTGGTGAGAGAAGCCACAGCGTGTTTGCGTGTTAGCCTGTTTCACCAAACAACCGATGCATATGAGGTTATCGGTCTTATCATTGCCGTGTAGATCCAAGGGACCTTTTTCGGCGATAAGCCCCATGTTTTGAAAAAGGCACCTTTGCATTGCCAAAAAGCTGATAGCGCTTTGGTGGTTTTGGACTCAACATGCTTTGATCAAAAAAGGTTGCTATCTAGGATGACTCCCAGGTACTTAGCTTCCTTGGATATCGGCACGGGAATGTCTTTTAGCACCACCAGAGTAATGCCAGTATTTCTACTCCTTTTCGTGGAGAGAACGACATCAGTCGAAAGCCCATTACTCGTGCACCAGTCCTCGATCACAGCTAGCGCCGCCTGCGCTTTGAGACAGACAGTCGCTAAACATGAGCCGACAGAGAGAACAGCAACATCATCTGCATAGACCTGGGCATAGATTCCAGAGGCATTGAGAGCATCGAGCAGAGAGTCGACCACCATGCACCATAACATCGGAGACAAGACGCCACCTTGCGGGCAGCCCCTGTTTACCTCAGACTTGACACATTGTTCGAGATCTGCATCAGCGGCCAATGTCATGTGCACAAGCATTGCTTTGATCCACAAAACCAGTGCTTCATCTACGCCGTGCCGTCTAGCAGCGTTATCAAAAGCTCCCTCAGTGTCAGCGAAAATGCCCACTACATACTCTTTCCTTTCGAGAGCGCATTCAATTCTCCCAACTAGGTTTTGAAGCGCAGTCTCGCAGGATTTTCCGCATGTTGCATGTTCGAGAGAGAATTCGAAGGACAACTTTGCGCTACTACTAATCTCTCCATGCTTTTCAGCATGAAGGATGTTAGATTGATTGATCTATATATCTTGGCGAGTGAGTAATCGTCTTTCCCTACTTCGGGAGTAAAAATCACTTTAACCGCTCGCCAAAGAATAGGTATGTAGGCAAGTGCCAGGCTAGCAGTGAAAATTATTTTCAGAGTAGGAAGCAACTGTCTTATACCTTTTTGCAGCATAACAGTACCCGGCGACATGAAGCCATCGAAAAATGCCACAGCAAATTCAATGGCCTCAGTAGTTGCCACGCGTAACGCAATATACCAGATATGCCGAGTTGTTTCCATCGTTTCAGTCGCAATTTCCAATGAGGGAGTGTGCAACGAGCCGATGACAAACAGAGTCGATAATTACCTTATTAAAATGACTCGAAAGCACATAGCTAGAGCCATGACTAATGACGGCAACTTTGTCTTTGGGGTTTACTACCCCAACTATAGCTACCACCAGAGCACACTCCGATCGGGCTTTATTCCCCCAGAGCCAATTCTCCATATTGATTGCGAAAGGTTAGTGCACAGTCGAGATGGTACCTCTGTTATTTATCACCGGCACCAGGGCAAACGGGTCATCTGCGATGCATACGTTGACAGTGCTCATAAGCTCATACGTTTTAGAGTCCCATCGCCGAATTGGAATTTCACTGATGTTGGTAAATAGCCCGCCGATTTTTGGCGGATGAGTTACGGCGGTAAGATGCTTCTCACTCCCTATTATGTATTAAAATCTCTAAAATCTTACAAAATACAGCTCGAGTAATTGATATTGACCCCCCACAGGATTAACTAGGTGACAGGGTGCAAACAATTAAGGAGAGGGTGAAGGGTTGTGGTATAGAGCAATTATAAGACTGGACTTTTTAATGTGAAGGTCGAAAAGATTGGTGTTAGCTTTACGCAGCATTCTGGACATTGGTTCGTGGTAGCCATAATTTGTTCGAAGAGAGGCATGGACTAAAGGTTACGTGTAGCTAGCGCTGGAAAGGTCGTGAATAAAAAGAATATCTGCAACATCGCGTCGTACTTTAAGGGGTTGGAGGTTGATTAATTTTAGGCGATCGTTATAAGGTTGTAATATAAGGAAGTCAGCACAGGGACGGCCACGAAGGGCAAAATGGATAAACCTACCTTGAATGGCCCCAATGCGCGTAGTTTAGGATTCGAAAAAGAGGGATCAGACTTGTCTAGCATATTCGAGAAGTGGTCTAACGAAGGCAATGCATAATGATTTCGTAACGTAAGCATTCGAGAATTCTTAGGAGCAACGTTCCACGAAACCGAGGGCAGAGTTGGCACATTATGGAGGCGAAAGTTAACTTAACGGTCGCCATTAACCCCTAGATTAACCAAGAAGTTGATAGGGGGATTGGTTTCCTTACGAATAATGTACGTCCTGGGTGGTGAACGCTTTCGAGAGTAAATGATGGCTTATTGACATTGAACTCGAGATGATTTTTTTGACACCCAGTAGTGAACCTGTTAAGGTCTGATTGGAGAGAGCACGAGTCAAGAAGGGAAGATATGTGTTTAAATATTTTCATATCACCGGCATATATGAAGAGCTGAAAGTTCAGAATAACGCTGTCACAATCATTAATGGTTAGAATAAATATTAGTGGGGCGAGATGGATACCTTGTGGGATACCGGAGGTAGCATTAATTGGATCAGAGATAAAAGATCTGAAAATAACGTTACATGGACGATCTTCTAGATAGATTTGATTTGATAGATTTGATACGTGAGATAAAACCGGAAGCTTGAAGAAAATAACTTTGTGAGACATTTTTGTAAAGGCCTTGCTGAAGTCAGTGGCAACAACATCTACTTGTTTGACCTTGACACAAGGTCCAGTAGTCCAGTCGTTGGAAATAATGAACAAACAAATTTTTTTTTTCCATTCGTTTGGGTATACATATATAAGATCTGTCGATTCCGAAATGCAATGGGAAATAGGGAAACAACCTCGAAAACGAGTGACAGTTTTTTGTGATCCAGAGCGAACCTTAGGGTTTGTTCTTTAGATTGGATTTAAAATGACACTTCTTATTGAATGAACTAATATTAGTCCTGTATGACGGGATAGGCCTAAAGAGGATCGACAATTTTAAAATAACGTCATTCGAAAATAACTCACAATGAGTGCGGGACAACTGATTCATTCCCAACATGAGCGCCGTCAATGATCCAACTCCGTTTCCATATTGACGGATCGGAAACATTGGTAGCTGTTTCCGGTAAACGTATGTACTTTTCGGAGCGCTGCGTTACCTAGATAACTTTCTTAGTTTTCAAATTAGATTATGGATAACTTTAAGCTCTTAAGTGGCTTTGGTAAGATATTGATTGCGCAGATAGCACATGCTACATATTAGCCGTAAGAAAGGACATCCACGAAACCTTAAGAGCAGTTTTAATCACATTCTTTTAAGGGTCGTTAATTCGTCAGCCAATTAGTTCGATTGGAATTAAGAAAAGATGCAATATTCCTGGTGCAGTATTAGGCATTTAAAGTTGGTGAGTAGATTCTGATAAAGAAGAAGTGTTGTGATTTGGGTTTTGAGATAAAGCAATTACATCCAAAGCTTTTGGCAAAGGTCGGGTCAAGAGATAGCATATCTCGGTATCAGATTTTGACACCACAAGTGAGAATGAAAGTGATAGATCTCATTAGAAAGCTAGAAATTGATTTTGAAATCTTTAAAAATCAAGAGCTTGTTAGGTAATTATAGTCGGAGTTAAGTTTTCTGCATTCGCTCAGTAAGCTGTTTGGCAAATTAAAACTACAACCAACGCGACAAATTCAGTCGAATCCTAATCTAGGACAACCACCCCGAGAGTAGTGAACCAACATCTTCGACACAAACCATCTGCGCACCGTGCACCGTGGTCTAAAGTGACCGTATAGTGTGAATTTCACGCCGGTGCGGTGGTGTGAATGGACCGTATTCTGACAGAAAATGATCTAGTGAAATTGCGTACACTCAACTCAATATGAGTGGTGGAACAGTGGCCACAAGGAATCAATCGCTACAGACGTGCTCGCGGTGGTCATATGAACGAGATCGAATTCCAAATTCAAACCTAACATGTCTACACTACTTGTAATAAATATCAGTCAGATGTATCAATTATTTTATGTTCTATTTGAATACTAAATTGTTCTGTGCTTAATGAAAAACCTGTAGATGTTGGTGAGCACAGTTCTCGTACAGATCATTCGTCAGGTGGTCTTGCATTTATCCAGTCAGCATTATTAATTAATGTCCATCCTACGTCTGTGGGTAAAAACCACAAAAGCAACATGTCTACATAAAGTCTACCTACCTCCACGTAAACACATAACAACCATCATCACCAAGAACAACATTCCTCTTTGTACAAATACTCACCCGAAACGAAAGTCGGACAATGCAAATTGTTCTTGTAAGTAGCACTCAAATCATTCAGAAGTGGAGCCTTGACTACAGCCAATGCCAGCACGAAGCACAGCGAGGCACAATGTGCAAAATATATCCACGTCTCGCTGCTTTTCATCGTGATTAACGATCGGTCCCTCATTTTCGCCGCCAATCTCCCATGTCCGTACAAGTACATGATCATCGACGAAGCCAGTACCAGAATGGTGCCCAATATAAAGAGGGATAGCGTCACAACTGCATTTAATATTAAACCGGGATTATGCACCGGTATCGCTTCACTGAAGATCTGCAATTTATACAAGTTCGATACGCCGATGTAGCTAAATATGATCTCGAGTGAGGACGAAACCATTTGAATACTGAATATCGTGGCAAACGGTTTGGTTGTTGACCAAAAGACAGCGGGGTAACGTACAGACCAGACCAGCAGTGCCACAACCAGATTCATGAATTCCGCACTTGGCGGATGGGCGAACACCGTGACGTCGATCTCTTTCTCGATCCCGAATAGGGTCTGTAGCATTCCCGAGAATCCGTCCAGCCGCACAAGGCCAGGTGTACCGCTGCCAACATCGGCAACACCAATACCAACGCCGATGCCCACAATATCCGCGGACGACTCGTTCAATGACGGCTCTCCAATGAGGTATTCCGGTTCGATCTCCACCTGCAATTCATCATCTGCCATGCGTTTGACTTTTTTTGACTTTGTTTTGATTTCGAAGATCTTCGAGTTGGATGACAGCGGCGTGGCCGGAATGATTTCGGGCAGTTTTTCCGGTTTCACGATGTGAATGTTGCTATCCCGCAATGTGGTTGTGGTCGTTTGCCTGGTGGTCGTCAACTGACGTCTGCTACCATATTCCTGTTCTTCCTCTAAACTGTTTGGCCGCAAAGGTGTCCCGGAAGCCGATTTACCCATGGCAGAATTACTGTCTAGATTGGTAGTTAGGATATCAAGATCATCGAGACGATTTAAATCAATCGATTTCGAGTGGCGTAGTTCGATTTCCTTGTCCGTTTCGTCCGAGCGTGACATACGGGATTCCTCAGACTTTGATGAGTGCTTCCTATTCGATCTGTTCCTATGTTGCCGATTACCATTTCGTCTATGTTCATTGCGTATTGGTTTCGTGTGACCTGGCATAGATGTTGACTTTGTGACAGATATCCCTTTGGCGGTGCTCGGATGACGGTTGATTGACGCAGTTGTAGTCATTCGTGTAGTCGTTGTCATCGGTGTCGTTGTTGTTGATGTCGATGTCGATGACAAATACGATGATGATGGTGTCGTTCTATGTCCTTTAGTTACGGTTGGTGCGAAACGAATCCTTGAAGGGTCCTTCTCACTGCTCTCGTTGCTATTGTTGACGTCCAGGAGAAGGTCGGGCACCTCGAAGAACGATGACTTTGGATAGGATATCCTGTACTGTTCCTCATTGCTTTCAGACAGCTTATTGTTACTGGCTATGAAGAGAGTATCATTAAACACTTCTTCGGCGGATGTGTTTTGATATGGTGATGATATGACTGAGAGTACGACTAGGTTCCTTCGATTTACTCCGATGAAATCCAACTCGGTTTGCCAGATGTTTTCTGAAACGAAAAAAATGGATAAAACTGAGTGCATGGGATAAAAAAAAAGAAGAGTATGAGGGGGTGGGATTGCTTTAATCCGGATTAGTAAGTGGAAATCGAAAAATGTTATTCTGGAAACATAGTTTTTGCATTAAATGTTATTCGCCGCCTTTCTGTTCGACCGACAGGATACGAAAACATAACATAGCGTTGCTCCTCTCAGGCCAATCCTATTAGCTGGCATTATCAGTCTTTCGGGTCAATGGGTCGTGCGGAGAGCTGTGTTGATTCGGAAGCAGTCTGTAGGATTTATTGCTTTTTTAATGGGTTCTAGTTATTTAATGAAATGGAAATGGAAACGTTGTATGTTTATGGGATTTTGCGTCTTGACATAGGTCACGTCATATCGTTTATAATTGCCTCGAAACACGATCTCATTAGGATGATAGCGAACTCAGGAGACCCCTCTACCATACATCTATGTTTCGGTCAATTTCAAATTAAGGAAACCCGTTTTCAATTACCACATAACATCGGACACTACGCCCCAGTGCATCCCGGTCCGGTACTTCTAATTACCAATAGTTACCGAATGATTAAATAAATTTCCTTCTCAGATAAATTGATTCAAGCTGGTACTCGTCCTCCACATAGTCGTCTGTCAAGCGAATACCGATAGAGCCAGACCTCACCTAATTGGTCGAGCATATGCCCTTATATAGTAATCCTGTTAGCAGGACAGTATGTTAACCGCTTTCATCCCCTTCTTACCATTTCACGGATGAATAAACAATGGATATGTACTGTGGCTACACTCGAGCACTCATTCGCTTCTTAGCATTGGAGCCATCAACACTTACGGATGCATTACACAAATTTGTAATTTACAATTTTACGTGCACATAAAACCCGGACTGCGTCATTAAATTCAAATGTGGGATAGAATCTTGCAAAGTCACCCTTGTTCCTTGCTATACATACGAGTACTCCTTGGCATCCTCGAACACTTCACTCTCTTCACTTTAGATCTTATGGTCCAGAAGTTATTAGCTGCGACCAATCTACAGATTAATGATGTCTATCCCGGGAGCATTCAGTCCTCTGACACCATTCCTTTGGTGCAGGAACTCCATGTTGCCGTCAGCTTTGGTTTGTTGTAAATTCTTAGTGAATAAAAACCAAAGAAAAAAAGGAAAGACAACATATAAAGAGGAACAACAATAGCATGGCATCAACACACCACGTCTGCCTCTTGCCTAGTTCTTCTTCAATCCGATATCATTCAGGACGTCGACCCAATGGAATACAAGACCCAGATTATACCATGGCTTTTCTTCCTTCCTTCCGTCCTTTCTTTCGCGCCTTTCTTTTGCCACATTAATACAAAATTCCAGGAGAATGAAAGATGGAGCAAAAGAGGCGCGTCAATGTGGCTTGCTGGTTGCGTTCTTCATTGCCTTACCGTTCAGGTCCTTGTTCATTTCTCTATATATCTCTTCAGTCTCTACCCGCACTCGTTGGAATTCACGAGCGTACATAAAGTCTATTTATTCTTTGCTAGCTGTTACGATTCACCGATGGCTTAGTGGGGCAAACAAGCAAACCAACGATTCACACTGGGAACAGGGTAGAGGCATTTCACTACTCATCACGTCCTGCACACCGCAGATAGTCAGATACATGCCTTGATATGGTGATAGATAGACGTTACTCACGAGAGTGTGGAAACTGCCTTCGTTTTTGTTCGTTATCGTTATCCACCGTGGGAGATTAATTTTAATGGGGAAATATTAGGTGGAACAGAAGCTTGGCGCGGCATAGGTTGTTGCTCCATTTCCTGTGTTTTCAATTGCCGAGTTCTATGGTCAATATAAACACGTTAGTCGACAATGGTTTTCGTTCGAATTCAGGGAGCAGGTGTTGTTGGAAACACTTGGGTATTGTAGGACTATGTGGACTTCCGGCTTTAAGAAAACTTATGAATGAAACTTGGGATTAGCTGACAAATCAACAAATCATGAGATTTTAACCTGAAATCTCTTTGAGATAGGCTTTATGAATCGTACAGGTTGGCCCAAAACAAATAAAATAATTTCATAATTGTTTTTTTAAATGTTTGGACCTTTTGACCTTTTTTGATTTTTTTATTACTTTTCGTAGACGATATGGAGCGCCATTTATAACGGTCATTTGGGCCGTTTTTACAGAATTTTCAACTGTTTCAGGGAAAACTTCGCGCTCTTTGAATATTTTCGTGAGAGCATCCAAAGTCTGTTTCTTATTTTAATAGACTTGTTTTTATTATAATTAACGGCCATTTGGAATTTTAGAGCCTTGTTGACAACCCTTTACAATCCACCTTTTTTAAATCTTGGAATAATTGGTAGACTATTTCGCGGGATTTCCACTTCTTTTCGAAAAGCTATGCTATAGTGAAAATCCGACTCCTACGAGCAGGTCCCCCTGAAAATCCACTTGTAGTCTCCCATTATTTCCTATGAAGTCAGTTTCTTTAGCAAATTATTAGACAACACCTTGTAACAACTTGGTAGCAGTGATATTCCTCGGTAATTGCTGTATTGCGCTCAGTCACCCTTTTTAAATATGGTAATGATGACTGAGTTTTTCCATCTCTCGGGGATAGTTTCATTTTTCCAAACAGTTGTGATATAATTTCTCTTTAATTTCTTTCCAGCATATTTTACTGATTTTGAGGGTATTAGATCGCCTCCATTACTTTCCTTTGCCATTGTCGTTTTCATTCTGCCCCAAACATTGTCACGTACAGAACACGTAGAACGAATGAACAATGGACAATCGGTCAGACAAATTATAAGTTGAAAACTCGTAGAAAATTATCCCCGGGAAGGCTGCGCTATAGATGGACCTAGAGGTGATGGCAGCCGGCGATGAGCTTGTCAGGAACATACACCAACTCGTCTGCAAGATATGGTCGGCAGAAAGCATGCCCGATGAATGCATCGTTTGCCCGGTCCATAAGAAAGGTGATCCCTATGACTGCGCCAATTACAGAGGGATAAGTCTCCTGAGCATTGCGTACAAGAATCTCTCTGCGGTACTGTGTAAGCGCCTGAAACCGTTCGTGGACAATCTGGTATGTTCTGATCAGTGTGGTTTCAGGCCAGGAAAATCCACGACAGACCAAATATTTACACTACGGCAGATCATGGAGAAGACCCATGAATTCCAGGTCGACAAGCACCACCTCTTTGTCGACTTTAAAGCCACATATGACAGTGCTTATAGGGACGAGCTTTACAGAGCCATGTCATGTTTTAACAGCCCTGCGAAACTCGTCAGACTGTGCATGATGACATTATGGAGAATTATCGCTGCTCCATTAAGGTCGAATGTGAACTAACCGAGACCTTCGATGTCGCATTATCATGTGGTTCCTTTGACATCTTACTTGAACATATCGTGGGGCCAACACAAGAGGTACGATCTACTTCAGGTCTACACAATTACTTGCCTACGCAGATGACATTGACGTTATTGGACGGACAATGCGAGACGTCAGTGAGGTGTTTGCAAGAATTGAAGCAGAAGCGGATAAAGTGGGCTTAGGCGTAAATGGGGACAAGACCAAATATATGCTGTCATCAAACAAAGACGCGCAACACCGACGTCTTGGTCAGAACGTCACCTTCGCAACTATATATCTGCAGTAGTCAAAGACTTCGTCTACCTTGGCTTGACAGTGAAAAGCAGCAACGACACCAGCGCTGACATAAAACGCAGAATAATCCTTGGCAACCGATAAATGGGTTAAGAGGCAATTGAGTAGTAGAGCCTTCTCTCGAAAAACTACGGTATCCCTCTACAAAATCTTATCATCCCGGTCCTCCTCTATGGCGCTGAGGCTTGGGCGTTATCAAAATCGCATGAAGAGGCTCGGGGCGTTTCGAGAGGAAAATTCTGCGTGTAATCTTTGGTCCCGTTTGTGTAAATGGAGAGTGGAGGGGAAGTTTCAACCAAGAGCCGTACGGGCTGTACAGCGACAGCGACATCGGCCTAATTAGGCGCATATGGATCCAACGTCTAAAATGGCTGGGGCATGTAGAGCGAATGGACATCACCACTCCGGCCCGAAGTCTTCGACTCTAATCCCGAGGGATGACGCCGCAGAGGTCGACCACATCTAAGGTGGCGCGCACATGTGGAAAGATACCTCAACCAACTGGGCAGGCCGCACTGGAAGCAGCTGGCCAAAGATGGTGCCGGCTGGAGAGGCTTGTTGGTTGAGGCCTTGGTTCACCCCTAACTGTAGCGCCATCTAAGTAAGTAAGTAAGAGGTGATGGAACAAAACAGTGAAACATGGAAGGAGCACGCTCATTTTAGGGGAGCTTTATTTTTTATTTTTTTGGAAGCTTCTACTATCTGTTGAAGCACTCAGACACAAATAGTCCATTGTACTGCCAGAAAGACATCTTAGATGGCGTTAGAGCTCATGAAGAGCCAGAGCCAAGCTTCTTTTTATTCACTTACATATGTTGTGTGCGATTTGTTTTTCACGCAATTGAACGGAACCTAAAGCTTAATGCGGATTTCGAACGGCGAGAGCCGTGAAGTTTTTTAAGGCAAGTGTACAACGGGGGGTTTGCCAGTACCCCGCCGAAGAGGGAAGCCGCGAAGTAACCATTCGATGGCGTTGGTGTTATCGGGATTCGATTTAGCTCATCTTGCGTCAGCGGGCGACACACTACCCACTGCGCCACGGCTTTCCCTAGAGGGGGCTTAGTCAAGGGTTTTCAACAAAGCTTTGAAATAATAATCGTCATTTTTTATCCCGAAAGAACCGGCTCACCCTTTCGTAGGGTCTGATATGGTTTTTAACGTATTTTCCACATTTTCTTCCTCGCATTCTTCGTCCAACCTTGGCTCGTCTCTGAGAGCTTTAGGCTAATTGCTGCTCTCTTTACAACACTTTTCTTTTGTTGATTGTATTTCTTCTAACTGTCTTGCCTTGTCGTTAGTTTCAACGCATCTAATTGGGCAAACTGGTTATTAATTTCGTCCTGGTATTAGTATTGAATAAGAGGGTCCTATAACTCTTCCATTTTGAGTTTTTTCAAACATTCCTGTATTTCATTTCTGTGAATTTAGATTCAACTTTTGATTTTGGCGATGATTAGACTGTGGTCTAAATCGCCTCTATACCCGTAACATGTAGTTCGTTGGTATGGTGTCTTCTACCTGTCAGAAAGTGATCAATTTGATTGCATATCACTCCATACGATGATGATCCGAAAAGCAGTGTGTATTCTCTGTTGTATTTTTAAAGATCATCATTTTAGAGCTGATGAAAATCAGAGTCTTCTTCTTCTTCTTCTTCTTCTTCTTCTTCTTTTCCTTTTTCCAGCGTTGTTATGGTCAGAAGTGTAGGACCATAACCTTCCCACTTAACTACATTCCTACTGGTCCACTTGTGGGGTCCGCCGGTTTGGCCTCAGAAAGTAGCGGCAGGCTTCCCGGTTTAGGCCACTTCATCGCTGAGGCCAATCAAATGCTGGTGTTTTTGCATTTGTTTGCACCAATTGTTTTGCGGCCTGCCTTTTCTTTTTTTTTTTTCTTGTGACACGGGCATGCTCCAGATTTTTTTGTTTGATCTTACTCTTACAACACCGGTGATCTCCAGTCGTGTCAACCCACTGATTTGCATGCACACTTGGGGGCAATTTAATGGTGGTATATGTGTCCCTAGGCTCACTTTGGTGTTTTCTAAATTGCCTAGATGTGATTTTTGTTTACCTTTGTTTTAGTCGCCTTTTACGACAAGCGAGAGGTATCGCTGCAGGGATATTCTTAACCCGTCCCTGCACGGGTGTGATGAAAATCAGAGTCTTGATACAAATATCTTTTGATGAAACATGGGGTCTTTGCTCTCCTATTGTTGAAATCCCTGAGTCGAAGGATGAGAAATTGTCAAATATTTTTTCGTCCTTTACCTTCCGTACATAGTTATAGGGGGGAACCAGGGTTTTGGTTATGACAGTCGATCGTTGTAAAATACTACCACTCGTACTTTACAGTCTGCACAATTTTATTGCTTCAGATAGAGCTGCCTGGAGAGGTGAAATCGGGCGGACTTGCCCACTAGTACAAATTACCAGAATGAGACATTAGGAGGCCCAGAAAATCAATCCTTTTGTTGGGCATTTACATTCGCGGCAATAAAGGTTATCACTCATGAGACACAGTAACTATGTTACACGGCGTCCTAGAAAAAACGGAATTCGATGACGCCTCCTAAGTAAATGGCGCACCATGCAATGACCTCAGAGAAACTCTGTAGTTTGCGGGCACTCTCAAGCCGACGTAAGCTAACATTACTTTCGAATTATTCCGTAAAAATTGTCCCAAGTCCTTCATTCCTCATTGAATGAAGAGTATCAAATCCAAAGCAAATCCGTGGTACGACTCGAGCTGCAGGTATCAGGTAAAGAGGGTTTGTTTTCTGGACTTATAAAGCCAAGCCGAGCAGAATACTCTTCCCAGCCCAATATTTCCGTTATTATATTACAGTCCACAATCATTTTTCTGCCTATATACCTTCGGCCCGTGCTGTGTCTTAACAAAGATCATTTAAGGATATTCATAAACCCTTTAGCAAGCGTTAATTATTTACAATAAAAGTAAAATCGAAATTCCTTCGGCTCACGGGGGTGATGGTGCCAAACTTACAAAATTCTGGGAGAAATGGTTGTGGATTCACATCTCATCAACAGCCATAACTCCAATCTCGGTCGAGTCGATTTGACTAATCGAGCTTCACGTTCTTTAGGGTGAAAGCGAAATTGATGTTAATACCCATATTAGCCTGGAATTACAGTAAGTGTTGAGAAATCAATTCTCCCAATCGTTGCTATGTCTCTCCGAGTCATTGAGCCGAAGCCGATAATGATAACATTTCCGGAGAAAAATTAACTGAAGAATAGTAATGGCTGCTCATTTCTGTTGGAATGTGAGATGTGATTTCAAGTCTTGTGCAACATAGTAGTAAACCTCGGGCTACTTTATAAGATGAAAAAGGGTGATGTCGTAAAAGCCTTAACGATTTATCAATAAGGTGGAAGTAGCTACGTGTAAAAGGCATCGGTGAAGTGGATTCTCTATCCTGCTATTTAAGGTCATCTCCTACAATGGTTGAAGGGCTGCCTTATACATAGTGTATGACATCGTGTTTGATTTTTATGATCTCTTAGTGCAAAGAGGTTATTACACGTCCTCTAACTCTGTGCCTATTCACACACAATAAATAAGATGAGGTTTCAGGTTTCTCTTAAATATGTAAATATAAATATAAAATCAAATAAAATAAAATAAAAACAAAAAAAATATTTAGTCGTAAAACCTTTGTTTTCGATGACTGCCTTGCAGCGACGTTTTTGACTAACCAGAAGGAAAATAAATGCCGGCTCTGTGAACACAAGATTTTAAGGAAAATGTATAGTGGAAAACAAGATGAAGAAACAAGCGAATAGGGTAAACTACACAATAAGTACTACAACAAATAAAATCGAAGCGAAGGCTAAGATGGGCAGGACACGTAGAACGAATGGACAGTGGACGAACACTCAAACGAATGATTGGAAAACCCATAGGAAAGTCAGGCTGTAGCTGGGTGGACAATATAAAAATGGATTTAGAAGGGAAAGAACAGAAGAACGAAAGAAGAGAGAGATGCAGTCCTGATAAGGAGGCTTGGCGAAGGACTGTCAACGCGGTTCTAAACTTCTGAGTTCCAAATGGCCGGTAATAATAAAGTTTTTCTTTTTTGGTTTTTTTTTTTTTTTTATTGGGATTTTTTTAAAATTTTATCCTACTCTACCCTAAAACTTACCCATTAGGGTTTGCTTGAAAAGACCCAAAAAATCGAGAATCTGCGGCAATTTTTCTCGTGTCCCGAGAGGATCTAGAGAAAGACGCAATGAAAAAAATACATTCTGATGTCTGGAAATTGACTAAGATTTGGAAAATAACTTCTAACCACCATATGGTGTCGAAAGCTTTTTCTAGATCAATCAGACAGGCATTAGTGATTCGGGTTCCGACGCGACAAAAATAGTGTGATTTTATTGTACCCAGTCTATTTAGGCAGAACTCTATGGACGACTTTCTCAAAGATCATGTTATCCAGTTGCCTGGTAGCCTTTTGAATGTATTTCTTATTTCATTAAAATATTCTATCGGTGTAAATCGGAAATTGGGAGGCTGGACGAGGTGGAAAGCAATTTTCTTACGTAGAAACCAAGTACACTACCACTACTCTCTAAAAGATGAAGGTTTCTAAAAATTTCAAATCTTTTAATCTACATTTCAGACTATGGCGAGGGGTCTTACGAACAGTGTCAATGGTGTTCTGAACCCAAGAAAGGGTCATTAGTATATTTAAATTCCTAAAATAATTTATTTGAAAAGGGCAGACCATTTAAAGCCTAATTGAGGCGACGCTAGAATCCTATAGTCTGTAGTGTTAACGTATGAGATTTTTAGTGCTCTTTGCAAGTCGCAGAGCTACAATGTGGTGCAATAAAAAAAAAAGATTTTGAGGTAATCTTGCTGGCCATACCAGATCACCAACACGCCAGTTTACACGACCAGGAAATGCTTCTTTCACAATATCCATATTGGCTCGTGCTGTGTGTGCGGTTGTACCGTCTTGTTGAAACCACATGGAAACTTGTAGAGGCGAGGGTCTAAGAAATAATGTGCAGCGGTGGCACTAGACGTCAAAATCGCGTTTAATTCTGCCGACTGGACCCTGATAAGAAGGTAAACACCTTACTACCTTCTAAGAATAGTGTCCCATTACATTAAAAATAAAAAATAGATGTATATCACGCAAGAAAGGACCCCTTTGGAACCAAATGTATGACGGAGTTCTGCGACTAAAGTTTCCCTAAGGAACTAACATCATCGGGTTTACAGATGATATAGCTATCGTGGTTATTGCAAAGCATACGAACGAAGTTGAATCAGCTATAAACGTTGCACTCGCCCAGATAATGCAGTGGCTTGAATCTGCAAGTCTTGAACTTGCAGACCATAAGACGGAGGTCGTCCTTATAACAGGCAGGAAACCCGTAGAATACATTGATATTGGAGTCGGCAACCAGAATATCCTTTCCGTGGAAGCGGTAAAATACCTAGGAGTGATGCCTGACAACAGACTGCGGTTCAAATTACATGGGGCTAAAAGGCATTTACACTGCAAAGGCACTCTCCAGAATACTGTCAAACATTGATTGGTTAGGATATGCAAAGAGGATTGTACTGAGTAGAGTGGTGAGCTCAGTCATGCTGTATGCTGCACCAGTCGAGCCAGAAGAATCATTGATATACCGGCTCTGTGCCCTGAGGACAATAAGCGGCTACCGGACAATTTCGGACGAAGTCGCATTTTTCATTGCTGGAATGATCCCCATTGACATTCTCGCCGAGGAGATGAAAAGGATCTATCGGAGAAAACCATCAAGGCCGGGGAGGTAAGAAAAATCAAGTAGCAAGGAAGGTCGCGTTCGATGGCCCAATGGCAATCTCGGTGGAATAATACCTCAAAGGGCAGATGGACCCATACCCTGATTCCATCAATCGATATATGGCTTAACAGAACACAAGGCAACTGAAACTACCATCTTACGCAGTTCCTCTCTGGTCACGGTGGTTACCGCAAATACCTATATCGATTCGGACATGATATTTCTCCTTTTTGTCGAGGCTGTCTAAGCCAAGAGGAAGACGTGAGGCACGTGATTTTTGAAGGTAGACGCATCACAGATCTACCACGACCAGAAAATATAATTCAGCAAATGGTGGAGTCGGACGAATACTGGCTGATTATCTGCGCTAACCAAGAATGTGCACACAGAACTGAGGAGAGTAGAAGCTGTAAGAAAAGCAGCGGAGCCAACAGGAGCAGTAGAAGCAAAAGGAAACTTACAAGTTTGTCAGACCCGCGAGGTAATACCTAGCGGCAATCCCGCGGGGAAATTGGTAGAAGAGCGCAGGGTGTGGTTTAGTACATACATAGGTGGAGACCCGAAGAAACTGGGTAGAGTTTATAAATCGTGTATGCGTGGTACGGACCACTAGTGTCTATTAAGATTCCACATCCGTTTGGCGCATCCCAACGCAAATGTTCACCAAGCCCAATTGCAAAGCCCGTTCTCAGCGACATTGGCAGCCACAGCCGCGATATTCTCAGCCGAACGACTAGTCCGGTGACGGCCACGCCCTGCATGGTCTTCTGGGGTTTTAGTGTGCTCGAGTCGAGTAGCTTAGCGCCGGAATGTTTGCCCGTTGGTGCGACACGATTAGGAAATCGACATTGAAATTCACGCTGCGCTAACACCATCGCCGATTTTTGGTAAAAAAAAACCGACACAATTATTCCACGCTCTTGTGGAATGTAGCGCTTCATTGCTTGTCTGTTTGTATACTGCAGCTGTCTAGTTCTAATATGTCAAATATGATTGACGTTCGATACCATTTGCAAAAATTATACAATAACAACTTCCAACTTTTAATTTCGCGCCACCCTGTCTATTTTTTTTGTGTGCGAATATATCGATTTTCCAGTCAAATAAGTCTTGTTTGCGGGAAGTTCCGATTTTCGCCTTTAGTTCGGAAAAATTTGCGATGCGTCGAATGATTGTAGAAATCCGCAGTGAGTCTTTTATTGGTAAATCAATATGTAAGTGGTTTTACAGCTACAAAATATGTAATTCGACGTGGAAGACTGGGAGACCCGGACCAGTGAAAAAGTTTAAGGACCCAGAATTGAAGGCACTATTGGATCAATTTCCATGTTAAATTCTACAAGAACGTGTAGATTCATTGGCTGTAATACAAAGCAAGGAAATTGGGTGCCATACAAGTTGAAGCCAAAAGCCAATGAAAGAAAGGTTTTCTGTATCGTATTGTGACGGGATATGAAAAGAAGGCCAGATGATCCATTACCATAAGCGGAAGAATACGTAGAGCACCGCGAATATGCACCAACTTCGACGGCCAAATATCCATGGATCGAAAATCTTGCTGAAATGAGTTGTTGCAACTAATGCTTTTAGAATGAAAAAAAGAGCCCACGACAAGGCACAGCTACATGTTGCTTGGATCGTTAAAACCGAATCGAAAACACGGGAATGGCGTGTCCTACCGCATCCGCCTTCTGACTACCACCTGTTTGGATCAATGACACATGGCCTACTTAAGGGGCACTTACGATCTTTCAATGAATCCAAACAAGTATGTTGATTTGCGGATAGCCTCAAAAGACGTACAACTTTTCCAACGCGAGAATCATATGCATGGCAAAAATTGTAGCCAGCGGTGGACAATACTTTAAGAATATGCAAATAACCATTTTTGCGAAATTAAATATCCGAATTCTGAAAAAAATACGACGAGATAAACCACTGAATAGACGCCATTAAAACTACCCTGCGAAGTCGCCTTTGACTCGCAACAGTTCATTGATCGTTCGGTGATTGCTAGTTGAATGGTATTTGATTTGTGGTTTCTTTAAGCCTCCTGCTATAGTAAGCCATCACACTGGGCTAAAATCAATTCGCAACCATAATTCAATTAAAAAAGGATAATACGTGTCTGCACACACATACTCGTATCACATATAGCGAAGGAAAAATTGATTCCATCCCTGCTCTGCAAAATTCCCGATCAATTAATTGAATGGGCCTCTCACCATCCGTCGCAGGCGTTTGTGGAAAAGTGTTGCACCTCCCAGATAACGATGCATGATCCGGCAGCCACTTTGATATTTGCACAAAGCTCCATTGTTTAACAAATACCAATCACTGTGGCGACAAAATTCGAACGCCGAACGCCCTACCCTGGCAGGAATGAATAGCCACAGTCAGTCAACTCAAGCCTAAATTAAATAACTATCGTCGCTCTACCCTATAAAAAGCAGAAGCAAAAAAAAAAAACTCTTTCATCTCGTCAGTCTCTTCTTCCTCTCTCAATCATATCCACAATGTACTCGCGCACTACCCATAGTTTATAGTATATGCATGGACTGGTATGTGTTGTCATATAGTTCCGGTTTAATTACCTCGTGGTAGGAGTCCGTTTTCAATTATTCTGGCCTCGAGAAGGAGCCGAGGCAACAGAAGACACATAGCAATCAGGATGTGAATAAATGCTGCCGTCGGACCGCCATGTGTCCACAGAGCTCGTAAAGTTCCCCCGCTTGCTTCCTCGACAAGACCGTCATGCGGTGATAAGCTACATCTTCTTTCCGGCAGGCTAGCCAATTTGATGCCGTCGTTCGCCAAGTTGCCCACCTGAAATGAAAAAAAAAATTAAACAGAAGCGGCAAAAAGCGAACGGGATGAATGGATGTACTGCAGCAGGATATGAGTACTACATATATAACGGTGTTTTGCGTCGATGATGCATTCTTCAACAGAGGCTAAAACCGAAATGGATATAAATTACTATTGCATCAGTGATGATGGACGGGCTTATGTGGTGGTCAAGATCGAACACAAAAGGATTGGAGCACAACGGTCCCCTGAGCGCCTTTTTGTTGCCGTTTTTTACTCGTTTTTGCTTTATTATTATCGCGACTGCTCTACTCAAAAGCGATTTTTTATCAAAATCACACATAATTGCACGTCGGCGCTGGACTCACACTATCCTTAAGCATGAATCAGTTATCCCTTTCATTGTTCCTAGTTTATTCATCGATATTAGGAGCACTTGTGGGAATCAACAGATAACAGGCGAAGTGGTCAGTCATTTGTGCATGTAAACATGATTAAAACGACAGGCGGCGGAAGGAAGAAAGGATGGACAGAATGTAACGCAAAAAAACAAAAACGAGCACTTACCTTAAACACAGCTGAGGTGAAGAATAATGGCAGAAGGATAAAGACCACGCCGCAGAGGACGATCTGCAGGTTTAACTCGGCCACTGGCTCTATCTTCCATTGGATGAGGGAGCAGCCTGGAAGTAGAAATGAAATTAATTTAATTTGTTCTTGGGGGTATATAATCAGATTTTTAATGACAACTTTAAGCTTCGAGTAATGCGAGGTAATGCGAGAATCTACTTGTACGACAGGAGGGTCAATAGTAATTGCTTTGTCGAAATTGCGTCTATTAATGGAAGTGCATGACCATTAAGAGTCCATTTGTGGCGCATAAGAATACAGTTATAGACTGGTAGCCGGGAAACCAAGTTATGTTTTAAGGCTCTTAAGTACATAATTAAAAATATTGATCCTCGAAAGCGAGATTGCAGCTTGTGTCTTGTTTTATGCAATATTAGCGTCTATTAGGAGCGTCTTAATTAAACGTTTAGCGTCATTTACATACTGTTGTGAATCATCAGACTCTGTTGGCTACTCGCAAATATGTATGCGAAGGGGTCCTTTAAGCTATAACCCAGATAAAGCTATTGGCAGTGTACTCATGTAAAGAATTGTCTGAGTAATAAAATTGTGAAGACTAAGATAGGAAGGACATATAGAACGAATGAACAGTGGGTGGAGGTCAGAAGAGTATTGGATAGAAAACTCGAAGGTCCGTCAAGGAGACCGCTACTTAGATGAGAGGACATAATAAAGATGGAAGATAAAATAGAAAGCTAAAGATGGAAGGAGCTCACTCATCACAGGGAGACTTAGACAAGGCTGGTTTATGAGACTCTTAGCTTTCGAATTTCAAAAGGGCCTTTAATAACAATAATAAAAATATGAGGAACACAACAATACTATTCCAGCTCCAACTCTAATTGGTAAAAATCCTTTCATAAGTGTTGTCTTTCTGGCTGCATGCAATAAATATCAGATGCACTGACCTACTCTCTTTTTTCTTACTCACTGTGGGCTTTATGCAGGGTTTTAAATTTTGTATTTTATAATACGAAGTTATATTATATTTATTGTATAATATAAAACATAATCGAGATTGAAATGTTTTTCTAGTTCACATGACTACCGCGAGCACTATTGCAGCGGTCGATTCCTTGAAGCTTTGGGGGGAGTTCTCTTCCCCTACTGTGCCTTCTTACAGTTAACAAAATCCTTAAAATCATCATGGAGAAAGGCACAAAGACCATAGCATACGCGGATGACTTAGTAATCTTGATAAAAGATAAATTTCTACCAACTATCAGCGAACTAATGAAATCTGCGTTGAAGGAACTCTCCTCGTGGGCAATATATGTAGAACGGTCTGAGAATAAGCCCTCAGAGAACCGAGCTGGTCTTGTTCACCAGGAAAAGGAAAATCCCGATATTTGCTCCCCCAAAGTTAGAGGGCACTCCACTCAAACTCATAGCGGAAGCCAAATATCTAGGCATCATTCATGACTCCAAACTCTCCTGGAAAAGGAAGCTGGAGGAAAGGATGAAAAAAGGATTGAACGCTTTTTATGCATACAAAGAGACCTCCGGCAAAAGATGGGGCATCATTCAGTGGAAGTACACAGCAATCATCAGACCCATTATAACTTATGGAACCCTAGTCTGATGGACTGCTAGAAGCACGAAAAGCTACATAAGCTACATCAACAAAGTACAAAGTACACAAAAGGCTGCGCTGCAAAAAGCGCTCTCAGACTAAGAGAGTCCTCTCTGTGGAAGCAAGCCAACTATGGAGATGCGGCCATATTCAGAATAATAGACGACCTGGAAACATGGTTTTAGTACCCTCGCAGCTACGACTGACTATATTTTCCCCAAAAATGACTTCTCTCTCAGAATACCAATCCTTTTCCCCGACAGAGAAGAGCGGCTATCAAACGCTGTGATCAACGACCACGAGACCACTCTCTTCACCGACGGATCGAAAATGGACACAGGCACTGGGGCCGGGTTCTACTCTTATACCCTCCACAAACAGGAATCATTCAGACTCTCTGATCTGTGCAGCGTTTTTCAAGCAAAAATTCTAGCAATAGAGAAAGCAGCCAAGCGGATATCACTATCTTCATAGACAGCCAGGCTGTACTGAAGTCAATAGAATCCTGTATAACGAGATCAAAGGCTGTCATGAAATGTCGCGACTCACTGTAGTCTTCAGATACCACAAAGTCAAACTCTGCTGGGTCCCGGGACACAGCTCAATCGCAGGAAACGAAAGAGCGGACGAATTGGCCAGACAAGTGTCTGAGCTGGACATCAGCGAAGCGGACACGTCATTGCAACCACCGATCAGCGCATTATACCGGATCATAAATGACACAATCATAAAAGAAGCCAACTTGTCTTGGCTTACAAGAAACGATAGCCACACGACAAGATCATGGTGGCCAGAGCTCAATATCGGAAAAACAAGGAAGCTCTTGGCGCTGGACCGAAACTCGATCTGTGTTCTCGTCGGAGTGATCACAGGACACTGTTCCATCGGAGCAATGCTCAGGAAATGGAATTCGGGATCCAGTGTTCTCTGCCGGGGGAATGAGGAAGAAACCGAAACGATCCAACATCTGCTTTGCCACTAACCTGCGATGTCTGAAGTTGTGAGATTGAGCATGCATTACTTAATGTGACAATATAAGATCTTGATATATAATAAGATAAGATCATGTGCTAAAGGATCCTATTTCTTAGACACTATGGGGCATATTTCTATAGTCGTTCGAATCGAACGTTCGATCCGCACATTCGATTCACTTTCGCACTCCCTTGCCATTCCTATATCCGCCGGGAGGACTACTTTATCGTTCCCGAATCGTTCGAACTCCCTTTCCTTATTTGACGTTTAATTCATATTAAATTTGAAAATACCGGAAATTTATTTGAGTTTGTTGTGGAAATGGCGGGATAATTTACAAATGATTTAGATCTTTCGATTTTTGACCATAAACAAGCGATTCGTTTTGTAGACGCACGTTACCCGGGAAGTATGCATGACTCCTTAATGTGTAATAATTCGCCGGTTAATACATTAAGTACATGAAAACAGTACAATTAAGCATGAAAACTGCTCCCGTTTAGTTATTTTTTTCCTATAAAAAAATTAAAACCCTGAAAAAACCACCAAACCATTTAAATAATACTTACATGCTTAAAAAAAATGTTTGGCGCGATTGAAAAGCAGCGGACAGAATATGACAGTTAAAGTCGATTCGAACGACTACTGGAATCGCAATTTACATTACCGAACGTGAACGATTCACGTCGATTAGGAAGTTCATTTCAATGACGTTATTTATTCCCCCCGACGGGTATAGAAATGCGAACGTACGAAATGTTCCCCCCGGCGGGTATAGAAATATGCCCCAATGCCTCAATTATCTTCTGTCTGAGTCTACATAATTAATTTTGCTTTCATCAGAATAAATGATTTTGGCCAGTAGGCTTTCCATTTCTCGAGATCGTTTGTTTTGGGAAAATAAATTTCCCATGCACGAATTCATTTTGGTTTTTAATGAACAGCTTATGTAGCGTCAATTTCAGAAACCTGTTATTTTTGTTTATTTTAGTTTTAATCTACTACCTTGCAAAGTTGAAATAGGAAAGACTTATGCAAAGACTTTCCAATCCCTCTGTACACATATATAATACATATGCAAACTTGCGCAAAGTGAATGCGAATTATAGACATGTATGATAATATATCTAGCAATATTATATATCCCATCAAATACATGAACCATAATGACGATCCAACCCAATTCACCAACCGTCAGTGGCGAATTAAATTGAATCCACATCATTCAATTTTCAGTTAAAAATTATTTGTAAAACTAAAAGACCTGGAATTGTAGTTTGGCTCTCGGCGAATTGATCCCATTTTTTTGATCTCATTAAGGAAGACAAGTTAAACATGTTTCTCTCAGTAATTCCGGAGAAAAAAAACCAACGATCGATTCTTTCCTTGAAAATGGGATGGGATGCGAGAACAAGCGTCGACACTTAAGTCTCTCTCGATCGACTCCTAGTCTCGCCTCCAGGAGGGGGTTTCTTGACGTCTAGTACCTCAACTGTGTTAGACTTCTCCTTCGGTACAGGGCGTGGCAGAAGAATTTCCAATATCGAATCAACAATCGTGAACGCCATTGTTCCTCGAATTCGTTTATAAAGTAGGCTTAGGCAGACCCATAAAATACCCATAAAAATACGGAGGCAAGATATCTTTGGTAACAAAAGCCTAATATCGTTCATGCTTCCATAGAACAGAAAAATGCCGACTTGTATGTATGACCACCTAGATATGCTCGATATACCATCAAAATGGTTTGAGGACAAGACCACGTTAGAAAACGAATTCAAGTTAGTGAAGCTTACATAGTAAAGAGTACATGATACCAGCACCAACATGACTCCGGTATCTGGCATCAATTAACAATAAATTAAATTGTTTACAGCATCTTAGACGTCCAACCCTTACGAGGAGCCAACATCAACTCGGACCGTGTTGCAGCCAAGGTAAGAAAGCGTAATCTACGCAATCGAGTAAGATTACCAAAATTTGACGACGGAAAGCTGCAGTCATAAGCTAGAAACTTTGCTGATCAAAAACTTCAGAATTTTTCAGAATTTTATGCTATCCGAAGTGCCACTAATGCCTGAGTTTCAAACAAAAAAAAAGGTCCAAAGTTAAGTGAGTGCAAAATCATTAAGTTATGATCCATTACTTCTAAAACGTCAGACGAGGCTTACATTTTTATCATGATGAAGAGTATGAACGGTTAAGGTTTGAAAACTATTAAAAACCGCTACTAAAAAACCGCCAATACATGTCGGAGACTTGATTGGAACGTATATTTTCGTAGAAGAAAATAATCGCCATGTTAGAGTCAATGGAGTTTACTATCATCGTATGCTGAAAAAACTATTTCGATCCGGAATTCGGTGGACTTGTAACTCTTTACAAAACTTCAGGCAACTCGGTTCTCCTTTTTCTGTTTGGTGGAGGCTAGGAGATTGTTCAAAATGAGTGATTCGAAAGAAAACGGAGAGAGAAATGGGCAATCATTGGTTTCGATTGTATTAAGGGTTGCTGAGGAGAACGTACAACAATAAACTGCACAGCAATATTAGCTTGGTCCGAAGTTTTCAGAACGCTTAAGGTGGCTGGATTATGTAGCCATCCTCCCTGCACCAGCCCCAAGAGTTTCTGTTTTCAACCCTGATGGACGATCGTATCTAACGTAACAGGAAAAGTTAAAAATGGACTTCATTTAACTGGATGTGCACCACTGGAAGCAACTAGAGATGGTTGTTGGTTGCAAATATTAGTTGCAGGTTTCAGTTACTTATTGATACTAATTGCTTTTAAGGTACTGCAACTGTTTCTGCTGAAACTCGAATCCCATCATAGTTCTCAGAAGAATTGTTGACTGACACCTAATCCCTCTCCAAATAAATTGGAATATTTTGCTATATTTCCCCCTCTCCTGAACCTTGGCATCAGAGCAGTGCAAATTCTTTGATTGGTTTTTGCCGAACGGTAACGAGGCGGGCGCTTCTATAAATCTACCAGAATCCACTCGTCTCTTTGTACACATTTTCCATGGCACCATCCCGTCAAATGTCTAAGAACCACTTAATCTGAACAAATTGTCATCCTGTTTGACTTTCTCACCCCATCTAAACCGTTTGCACACGTTCCTGCAACTCCGAATGTAGAACCGAATCGCACTCGAAACACCATACACGTAGTGTCGTTTCAACAGTGCACTTAACAACTGCACTCAAAAGCGCAATATGATAATAAACGTACAGTACTCGCACAAGGCACAATCCGATTATGTCGGCTCCCCAAGCCCACGCTTGTGCTCCCGCCCAAATCCCACTTTGAATACGAGAAGAGGAACGTACAAAAAAGTTGAATGTACATCGGGAACACATATGTACAATACTTACCCAAAAATCGATAGGCACCGTGAACTGCCAGATATCCTTGGAATAGAGTCAACAGAACGCCATACCAAATCGACCACAACGAATTCAGATGAAGATAGTTTTTCTGATCCTTGCCGAAAGGCGGCTGCTGGTGTTGCAGATATTTGGCTGATTTTCTCTTCGAATTCGGATACTTTGCATTGTGATGACTGAGATTACTGCTGGCTGTGGTGATAACCGAATTCGTAATGCTGGAATTCAGACTGGGACACGTCTTGCCCATTGAGCCGGCCGATGTGTTTAATATCGAGCGTGATGTAGCTGATGAAGTTGATTTTTTGTGACTGACGCCGTGCTCGGTGTCGTTTTCGTAACCGACCAGTGAACCTGTTATCGACATTGTGTCTTGTAGCCTGGTGTGCTTCAAAAGCGTTTCACTCGTTTCCGTGAATGTATCTCATCGGTGGAATGGGTTTACGCGCTAATAATTGTCCTTCAGTAAGTACTCTCTGTTGATTATATTTGTTTTCGTTGCATTGATATGTTGCACTCTGCGCCAGCATTTGTTGTTCCTTCTTAACGAGCCTGAAACGGGAATAAGTCGAGCATTAGATTGGATCTGAATACGGAATACGACTTCATCTGAAATATTTACGTTTAAATGAGATTTTATTTCAAAAGATTCGCATTACTTCACTGCAAATCAAAATGACGATTATCTTTATGGCCAAGATCATTTCCAGCCATTAAACACTCTTTAATACTCCTTCTATACCGTTAGGGATGTTTAGTGTTTAATTTGAAAAAAAAGCAAAAAATAGAAAAGAAAAAACGAAGCGAGAAAGGCGCCTCCCGCTTTCAGTTCCTCGTAAAGAATAGTTAAAATCGTGCTGAATGTACTCGTTCTGTCATTATTTTGAAAAATTTTCCCTAGTCTACCCGGTTCGGGGAAGTTTAATGGACTTGCTCGGAAGTTCAGTGCCGTTGGCGGTTGAAAGTATTTTAATTTGCATTTCAACAAAGTGCAGTGAATGCAAGAGCGCACGGAGAAATCGTCTCGTTTTTTATGAACTGACTAAGCTCAGCTGGGATTTTGATGGAATTAAAGCAGGATACCCCCTGCGGTAGTTTGGTGGAAAAATTACAAAGTTTGAGCACGCGGAGGAGATTTTCAATAGGATTTTGAGTAACAACTACCGGAGGCTTTTATATGAATGCGGCGGAAGCGTTGGAGCACGGGATAAGGCAAGGTCAGTTGGTGATTTGTGTTTGCTTTTGTTTTCGAATTCTATTGACTTGTTAACAGACAGAATAAATTTTTATTTCTTTTCCATGGAGTTTGAGCTTTAAGGTTTCGGTTTAAAATGGATTAACTTCTTGACGTGGTTCAAGTTTTTTTTTTTTTTAAAAATATAAATGTAGGCCAGGGCTATGTTAGATACGACCCAGCTAGGATGACAAATTAAAGGCATCATTTGGCGGAAACCTTAATTGTGATTAAGTGTTTTCGTAAATACTCAAGGACGATATGAGCTGCAATGTTATGAAAATGATGGAAATATGCGATTGGGCAATGCCAAGCTCGTAAATAGGATTTGTGTGTGTTTTATCTTCTTTTTTTTTTAGGTCGTTTTTATTTACATTGCTTAAATCACCTTAGGCTAGATAAAAATAGCAGGCAGCTGTGGAAAACGATGTTTTTCACACAGCAGAGGTTCTAGTTGAATAATGGCAGGAAAGTAGGTAATTAAGACGGAAAGAAAAGAGGGATGGAAATAAATGAAGAGAAAACCAAATGTATGGTCATTGACTGACTCGGATCGATCAAAATTTCACATTTGACTGTACTCGATAGGCCTTAAGGAAATTAGACGAATACAAGTATTTTGGACCCGTATTGAATGTTGAAACTGACACAAAGATCTAAATAAATAAAAGCCTGTATACGGACCACGTATACTTCTTCGCGATGAAGGAACTATTATCCAGCTATAATAATGCCAGTGACACTTTATGGCTGTGAAACATAAACTATGATTATGACTATGAAGAGGAAAATAGATTTCGGGCCTTTAAAAATAAGATAAAGCAACAGGAGAATAAAGAAAACTACATACAAAATTAATCAAAAACTTGAGGGGCTTTATAGGGTGGACCAAATACAAGTTCCTTTTTAAAAATGCAATAAAATTAACAAAATTAATAAAATTAATTATGAAATACAACGTCGTTCAAGTGGCCCAATTTTCCAAAACCTTGTTGATGGTTTCGGCCTGTAACTCGCGGATTGCTTGGATGATATTGGCCTTAAGTGCACGAATCATTTCCGGATTATTGGCATAACATCGGTCTCTCACGGTTTCCCACAAAAAAAAAGTTCAAAGGGTTCAAATCGCAGCTCCGAGGCGGCCAATTAATATCGCCAAGACGGCTGATAACACGATTTGGGAATTTGGTGCGCAAAAGATCGATTGTGGCATGGACTGTGTGGCATGGCGCGCCATCCTGCATGAACCAGAGGTCGTCCAAATCCATGTCTTCAGTTTCAGTAACAAAAAAAGTCGGTTAACATGGCTCTGAAACGCCCACCATTGACTAAAACGTTGTTCCCAGCCTCATTTTCGCAGAAAAATGGTCCAATGATCCCACCACTCCACAGTCCGCACCAAACTGTCACTCTCTGAGGATGCATTGGCTTCTTGACAATAACGTGCGGGTTTTCCAAGATGTGATAATTTTGTTTGTTAACGTAGCCTCCGAGATGATAATGCGCCATGATTTCTCGCCCAAAATCCTTGTCTAATTCAAACTGCTCTAAGGCCCAAATAATCCGAATAATCCGAGATCTTTGTGCAGAATTCTCCTCAGGCTAGTGCGTGAAATGTTGAGCTGTTGAGATTAATTGAGATTGATTGTCCATCAGCATATCAGTCTCACGAACTTTTTGTACAAACTTGCGTACAGCAGTCTTTTTAAAAAATGCGTTTGTTTGGGTTACACGGCACCAACTTTGGAAATGAGTTTTCGATATTTCCCAACGTTGTTCAAGCGTAAAGTGACTCATTTCGTTCCGCGGAAGTATGATATTGACTTTCTACCAAGATCCCGGGCGGGAAACAGCTCTCAAAATCAAAATAACCTATGATTTATTTGCCTTGCCAAAAGATTTAGATGCGCAGGATATTTATATGTAGAACAAATGGACAGTGGATAAACAGTCAAAAGAATAATGAGCGGAAAGCTTGAGGGAAAAGACTGCCAAGGAGTCCGCGTAGTAGATAGGAAGACAATATTAATGGACCTACAAGAGATGGAACGGAACAGCGAAACTTTGAAGGAACACATTCAAGACAGGGTGGCTTGGCTATGACTTTTCAACGAGACTTTAAAGTTCCGATTTTCAAATAGTCGATAATACTGTTTTTTCATTTGGCTTTTTATTCTTTTTTTAAAGATTTTGCATTTTTATTTATATATCCCAGCCTTTGCAAGCCTACTGTAGCCTATGTAAATTAGCCATTGACATCCGGCAGGCTTTGATAACCTAACCGCAAATGATGCAATATCCATATTCTACAGGGAAATATTTTATTCTATCTCTCTTTACGTTCCCATTTCACAACGCAAAACTTTGTCCACCTCCCCACCCTGGTACAATCGCAGGCTTCGTTCTCTAAGAAATAAAAAAAATAAGCAGTGGACAATCTACCTTCGTACTAAATCCCCTAGTGACTTTTCGAACTACCTGGGTCGCTATATCCACTTTACCGTCCACAAAAGAAAATCTGATGGCTATCCTACCTCTCTCTCCTTCCATGATTAAACCTCGAATGACCTCAATATTATCGCCAATTTCTTCGCCACCATTTTTAAAATGTCTTTCGCCGATGACTCCTTGGCTCCAGACCTCTCATACTTCGATTATCTATCGAATTTTTCCCTTGGACCATTTCTTCCACACACAGTCGATTCTCATGTCAGCGAAAACAAATTCTTCTTCTTCTTCTTTTCCTTTTTATTCCGGCGTCGTTATGGTCAGAAGTGTAGGACCATAACCTTCCCACTTAACTGCATTCCTACTGGTCCGCTTGTGGGGTCCGCCGGTTTGACCTCAGAAAGTAGCGGCAGGCTTCCCGGTTTGGGATTACTTCATCGCTGAGGCCAATCAAATGCTGGTGTTTTTGCATTTGTTTGCACCAATTGTTTTTCGGCCTGCATTTTTTTCGTGTTGAAATTGGAATGTTGATTGATAACGCCTTTTGGACGGGGTTCAAAGGATCTCTCCTTTGAACATGGCAATACCAACTGAGTCGGTCGCGCTCTATATTTCTTGTTATGGTTTCTTTTACGTGGAGGCTTCCTCGGATCTTTGAACTTCTAATTCTGTCACGCTTTGTTACTCCCGCTGTCATGCGAAGCATCTTCATCTCAGTTGCCGTTAATTTGCTCTCATACTTTTTGTGCATTGTCCAGCATTGTGAACCGAATGTGAGCGCCGGACGTACAACTGAAGTGTAGAGCCTTCCTTTCAGCTTAGGGGGCATTTTTCGATCACAGAAGATGGCGGAGTTTTCCCGCCACTTCATCCACCCTACGCTTACGCGATGTTTGATGTCGTCATCACAAGTTGCTTCTCTATTAATCATAGATCCCAGATATTTAAACTTTTCACACTTGGGAAGCACTCTTCCATTCAAGTAAATGTCTGGAATAGGCTGATGAGGGTCAGAGAACGGACAGCACAGATACTCTGTCTTCTTTGAACTAATACGATACCTGTGTCCCTCAAAAATGTCCACCCACACATCAAGTGCTCGTTGTAGGGACGCCTGATCATCACTTATAATGGCCCCATCGTCAGCAAAGAATAGCTGGTGCACCTTTGGGGTCCGTCACTTTTCCTTCAAGCAAGCAATCAAGGACTGCTATAAAAAGCAGTGGGCTGATGACGCTCCCTTGGTGTACACCGACTTTGATTGCGAACTCTTCGGTGACTCCTGCGGTGCATCTTACTCTTGTCGTTGCTCTCTCGTACATGTCCATAATCACTCGCACGTAGGTTTCTGGAACTCCTTTTTGTCTTAGCGCTACCCATAAAAGATCTCTTGGTTGCCGGTCAAAGGCCTTCTCGAAATCAACCAACACCATATGCAAGTCCTTTGAAGAATCACGATGCTTTTCCATCATGATCCTTATACTTTGGATTGCATCTGTTGTTGATTTACCCGAGACAAACCCGCACTGGTCATCAGATAGTCGTATTATTTTCCGCAGTCGGCTATCTAATACCCGTTCAACGATCTTCATGGTGTGCGACATCAGCTTGACAGAACGGTAGTTATCACAATTTCGCGTATCACACTTTCCTTTGTGCAATGGAAGAAGATAGCTTTCCCTCCATTGATTAGGCATAGTGTCGCCTCTCATAAGTTTGGAGATAAGAACCATGAGCCATCTAGACCCGATGTCTCCCATCTTTTTCCAGAACTCAGAGGGTATCCCGTCCGGCCCAACAGCTTTTCTTTTCTTGGAGTTTTTAACCGCGTACCGAACTTCTTCGACTGTGATGTCGGATATTTCGGCATGATTCGGGGCGGCTCTTGGAAAGTACACTCGGGGAAACTGTTCGTTCAGAAGTTCCTCGCAATACTGTCGCCATCTGTGGAGAATTACAGCGAAATATAGCGAAAACAAATTAAATCTACTTAATGATGAATTCACTCCTGGACCTGACGGTCTCCCTGCCATATATCTAAAAAAATGCTCCTCAACCCTCAATCCCTCTTTCGAAAATCTTCAGTCTATCTCTATCCCTAGGTGAATTCTCCCGCTTATGGAAAACCTCATTTATCACCCCTATACACAAAAAAGGTCCGAAGAACGTTGTTAACAACTATCGTCCCATTACCAAACTGTCACATATACCCAAACTCTTCGAGAGTATTTTGTACGAAACTCTAAGTTTTCGCTGCAAGTCTTTAATCTCCCCTAGACAACACGGCTTCCTCAAACGCAGATCCGCAACAACTAACCTTGTTGAATTTGTGTCCTTTACCCTATCAGCCTTAGAGAACGGCAAAGAAGTCGACGTTAGCTCAACCGATTTCAGTAAAGCTTTCGATAAAATCTCCCACAGACTGATACTCTTTGAAATTGTCCTCCTTTGGCTTCGACCCCATTTCTTTGAAGTGGATATCCTCTTACCTGGAAAATCGCTATTACAGTGTTCGTTTTAGAACTGCCTTCTCTAACCCCTTTTTAGCTTCCTCCGGCGTCCCCAAGGCAGCCACTTAGGTCCACTTCTTTTCGTTCTTACCATAAACGATCTTGAAATGGTGATCAAACATTTCCACATCTCACTATATGCCGACGACTACAAGTTCTTCAAGACCATTTCCTCCAGTCATGACTCTTCCCTTATTTAATCTGATCTCAATAGCTTTTCCATCTCGTGTTCCAAAAATTGCTTAGAGCTTAATATTTCCAAATGCTAATCAATTATCTTTTCACGTAAATGAATCAAACCTCCCCCTCGTCTCTACTTCCTCAATAATCAATCCATCTCCACTTTTCAAGTCATTCACGACCAGGAGCTAAATTTTCGCGGACACCTCGATGAGATAATCCTCAAAGCTAATTCTGCACTCGAACCCTTACGTTACCCGATCTCTTTACATAACCTTTGTCCGCCCTTCTTGAATACGCCTCTCAAGTGTGGTCTCCTTACCAACAAACCCACATTTCTAGAATCAAGAGCATCCAACGCCGATTCCTACGATTTGCTCTTCTATGTCTCCCTTGGTGCAATCGTTTGATTTTATCACACTACCAAGACCGTCTTAAACTAATCAACATGAACACGTTGGAAGAAAGAAGACTTGTATCCGACATTCTTTTCATCCGTCGGCTCCTTTCAGGTACCATTGACTGCGCGACCCTCTACAACTCTGTCTCTATCAACATTAACCCCCGCAATGTACGAAATCCCCGTCCCTTCTATCTACCCACCCCCCGTACTGCCTATGGATCCAATGAACCCATTTCTCGTATGCTAGGAAGTGTTAATTCGAATTCTTACTTCGATTTCAACTTTAGCACTCCATACCTAAAAATCCGCCTTTTAATAAGTTAGATTAGATTAAGATAGCTTGAATTAAACCCAATAAATGGGGGTGTTTGCCCCTACGAAAATTAAATTAAAATTAAAAAATTAAAATTGCCTTGGAGAAGCTGTAGAAACACAGTGGAACCACCGCTCCACAGAACTGTGGGCTGTGCTAAGGCGAAACCGCTTTTCTATTTTGGATCAATTCACATTGATCCAGACGACTGAGTTTATAATGACCTTCTAAGAGAGGCACTCATGCATTGGTACTTGCATTTTTCGACACGGTATGAATAGTATCATACCCTGGTTTGGACATCAATCCAATCGCATGCAAAAAGTGGGTGCAGAGGAAAATATTGCTGTATTTAAACCGTGCTTTGTCCATTCGCAGTAATTGGAAGATTTTACGCAAGGATATTGGTCTAAAACTTTACAAAATATAGCTTATACAAGAATTGAAGTCGAACGACATGCCACAACTTCGACATGTGGTTTCAGCAAGATGACGCTACATGCCAGACAGTACGCAAATCGATGGACCAATTGAGAAATGTGGTCATGTGGTTTCCCCCCTTTTTGGACCGCCGAGTTGGCCGGCTAGACCATGCGATTTGATGCCTTTAGACTGACTATTTGCTATGGGAATACGTCAAGTCAACCGAATATGCCGATAAGCCAGCATCCCTTGGAAGACTACATTTCCCGTGCTATTAGCGATATACCAGCCGATGTGCTGAAAAAAGTGACGCAAAATTTGACTCTCCGTGTGGACCACCTAAATTTTTGTACAATGTTTATACAAAGTAATAAAAAATAAATGGCAAAAATTGGTAAATCAGCTCAAGTAAAAATAATAAAACGCTTTTGCAACTTTCCTGAGTTCTCTTTAAAGCTTAAAATCCAACCACTTAAGAAATCACATTATAAGTCGTTGCAATGACACTACAACATAATTTTGCGCAAACGCAACCTTGGCCACTTGCTGCTCGATTCGTTAAAACTTAACTCAAAATACGGAAATAGGACATCCTGCCTCATCTACCGCACCATCAGATATCACTCCTTCCAACTACCAACAGCTCCGACCGATGCTGCATGGCCTAGGCAGTTCCTGGGGCTTGGGGCAGTTTCAACTAACGTTCCAGGTTTTTTATTGATTGTTTATCTTGCAGCTCTTTGGCTCTATTGATTTTTACTTTTTTGTGATCATTTTTCTCATTTTTGGAACTTATAAGGTCTTCGTTTGAGATCATCTCTAAATATCCGGGGCATCTTTGCCTTTGATATTCTTAGATCAGCAGCCTCTTTCCTGACAATCTTTCGAGAGTTTAGTTAAATTCGAGTCTTCACTTCTGGCGCTGATTCAGTGTTTTTCCAACCATCACCATAGCGATCTGCAACATTGCCAGTTTTGTTGTAATGTGCTGTGATTCGAGACACGAAAAATGTATTATCATGGCAGGTATAGGTGGCAGGCTCTTACCATAGCTACTTGTGGCTTTCCATTTAAATCTACCGCTTTCTCACTATAACATTTAAATTCTATTACAAATGCTTCTGCTGCAATGAGCCCAGCTGTCATTACGTGAAACATTGACGCTGTTTATTAAACACAACACCATCAATGCCACATCTGCTTCTTGGCCTAGGCTACCTAAGACATATATTTCATCTATGGATCATCTTTTTTGTTCTCTGCAAAACCAAATGGGCGTTCCAATCTATCACGCAAACAAAAAAGGGGTTATGCCATAAAGCTGACATGGGCAACAATTTCTCATATCGCTCAGAAGCCGTCGATCATGATTGGATGTAGATGACAGCTAATCAAGTAGTCATCGTAGTCATCGTCAGACAAAACAGATTCAATTTGTAAATTTCATTTCCAGCAATCGTCTCCAATAGCAAATCTGCCCAACTCCTCGTGCATAATAATTCTACAACATTGTCGACAAGCTCTTGTTACATGTACACTTCAGTTTTCCAGTTGCATCGGATGAATAAAATGTGATTGCTTCGTCCCAGACATCCATCTTAAGAGGTAGCACTCGTTCTATCTTATTCAACATTAATTATCCTAATCCTCGTGCAATCTCCGGAAAAGAAGCATCATCCGGCCTACATCTGCCCGAAGGCCCATTTAGAATCTCTTGTTAAAATAATGATGCAAGAAAGGAGCGACTGGGCAAATGACAACTTCAAGTAACATGGTCAGGTACGAGTATAGCATTCGCATTCAATTAAGGCGAATGAAAAGAGATTCTCTTCCTTTAGCGTCCGACACATCAACGTTCGTATTGTTGGTCCGAGGATTTTATTGTTCTTACCCCAACCTGTCGTTGGTTCGTGCAAACATTTTCTACTCACTTTTTTGTTCCGATTTTCCTCTCCTCGCGCGCTTTTGAAGACAAACAGTTCCGGACGGAACGGAAATTTCATGAAAAAGTTGAAATTTCAGGAAATGAACGCGCCTCTAGAATGGATGGGCGAGGGAGGTTGCTTCATTGTGACCACGACTTGAATGATTTTATGAAATTTCAACCGCCCGGCCGAGCCATTAGATAGGCTATTAACGCGATAACGAGCGTAAAATTGCTTCGTCTAACAATGGTTTCGATGTGACTATCAAATTGAATTGTATCCCAAGCCGCACTATGTTCCGTATTCGGATTGATAGCTACGACAATGGAGTAATTATTGCTACTTCTTCATTCCTTATTTCTACGTATTCGTGCACTGCCTTCGCTAAACGATTGATTTGCGCTCCCTGACCCTTACTCTGCTAGTAAGGAGAAATGCCTCTTCTGTCCTGGATTCATTTAAGTGGAGAATGTACTCCATCACTGCTTCGAGTAGAATATATAATACATGTCTAGATGGAAGCTAACGCTACAGAGCAAGATGTGCTTGACTGCTGCTAGCATACATAATGGGAATACCATAATGAATTCATCGCTAGTTGGTGGGAGCGATGCCGGTGAAGGTTGTAAGCCGAAGAAAACGGGCCATTGGAATGGGAAACGGAAAAGAATGGAAACGTGTTCAATAGGTTCTCGGATTCCTGTCAAGAGGTAAACGTGCTATCTCTGGTGAAAAATTCCTCAGATACTTGTTTCGCCAAAACTTATTCAATAATACGAATGCCTGCTTCTCCTTATTCTTCTTCTTCGACTCTTTCGTCTTCTGTCCTTCCGGCTCGGGATGAGCTGCTGTTGTTTGTTTATCGTTTTCTTTTCTTTCTTGCACTTTACTCCTTGCCTTCTAGTAGATATTCGGAATTCATTTGCCTTATCTTTCGAGTGTATCTGCTTACTTTTCTGTCCTTAGCTGGTGTAACTTATGTTGCAATCAGATCGCGTTGATTCGATTAAACTTTTGAAAAGATACTAAAGGCGACCATTTACCTTCAATGTGGATTAAAATCTGAAGATATATCGACGAGGAGTCGACGACGACGTACTTTGAAACTTGGAAACCTTTCCAGTACGATTTCACTGATCCTTTTCTCAGATTTTCCGTTTTCAGTCGATGCTTGGGTTATTCTTGGAGTCTTCAGTTATGCCATTACACGTGTCATTCTGCTGTCGAGCTCTATAACACTCTGGTTCAGATGGAAGGACCTTAAGATTGGCCTTTTCATCCAGAGTGCAATTGTAATTCCTGATTACTCGTTGATTAGATTCCTGTTTCTGTGCATATTTTGGCACAACTCCAGAAAAAAACAAAATACATTTGATGTAGAGTCATCTGGATGCAAATAAATTTGAATCGTTAGAATCATTTACGGACATAGAGGGATTTGCATGGATTGCAGTTGTGCTTTGTCGTTTTATTGATTAAGGCAGAAAGGGCAGGGGGCAGCAGTGAAATGGTCTTTTTTGTCGCTCCAACCGTGACCAGTAGTGTGTTGACCCGGAATTGTAGGTTAAACCGATTTGCGAGTATCACAGAAGACCAAGTGCACATGGCGAAATGGCATTGGTGGTCGGTTGACCGCTTTCTGATGACGACTAGGAACATGGGAAATCTGAATGGAATGGTTGACTTTGATGGGTATGGAATAGAAATTGGATCCTCCACGTAACTGTGTGGCATGCAGAAATGGTTTACGGGTAGTTCTGGACTGCTTTCTACCGCAAATTCTATTTACTGTAAGTCGAGTTGATTTCTTTCATTTGCTTGTATTATACTTTGCCCGACTGTTTGTTGGGATACTTGAAAGACTGAAATGTTTACCTAAGAAGTACGACTGGAATGGCAAGGTTCTTTTGTAGTTTTGTTCCTTAATTGCAGAAAGTTTTGAATTTGCTAGTCGCAGTTTTCTTTAATTTATGTGTACTTGCCGAACTGAAACGGGAAGAATCTCGCAAGTTATCCGCCTTGGGAAACCTTTACCTTCGCATACACTAGGTTACAAAGTTATAGACATTTTGTGTTACGAAAGGATATTTTGGCTTGCGTTGCCTGAACCCTGCCAGCGCTTCTCGCCTCTTGTTGGTTTATTGTAGATCATTGGTTAATAGTTGTCAGGTTGTACACTTGTTAAGGTTCGAGAAAAGTTCAAATTGACGGTTGGTTGTTTGTTGTACATTTATTGTTAAATGTTTCTGCTGTCGCATTTATCGAGGACAAGAAATTAATCGATGTTGGTCATTTGGTTTCACCAATCGCACCAGAGAATCTAGTTTGTATGTTTCAAATAACACGCGGCTTTCGTAATTAGGGATTAGGGTGATTACTACCAGCACGTGCGATAAAGGTATTGAAAATTCCTGAACTCCTGCGTGTACACAACATAATTGAATGAATTTAATTGAGAGTGAAAGTGTGGGCAGAGTGCTTGAATTACGACGTATGGAGCTGGCGTTATGGGACGCACACACATATGTACATTACGAAGTTACGAAAGGATGGAGCAGTTGGCAAAGTAGGGCTTTGAGTGCCAACGATTGACACAGAAAGGAGAGACCAGAATGGGAGCAATTGTTATGTTTCGTCTTTCATAAAAGAGGAAAGCACTTTAGGTTACATTTTTCAAAAATTGTTTTTGAGTCAACAGCGTTAAGCCGATTATGGATCCAAGGTATACAAGTATTGGCCGACTGGTTTCAAGATTATATTAATATTATCTAAGCAATGATGCAGTGCATTTTGGAGTGACACACGGATCGAAATTGGGACCGATACTAGGTATTCATTCTTTTTACAAGCGAGCTGCTACGGGTTTTATGATAATGTACTTCGTACCGCCATAAGGCCCAACCATAATAGGCAGGAGCAAGCAGATGGGAATGTCTTCTTACATGCAAAGCATATGATATGCAGACAATGGGAAGATACGACGTTTCGTTAAATGTTCGTTAACTGATGCGAGCAGACGGAAGGTCGTCTTAAAAGAAGACATTCCGTACGGAATTTTTGACAAGTGACATTTGAGGTTAGGAAAGAGAAAAAGGATAAAAATAAATATGGAGTACCAGTTTGTAAACAAGTTGATCTATGATAAAGCAGATGACTTTTATTTCAACAAAAAGGAAAAAGTCAAGGTGTGGGAAAACAATTTGACAGTTCCTTTCCTTCTGCTTGCATCTGTTCAATGTGGGTATTTTGATTTTTCGTTGAAACAGAGGGGAGAATTTCGTTCGGTTCTGACATAAGCTTCTGCTTGCTTCTGCCTATTATGGTTAGTCCTTTAGAATCAATTCAGTTTTTTACTAAGAGTACTGAAAATGAAATAAGTTCAATAATAGTTAAAAATTAAAATCATATACCCTTCTAGCGGATCCCGGCGTGCTTCGCTACGCATGAATATTAACATTAAATCAAATTCATTGGTTTCCTTTATTTTTTTATTTGGAAAAAATGAATATCGGATGGTTCCAAAGAACTCAAAATATCAATCGGATAATTTACCTCGTGCTCTTTATGCGTAGCGGTATCAATGGATTTGTATGATACCAAGTCACCTGTCATTTCCATTTTTTGGTGCTAAAATTCAGCGTTCTCTTAACCAAACATGATTTTTATAGTTTTGAACAATGTTTGGAAAAACGCGATCAATTAGTTCTTCATTTGACGTTAAAATTGGGCAAAAGTTATTTGAAATGGGATAAAGCCATTTAAATCACTTAACATTTTGCCATCGCCAATCTGCAGCAGTTGCTTTGAAAACTCACATGCTGATGGATCAATTTGAAGACGCACACGCATATTTATGTCAATCAAGCGATAACGAAGAAACGAATTTTTCAAACATGCATTAACTTCATCAGCTGGGGTTGATCTGGGAATGACGGGCAACGTTTACCGTAAATCACCAGATAGCAATATTAATCCACCGCCGAACAACTGTTGATTTCCACGTAGATCCTATAAAGTTCGATTCAATGCTTCCAAAGATTTTTTTATGGGCCGTCGGACATTCGTCCCATAGAATAATTGCTGCTTCTTGCAAAACTTTGGCCATTCCAGAATTTCTTTAAATATTACACGTTGCAGTTTCAACCGTTTAATGGCAATATTAAAGCGGAATGTGCAGTTCGGCCACCATCCAATAATGTAGCTGCAATACCAGAAGAAGCAAGTGCCAATGCAATTTTTCGTCTGGATAGAATTGTTGCTAAGATTAATGAAATAAGAAAAGTTTTGCCAGTGCCGCCAGGAGCATCTAAAAAATAGAATCCGCCAGTGTTGTTAATGGCAGCTTGCGTGATTCTATCATATGCATTCTTTTGCTGAACATTCAATGGTGGAAAGTGTGTTTGCACACAATTCAACACATTCGAATTGCTCTTCACGTTGCAATTCTCGCTCAAATAAATCATTCATTGGACGATTTGGTGCGATCATGCCTAATTGGCCTTATGTTTTATTTGCAATCATACGACAAATATCTTCAATCAATATCAAAGCCTCATTATACATTTCTAATGTAAGTACCAAAGCAGGATCCACCGAACGATGGCGAAGTCGAATCAAAATGTCTTCAGCCATGAATTCTTTATATTTATTCCACAAGTTTGATGGATAACATGTTGATATTATTATTGCGACAGTATACACTCGCTCATAGCTGACTACGTATCTATTGTTTTTTATTTTGTTTTGTTTTTTATATAGGCAAAATCATATGTTAATATAAAAAGTCATAACTCACGAATGCGTCCACCAATTTCGTTCAAACTTTACATAAACCATCTACACGACCATAAAAACAAACCCGAACAATTCGATAAAATTCGGTTTGACCGTTCGTGAGTTATAAGGTCACACCAAAACTTGCAACAAATTGTTATACAGGGTGTCCCACGAGCAGTGTACCAAAAAGCTAGAGCGTGTAGGTCTGGTCAAGACAAGAAAAAAATCGTATGGGAGGGGGGGGTCTATTCCCCCCCGTTTAGCCGGGAGGGGCAATTTTCTAAAAAATTGACTTAATTTGGAAAAAAAATTATTAAAAATCAACAGTTACATCCACAATGCCGTGATATACTTTTTTGTAAAGGCAGAAACCTATTCTTTCATCTTGTTTCTAAAGGAAGCTGTTTTAAGGAATAGTTTTTGAGAAATTAATTTTCAAACTCAAAATTTTGAAAAGAAAATGAAAAAAAAAAATTTCGAACTATTTTTTTTCAAAATTGTATGTAATTAAGTACTAATTTTTCTGTCCAAAATTCAATTCTCTTATTAGTTTTTAGTTAAAAACAGAAAACCGGATGCAAAAATGTTTTGTAGTTTTTGAGAAATTAAAAAAAAACCCGAACCATTTTTTTCTAAGAAAATCTTTTTTTTGGTTTTAACGCGGCTGGACTCGTAGGCAAATTAATGTATGAAACATTGACATCTTTTTTATTATTTTTAAAAAAATTGGAGTTTTATGAGGATTCAATAAACTGACACAGTATTGGAATAACCCTGGATTAATCTTTTTTTTTCATTGATAACGCCTGAAAACTGACCTGCCAATTTCGTCTGGGTCCGCCCGCCGCCAATGGGTTTAACCGGCTAGGACCTTAAGACAATAAAACCGCAATTTTTGGATTTGGTCTGACGTATTCCCTCCCTTAGTACAAGGAGGATAGCTATTATGCTTGGAGTGCCCAAATCTAGAGTACGGAGAGTGCTTCATACCGAAAACTTACACCCGTACCATTTTAGGACAGTTCAGGAACTCACCTCAAACGACAAGTTTTTGAGAGCAGAATTTTGTCGATCATTACTGCTTCGAAATGAAACTGAACAAAACAATTTTGGAAGGATATTCTGGACGGATGAAGCACAGTTTACCAGAGATGGGGTTACTAACTTCCACAATTTGCATCATTGGAGTATCACCAATCTACACAACAAAAAACAAAATAAATCACAACACCGCTTTAGCTGTAATTTTTGGCTTGGTATTGTTGGTCAAACTGTAATCGGGCCCCGGTTTTTGAATGCCGTTATTAATGGAGAATCATACTTGCAGTTCCTATGAGACCTTTTGCCCGATTTGATGGACAACGTTCCTTTGGCCATAGCAGATAATTTAATCTACCAGCAAGATGGAGCACCAGCACACTACAGCTTACGGGTTAGAAACTGGCTGGATGATCATTTTAGTGACCGTTGGATCGGAAGAAAGGGCCCCAGGGAATGGCCACCTAGATCACCAGATTTAATTCCTCTAGATTTTTATGTGTGGGGATTCATGAAGAATTATGTTTACGAAGTGGAAATAGTATCTTTGGAACGACTGAAAGAACGGATTGAAGTCGCTGGAGTCAAATTGCTTGACTTATGTGCAGCCATTAGAAGGAGATATAATTTTTGCCTTCTAAAAAATGGGGATCATATTGAAAATTGATTATAACAAAACTCCAATTTTTTTAAAAATAATAAAAAAGATGTCAATGTTTCATACATTAATTTGCCTACAAGTCCAGCCGCGTTAAAACCAAAAAAAAGATTTTTCTTAGAAAAAAATGGTTCGGGTTTTTTTTTAATTTCTCAAAAACTACAAAACATTTTTGCATCCGGTTTTCTGTTTTTAACTAAAAACTAATAAGAGAATTGAATTTTGGACAAAAAAATAGTACTTAATTACATACAATTTTGAAAAAAAATAGTTCGAAATTTTTTTTTTTCATTTTTTTTTCAAAATTTTGAGTTTGAAAATTAATTTCTCAAAAACTATTCCTTAAAACAGCTTCCTTTAGAAACAAGATGAAAGAATAGGTTTCTGCCTTTACAAAAAAGTATATCACGGCATTGTGGATGTAACTGTTGATTTTTAATAATTTTTTTTCCAAATTAAGTCAATTTTTTAGAAAATTGCCCCTCCCGGCTAAACGGGGGGGAATAGACCCCCCCCTCCCATACGATTTTTTTCTTGTCTTGACCAGACCTACACGCTCTAGCTTTTTGGCACACTGCTCGTGGGACACCCTGTATACTTGTACTTATATAGATTTAGAAAGAAATTCAGTTTTTTTACATTTGTATGGCTATTGAAGCATTTGACGGTGATTTTTCCAGATTTAAAGATGCGTGACTAATGTGACTAATACGAAATTCTGCCGAGGTGTTACTAACAAGGATTATACAAATGTCCAATACAACATTGGGTTTTAACTATTATGATGACATCCGATTCAAAAGACCCATCGACTATCAATAAGAAGATGAGTTCGGGGTGTGCCTCAAACACCATTATGCAGCAATAACCATGACGTTCCGCGTGTATTTTATAACCTTCCCTCAAACCTAAAAAATATTGTTAATTTCCAAATATCTTAAGATGAGTTTAAAAGATTTTTTTGGGAAAATATTTTAAGAGATATTTGTCACTAGACGGTGTTTGGTGTCATATTTTGGACAATTCTACTCAGATTGTGACGTACTGACATGCGTTTGGAAGGTGAACTTTCAGTCCAGAATTTTTATGGAGACAATTTTGTATTTCGTCAAGTAAAAAAAAGTGTGAAAGTCAGTAAATTTTTTGAAGAAGATTAATATTTTTTGATATTTTACTATGAGAAGGACAAAAGGTTTGGTCGAATCATTTCCGGTAATTTCAATTCCAAAGATGCAACACTCTCTGGAAGGCCAATTGTCGAAAACGCCGATAAAATCGTGAAAATCGTAGAGCCTGATCGTCATGTAAGCACCGTTTCGACTTTCTAGGTGTTAAACATTACACAATAAACCGTTTGAATAAGGCTCGATGAATGCACGAATGCAAAAAAACCTCAGGGACCGAATTTTCATCTGAGAATCGATACAAAATCGACCCATTTCTGGAAAAAATGACCACTAACGACAATTTCAAGAGAAAACTGTCATGCTTAAAGTGCGGTGAGCCGGCCCAAATTGTGGTCGAGCTAGGATTGACGGCCAGAAACGTTTTCTGTGTGTTTGGTCGGATTGGCAGGGAATCATTTACTATAAGCTGCTCTAATACGATTAAACTCTTAATTCGGACCCGTATTGTCAACATTTGTTTCATATGTTCCAAATCGATATTCAATTTTTAATTCGAGAAATTGGACTTATTAAAAAAGTTTTAAATGGAAGAAGAAGTTAATAGGTTAATTTAGTTTTTTGTTTAAGGTATACGAGGGCGGTCCGATAAGTACTTAGCCTTCAAAAGAAAAACAAAAATTTTGGAGAAATGGCGATTTATTTTTCAATATAGTCTCCTTTTAGCTCGATATACTTGACCCAGCGATGCTCCAACTTCTTCAACCCGTCTGAATAATACGTTTTCTCGACGTCTGTAAAGTAGGCCTCCGTGGCGGCGATGGCCTCCTCATTCGACTGAAATTTCTGCCCGTCGAGTGACTTTTTCAAATTTGGAAACAAAAAGAAGTCGCACGCGGTCAAATCTGGAGAATACGGTGGATGGGACAGAAGTTCGTAGCCCAATTCGACCAATTTGGCTGTGGCGAGCGCGGATGTGTGAGCGGGTGCGTTTTCATGGTGGAAGAGAACTTTTTTCTTCACCAAGTCGGGCCGTTTCTTCTTCAATTCGGCGTCGAATCGGCCCAATAATTTGGCATAGTATAGCCCTGTGACCGTTTGGCCCTTCTCCAGGTAGTCGATGTGGATCACACCTTGTGAATCCCAGAAAACGGTGGCCATCACCTTTCCGGCCGATGGAACAGTCTTCGCCTTCTTTTGGTCTCTGGTGTGTACCAGTGGATCCATGTTTCATCGACTGTCACGAAACGACGCAGAAACTCCTTCGAATTGCGCTTAAACAGCGTCAAACACTGCTCTGAAGTGATCTCACGGTTACGCTTGTTGTCCGGAGTGAGCAAACGCGGAACCCATTGCGCCGACAGCTTTCTCATGCCCAAAATTTCATGCAGGATATAACCCACGCAATCTTTTGAAATGCCTACTGTCTCAGCTATCTCGCGCACCTTCAATCGGCGGTCTGCCAATATGAGATCGTGGATTTTTGTCACGCTATCCTCCGTGGTAGCCGTTTTCGGGGCACCTGGACGTGGCTCATCGAAAACCGACGTGCGACCACGTTGAAACTCGTTAAACCAATTTTTGATGGTGGCCATAGAAGAAGTCACCGTACACAGCATCCAAACGCTCTTTGATTTTGCTGTGCGATTTCCCTTCCAAAAACAAGAATCGAATCACCGACCGATATGCTCTTTTTCCATTTTTCTAAAATCCGCGGACACTCCCGCTTCCACACGCGATTAAAACAAAACTACGAGTCCGGTCCCGCTGAAATTTCGACAGAAGCCGTCTACTACACGATGTACTACACGATAGTAAGTTTCTCTTGCGACACTGGCGCCATCTGGCGGTGAGACTAAGTGCTTATCGGCAGAACTTAAACTAATCAGCTTTGCTCAATCCACACAATGATCTCATCCTTTAATAATTTTCAATAGTCAATCCGAGCTCATTTCAATACTAATTTTAAAGGATTTAAAAAATTGGAAATTAAAAAAAATGTGTGTAATACCCACGTATCCGAACCACGTTGGCGCCTTGCACCCTTTTTCACCAGGGACCGCGCATGGCGCCTCGCGCCCTTTTTTCATCACCAGGGGCCGCCCATGGCATTAGCACAGCGGATGAATGGTACACCCATCAAACGCGCAGGTATAAAAGGCAGCCGAGTCGAGTTAACATCGGAAGTCGACGAGTAGCAATCAGGGCGATAGGATAAATAAAGCAGATGTTATGGGAAGTGTTGTTTTTTTTTATCTTCGTGCGTTTTGTTGTGGGCTTTGTTGTTTCGTCGTGGGTTTTTAACTTTACATGTGAAAGGTCTCCGTACGCTTGTCCTAATATTTGATTTATTTTTTCGATCGATCTTTCATAACTGTTTCAGTGTTATTCTGGCAAAACCCCCCGTTGTACACTTGCCGTGAATCGGAATCGGCATTAAGCTTTAGGTTCGGTTCACTTGTGTTGAAAAAACAAATCGCACACAACATAAGTGAATAAAAGAAGCTTGGCTCTGGGTCTTCATGAGCTGTAACGCCATCTAAGGTGTCTGTCTGGCAGTACAATGGACCAGGATTTGTGTCTGAGTGTTCCAACAGATAGCAGAGGCCTCCAAAAAAAAAAAAAAAACTATAATAGTTTTTAGAGAAAAAATGATTAAAAAACAATTGATTTGGCGAGGTTACGAGGAAAGGTTCCAAGTGGTGCCAGGATCGGTAGTAGTAGAAATAAAGAGTGGATGTCCGCACTAAAGAAAGGCGTAACTCATTCACCACCTGTATCATGACTTAGCTGGTCTGTACAATTTTGGCATTTCATTTAATTTTACTACAAATATTTCAAGAAGCTAATTTGATCAAAAAGGGCTTTGAAATGATATGTCCGATTGCCATTTTTTTAAAAATCCTAGTGGTCTTATACGTGGTTAGAAGCATTCGATGTTTTTATTTATTTATTAAGCTTACAAGTAATAATATATGGAGCGAGCTTAGCGTGACTAAGGCTAGGCTATGCGAGGGTTTTTTTTGTCTTTTTTTCTATATGTCGTTCAACATAACATTCTTTCACCTCCATATATTTAGTCCAGGGGTATTCTAATTTTTAAGGCCATAACGCGTAATTCGATCAGTTTTGCTGTAACGATTACGTATGAATGAGCTGGTGCATTGTCATGGTGAAATGTCACTTTTTCTTCGCCAATACAGCCGATTTTTCATCAGTTTGGTAGCTATGATTTCTCTGGCCGATGGAACTGTTTTCGCCTTCTTTGGAGCAGGTTCGCCAGGTAAAGTTCGCTGTTTTAACTGGTCTTTCATTCCTGATGAATTCTCTACAGGTCTTCGCCCTAAGGTTTTCCACTCATTATGTTTTTGAGTGTTCACCTATTTTCCACTCGTTTTTCATATCCTGCCAATTTTAGATTTAGCGATTTTATTGCTTGGATAACGCTTGGTACTGAATAAAATCTCTCGAATTCTTGATTCTGTAGTTTTGTCTATGTTGATGATGAGAAATATTAATTTTACCAAAGCTATGAGTTCGCATATTTAATAACTTTAGGCGATCTTAACAGGGGCTAAGTGAAATCTGTCATCAATATAGGGAAGCCGTGTAGAAGAAATCGAATAACCTCAATTCGAAGAAATTGGGTATCCTGAAAGAGCGATCATACTTAACTTGGTTTAACAAAAGAATGATTTTGTGTCATAAGGATTACAGAATTATTTCGACCAATATTTTACAAAACCAGAAGCGGAGTTGGCGCTGCTAAACATGTAATTAATATGACAACGAAAGTTTAGTTTTCTGTTACTGGTTACACCTACATAGTTCTCGCACTAAAAAGACATTAGCGACAGGCTTCTCAAAGATGGTATAGGTTCTGACTGCTGTTGGTTACGTTAACAGGAAGACCAAGAATTTTATTTTTTTTTCATCAGGTTGAGAATTTACTTAAATCAATTTGGAGTAGGTGGGAGTCAGTATGGCAGGAAATGTGACTGAAGAGTTTTAAATTAAACAACCAACGTCGTTGATGGAAAAAAAAATTTAAATGAGAGGACCTAGATGATTGCCTTGAGAAACTTCGGAAAGGACTGTTAAGTCTTAAGATATAACTCAGTCGCCGCTTTTAGAATGGATCAAAAGCTGCAGATTTTAATTTAAAGAAAATACTACCAGAGACTTTGTTTAACTTGATGACAATTACATATTTCGACCAATAGTATTCTTCCATTAACACCTGAAGTGTTCTACACTCCAGTTTTAGAAGGGTCTACTAGACGTCTACCCAATGCTATGCGTTAAAATTAACTGAATCTTTCATCTCATCTTTGTTGTATAGCAGTATCTGAACAAAATCGCTTTATTCCCGAAGTACATTGTCTAATCAGAGTGCTTGCCCTTTCTACTTTAATCACATTTAAGATGCAATAAAAGCGGAAAGTAATTCCCCCACACCAACTCCAATTCGCATGACAAAAAAAAAAGGACCAATACCGGGGGCTGTACACAGGAACGCACACTCCCTTTCGTCCATCGACACAAAGAAAAAAATAAAAATAAACATATTTAATTATTACACAGCCATTTTGCAAACAAACAAACCGTACTAACCGACTCAAATGGCTTTGGAAGGACCTTCTATTCTCTAAAGCAAAAGGTTTTTCAAAGTAAACCCATCAAAAAGGCACATACTGGATGGTCAGTAACGTATTCCTTTTTCTCTTCATACTCTGGATAAATGGCGAACAATTCGCAATCACATCCTGGAAACTTGAACAATAAAATGAAACGAGAAAAAAGGACAAAAGAAGACGTGTATGTGGAACGAAAGAAGAACGAAAAGAAATAGAAAAAAAAAAGACGAACAGGCCGCTGCCATCTGGAAGCTTTTTATTATTCACTTCGGTGTCAGAGTGCAGTGAACATACAGATTTTCATTTTCCCTAGGGAACATCATACACATACATACCGGATTCCATGTGTCCTTTTTGCAAATTTGCGCACTAAGGCCGGAGAATGGCCGAGCATTTATGCCAACATTTGCCTTTTTCTCCGTTGCGTGCTTTCCCGTGCCTTTGTATTCTGTTCAAAGTGATTTTATCGTTTTTGGAGGCCCCTAGCATTGAATTTTCGACAGGAGAATGGACGGCTACACTTCCTTCGTTTTTTTTTTTTCCGTTCTCGGTTTTTGTAAATGTACGCTGACCAAAGGCGAATGAGCGAAAAAAGCGTGACGTTTCCGCCAAACAAGACACCAGATAACCAGCACTTTTTTAGTGTCACCTAAACCACTTTCGAATCACAGGTTGCTTCCCGTGGTCCCTCCTCAGTGCAATGGGTCCCCATTTGCCAGCTCTCTTCCATTGTACTTTTTGCTTCAAGGGTCAAGTGTCACATTTAATTATGACGTATTAGCCTTTACAGACAGCTTTCCGCACTACGAACATCGTTTTCCATTTACAGTCAGTCTAATTGTCCTCGAAACAAGTTAACCATTCACAGGCGCACTCGTGATACTTACTTTTGTTCCACTTCTCTAATCTGCCACACAACTAGCTAATTCCATGCCGACAAGTGGAGGAACTGGCTTCAGGTATACCATGTGTACTAGCACACGAGACCGACGTGGCGACATACTCGTCGTACATAATGCACGTTGTGTAGCTTTAATTAGGAAGAAAAAGGGGAAAAATACGTTTTAAGCCGTTTATTCATAATCTTTGTAGATTCTTGTGCTGAAACACAGGACATGAGTAACATAGCACTTTGTAGATATGCCGCACGTTTTATCTTGTGCAAAGGAAAAGGACACGAAATGAGAAATGCATCTCGTGCTAATTATAGCGAAGGTAGGTATGTACATGAAAAGGAGATAAAGTGCGGCATTCTAGGCAGGAGACACAAGCGGATACTGATTAGTATGGCACTCGTTAGTCCTTCGTTAATTAACGTCGTATTTTCCGGACATTATCCGCCTTTGCACTGGCGATGAATCAAACTTTAGTTCGAGATGAGTATCTCGTTGTTTCTTTTTCTGGAATACGGTTTCGGCTATAATTCTTACGATTGCTTTGAGCTTGAATGCTGATGCACCTGATCGCTTCATAATGACTCATTACGTTCGAAAGAGGATATAAGTTGCGGAAAGGTTTTAAAAATGATTTAAGGGCGATTATATCTCAGGAAGTATACGGTTGTTCGTATTCGTAAGGATGAGAGTAAACGAAAGGTCTGCACGCCCAAGGGACTGTTGTATAATGCTGTTACAACGTTAGCGGTTCTAGAAAGATGGTGTATACAAAGTCGATTGCGAGGCCCAATTAAAGGAAAAGCTCTTTAAATCCTACAGGTCGAAGAGGTCTATGTAATGCCATCCAATGGCAACCTCTTTATAGGTTTTAGGTAGCCCCTTGAATGAGAATAGTGGTCATAAGTCAAAGTGAAATTTTAAGTTACACACGCCCTAAACAAGCTAACGATTTTGTAGTTGATAGCGGTACACTTAAAAGAAAATCAGAACCAAAGTAAATTTTTGCGATCAGGCTAACATGCTCCTGTAGTCTTTTTCCATGTGTTTTTGCCCTACAGTTGTTTTCTTTAAAATCCGTAGGGATCCCAATGACAGGGTGGAGGTTATTGTACAATAGGGCCATATGTAAGTACTGCGCGGTATTAATTCGTTGTTGGCATGGAGTTAGAGTTAATAGAGTTAATAAGGGGAACTCCAGTTTCGATTTGTGAAGCTTCTATTAGTGCAAGAACGTCTGGTTAATGGTTGCAATGTTACACAATTGGTGACATCACGTAGAAGATAGGCAGATAAACCATTGAAAAAGTTTTAAGACGCAAAATTTAAAGCATTACTGGATGCAAGAAGTCATTTCCCATCGATTAAACGCCTTGAGAATGGTGCAAAAATAAATAAATTGCATAACTTACGAATTGAAACCAAGAGACGGAAGGTAAAGGAAGAAAAAGTACAAGTTGAGGGAAAGAAACCGTTTGGGCATCGCGGCCATGACCATGACAACGTCCATGGACCGAAGCGCACACTGCATACTTGATAAAACCAGCTCTGAGTGGTATGCGAGCATTATGAGTTGTTGCAACTAGCTGAAACAGGAGATCGTTGGCGAAAATAACGTGGCGTTCAAGTCAAGCTTTAAATGAAGAACAGCCACAATACTTCATCGCATGAAACCACTGTTGCTCGTGTCGTTAAAAGCTATCCTGCCCCATCCGTGCTCTTCTCCAGATAAGGCCCCTTCTGACTTTCACCTGCTCCTATTCGTAATACATCGCTTGACTAAGCAGAACTTTCAATCTTTCAAAGTAGTCAAAATTTGGTTGATTTGCCTCGAAAGATCTATGGTTTCCTCAACTAGGCAAAAGTTGTACCTAGTGGGCAATCATTAAATAAAGCTCCAAATTTGAAAATAAAACGAATTTCCATTTGTTTAAGCAATATTTTCAAACGCCTGGTACATACCCAAGCATAATTTTTTTTTTCATCAACCGTAAAGGTTTGAGATTGTTTCAGGACGTCTGCGGTAAACAAGTTAAAAAATGGAGCTGTTTGATTTTCAGGCGTCTTAATTCCTACCTTAACTCTCACAGTGTAATTAGAGGAAGCACGGAGCTGGAATTTTCATTGTGGTTTAAAGGCTCATTACAAACACATCACTAGGCTTGAAGATATTCGCAAGCTGGCCAGCGAAAAGGAGCTTACTCCTTATTGGATTAGTTGGATGAAAAAAAAATCGCTAATTAATAAGGCGATTATGTGGAAGAAATGAAACACAAAACATTGTTTATAGAAAAAATAATTCAAATTATCAAGCAAGAAGCCACGCCTTACTTGGGATTCCCCAAGATTTCTCATATAGCTCCTTGAGAAAAGTAAGTCTGAAAAGGCTTTTTAGAAAATATCCGATGTGAACGTAAAATTGTGCATTTTCTAGAGTACTTTTAAGAGCCTTGCTTAAACAATTTTAAAAAGTCACAACTTGGCGATAGTGCAAATCCGAAAGTCCGTAGTTGTTAAGCCCACTATGCTCTTGTACAATAGAGGTGAGACTGTTTGACTATTAGACTACACGGCCATGTTGCTCACAAGATGTAACTCTGATGTCTGGAATACTGTTTTGTAACTGTCAACGTTACTGGAAAAGGATTCGTCCGTTACAAATTTTATTTCCTCATTCTTAGTCTATATGTGGTTGCTTGCTTATGATCAATTTCCTATTTTTAATGAGTTATGAAAACTTCATTAAAGAATTTAATATTGATGTAGTGCCAACCATTGAAAGGTCTGAGTTTTTAAGACTGTATCTATAGGGCCTTGTAATAAGAGGTGTCATTCTAACTCGACAGAAAAAAAAAATTGTTTTTTTTATAAAATGTGGCGATGTTTTTATTTTAATTTGAATCGCAGGCCCTGAGTTTAATAATGTAACATAATATCCGTCAAATGTCCACCTTGGACCCGCCTGCGAATAGTAATTTATTTGATGAACATTTTTATCACTCAACAACAATCACTGATCAGGTATTGACTTTAACTTTAGCATAGCCTGAAAGTGAAAATTCTAAATCGCAAGATATCGATGGCCAATTAAAGTCTCCATGTTAAATGTGGCCCAAATTTCATGCTATTAGACAAATTTTACATAAGGATCTTTGAACTAATACCGAACGACTTGCCACAGCGTCGAATTTCCAGTGAGTGGGCCTTATAAAACTTGGAGGAGGATCCGTTTTTTATCGAAAAAATGTGGAATCATTGGCCCAGATTTTTCAAAAATGTCCGTGAGAACAACGTTTCCGTCATTGGTGCCTGCTGTCGTTTAATGATTTCGAACTTTCTGTTTGTGCAAAGTGGATAACGTATGCAGCAAGATGGGGCCAATCAATCAATGGATCGATTGAAAAATAAGTTTGATGAGCAATTTGTCTCTCGTTTCGGACCAGGGAATTGGTCGGCTAGATCGTGTAATTTGGCGCCATTTGACTATGTTTTTGGTAATATATCAAATCACTCGTTTACTATAAGGAAGTGTTTCAAGATGTGAAGAAAAAAGGTATGACGCACGTGTGTTATATCTGAGGGAGATAACTTTGAAGGGGACAAAATAGATATTGATAAATAAATATCGAAAAAAAGTTTTTAAAACTGTAGGTAGCGATCCGCGAATCAAATTAATTTTCGGTTTTTTTTTAAAAGAAGCAACATATGGATCCAAAGAGGGAGTGAAGAAGCAATGTCTGGAGAATATGGAGGGTGGGGTAGCATTTCCCATTTCAGTGTTCTAAAGACCTAAGCAACTTGTGGTCGAGCGTTGTCGTGCTCAAAATCACTCTGTAGTGTCGTTGCCTCTATTACAGCCGTTTTTCCTTCAAGGTTCGACTCAAATGTAAAGCTGATCCTACCAAATACACAGCATTAGTCTCGATCCAAAGACTTGGTCGCTGATTTTAGTCTATGGCTGCGACGCGACGCCCCGATGATTCTCTTCTGCTTCGAATCACGTTTCAATTCGTGTGGCACGCAATTTTCTTGTTTCATATTCACAGCGCTCAAAAGTGGGAAGTGGACTGTTGAGTTACAGGCAAAAAATCTGCGGAGTCTTTGGTAGACTGATTGATTGGTTTGACATGGGTCTTGATGCCCCCAATTCAACGTCTTCGAATTTCTTCCTCGACCTTCTATGTCGAAGTCACCATTTTGTAGCGTTGGAAATATTCAAAACACTTTATTTCATTATTAGAAACTTCAATATCAGATTGCCTTGAATTGAAGGTGAAAATCAAAACTTCCCGCAAATAATGCTGATTTAAATTATTTAAAAATAAAAATAACACCTACGGTGCCATGTTACAGCTTCTTGTAAGGCCAGTAATCTGTTATTTTCTTCTGTTATTTTTAAATAAGGTTGTTTTAGTAAATAGTTTATGGAAAATTTATTTTCAAACTCAAAATTAAAAAAAAACAAAAAATTTCAAACTACATAATTGTTTAAAATTTTTGGCATAATTAAGTACTATTTTTGTTTTGAAAATTCAATGTTCTTATTAATTCTTAGTCAAAAACAGAAAACCGGGTGTTAAAATATCTTATACTTTTTAAGAAAATAAAACGCTTTAGCTGTAATGCTGGCTTGGTATAGTTGGACAACAGGAACAGTAATGGGATCACGGTTTTTGAATTCCGTTATAAATGGCGAATCATATCTGCACTTCCTACGAGACCTTCTGCCCGATATGCTCAACAACGTGCCCTTGGGAGAAGAGGCTCCAGGGAATGGCCACTTAGATCACCAGATTGACCTGCCTTCGATTTAGTAGAAGTGGAAAAACCGTTTAAGGTATGTCATTTGAAAACTATTACGAACTAGTTACGAACATTGGTCTTTCTTTTTACCATCTTCAAAACAGAGCACCCAGCATCAAATAGATCTACTTCTCTCATAATGCCGAGGTTTAATTACCTTATATCTGAGGGACAATTCCTCATCGTTGCTATGGATCTCTAGTATTTACTACCTAACGTTTTAAAAGCACTAAGCGATATACATCGATTTAAAAGAGAATTGCATGGTCTTCTATGCATCCAAAATAGTTCACTTCTCTTTTCTCTTTCCTGTTAATTTTGCCAATACCATTTTTTTTTTTCTTTCAATTTTGTCTTATATAATTAAAGTAACTTTCAAGTCTCCTTTTGAACTAATATTTTAAATTAATTAATCTATTACAATCTTACTTAATTCAATACAAAATAATGTAACAAAGTAAATATATATTTTGATTTTTTAATGTTTTAGCTTTCCCCACGTTTTTAACAAATAAAAAAAAATTAATAAAAATAATAGAATCTATGGAAAAATTGAAAGAATGGATTGATATCGCTGGAGTCAAATTACAAGAAAATTGATCAAGCATACATTTATGTGCAGCCATTAGAAAGAGATACAATCTTTGTCTTGTATTAAATGGGGATCATATTGAACTTTTGTTTTAATTACTTTCAATCAAAAATAGATACGGACAGCACAGATACTCTGTCTTCTTTGAACTAATACGATACCTGTGTCCCTCAAAAATGTCCACCCACACATCAAGTGCTCGTTGTAGGGACGCCTTATCATCACTTATAATGGCTCCATCGTCAGCAAAGAATAGCTGGTGCACATTGGGGTCCGTCACTTTTCCTTCAAGCAAGCAATCAATGACTGCTATAAAGAGCAGTGGGCTGAGGACGCTCCCTTGGTGTACACCGACTTTGATTGCGAACTCTTCGGTGACTTCGGGGTGCATCTTACTCTTGTCGTTGCTCTCTTGTACATTTCCATGATCACTCGCACGTAGGTTTCTCGAACTCCTTTTTGTTTTAGCGCTACCCATAAAAGATCTCTTGGTTGCCGGTCAAAGGCCTTCTCGAAATCAACCAACACCATATGCAAGTCCTTTGACGAATCACGATGCTTGATGACCCTTATACTTTGGATTGCATCTGTTGTTGATTTACCCGAGACAAACCCGCACTGGTCATCAGATAGTCGTATTATTTTCCGCAGTCGGCTATCTAATACCCGTTCAAAGATCTTCATGGTGTGCGACATCAGCTTGACAGAACGGTAGTTATCACAATTTCGCGTATCACCCTTTCCTTTGTGCAAAGGAAGAAGATAGCTTTCCCTCCATTGATTAGGCATAGTGTCGCCTCTCATAAGTTTGGAGATAAGAACCATGAGCCATCTAGACCCGATGTCTCCCATCTTTTTCCAGAACTCAGAGGGTATCCCGTCCGGCCCAACAGCTTTTCTTTTCTTGGAGTTTTTAACCGCATACCGAACTTCTTCGACTGTGATGTCGGATATTTCGGCATGATTCGGGGCGGCTCTTCGAAAGTACACTCGGGGAAACTGTTCGTTCAGAAGTTCCTCGCAATACTGTCGCCATCTGTGGAGAATTTTTTTTGTCTTCCACAAGGAGTTGGCCTTCAGCATTGTTAATAAACTTTGGGAAACGAATCTCCTGAGCATTTCTTCTTCTCTGGGCGGCTATCTTAAAGATATTTGCTCCTTTGTTCAAATTGTTTTGTCGAAGCTCCTGGGTAGCCTGGTTCCTGTCAGACGCGGAAGACGATATTTCTTCCAACTCCTGATAGAGGCCTTCCATGCTTTTCGCTTTGAATTCGGCGCATTTTTTCTTCGCGATACCTTTGCAACATCTATATACCTTTTCACGGCGAGCTTTTTCCTCTCTATTAGTAGAAGAGCACTTTGACCAAGCTTGGAAAGCCATTTTCTTTTCGTGTATCACTGCTTTGGCTTCGTCTGTCCACCACCAGGTTTCTTTTGCGTGTTGGCAGGGGCCTTTAGATGTTCCGAGCAGTGATTTGGCTTTCTCCAGGCCAGATTGTTGTTGGGAATCCCACATGTCTTGTGCTCTGCACTCTTCATTACCGACCTCATCGATAATGGAAAAGAGGTAGTTTTTCATGCTGGTAATAAAAGCTGTGCCTTTTTTTTTATCCAGCTTATACCACTTGATTCTCTCAGATACCTTCGTTTGCTGCTCTGACTTCTTTCTCGCATCCATAAAAAATTCAGTCAGGAGGAGACGGTGTTGAGGTGCGATCGCGTCTCCCAGGATCACTTTGCAATCTTTAGCTCGTGGCTTCATGAAACTGGATACCAAATACTATTTGAGTTTCATTTCCGCCGCTGCCATAAGTGATCAGGTGCCGGCTTTGTTTGACGAACATGGTATTTATATAAGACCGTACGACTTGCACATGTTTAGGATATCTTCACCTGAAGAGTTCCTGGTGCCGTATCCCAGCCCTCCGTGGTAGTCTTCATAGTTTTCGCTTGTCTTCCCGACATGTCCGTTTAAATCTCCCCCAACAAACAAAAGCTCTTCCTTTGGGATGATTTTGACAAGGTTGTGGAAATCTAGCCAGAATGCATCTTTTTCTTTTTGTTCGCATCCTACTTGAGGGGCTTATGCGCTTACGATGTTCCACACCTCACCATGCATCACCAATTTGAGAGCCATCAAACGGTCACTGGACTTTGAAATGGTTAAGACGTTGCCAAGTAACTCTGCCGCAAGGATGATGGCGATTCCGTTTTTTCCTTGTTCCAATCCATAGTAAAACATCTTGTAGCTTTTGTTTTAACGTCCAAGAAACGTGCCCGATTACCGGTGTTTCGCCATTTCGTCTCTTGTATGCACAGGATGTCTACTGGCCTTCTAACCATCATTTCTTCAAGCTCATAGCTGCGACCACTCATGCTTCCAACGTTCCAACTCGCGACTCTAAAGTGTGGCTTACGCCCTTGCATTACTTTGCTATCCCCCGGAAATCCTGTAGCTCTGACCCGAGCATTGCTGCTCGTCCCAGGATCACGACCTGGCGGGGTAGTGCTTTCCCTTTTAGCGTTCTTTTCCATAATGCTACGGTTTGACCGTTTTCTTTCTTCCCTTCCTTTTTGACACGGGCATGCTCAAGATTTTTTATTTTTTTTTGATTGATCTTACTCTTACAACACCGGTGATCTCCAGTCGTGTCAACCCACTGATTTGCATGTACACTTGTGGGGCAGTTTAATGGTGGTATATGTGTCCCTGGGCTCACCTTGGTGTTTTTTTAAATTGCCCAGATGTGATTTTTGTTTACCTTTGTTTTAGTCGCCTTTTACGACAAGCGAGAGGTATCGCTGCAGGGATTAATATTCCCAAAAAAATCGATGATACTCTACGATAATAGTGTTTCCATTAGCATGAAGGTAGTGTTGATGTCTTAAACACTCAGACTCAATCTCAGCCCCAGTTGATTGTAATGGCCATTCTGTAGACTCGATTGTTCCTTATTAGTTAATGTGAAGTTGAACGTTTCCCGATCAGAAGCAAGAAGGGGACCTTTCAGACTGTTAAAAATGTAAACGAGAATTTCATGTGCATGTTTAGTCAAACATTAAATAGTTCAGGTAAATGAACAGAATTTTTGGACAAGCTTAAATAAACAAAGCACTCGTCTGTGGCCTCGAGAATGTTGAAGACTACTACAGAAGATAATAATTATTTTATCCGGAATGGCCCAATTTCAGATTCCTTTCTTTCATTGCCACAAGTATTATTGCGTCTTCAGATATTCTTAATATCTTGAAACACATTTTTCCACGTTTCAACATCCATTAATACAATATCATATTTTATTATTCTCTGAAATTTCCTTAATCCGGAGAACATCTCTGGACGGATACTCTTCATCTCATTACCAAAAATTGGTATTTATCATCATTAAATGTGACGAGAGCCCTACAACTCAATTAAAAAAAAGTTGTTAACTCACCTAATTATATCGAATTAAGGCGCGAGGAGAAGTGACGGGAAACATATTTCTTCCCGTCGATTTCACTCCCCATCAGACATTTTTGGGATATTTATCTGAATCAGCAGAACACGTACCATAATAACCGCATTGCGTTGAGGGGGAACCATCAGTGTGGGGCTTCGCTAAACTCTGGATTATTATTGTGCCACTTTCGTATGTAGATATTCAGATGAATATATACATTCCCTCTGATCTTGGCAATGAAAAAAAAAATCAGGAAAATCTCCGACTTTCAGTCGATAACGATGACTACGAGTTATTGCGATATTGATTACTTGTCACTATTACCATGCAATAAACGCTCTCTCCAGGGTACGCGTTACTGCTTTTAAAGGGAATGAGATATCGTCACTATCGGGGAGCACTGGAGCAATACAATTTATATCGTATTTGCTTCCAATAGAATCCGCATGTCATGGTGTACAAGTATGCTCGGGGGGGCAAGAGCAAATGGAAGTGTGGTGTTCGGAATAATAAAGTCACTTACATTCCAAAGCCTAGGGAGAGCATTAACGCATTTACAAGCACTAAAACAGTTGTGCGGAGACAGACTCAACTTGTTAAGGTCAAGGATCGTTCAATTAATTTAATTAGTTTTCGCTCATTGCGCGGCAAAAAATAAAAAAATAGAAAATGTTCACTCACACGACCATCTATTTATTGATCCCATCATGCAGCACATAGACTGACTCCGTGGGTGTCCAATCAATAGAAAAAACCTTAATTAATTACAACTTGAAAGCAGAGCAAAATAGAAGACGAAACTGTTTAAAAAGGTGTAGACACAGGACCGTAGAAAAAAAAACCACGACATCCTCCTTGTAATTAGAAAACTTTTCCAACTTCTATGCTTCAGGACTACCCACGGACTACACCGATAGCAGATTGAGAGAGAACGACGTACAGACATGTGCACATCCTCCACTCACGGCATGAGGCGGATACGAAACTTTCGTATCGCTATAAATCACAATAATGAAACATCCAACGGAAAGTTCTGTGACATACGAGCACCACAACTTACCCAGCAAGCGCACCAGCGTTGAGTCTTGAACCAACGAATTCCGAGAAGTTTGGCGAAAGAATCATTTAACCGAATGCTCCTTACTATTAGCTGTGTTATCCTGTTACGTTGGAGTTGAAATTCGGCGTTTAATTTTAAGTTACAATTATGTGGGGCAATTAAAAAATGCGTTTCGAGTGGGAGAACTTGTTGAGGGTAAAGTTTACTCCGGGAATTAATCAGGATTTAAGGGGACGATTTGGGTGTAGAGTAGATTTGCTTATGTTATAAAAGCAAACATGGAATGGGCGATTGTGTCCTGTCATAAATAGAGTTTAATGTGGAATAAAAACCTAGCGCGGGATCGCGGGGATTATGGGTGTGAATGCCAGTTTAAAGGAGCGGGATTAAAAAGTGCTTGTTTGGTAGCGTCCGCATTCACGGTGAATAATAACAATGCCCCAGAGTGCACTTGAACTAGCAGTAAATTTGTGAGAAGTAGGAAATACGGTGCAAATGAAAATTTGAAAGGAGCCAGTTTATAACAGTGCGCTGTCTCCCAATGAATTTTCAAGTCACAGGTGACTCTTAGGGGCTACTTGATTTCCACATTGCTACCGTTTATTAGCTCAAATTATACTCACTGGTACCTCCACATTGTGTCATCGTGTTTCATTATAACTTTCGAAAAAAAAATTGACAATTTAGTCAGAGAACAAAAAGTTTAGTGGGTTCTTCCAGAGTAATCATAGAATTGGAAAGGTGTCTCGTCGGCCAAGGATAAGCAAAAGTGCTCTTTGTGCTTCATGTTATTAGTTCTCTAAAAATGCCATATATACTATTGGAGGACATGCCGCTGAACTGTCCATATTTGTGTTTCGCTGCGACTATTTTTGATAAGTAAAAACTAAAAAGTACGAAAGGATAAATGTGGTGGAATAGTAAAAACTAGTATCCACTCTCATTTGTCTGAGTAGATAAAGAGACAACCCTGACACATTAAGATAAGTAGGTAGTGGGACACCCACCCTGCTGTTTTCGAGCTAGCAGTGGGACATAAGCCTGAGATCGCGGAGATGGAGGAATGACGCTCGCAAGTTTTACGAAAAAGTAAAACGAACATGCCAACCCTGTAGGAATGAAGACGGACAACTAGTAGTAGAGTCACAGTTGATGCTGAGAATATGGAAATACCACTTCTGTAGACTGTATAACGGCGAAGATAGGCCTGATTCCGCTGTCAGGCAGAATGATCCATTCGCAACGGACGAAGATACAAGAAGTGTTCAAAAGCATTGAAGCTGAAGCGGCTAAAATAGGACTTTCGGGGAACGAGGGTAAAACCAAATATATGCTGTCATCCAAAAAAAAAAAAAAATCTTGGTTAGAACGTCACAGTTGACGTCTACAAATTTGAAGTGGTCAAGCACTTCGTCTACCTTGGCTACACCAGTGTTGAGGTCAAACGCTGGATTACTCTTCCGGGGCAATTCTCTCAAGGGGCAATTCAATCAAAAAACCAATCTAGCACTATATAAATCACTGATCAGCCCGGTCGTCTCGTCCTTTACGCCGCAGAGGCTGGAACTTAACGAAAACGGATGAGGATGCTCTTGGTCGCATCGAGAGGAAAACTCTGCGTTCAATCTATGGTCCCGTTTATATAAACGGAGCTAGAAGGAGAAGATAAAACGACAAACTGTACAGCCCAGCGACGGTTTAATACGACGTCTCCGAGTCCGACGTCTAAGATGGCTAGGCCATGTACAGCGAATGGACAATACAGCTCCGACCCGAAGAGTCTTCGAATCCAACCCTGAGGGACGACGCAGCTGATGGCGACCGAATCTAAGGTGGCGCACACAGATGGAAGGGGACCTTAATCAACTGGGAGTGCGGCACTGGAAGCAACTGGCAAAAGATCGTGTTAGTCGGAGACGCGTGTTGGTTGAGGCCCAGGTTCGCACCCAACTGTAGCTCCATCTAAGAAGAAGAAGAACTGGGCCATAATTTTGCAAAAATTATGATTTTTTACAGAAATTGTGATGTCCTTAGTGAGTGGATTGCGTTACCAATCGATTTTCTTTTTATTTTTTTGTTGGAGGCTTCTACTATCTGTTGGAGCATTCAGACACAAATATTGGTCCATTGTACTACCAGACAGACACCTTGCCTTTATTGTATTTTCCCCGTTGTCCGGAGAAAAGTGAGGAGGGGCTTCAGTGATGTACTAAGAGATTCGACACCCACCACGTCGGCCCCAAAAGTTCGCCACCATACGCGAGCGAAGGCGGGACAGTCGCAGACAAAGTGTTCTGCTGTCCTCCTCGCAACATGCAGCACAGGTAGGCATCTCACTGAGGCACGTAGAGATGCTTGGCAAAAGTGTAAAAGGCCCGTTAGCCTTCTGCAATAATTTTTCGTTATGGATAAGAAAAATGTTGCGGACTTCTTGCAGACATCAGGGCGTACGCGCTTAGTCATCCTGCATCCTGGATATTTCCTCCATCTGCGAGTGTGTGGATTAAAGACCCAGTCGTTGATGTCAGATTTTACCGTGGAAGCAGGTAGACCTAAGGCGGTTTTAGGTCCTGAGAAACTCTCTTCTGAGCCCCTTCTAGCGAGTTCATCGGAGATCTCGTTTCCTGGGATCCCAGAGTGACCTGAGACCCATGCAAGCCTAAGTGAATTTAGTCTTCCCACTTTGTTCAAAAAGGTCTTGCACTAATTTGGAGTTGGGATAGTTTGGAGTTGGAGGGTTGGACACAGCTTTGAGTGCAGCTTGGCTGTCACTGCAGACGCATATGCTTTTTCTCTTCCACATGTGTTTCACAACATAGTGTATGGCCATTAGGATTGCGTAAATCTCCGATTGAAAGACAGACGCATATTTTCCTAACGAGAAGTGCAGTCGAATGTTTTCGCGCTCAAAGAAAACTCCAGCGCCGGATCCCTGCCCAATCCTGGAGCCATCTGTGAAAATGCGAAGACATTCCATTCCAGGTTCAGTGTTTGACCAAAGGCAGTCTCGACGCCATGGAAATGTGACTGTGAAATTACAGCGCAGTAGGATGGCAGGTGTCATTGCGTCAGAAGGCATATCCATGAGACAGGGGTCATAGGATATTTCTCGCGCAAGTACACTTACACTCCAATGCGAGTTGTACCAAAGACCATTTCTCTTTAGGCGAGAAATAGCTTTCAGTGCGCACCGTCTGATATATATGTCAAGGGGTGGAAGATTCATCATAGCATCTAGAGCAGCTCCCAGTGGGCTGGGAAAAGCCCCCGTGCAGCTGAGACAGACCGCTCTTTGGAGTTTGGTGAGAGAAGCCACAGCGTGTTTGCGTGAGATTATCGGTTTTATCATTATCATCACCTTTTTTCAGCGACAAGCTCCGTATTTTGCCAAAGGCACCTTTGCATTGCTAAAAAGCTGACAGCGCTTTGGTGCTTTTGGAGTCTTTGGACTACTTTGACCAAAGAAGCTTGCTATCTAGGATGACGCCCAGGTACTTAGCTTCCTTGGATATCGGGATGGGAATGGCTTTTAGCACCACATAGGCCTGGGCATAGATTCCAGAGGCATTGACAGCATCGAGCAGAGCACCAATCGAGGTTGATTGAATTTTGATTTACCTGAACTTGGCGTTGCGGATGTGGACGAAGTTTATTTTCAGCAGGATGGAGCCATACGCCACATAGTTAGTGATGCAAGAGCGAGCAGGTATCGTGCAATTTAATAACCATCGACCTCTTTATTTGAAGCCATGCCAAAAATAATTTTTGCGCGAATGCACAAGCTGTTTTTCATTAAATTTCTTTTTAGAGAGCTGATTATTGTAATTTTCTGCTGTTTTAAAATAACACCTCTTGTTGGATGACGCTGTACCAACTTGTCAGCGACTTTTCCGATTTCGTCTCGGTGTCGTTCATAACCATTTTATTAATTCAATCCGCATTTTCATCGAGCGGCTTGTGACAATTCCAAGGCATTCGTCATTTTTGACGATTTGCAGCCTTTTAGTCTTCTACCTTGCATTCATGTTTGAATGAAAATTATAAACATTAAACAAAAATGCGTGTCTTGCGAAGACATTTAAGTCTTCTACCTTGCAAAGCTGGGGCAAAGACATTCTTATCTGTCCGTCTGGACAGATCTAAGTAAAGGTTTGCAAATTTCAACGTAGAAGACCTGGAATTGTAGCTTGACTCCCGGCGAGCTAATGCCATCTTGTTTAGAACTGCCTATACCATCTTGCAAACTTACCAAAACACATGTAACCTCTTGGTACCTACAGGACCTATTCTCAGCAGAGCAGCCAAATTTCGCGTGAATTTGAGTAATACAAAAAGTGAATTTACAAAAACATTCAAGTCGAAAGGTGAGTACCTACTTTTCCACCTACGGCAGGCTAACAGCGAACCAACAATTTTTTTAATGCCTCTCCTTCTGACTGATTTGTGTATATAAATATGTCAGCAAGGAGTGCAAGGTAAAGGTAAAGTCTAACTTTTAAAATGCTTAGATTGTACTCCAGTGTTACCTCCTTTAAGCTTGTCTTTCTTAGGTATGACTTTTCTACGGAAAGTATCAACTTCCTATTAAAGGCTTTGGTTGATAAGGTGCCAAGCAAATTCAATCAAAAGGCCTTTATTACGTTATAAATAACTTTTATTATTTGTTATTGCGCGATCTACCTTGACTATAAACTGAAAAATTTTATGACTCGATCGTCTGGTTAGGTGGTTGCTAAGAAAGTGTTTTTTTATAGGTTGCGCAAGTCGTGCCACGCACCGCTTGCAGAAACCAGGTTTTTGCCAGTATTTAAGTTAACAATTAATAACAAAGGAAAAGAAGGAAAAACAATAAAAGGCGTTCCGAAACAGATTTAAGGACTAAACATCAGAGAACTTTATCAGTTTTTTATCATGCTTATCATTTTTATCATCATGGAAAAAAGGTTTGCGAACATCGGGTAAGCCTACACTTAATATCTGCGTCAATGGGCTTTCAAACGTGGAGATATGCTAACATTTTCAATCCGAATGAATTAATTTAGCTAAAGACGTTAAAATGATAGGAAGGAATAACCAAGAACAAGTATACGATCGTATAATTGTGCCATATCCTTGTAAGGTAGGGATCCCGGAACTGATACAAGTATACCTAATAAGAAAAAAAGAGGGAGTTAAAGTACGAAGCTCAAAATGGTTCCCAGAGTAGTGGTGACCAAGTTGATTCAAGTGGTAGCACGATGGACCGATCTTGGTCTAAGTGATCACCACCGCTGTTTACGGAGGGAAACCACCTAACCTTATCTAAAGTACGAAACGCCTTAGATACGTGAAGGATCTAAGATATTAGCATTTTTGAAAGAGTTAAAATATCTGGCAACCGTTGCCAAAAACGACATAAAGATCGAAATTAATTATTTAAAACAACACTTTTGCCCCACAATGTCAAAATCCATAGTTATAAAACCATAATGATGCCAATGACACTTTACGGATATGAAACTTGGATTCTAACTAAGAAGAAGAAAATTAGATTGTGGGTCTTTGAAAACTAGGAGAAAAGACGATTGATGGAAATTACACAATCATATATTCAAGGGACTTTATTCAGCCCCAAATATTGTCTGAGTAATAAAAGCAAGAAGACTAAGGTGGCCAGGAGACCTAGAACGAATGGACAGTGGACAAATATAAAAAAAAAAAAAAAAACAACCGCCTCTCATGACATGGAGGCTTCGTTAAGGCTCGCAAACGAGGCTCTGAACTTCTGAGTTCCCAATGGTCGTCAATAATAAGAGTAATAATCAAGAAGAAGAACATTCATCATTGAATAAAACGATTACTTTCTCTCTACGCGTGTTTACACTATTCTATCCTTCTGAGTTATAACCCTTTCGGGATAATTTTGCGTAGTAGCGACTTAGTCGCATATACAAAACCTGGCCAGTCTCTTCTGGGTTACAATCCGAATACAGACATATAGCAAACGGTTAATGGTAGCGTAAGGCCAAGCCCATGGTGGTTAAAATGCAAGCCAGGGTTTTAACTGCCTTAAGCTTCGGGATTTCTAGTGTGATTAAATCGTGCCACCAGACTCTTCCTGGTTAAAGCCCAAGTCGGATTACTAATCCCGCGGTATTTGCCTTGGAAATAGGTATTCATTGATCAACCTCGTATGGGTTAAAACCCGAGTCGGAGAATTAAATTTCGCCCTATTAGTCCCCACTTACCGTTTTATTTATTATTTATTTATTTATTTATTTATTTATTTATTTATTTATTTATTTATTTTGTTGTTGTTTTTTTTACTCTTCGTTTTGTGTTGTTTGCTATTTCTTCTCTTCTTACAAATGCCTCGGCCTTTTATAGGGCTAGGCCGAACGGCCATGTGAACGTCGCCTTTCCAGTCGTCATTGACATTTCCCCTGTTTACAGCAGAAACCACCAATGAGACGACCCAGTCAAAATGGCCGCCTACGTTTGCCTACAAGCTCGGGCGAGCACGTGGGTACCTCAAGTGCTGTCAAAATTTTGTAAACAATCACTCACATTGTTATAATTCCAAGAGTGTGTATGGCGGGAGTACACTGCGGTAAAATGAAATGAACTCACACGTATTCATGGATAGAAGCTCGTTTGTAACGGGTTTTGTCGCTACGCACCTGAACCTCTGTCAGAATCTCGTCAAAATTTCAGGGTGTCACGGGGGCAGACGTACGAAAGACGCACGTCTCATTCTGGTTTCTGGTTTACAGAATCTGTTGACGGTGATGACAGCCGTAGCTGTTCATCTTTGGTGTGCTCGACTTATGGTCTCAGGCAATTGTCAAATGAATGTGTTTTATGTTTTCTTCTTTTCTTTTATTTAGTGTATTTGTTAATTTATATTGTTATGTTGTTTATTTTACGTTTAGTATGGGGTCGCACAGTATTGTGCTTTTAACCCGGGGTGAGGAAAAAAAATGTCCTTCACAAGGTACCGAAACCTACAATAATGCCGACAGGTGGCCATCCGCTTCAACTCTCCAATATTCCTTCCTGAATACGGGTACAACTATCAATGCTGAAAAATATTGCACTCAGTTTGAAGAAATACATCAGACGCCCAAACTGGTCAACGTAGATGGAGTTATGTATGTATATTGTTTTATGACAACGACCGATCACATATGTCAAGGACTATAATTTAATTCGTGTATATAATTTAATTCGTGCGGTTTTTTTTTTTCAAAATTTGAACGTTTATTTAAGAAAAACATGTACAATAGTATTATTCAAAGTATTGCCCATCTGAAGGTATGACTTTTTTCCCATCTTCCTGGAAATTTGTGGATACCATCGCAAAAGAACTGCGCCGGCTTGGCAGCCAAGAATGAATCAAGCCAATTTTTGATATTTGCTCTGATGTGAACCGTATTTAAGTGAGGGCGTTCTACATCGATCGGCTATAAGGCGGGTGGGGTAAAACTTCCCATCCACTGTTTTCCAAATAGTTCTTAACCGGAATAGCAACGTGGGGCCGAGCGTTGTCATGATGGAAAATTATTGCCTCGATTAATTGTGTTCGGTAGCGTTGTCCATTGGTGGTTTCAGCCGGTTTTAGCAGCTCATAATACAGCACACCCTTCTGATCCCACCAAATACAGAGCATTACCTTCGCGCCATGGATATTCGGCTTTGTTGATTTGGCTGGGTTTCACATATGATTTTTTGCGCTTGGGGTTGTCGTAATGGATCCATTTTTCATCACCAGTAACAATCCGATGCAAAAATGACTTCCTTTTGTGGCGAAATGCTGCTTTTCGGACATGCAAAACGACGTCTCTCGGCTTGAGTTCATGTGGAACCCAATTTCCTTGCTTTTGAATATATCCAGCTGCTTTTAAACGTTTTGAAATGGCTGCTTGAGTGACACCCAATGATTCTGCGAGTTCTTCTTGTGTTTGGCAACAATCTTCATAGAGTAATGCTTCCAGTTCTTCATCTTCAAACTTTTTTTGGCTGTTCATCGTCTTCCAAGCCAAAATCACCACTTTTAAATCGTGCAAACCACTTTTCGCTCAGCTAGCGCATGTTCACCATAAACTTCCACCAAAATACGATGACTTTGGGCAGCAGTTTTCTTCATATTAAAGTAATGAAGAAGGACTCCCCGCAAAAACACTTTTTCAGGCACAAAGTTCGACATATTTGAGTGAAAAAAAATGATTGTTGTTTACGCTTCAAATGAATGACATATACTGAAATGACGTACAATGACAGTAGCTTGCCATCGCATGTTCCAATGGAATAATAACAATGGAATAATACAAGTTACGCCATCTCTTAGCAAACCGCACGAATTAAGTTATAGACCCAATACAATACGTTCTTAAAACGTATCACGATGCAGCATGAGAATCTATACTCGCCAAAAACCATTCAAGGAAGTAGCTGCCAAAAACGTTTTTTAAGAGTTCTTTCAATCTAGAAATCTGGTTTTCTGGAGTTCCAATCAGCAAAAATGTGTTATACTACTTGCTTGACAATAGGCAAGTGAAGGTGGGTGAGGAAACTGAGATAGTGGGAACATCGGAATAATGGGTGCAAAACATCTTTCACAAAAAGTTAAGAGATGCGGAAGCGCTGCGTGAAATGAGTGGCGCATCTGCGGAATACCGATTGAGAGCAAATGTGTTGATTTTCGTAACAAGATGAGACATATGTAGATCCACCACTCCAGGAAAGAAATGAAAAATCAGTTCAAGCAATGGGCGAAAGTCGGTCATTCAGCGCCAAAAAAAGCGATGTCGATTGTGCGTGCCAGAAAAAGCATGCTCAGTGTGTTTTGGTATGCGAGAGAGATTCTGTTAATTTATTAATCTATTTGATTAATCTACTTAACTACTCTAACCATCTTGACCAGCTGGACGCGAAAATTCGCGAGAAGGGCTTTGGCTTGATCTGGCATCGTCAGACTTCCATTTGTTCTCAAATTTGTTTCTGGGGTCAATTCGCATCCAATGAAGAAGTTTAGCGGGCCGCAGTGACATATTTTCACAGCTTTCTAGACTGTCACTAGAAGGGAAAGGGGAAAGGATAATTGATGTTGGAGAAACACTGGACCAATAGCAAAATAAAATCATTTTTCAACTGAAAATCGCATTCTTTCGTTGTCTGGTCGAGAACTTTACCCTCGAATTGTGTGTATTTCACGTATCGTGCCTATTTTGTTTAATAAATAGAGTGGCTTTCAATAAGAACATTACACAGAATAATTAAGACCCAAGCTATGGTCCTTCAAAGTATCAACAACTTAGTAATTAGCTTTAGAAGCGCGGAAGTCCAGAGCTGAAGCTTACTCAATGACCTATGATACGTGTGATTCATTTCTTCCACTATGTATTGTAAATTGTCTATTGCCGACTGCAGGAGGTCTTGACGGTATACCTATAAGAAGAAACTTCGCGAAATACAATTTCGATAAAGGGGCTGTTGCAAGATACGAACAACATGTCTTCGTCGTCAGAAGGAAACACGCCCTTCTCTGAAATATGAAATATGGTGCCCCGGTTTATGCGCTAAGAACTTGCATTATAAGGGCATTATGGAATACATTATCAACGACCAGATAAATGATGTTATCTAATGTCCCAGAATTACTCAATTCATTCTGGATTAATAGCGTTTATGATATTTTCAGAACTGGTACTCGTCCACTTGTATAGTTTTCATCTAATTGGGTAAGCACTTGGAAAACACAACAAGCGATCTTAGGCGGAGTTACAACATAATCTCTTTAAACTCGAGAGCTTAAAGAAGCATTACAATTGCATTTATTTCTCAAACTTCTTGGGGATCTAGATCTGTCAAGTGCCAGGGAAATAACATAACATGTATATACGTAAGATAAATTGAAATGCATACATAAATCGAAATAGCCCTTAAAACCTCTATCATCCACTTCTATTTCTGAGAAAAAAAAAATTATCCAATCCTCAAAGAGTGTCCATCAAGATCGATGTTCATATATTATTCACGTGCACACTTATCCTCAAGATTAAAAACAAGTATCTATATAACATCCCAATGTAAGTTCGTCCCGTCCGCCGTGCCATGGTTATCCTTTCTTGCTCCCTCCCCTCATAACTAATTAAGAACTTATAATCGAAAACCAAACTTCGCCCAATGTACTCGTAATTTTGCCAGTTCTTCAAAAGCAAGTTAATCATGTTTCTTCTGCGGGGCATTTCAAAATTCCTTATAAATGATGGCGGCCCGAGATGGACGGGAATATATGAAGAATTCAAAAGTTGAAGTGTTGCATCTAAGTAACTTAAAACTTGAGAAAGTAGGTCATCGAGCGGGTGATAAAGATGCAATTAATCTAAAATGCTTTGAACGATCGTTCAATTAATCAAGCAGATTGCACTTGTCCCGCAACAATCAACTTTTCAAGAACCAAGGAAGATGATAAGATGAGGTATGATTGTTGTCTGGAATCCTGATGTAAAAGGGGAAAGTCCTGAGAAAGGAAAAACAAACTTGTCTCTTGCCATCGGAGACTATTATCTGCATCTGATACCGTATCATTCTGACAACAACAATATGCGAAAGCAAACAGATTTTGCCGAATGTCTTTTATCTCAAATAGAATAGGAGGAAAACTCAAATAAAGTAGAAAACAACTCGGACGTTTTTGCTTGATGTACGGCGGGAAAATCAATAAATACCGAAAGAAATGGATTAAAGAGGGATGAGATGATGAGACGGGATGTCAAGGATGTCTTAAGTTTTTTGGTTTCTCTTGCCCAAACCAATCGTTTGCAGTTGACGGGCAAGTTGTCAATAAAATGTTGTGTGCTCGAATAGGGATTTCATTTTGATTTTGGTGTCACTATCGAAAAAATATTTCGGATGTCAAGTGTTGGATATGATAGTCATAGTTATATCTAGTGGTTTAACCCAGCTCTATTATCATCTGGGCCAATTGGGAGAAAACTCATTGCCTTTATACGTAGGACTTTGCTCCTCATCAGTTTATTTTTGTCAGAACTATTTATTTATTGATGAGCTCTAAGGCCATATAATATTTATGTAGCTTTCGAAGAAAATGTTTAGCTCATCCGCGGATTTGCCGCAAGACCACTATTAGCCAAAGGAGACGAATAAGAATCAATCCATTCGGATCTTTGTCAACAAGAATGTTAGTGAAATTCGTTTTTATTTAAATTATTTAGAGCTATCTGATGGTTAACGAAATAGCTTAAAAATAGCTTAAATATCTTAACTAACTTAAAACCTTATTGGACCTATGGTCACTCTATATATAGTGAATAAAGTATTCAGAACAAATAAATATATGTAAATATATGTATATGCCCACCTCGTCACTAGTTATGACCCATATCAATAAATCTGGATCGTCATTCGCGTTATTTAAGAGTTACTGACCAATACTCATGCTACGGTTCTTTTGGTCAACATTTTGCAATTTCGGTAGGTACAAATATCGTTTCATGCCCATATCTGAAAAAAAATTAGGGCATGAGCCAACCGATATAATTGGGCGATTCATATGGTTCGCAATGCCATACACAAGCGATACCTCTCGCTTGTCGTAAAAGGCGACTAAAACAAAGGTAAACAAAAATCACATCTAGGCAATTTAGAAAACACCAAGGTGAGCCTAGGGACCACCATTAAACTGCCCCACAAGTGTGCATGCAAATCAGTGGGTTGACACGACTGGAGATCACCGGTGTTGTAAGAGTAAGATCAAACAAAAAAAATCTGGAGCATGCCCGTGTCACAAACAAAAAAAAAAAAAAGAAGGCAGGCCGAAAACCAATTGGTGCAAACAAATGCAAAAACACCAGCATTTTATTGGCCTCAGCGATGAAGTAATCCCAAACCGGGAAGCCTGCCGCTACTTTCTGAGGTCAAACCGGCGGACCCCACAAGCGGACCAGTAGGAATGCAGTTAAGTGGGAAGGTTATGGTCCTACACTTCTGGCCATAACAACGCCGGAAAAATTAAAAGAAGAAGAAGAATATGGCTGGCAGTGCTAGCATACGTGAAATGTGTATCGTCATAATAAAAAAAAATCGATGGTACTTAGCTCAAGAACTTCAAAAAGGTCACCTTAATTTTTGAACAAACCTGAGGCGCCCGGCCTCGGTAAACAAGATATCATCTTCGTTGAGGAATTGCAGAGTACGTGGAAGGTTAACGGCATAACTTACCTATCTAGGATCAGCCCACATTTCTATACATCTCTGAGTGGACAAAACTGTTAAGGCGCACCTTCTCGTGGTACAAGTTTTTGGGGTAATAAGCTCAATAAGATCAGGTTATTGACTGAAGTCATTACCTTTGCAAAGTGAATTTAAATCAGTTTAATCAGAAAATTGTTCCCTCTTAAAATCAGTACCTTATTTTATAGGACCTTTTAGGGTAACATTTCATGTACTCACATTCGGCTGTTCTATGTAATCCGAGACAAGTCTCGAGACATTGTCTCTCTTGCACCCGAATCCTTTTAGTCTTCTACTTTGCAAAGCTAGGGCGGGGAAGGCTTTCCTGTCTGTCCGTCTGTCCGTACGCATATATCAAACAAACTTGCCGAACAGCTATGAGTCTCAAACTTTGTTGTGTTATAGAGTACATGATTCTGAGCTCATAGCGACCGGTTTTAAAACCCAAGCTACTGTAGTTCCTGAGATCTATTGTACCTTGGCTCCCAAGGTAAGCAAACATACTGTTACGAGGCCCATCTGGTAGCTCACTAATGCAGTCATCAAAAAAGAAGAAGAAGAAGGGACCTGTCATTCTGCCCAGTCACGCTTCTCGTGAGTTTTTTGTTAGCCGATCTTAAAATAAAATAAAATAAAAAAAAAGAAGTTCTTTTGAAGTCCGCAAAGTTTCATTGTTTTTTTCTCAGCCGATCGGTTACAATTGGTGTCAGATGTGGGGTTAATCGATCGACTTAGTAACTGAGTCTTAACCACATTAAAGTTAAAAGGAAATTTCATAAAATGGCGGACGAACTCCTCGGCCAATTTCACGAAATCGTAGCCAAACTGTCCGAGCAATCAACTTATATGGAAAGCTTGCATCAGTCTTTAAAAGAAGTGACATCGCGACTAGCACAAGTGGAAGCTACTCAACAGGAATCATTCCATACCAGAATGGAGGCTTTAGCTAATCTGTCTACTCCTACAGGTCAAAACACAGTGGCCGAAAACATCCCACGTGGTTATGCGATAACCGAACCACCACCGGCCAGCTCTACTCGTGTGCCCCTTCCGCACCAAAATCCTGCTCAGCCCACTACTGCACAGATGTTTTTTGGAACCAGTAACCATACGGGTGCCCCAGAGCAAGATTTTCATCGAATTTGTTCCAATCGCGCCGACCCTGTGGATATGACTAGTACTGCAGTTCATCCCAACGGCATAATACGCGACAGCCTCTCACATGACCAAAACCAGATATCATCATTTATGGGGCCCCCACAACGAATAAAAGTGCAGCCCCGAGAATTTGATGGCTCAACGCCATGGCGCACATACCGGCTTCATTTTGAAATGGTTGCTCGTGTAAACAGTTGGACGCCCGAACTAAAAACTCTCTATCTCGCACCGTATTTAAGGGGCACTGCTCTAGCTTTCTTTGAAACGCTGCAACCGACTATACAAAATGATTATTTCCTTTTGGATAAATCATTGCAGCAAAGATTTGGCAGTGAACACGAGCAATACACCGCTCACTCCGAATTGCGTGGGAGAGTGCAACGATCTAAAGAGTCTCTCAGTGATTTGGCTACCGACATTCAGCGTCTGGTTAATCTCGCTTTTATTGATTGTCCAGATCAGGCTCGTGACAGAATCGCCCTCGCACAATTTATTGACGGCATTTACGATGTGGAATTACAGCAACGAGTACGTGACTCTACGCCTGAAACTTTACAGATGGCCCTTAATATTGCAGTGCGAACAGAGGCCAGTCGTGTGGCAACCCGACTTAGTCGTCGACAAATAAGAGTAGCAGAGATTTCTCTCTTTGATGATGAACACTCTACCGCAAATTCCTCGTCGGAAAACGAGAATCGCGCAGCCTAATGGAGCGAAGGTTGCAGCGAGATATTCAAAACGCTCCGAAGACGAAATCCCCTACGGCTGCTGTTGAAAAAGGAATTTTAGGTAAAATCAAATTTATACACAAAACTGGGTATGGATTTGTTCAGCGTAGTGATCTTGATACAGCGGCCTATATACCAAGAAGTGAATTTCAACGCAATCCAAAGTTAAAAAGAAATGGTTTATCCGTTGTTTTCGATGTTGAGGTAGCCCGACGCGGTCCACGAGCAATCAATTTAAAAATCAACAACAACAGTGAAGACAAACCAAGCGACGCGGGAAACGGGAATCCACTAATTCAAGAGCGGCGGAATTAGTGGGAAGAGATGCCGCACCTTCAACCAGTACTGTGCTCATCCGCTCTACAAACTATCCGCATAGCCTTGTAACACAAATTAAAGTCAATGACATTAAATGTTTTGCTGTTTTAGATACGGGTGCCACCCGAACGATTTTGCACCCTCGAGTTGTCGAAAAGATGGATCCCCGCCCGATGATAACAACCTCGCATACTTTGATCCAGACCGTTACAGGTGATACCACCCCCGTTGAAGGAACTCTTGAAGTCCGTTTGCAGATAGAGACGTTTAAAACCCAACATGTCGTATTCATGGCTCCGATAGTGGACGACTGCATTATTGGCCTGGATTTCTTACGGCAGCATGCATGTGCAATCAATTTGCAAACCAACTCTCTTCAAATTAGCAACACTAATATTAGCTTATTCCGGATGATCGACCACTCTGTTGTAGCAACGACCCCAGATGATATCTGCATACAAGCACTAGCCAATTCTCGTGTACAGTTGGTCGCAGCTGCATTCAATAACGAAACAGTTTTGGCTACCGCCATTCCAGCAATAAAACGATTGACTGCATCAGACTTCGTATGCCAGGTGAACGAGGGAAAGATGGAGGTTTGCATGACTAACACGTCTGAAGAGGATATTTGGGTCCCCCGATCTACAGCTTTATTTCAACTAGAAACCGGACCAGGCATTGTTGAATGTTTCTCTACAGTAGTGCCCGACGAACCTGAAAAGGATTTGCTTCCAGAACTGAAAGAAATGATTAAAAGCAGTGCTGTTGGCTTAACGACGGACCAACAAAGCAGGTTAGCTTTACTTGTTACTCGAAATAGTTCTGTATTTTCAGGGGCAAATGATCAGCACGGCCGGACATCCATCACACGGCACCATATCGATACTGGGGAGAATAATCCAATTAAACAACCTCCCAGAAAGCTTCCGTTTTCTCGGCGAGCTGAAGCTGAAAGGATCCTAAATGAAATGAAAGCTCAGGAAATCGTCCAACAGTCCATGAGTCCCTGGTGCTCCCCCGTTGTACTGGCTCGCAAAAAAGATGGATCCTACCGATTTTGTGTGGATTACCGCAGGCTTAATGAAGCCACCAAGAAAGATTCCTACCCCCTTCCGCGCATTGATCTTACCCTGGAAGCATTAGGAAGTTCGTCTTGGTTCGCCACACTAGATCTTAAATGTGGTTACTGGCAGGTCGAGATGGACGAAAAATCGAAGGAAAAAACTGCTTTTTCGATCGGCAGTGGCCTATATGAATTCAACGTTATGCCCTTTGGCCTAACCAATGCTCCTGCCACTTTTCAGCGCCTTATGGACGCCGTACTCCGTGGGCTTCCACACACTGTTTGCCTGGTTTATCTTGACGACATCATAGTCCATGGGAAAACGTTTGAAGAACTAATCCATAATCTCCAACTAGTATTTACTCGCTTGCTGGACGCTGGTCTTCGACTTTCACCAAACAAATGTTACTTAGCGAAGAAACAAGTTCACTTTTTGGGGCATATTGTCACGGGCGATGGTATCGCTGTTGACCCAGAGAAGGTTTCCGCAATTCGTAACTGGCCAATTCCTACGACAAAGACCGAAGTTCAGTCATTTCTTGGACTCTGCGCGTACTATCGTCGATTCATCCGCGACTTCTCAACCATTGCCAAGCCTCTTACAAGTTTGACCGAGAAAGGAAAGTCGTTCATCTGGACTTCTGCTAGCGAAGAGGCTTTATGTCAACTCAAGGAAAAGCTTACGACTGCTCCAATTCTTGCGCAGCCAAATGAGAATGACTTATTTATCGTGGACACAGATGCTAGTCTATACGCATGTGGATCCGTCTTATCACAACTTCAAGATGGTGAAGAAAGAGTGATCGAGTACCATAGCAAAACATTCACTCGTCCGGAGAGAAATTATTGCGTAACACGCCGGGAACTGCTTGCGGTTGTTAGAGCTGTTACTCACTTCCAACCATACCTACTAGGAAGGCACTTTCTTTTGAGAACCGATCACAGTTGTTTGCGTTGGATGATTAATTTCCGAGAGCCGGAGGGGCAGATGGCACGATGGCTGGAACGTTTACAGCAGTTTGACTTTTCAGTGGAACACCGTCCTGGAAAAAGACATCAAAATGCAGATGCTCTTTCCCGTCGCCCATGCGAACAAACAGGCTGTCGATATTGTCCTCGACTGGAAGAAAAACAAAACTCTTTGGTTCGATTCACAAATAGCAATATTGACATGGGCAAATATCAGAAGCAAGATGAAGAACTTTCAATAGTGTGGCAATGGGTAGAGCAACACCAGCGGCCGACTGCAGATAGTGTTCGAGCGCTAAGCCCGACGTTAAAAGCTTATTGGGGCATGTTCGATGTGCTGGAAATATGTAATGGAGTACTTTGCAGACAAATCGACATACTTAAAGCGATGCACGACAGTCCCACCGGAGGACACTTTGGGGTTCAGAAGACCTTAGCGAAAATTAAGAAGAGATTCTATTGGGTGGGCTGTTCCCAGGCTGTGGAGCGGTACTGCAAATCATGTGTACGATGTCAACAGCGAAGGGGACCAATGAGAAGGAGTCATGCCCGATTACAACCGGTGCACGTAGGCGCCCCTTTCGAACGTGTGGCCATCGATATTCTGGGACCTCTTCCAGTAACAACACAAGGACACAAGTACGTCTTAGTTTTCGGTGACTACTTTACAAAGTGGCCTGAAGCAATTCCTCTGCCCGACCAAAGAGCAGAAACGGTGGCAGAAGCACTGATTACACAGGTATTTTCTCGATTCGGGATCCCTCTACAACTGCATTCGGATCAAGGGAGGAACTTTGAATCGGCGGTCTTTAAGCAAATTCTTCTGATTTTGGGGGTTGATAAGACGCGTACCACTGCTCTTCACCCGCAATCGGATGGAATGGTGGAACGGTTTAACCGCACTCTCTTAAACTACCTTGCCAAATACGTTGCTGATAACCAACGGGACTGGGATATACATCTCCCATTTATGCTTTTAGCTTATCGAACAGCGGTACATGAAGCCACAAAGCAGACACCAGCATTTTTAACTTTCGGAAGGGAACTTCGATTGCCCATCGAACTTGTCACTGGTCCTCCCCCGCAGCCATCTACCACCACATTAGAGTACGTCCAAGATTTGACTCAGCGTTTGGACACGGCATACAAATTTAATCGGCAACAACTTTTGGGTTATAGCCGACGTATGAAGGATCGATATGATCTTAACGCTAAGGCGCAACCATTTTCTTTGAACGAAAAAGTTTGGCTGTATGCCCCAAAGAGAAAAAGAGGTCTTTGCCCTAAGCTACAGAATGATTGGCAAGGTCCATATACAATTGTCACCAAAATGGGCGATGTGCTCTACCGGGTGGTCAAACAAGGTTCAGGCAAGCAGTTAGTGGTGCACCGGGACAGACTGGCTCTCTGCCAGTTGTCATAAGGTAAAGGCATGTCAGCTGCAGAACCTTTAATGAAGTATCGCGACTGAGGACAGTCGGTCTTTTGATGGAGGGAGCTGTGTTACGAGGCCCATCTGGTAGCTCACTAATGCAGTCATCAAAAAAGAAGAAGAAGAAGGGACCTGTCATTCTGCCCAGTCACGCTTCTCGTGAGTTTTTTGTTAGCCGATCTTAAAATAAAATAAAATAAAAAAAAAGAAGTTCTTTTGAAGTCCGCAAAGTTTCATTGTTTTTTTCTCAGCCGATCGGTTACAATACTCTGAGGGTCTGATCTCCCATTAGTTATTGCTTATATAGTCTCAGGCTCGGTTTCGAGACCCAATTGGTTGTCCCGAATCATTTTATTATCTTCAACCCATTTAGACAGGGCTCTATGGACTACCTTTTCCAAGACTTTGCTGATACTCGGAAGGAAATTAATCGGCCGAAGGTTTGTCGACTTAGATGTGTCTCTCTCGAGCATCACTGTCTTCGGTAATATGCATTATTCAGTGCATTGTTCAAAAGGATGGTTTATATTCTACAGCCACTGGCGGCATGCCACAACACTGGAGTTTTTTTTCTTTTTTCAATGACTTGAAGATCATCCCAAGATCCTCTATCAAATTAACGCCCCTTTATTGGCGACGGCATTATTTGCCGTATTATTTGGTAGAACCAAGGTTATCTGGTCGCCAATGGTCGATATCGTTTCGAAGGAAAAAGCTGTTTCCCAAGTCGTGGTTTAGGCGAATGCTGTCATTCACCTTTTGCAATTCCTGAAGACAGCTCACACTGTCGCCATCTTTTTCTGAGGATCTTCGATCAGAAAGAAAACTTCATCCAAGACTATATTACGATTAACTCATCAGTTGAAAATCGGTTCAATTCAGTTGAACATTTCGTTCAGTGCAGTGAAAATGGGAACAAAAAGGTTTTCAGCCAAAGGCTTCACAGCTTTCAGATCGAGCAATATCTATGAGCAATATCATCCGATGATGAGACCCATTATATCGCCACTAACCCCTACTCAGGTAAGGAAATCTCAGTAATATCACCAATAACATGGACAGACAACGACCTGATTTTCTCATCTGATGCCGTAAACTGCGTTGTTACCTAATTTTCTCTGTACTTTAGACCCCGTTCATCCACCTTTATCGGTAACCCTTTCACTCGAGATTCAATTCACTATTCTTCCCTCCGAAAATAAGTAATGTTTCAATTTCCTGATTAAGCGAAACTAAATAATCTGCTCAACAATGTTAGTTTTAACTTCCTTCTTAATCCTAACTCACACATATCCTTAAACGAAACCCCTGCGCTATTTTACTCCAAAATCCTCAGGTGCTTCATTCTTTCAGTTCCATACTCTCCTAAACAGAATTACACTTCATCTCCGCCCTGGTATACCAAGGAACTACGCTCTTTGCGATACAAAAGAAGATCCTCCTCTGCATCTGACCTGTCCTACACTGAATCTGCACAGTTAAGTGAATCGCTCTCCCTTCGATACCGGAACCGAAAGCCAAGAAGCTTTTTCAAGGCAATTGTAATGCGGGGGGTTTTGTCAGTACCCCGCCGAGAAGAATAGCCGCTAAATTAACATTCGATGGCGTTGGTGTTATCGGGATCCGAACTTGATCATCGTGCGTCAGCGGCCGACACACTACCCACTGCGCCACGGCGCTATCACGACTTTCGACCTAATCGCGAAAAAATACGCAACCTAAAGAACGAACCTAAAGAACCCGGTCCCGACTGTCTGCCTGCCATAGTTTAAAAAAGTGTGCGTATCATTTTATTTTACCTCTTACCGCTCCATTTCAAAGCTCTCTTAAGGACTCTTTTCTCACCTTTGGAAATATGCTTATATCATTCCAAGCTCTCATGCCTACCCAAACTTTTCGAGAGCATCGTTTATGATGCACTATTCTTTCACTGCAAACCTATATTTTCTCCTAACCAACATGGGTTCCTAAAAGGTCGAACGACAACCACTAATCTAGACGAGTTTGTTTCACAATCTTTGTGTGCACTCGAAACCGGCAAAGAAGTAGACTTTGTTGCCACTCACAAAATGTTGTTGCAAGGCCTTTGACAAAATGCTTCACCAAATTATTTTCCTCAAGCTCACTGCCTCAGTTTTCCTCCCGGTTTATTATCTCTGATCCAATTAATGCTACCTCCAGTGTCCCACAAGGTAGTCATCTCGGCCTAATGATATTTATTCTAAACATTAATGATGTTGACAGCGTTATTCTGAACTCTCAGCTCTTCATATATGCCGATGATATGAAAATATTTAAACACATATCTTCCCTTGTTAACTCGTGCTCTCTCCAATCTGACCTTAACAGGTTCACTACTTGGTGTCAAAAAAAACATCTCGAGCTCAATGTCAGTAAATACCAAGCCATTACTTACTCACGCAAGCGCTCTTTTTCACCACCCAGAACTTACATTATTCGTAAAGAATAAGTTAATTACGAGTAAGTTTTTTTTTGTTAAGGGTTGCATTCAACTAAAAAAGGCGTCAAATCAATATTTGATTTTTAATTGAGGAAAAACACCAAAATAAATAAATTTTGAGTTTTTTTGAAGAAACTCCTAAAAAAATAACAACAATTAGTCAGCAGAAGGCTAGATTCATTCGAATTGGTTACAGGAGATCAAAAAAAAAATCCAACTTGGACCTAAGAATTTAAAGCTGCAGGGCTGCAATTAACTATACTTCATTAAAACTGGGTCGAATATGACAAAAAAGCTAAAAAGCTTACAACAAATGAATGACTGAAAGAAAGAAATTGCCCCTAAGTTTTAGGATATAGGACTGCATTTCGTACTTCAGCCAAGGCGAATTAATATTTTGCACCAGTTCAATGTACGGAGACAGCTACGTCAAGGTCATAAGGGACCATCTAGTGCCTTCCATAGATGCCCCGTTTCCAGTCACTATTGATCTTATCTTCCTGGATAATCCTCCACCAAGTCATCGAGCGAAAAAAAGGAAATCCTTCAATAATCTTTCAAAATCGATTGAGTGTAAGAAATTAAATTATATAATTTGTCCATAATTTTGTGTCTTATCGTGAGGTAAATTATTTTATGGCAACATTAGGTTGGGCTGGAAACGGCCCCAATTTTAAGCCGATCGGGTATTGCTGGGCTCTTTAACATCCAGGAACCAGAAGTACAATATAGCCTCATGCCTCATGCGCGCAATGGATCTTTCGAAAGGGCCTAATGGAGCTAGTGTACAAGAACTCCATAACGTAAGAATTCGAGAACTCCTTGGAGTTAGTGTCTGGTCACAGAAAACACACAGAAGGCAACCAAGAAGTTTACAACTTCATGACAGATAACACAGGTTCTAGTTGGTGGGGGGAGGCTCTTACGGAAGTACGGGAATAATGAAACCTGAGATGATACCTGTTTAAGTTGTACTGGAGGAGCACCGATTAGCAGGGTGTTACATGCTTGATGATTTTCATATCACAGCGTTTACGGAAAGATGAGACTTTTTAATAGATCAATAATGGTTAGAATAAATACTAATGGGCCGAGATGGCTATCTTGAGGGACTCCGGAGGTGACATTAGTTGAATGAGAAATAAAAGACGAAAGATTGGATAGGGCGATAGTTGGACACTTGATTATTATGTATTTTTTTGTGGATTGGAATAATGTAAGCCTTTTTTCCAAAACTGAGTCTCTATGGCATGGAACATTGAAATAAGGCTAAAAGTGGTAAGTCATCCTTTAAGTTACGAATTTTCTTGATGACAGGATGGAAGTAATATTCACTAACGCGATTTGGGGACAGTCTTTCGTACAACGTTAGTAGTAGTGGTCGGAATGAAGGACCTGGTCAACTAACGATTGCCTGAAGAAATGGACAAAAAACTATTTTGCAATTATTCGAAGAAGTATTGAGATTGCATTCGGTTCAGGTATTGGTGGTAGATAGACTCATATACTCGTAGTTCTGCTAATTCAGTATAATATAATGAAAAAAAAAAAAAAATAAACCGCTTTGGAAGACGTCGTCCTTGATGGCCCGCATTACTTATATTTCTGGAGATAAAATGTTTTATGTATAAGTACCTGATGGTGTGGACCGGAAGCGCTTTACGATAGGCAAATTGTGTTTTCACAGTTTAAATCGTGTTTTCGATGTTCCATGGTACAAATTGTCATAAGTCAATTTGAAAACACATATGAAAGCTACAGGGATGCAGGTGTCGAAGGTTTAAATGGCCCACCCTGTATGATGGATCTCTCTGATTGCTTCCATTTATTTCTAATCATTGTTTCCATTCAAGTTCAATATTTTCTCTTGTCTTGAGCATAAACCACGTAATTTATCACGAGGTTTTCGTTTTATTATTGCCTTCACTAGGAATTAATTATTAACACCCCCTCTTGGAGGAGTAGACGTTGTACAGCATAACATGCATCTGTGCAGTTGCAGCTGACAGCTACTCACTGCCTTGTGTCTGTCAGTATACGAGTACATCCCTACTAACTATGTGAACTATGAGATAATGAGAATTCCATGGCACAAGCACGAGTACTATTCAGACGCCATTTGTAGGTACTAAATAGTTGGTAAGTATGTACTCGTACAGGCATAAAAGTTACAGTACTATTTATTAAAGCAAGAAACCCAAATGTCATCTGCAGTCAGAAAGCATTATTTGAATGTAAATTCCGGCTACAGATAGAGATCCATGTACCCAGACAAGAGACTGAGGGGCACGAGGAGGTGTGGGTTACTTTTGCTTTCTTTTTTTTCCAAATAAATCATTTCAAGGAGCAGTAACATATGGTATGGGCGTATGGAGCGTGAGTATTTACACCCATGTCATGTATTCGACGCGGAGAAACTCCCTTAAGGCCTGGGAAAGGGGAAACTGGTAGATGGGAACCACCTCCTGATGGATTCTTTTGCGCATTTGGAAATAATGACGAACAGTAATGACGATGTTATGGCGGTGTTACATTTTGGCAGCTGTGTTCATGGCGTGTGTTAAAAATTATTTTCTTAAAAAACAACATCAACATGCGTATGATCAGAGGATTGGCTGGGAGGATTCATCATATAAGAGCAGTTTACAACCTACTCGGTGATAAATACTTGAACTTGCGAGAGGCTTTAGAAAAGTGGAAGAATCAGGTTAATTAGTGTTACGTGGGGGTTTATGCTTTAAAACCATTTAAGCTCTTGCAGGGAGCTTGTACAGGGTTGGAGTTATTTAACAGTAAGAAATAAATCTTGTTTATATTTGACGCCCATCCTAAACCTAAGTCGGAAAATACTCGTATGTATCTATTCCGTCTCTGACATCCCTCCAGTGGCGTAGGTGGGACACATGTTTTCCTTAGATACAATATCGGAAACTATCTACTCCATGGTAACAACACTCCCTTGGAGGTAGGGGATGGTTTAGTTAACGGTCTGTCAAGCTGTCTATCATACCGTGAGCTATTACAGGCGAATAGACACATAGGAGCATATGGAATGATTAGACATATGATTTGATTGGCGGCAAAATTGTTAATTGATTACTACTTCGTGTTGTGTGAATTGTATTTCATTGAAAAAGTGCCTTCAAGAAGTCATATCAGTGAAGAATGTGTCCTTCCCCTGACTAATATAATATATAGGATTTTTCAAAAGTCGCGCCTAGATGTCAGTAGTGAATGGTTTTTTAATCCCTTTTTTTATGACATCCTTGACATTTGTAAAGTAGAATTAAGAAAAATTTGAATCATTGATACTCGTAGTTACATAATGGAGCAATGCGTTAACATTTTTAAACTTATTATAAAAATATATTGTAAAATCAATGATTTTTTTTTGGGGGGCTAAACAATCGTCTAAAGGAGTTAAAGGTAAGTACAAAAAAATTTAGGACATTTGAAGACATTTATCCACAAAACTATCAATGGAGATGGTCTCAATTTAAAGGAAGGCACAGGTGATTGTTATTTCCAACAAGATTCAGTTCTAAGTTTCCAATTCAATTAATTTCATGTTATGATGAACTAGCCATTTCGATCATGTGATTGGCCAATAAGTTACTTTTTTATAAAAGTAAAGCTTGTAATGTTATACCAATAGCAACTGCGCAGCTGAAAAACAAGGCTCAGACTGGAAAATGTGATGGATTCGTGGAGAATGTTGACGTTCGTATGGTAGCCTGTAAACGTGCTCTTGGTAGACATCTAAATGTAATTATTTCTCACATATAATCTCTTAGAACCATATTTTTATATAAATAAAGAACATTCGAAAAATCGAAATATTTGCATACTTAATTTTAAGAACTTCTAGGCGCGATTTTTGAAAGACCAAGTTATATCCAGGGTTGATACCTTACTTTCTGAATTGGAGGTTCTTCTTTTTCTTTTTCTTCTGAACACGATATTACCAATAAAAATAGCATGAGTCTTCAGCCAAATAGAGTAGTAGTTTATGGTGAACTAAATCGCTTCGTCAAGTAAAGCGATGCATGTCGAAGTTCAATTCTAGCTTGTTGAATACATTCTTTAGTGCTATCGACACAGAAATAGAAATTCAAAATAATAATACTTATGGGACTTGTTTGACTTTCTTTAAAAATTCGGAACAGGCTTGCGATCAAACCCTATGATAGGAAGTCAGCCATCTCTTGCGGAATGAAAAACGATAATGGCAAATGAAGGTAAAATTCAGGAATAGTGTGCGGCTGTACGAAAAAGATACCAGGCCAGATCAAAATCTATGCGCAACAATAATGGGCAGCTAGTTTCGGACAATGAAAGAGTTGCAGCTCAATGGAGGAGATATGTACTCGAATATTATTATTGTCCACACAGCAGAGGTTCAGGTAACTGCCAACTATTGAGGTAAAAGCAATTCATCGGCATAAGAATAATAAGGCGGCAGGAATTGACCTAATACCATCGAAAGTAATAATATATGCAGGAGAAAAATTAACAGGGAAGTTACACGTGACATAGCTATATGGATCCATCTTGGAGGAATGCAAAGACTCAGTCATCATTCCCGTACTGAAAAATGGTGATCGAACACCAGAAAGGCCGCGTCGATAATGGGAGGACAATATAAGGATGGGTCTAGAAGAGATGGTACAGAACACTGAAACATTGAAGGAATACATTCATGAAAGAGGGGCTTGGCGAAGGGTTGTCAACGAGGCTCTGAACCTGCGAGTTTAAATTGATCGGTTTTAATAATAATAATAATAATACCAATAAAATTAAAAGCAATATTTACTCAGTCTATAACCATAACCTCTAATAAATAAAAACCCTGTACAAGCCGATTCTCTAATCAGCAAAAATAAGAATTGGGTCAAAATCTTAACAACAGAGTCATAATCAACCCGCGGATAATAAGAAAGTTGGAAGGAAAGCATCTTGTGAGACTATAGGCGCCTTGTACCATAGCTTTTTAATCGTCTTCCTGATAAAAAGGATAATGGAAAAACTCGGTATGAAGCTTCGTCAAAGTCTGAGAAGGATTCAAAATATTAGAGTACACCACAGGAAATGTCCAATTTTAAGTGATAAATGTAAAATCCAATATTTATTTTGTATATATTAAGAATCGTAACAAATGTATTATATAACATAAAGACAAACAAAATACGAACTATGACATCTATAATTTTTTTCAGGATTCGGGTTCTACTCTACCTTTCTATAAACTTGATAAACACTTCCATAAGGTAGGTACGTAGGTATCAACTACCAAATAAGCACTTTTTTGATAGTACACCTTGCATGACTTATGCAGCAGATGTAAATGGATGTCACTGGAATATCATAGGAGAAAACAGCTTGCATTATACATGTGACTAATTGGCTTTTGTGGGAGTCGAACTCAGTGTCAGCCAACGAGTTCATATGTACGTTATAGTCTTTAAAGGTTTTTACGCTTTGGACAAAATTACTTCAGATTGCGAAAAAGTTAATATTCTGTTGAAGAAATATTAGAAAAGTACAGTTCGGAAGAAGTTCAAATTGCTGGCATTGTTATGCCATGGAATCTCTTTCCCATTGCAGGCTGCTTTTCAGCTTATTTCGCATACACTATGGTTCAGTTTGGCACCTTAAGCTCAGAAATGTGTACATTTCTACGTGGTGTAGTTTTTGGGCAAGGGTTTAGGCGGAAAACAATAAAAAACGGGAATATTTACAATTAAGGTTTTTATTTTTCTTTAAATCCAAAAGCCTACTTCATCAAGTAGTAACTGTTAGTAGTTTTTGAAAAGAAAAAACTAATTTAAACAAACAAATTTAAAATTGTGAAGGTAATCTTGTCACCGACTCGCAGAAACTAGAGAACTTGTTCAAGCATAACTTCCAACAGCTGCTCAGCGGGCCTGACCAAGAGAGAGTGATAGGACAGAAGAAAACCCAGCGCCAGTCGATGAACTAATCCCAGCTGATGATGACATTGACATCATTACAAGCTCCAACAAAGCTGCTGCCGAGATGGTCATTTTTTCTATATAGGGTTCGTGCATGTTCAAGAATGTACATTCTTATGGCGTTTATTACACAACCTGGAAGATGGTTTGTGTCGAAGATGTTCATTCACTACTCTCCGGGGGTGGTTGTCCTAGATAGGATTTTTTGAGAGATTCGACTGAATTTGTCGCGTTGGTTGTAGTTCACAGTAACTATTTTGTTTCCATGTCATTAAGGTGTTATATAGAAAATGCACTCACAGAGTTTGAATTTCGAAGTGATCTTATGCTGCGAGTGTTATGCCTTCGTCAGCATTTTTTTTATCATCTCTCGTTCACAACTGATGTTGTTGCACAGTTTTTCCGTATGGGAATTGTCCTTGGCTATGGACAGACTTGAACTACAGACCTTCCGCTCAACAGTCGATGATGATTACCATCGCACCACGACCACCCCCTAAGGCTAACGCTAAGTTTTTTTAAAGCCGGCGATGATGTTCTGGTAAGGATCATGTTGCAGAGAATCGGTGAAATTTGGGAAGATGAAAGCATGCCCAACATATGCCGACTGGCATACCAGCCCCATATTCGAAAAGGCTCAATGTCGCCTACAGTGTACTATGTGAACGTCTTAGGCCGTTTTGCATCACACTTATAACCACGTATCAGTGTGGGTTCCGGCCTGTCAAATTGACTATAAACCAGATTTTCACGTTATGCCGGATCCTGGAAAAAATAAACGGGTTCCAAGTCGATGCTCATCACCTTTCATTGACTTTAAAGCTGTGTACAACAGCATTCATCGTCAAGAGCCGATTTCGGAATCCCGGGAAAATTGATTCGGATTTGTCGCGCCACACTAGAAGACTCGCGATGCACTGTGCAGTTTGGACCCGACACATACCTCCGGACCTGTCCAATCATGCAGCAGATTTCGGCAAGGAGATGCCCTGTAGTGCGATTTTTTCAATTTAGTCCTTGAAAGGATAGTAAAGCAGGCAGGTGTGAACATATCTTCTTCAAGAGCGTCTAACTGTTGGGATACGTGGACGACACTAACATCATTGCAAGCTCCCAGTGCAGCGTAGTAGAGGCATTCACGGCAATTGAAGAAAAGGCAGGCCTCGTTGGTTTAGAAGTAAAAGAGGATAAAACAAAATACACTCGTAAGAACATATGGTCCGTCGAACACCGCCTTGGGCAGTTACCAAATATAATTACGTAACAAATATAATTTCAAGGTAGTTACTCCACAAACGACAATTTAGTGGAGATCCGATGAAGAATCATCCTGGGAAACCGGTGCTACTTCAGTTTGCCAAAACGGTAGGGGTCTAAGCTCCTAACAAGGAAGTCCAAAATAACTTTCCACAGAACACCTATCTTATCAGTTCTGCTTTATGGAGTCGAATGTTAAAGGATAAGCAAGAAAGCAGAGATGATTATGGGCTCTTACTTCGCTTGCTTAGATGGCGCTACAGTTCGGGTTGAACCTAGGCCTAAACCAACAAGCCTCTCCAACCGGCACGATCTTTGGCCAGCTGTTTCCAGTGCCGCACGCTCAGTTGGTTAGGTCCCTTTCCACCTGTGCGCGCAACCTTACATGCGGTCTTACTCTGCTGCGTCGTTAACCGGGATTGGAGTCGGGGACTCTTCGGGCTTCAGCGGTGATGTCCATTCGCTCTACATGGCCCAGCCATCTTAGACATTGGATCCGTAGACGTCTAAGACCGATGTCGCTGTACAGCCCGTACAGCTTTAATTATTAAGCTATCACGAGGGGATTCAAAAGTAGTGATAATCGAAATAAAGCGCGGTGATTATAGTTTAAAAAATGGTTTATTTTTCTACCTAGCCTTCTAGCAAGTCAATACATTTAGTTTATTTTTTTTCTAAGCCTGGGATTCCCTTAGAAAGATTCCCTTGACCTTCTCAAAACCGGTCAACAGCTCACATAGCTTGGTTATCGTCTTCAAATTTCTTGCCTCTGATCGAGCAATTCGACCACCGTTGCAGCCATCGCAGCTTTGCAAGCTGGTGCGCTGTTTTGGTGAAACATCACTCCAGCTCACAGTTTGTCGAGTCTTTTTCTCTAATGAATTTCCGCAATCTTCTTATTTGGTCTGTATAGTAAGACCGTCGGGTCGGTGAGGAGGCTCGCTTCCAAGTGATTGATTGCTATTTGGTGTCAGGATCAAAATGGTGAATGCAAGTCTCATCCATGGTTAAAGTAATAAAAACATTTCCAGACTTGCTTGGAACTTCTCGAGATTCACCTCTGAAACTCATTTTTTCTTTTGCTGGTTGGCCAACATTCTCACGATGTTAATCTTCAGGGGATGTTCTACTCAGCTTAAATTTAGAGGAGCAGGTTCTCCCAATGTTTTCAACAAGTTGCTCTGGATGTCTTTGGTAGATGATAGTTGTTTAGTTTAATTCATGGGACGCTCACTTGTCGGGGTTTTCATACCTTCCTAATAGAGATAAGTGTGATTATTCTCATGAGCGGTAATCCTATGTTTTGTGAAATGTCTCCGACCATTTTGGGATGGTTTGGGTTCGCATTATCCTCGACTTTAAAATATTGTCTTTTCCGGTTTCTTGAGTTTTCGTGGCTTCCAAGCGGAACTTATTAAACCGTCGCATTATGTCCCATTTTAAATTCATAAGAGACGAGAGAATTTTTCGAGAAAACAAAATGATTGTAGGTACTTGCAATGAATACAAAAATCTCACACTTCCCCTTTGCCTTAGAAAAAAAATCATCCTTACGGCATTTCTTTGTCCTTATCTTTACTCAATCGATAGAATTGAATATTTCATGGAGTACGACCTAAATAAATGGTTTTCCGTTAACATGGTTTTGAATTTAAGAGTTGACGAGCAAAAGGATTACTTTAAAAATGGCGAGGAGTTTCGGAAGAAATTACTCAAACAAAGTTCTTGGCAATAAAATTATTAAGACTTAAAAAGAAACATTGGTGGCTTGTCACATCGTATATAAATCCTTAGGGCGGTCGAAAGTCGTGATAAACATCCCTACGATGTCCTCCTAAAAAAGACTAATTTGAAGGAAAAAGGCGAGCAATAAAACCACAACCACGATTCACCAGCCAATTTATATCCCCACACACTACGTCGAAACAACATAAAGCCCGCTCCATAAAAGCTTCTTTAATAAAGGAGCAATTTACTCACACGAAATTGACTTGAAAGCAATCCTTACGTATTATGATTGCTCCTTCAAGGATTTAATTGTTTGTACTTAATATATTCGTGGAGCCACCCTTTGATTATTATGCCTCGGCAAAGACTGCGTAGATTCGGTAATAAATATTTGACTTAAATATTTAAACGACGTTTAGCTACTGTTTGATCAAATCGGAAATTAATTGCTTGCTTGCGTTGCGTTTTTCTTTTCATCGTCAAGAGCTGACATCGAATTGAAATGCTGAAGCATCGACATTCAGTCACTGCAACTCACCCCTGTGGAGCAGGAGAGGGAGTGGAATGCAATGGTAATTCACCATTGCATACCGAGGTATACACGAAAGGCTAGTCGTATAATGAACTTTCCACTGCTTTACGAATTCTATTAATACTTGAAATGTCGACACAGAATACGAACAAGGGGGATGGAAAAATGGTCGGAGGGGGTGTTCCGCACAAATGACAAACAAAAATGTCTGTACAAAGTGCCGAAAAATTAAACTTGAATTGCGACAGTCTCAATGGCAGCAGCAGCAACTGCATTCCGCACTTATTTGCAATCCGGAAGGACATGAAACGACAACGAGTACGATGATAATCATCATGAGGGTAGAAAAACATAGAAAATCAATATCCACCATCAATATGGGAAGCGGAACCATCTCCTCTCGAGGCAAATTCGAAAAGAGCAGAATAAATATTAAACAATACAATGAGTGCGAGCGGGGGGATGCGGCTGCCTCGAACGTCGCGAGTATCTACGACAGCGAAAACAAGCACACCAGAGGGAATTGCAGAATGAAAAAAGGAGCGAAGGAACATAACAAAACAACCCACAACGGTCGGTCGGCCGGTGCCCATTCAATGATAAAACGAAAATCTGCGCGCATACTTGCTGTCTTGGGCACCCCACCCGGTATGCTACAGCCACCTACCACCACCATTGAAAAGTGGTGGGAAGAACGCGTTGTTGTTGTTGCTCCTGTTTTTCCCTTATTCGAATACATATTTGTGAGTAACAAAGTTTCCTGTTTTATGGGATTTGAATCAGCTCGGTGCGGGAGCTGGCAAGAGCACGGATACGTAAGGATGCTTGCATACTGATGGATCAGATTCAGGTTGATGATGCATCAAAGGATGATTATGAGATGGAATCCCTTTTATTAGTTTGGAAAACTTTGAGGCGACAGGGGGTATGTTTGGAATGTAAACACTGCCGTGACAGATTGGCGAATAAATTTTGATGGAAATTCTTTTATAAGGGCATGTGCGTGTGTGCTTGTACGCAATATGAATCCACAGGCATCCTTATGTGAATTTGTATCTGGAGTGTACTTTAAAAGGATACGTGTGTATGTACATATGACGGAGAATCACTTCGTCGGAAAGTATTCAAGCGGAGAGAAATAAAGTGACGGAGAAAGGGTACGTATGAGCGGAGAGAAATAAAGTGACGGAGAAAGGGTACGTATGAGCTCTTCCATTGCACTTTTCATGTCAGAATTTCGGTTGACGTTTTTATTACAATATATTGATCTTTTCGTGGTTTTTCCCTTTACCTGTGGGTTGAGTCACACCCCGGGAAAATTCGAAATGAAAGCTGCCACGACTTTTATGACTTCCTAGTTTGTGCATGGTCTTCCAAGCAATTATAAATCCGACGCGCCTTAAACAACAACTTAACGAAGTTGTGCACACAGCAAAACATAGATAACCATCCATTAATAAACACCTAGAATAACTTCCTACCTCTTAACTCCTCCCAACCCCCTTTAGTCCTTTTGGCAAAATGCTTTCCTTAAGACAACACTAAAAAGAAGAAAAATAAAAACAAACAAGCAAGAAGTGTAATCCTTTTCTTGCGTGCTTAACGGTTCAGATTGATCGCGAGTCCGTTTTTTACTGGCAATTATGTTTTAGATAAGATTTGTTTACTTTCAAGAGCAGAGGATAATGACCCTAAGAGTCAGATAATCGATTTTCAACTAAGCTTTACGGGAATTGTTTTAAACAAAAAGCCAGGGATGCATTGTAGCTGTTTAAATGTTACACATCTTGGGTCGCTGTTGAGAGCAATAAAATCTTTAAAAAGATCCCAGCAAGAGCTGAAAATGGTAAAGGAGATCTAATGCTGATGGAATCAACATTTTACCCTTTTCAGCAACAGTGTCCGGGGTTGAAAGTAATTATTTGTAATGGTTTTTTCGGTTTCTGGTGGCGCAGAATGTATCAAAGGAAGATGGAATGTTACCGGAATATGTCAAATTGGTTTTGACATACGAATAAGGGATGCAGACATACAGACTACTTCATGGGGAGCCATACCCCTCCAATCATTATAAAATAATTTGTCGTAATACTGGCGCACGAGCAGGGCCTCGTGATGCTTAAGAATAACAGAAAGCGGAGGGGGTATTGATCAGCAAGCCATTTAAGACTCCCAATGCAGTCTGGGATGAATACACAGCCTTAGAGTAACAGGATCCCAGACAGATAGTATGTACGAGAGGAATGTGTTCGAGGAGGATGCCTAGAAAAATAGCAAGTCGAAGATGCGCTTCATGCTATTGATGGGGCGATGAAATACAAACACTCAAAACGAACTGCCTTAAGGTCCGACGTAAAGTTCAATGGTCCAGAGGTGGAGTCGCCTTTCAACGAATTCTGAAGACCTATAGGCAGACGAGACGGGCATTACCAAAATTTTCAAATTTGCGATAAAGCCGACCTCAACCCATAGGGCAAGGCCTGCAGAATAGATTTAACTAGACTAACATCCTGTAGATCTTCACAAATAACATGCCCAATAATGCTGAGAACCATTGTGGAGCAACTGTTTCCCGAAAGGCTATATACATACTATGTCCCCGATTGTTTCTTAAGCATTTAGTTTTTAATTGTCAGAAAACTACAAAATTGTAAAGGGTGGTCCAACCATAATGCACGATGTTAATTGTGAGTCACACCTTAACGTCAAGTTTTTTTGCCCAACTTAATTTGACATTTCTTTGTTTCAGTGTTTGACAAATTCAACCATGGAGAGGTACACAATTGAGCAGCGTGTTAGGATTGTTGAAGCCTTTTACGAAAATGGGCGTTCAAATCAAAATGCGTTTCGTGTACTTCGTTATTTTTTTGGTCAGCATAATCGACCAAATGTGTCCACAATCGGTAGAATTGTGCGCAAATTTCAGGGTCTGTAGGAAATGTGAAAACACCTGTGCAAGTTCGCCCAGTTCGTTCTGCGGCAAACATTGCTGTTGTTCGCGATAGTGTGGCAGACGATCTGCCAGTCAATCTCGACTCGTCGTCGTGCCCAACAATTGAACATCTCACGAACATCACTGATGCGAATTTTGAATAAAGATTTAAATTTACACGCTTACAAGGTTCAATTGACTCAAGAGCTGAAGCCTACTGACCATTTCAAGCGTCGTCAATACGCCGAATGGTTGGTTGAACACATAGAAGTGAATGGTGACGTTACAAAGAAAATTATCTTCAGCGACGAGGCACACTTTCACCTCAGTGGATTCGTTAACAGAATTGGTTAACATTTGCCCAAATGCACCAATTCTGTCAATTGAATAATGCATATTATCCAGCGCATTGGAAGACAGCAGTGGTGCAATCAATATCCAAGAGGGGTAAAGACACCTCTAACCCATCAAATCTTCGGTTGATAAGTCTCCTTCCAAGTGTAAGCAAGGTTTTCGAGAAGGTGGTCCATAGAGCCCTATCTAAATAGGTTGAGGACAATAAAATCATTCCGGATAACCAATTTGGTTTCAGAGCGAGGCATAATACTATTCATGCTGTGTCGAAACTGGTGTCGGATTACCAATGGAACAAATGCAATAACCAATGCACGGATGCCTGTCTGATTGACTTAGAAAAAGTCTTCGACACAGTATGGTTAGAAGGTCTTTATTACAAGCGGTCTTGGGGGTGATCGTGATGCAATGGTAATCCTCACCGACTGTTGAGCCGAAGGTCTGTAGTTCAAGTCCGTCTATGGTCAAGAACAATTTCTATACGGAAAAACTGTGCAACAGCATCAGTGAATGAGTGATGATCAAAACGTGCTGACGAAGGCATAACACTCGCAGTATAAGATCACCTTAAAACTCTGTGTGTGCATTTCCAATATAACACCTCAATGACATGGAAATAAAAGAGTTACTGAGAACTATAACCAAAGCGACAAATTTAGTCGAATCTCTCAAAAATCCTATCTATCCAACCACCCCCGGAGAGAAGTGAACGAACATCTTCGACACAAATCATCTGCACCCCGCCCAGATTGTGTGACAAACACCATAAGAGCGTACACTCTTAAACCTGCACGAATTATAAAAAAAATTAAAAAAAATGCTATATATGATTTTTGACATGTTAATCGGTAAAGTTCGTGAAAAAAGTGAAAAATGGCAAATGTGACTTCTACCCAAACATTTGATATTAATAGCGGACTGCAAAGGGCTACGGTGAATTCGCCGATTCTTTTCAAAATTTACTTCCGTGATTTGATAACTTCTCTTCACCATTCAATAGCGTATGCGGACGAGTTAATCACGTACAGATCAGGTCCAATAATCGATGTTATTGTCACTCTCTTGCACTGTGATTTCGAAAAAATTCAGCAATATTGTGATGACTGGAAGTTAAAAATCAACTGCCAGAAATCAGAAACTATTCTGTCCTGAACGCCTTTGTCTAGGGTCTCTCGAGACACTAAAAATTGACGCAGGTTCTCAATTCTTAGACCGGACGGGCGCCCACTGGCGAAACAAAGTGTAGTCAGATACCTTGGAATCTGGCTAGACCAGTATCTACATTTTGACAAACATACAGATGCTGCTCTGGCGAGGGCCCGGGGCGCTGACAAGATGGCTGTTTCATTGCAGCCAACTTGATTCCAGAGTGAAGGCAATCTGCTACGTGGTCTTAATCAGGTCCATCATTGCCTATGTATGTCCCGTGTGATTCAATGTGAGAGACAGCTTAATGAAAAGGATTCGGGTGTTTGAAAGACAATGTCTCAGAACTTGTCTCGGATTACATAGAACAGCCAAATCTGAGCACACAAAATTTTAACCGAATAGGGTCCTATACAATAGGTCCAGGGTGGATAATTTTCTAATAAAACTGATCCGAGGTCACGATGCGAGGACAATGGCTTCGATCAATAACCTGACCTCCGGGGCTTACTTGCCTAATTACATGTACCACGAGAAAGTGTGTCTTAGCGGCTTTGTCCCCCCAGAGGCATTCCCAATGTGGGCTTCCACATGGCCCGTAAGCCCGTGGAGCGGCGACTCCTCTACGAACGTAATGGGTTTAGTAGATTAGTTTCGCACCATGATCGTGGAGAGGTCGTCTGACGACCTCAACGCTTTTGGTGGCTGGAGCGGACTGGTTCAGTGGTTAATATTAATAGGTCAGACTCTTTAAGGCAAGGCTTGTCACATGCCAATGACAGGCTTACATAGACTAGGGTAGGTTAGAAGAGGTTGGAGTAGGTGAGGGCAGGCTAAGGCAGGCCAAGATGGCAGGTAGTTTTAGTACAGTTTTAGCTTTAATTAAAACAAATAAAAAATTAAAAACATTAAAAAAATTACAAAACAATAACGAAAACAAAAAAAAAGATGTACATATATATATATTTTAATTAAGGTAAGGTTAAGTTATAAGTTATAAGTTTCTTTCCTAAAAAAATTATCTGATGCTAAGTTTTTTTTAAAATATCACTTTTCTTGGCCCAAGTTGTTTATTTATTATATTTTAATTATTATAAGTAAATCGTAAGGCAGAAAGGCATAACCTTAAATTTTTCTAATTGCTTTAGAGTTTCCGTATAGGGCCAGTAAGCTATTTTATGTCAGTTATTATTTAAGCTCGTTTTAAGCACTTTTGTCTAGGGTAAGTAAATTCTGAAAAATATAAAAACAAAAATGAATTAAAAAAGAAAAAAGTAAGTATAAAGAGTCAAAAAGGCACGCTCAATGATTCTGTGGAAAACCGGGTGTAATAATACAAAAATACCCCCAAGAGCGGTTGATGTGTTTCTAAACCGAAAGTAAGAAAACTGCAACTACCCCATAACACAGTTTCTATCAGGCCGCGGAAGTTATCGCTAATATCTGCACCGATTTGGTAATGATAACTACTCTCATTGCTCAGAGTGGCAAACTAAGAGGAGGAAGTGAGGCTGTAGACGCTTCACATAATTACGAGGCGCTATGGTATATCTACATATGTGCCTTCATTAATTAGACGAATGCTGGAATGAGAATAATGCAAGTTGGATTTCTGCGCATTAGTAAGAAACGTGCAAACTATGGAGAGTCGAGGCTACAAGGAGAGCAGTAGAAGCACGAGAGTGCCAATTCCGCGAAGTAATACCTAACTCCGGTTCCATGGGGAGAGTGGCTGACAAATGTAGGATGTTGCGAATACCAGTGGATTTGCTAATTCTGCTTCCCAATGACGCTAACCACTGATTTCTATGAAGATTCCCTATCCATTTGTCGCATCCGAAAAAAATCCGGAAAAAAATTGGGGTACGATGGGGACTCTCTGGCATCGTTCGGAAACTACTTAAGAAATGGAAAATTTAAAGTATAAATTGTTGAATTTCTCAGTGGAGTAGAAAATGTTGTATATGGTGTCCCACCGGGATCAAAATTAGGTCCATTATTGTTTATAATATATGAAAACGATCTGCTATCAGTGCTGAAATATAGTACGAAATACGCCTATGCGGAGGACACAGCGATCGACACAGCTGCAAGATTAATGCAATATTTTACAGGATTTTCGTTATTGCTCATTTTACAGAGATTTGATATTTTGATATATTGTTATCTTTCTACTGGAACATTGTTTTTAATTTATTAAGAGTGTGTGAAGGAACAAAAAAAAATGGGTAAACAATTTAAAGGAAAACGAAAAAAAAAAACCTTCAATATAAAAGAAACAAAAACAATAGAAGGTTATGGGTATACGATATATGTATATGTCTAAGGATATGAACGTATGTAAAACAATGATAAACACATTCATATTTATGTGTGAATAAATAAACAGAATAAACAGAACATGAATAAATAAATAAGATCAATTCAACATTCGCTCTTAGATGAATATCACGAGTTGATGCCAAAGTAGATCTAGCATCGTTTTTAAGAGCTTATTTTATGAGTCTTGCAATTTGTTTATGTGAGTTGCAGCGTCGCGTCACCCCATACTTATCTTCCATACAGCAGGAAGATCATCTTGTGCAATAAAATTTTATTGTCAGTGGAAAGTAGTGACTTAATAAATGGGTATAGCATCTTTACTGCTATTCCTATTTTCTTTATATTTGTGGCGATATGGTCCTTAAATGTAAGATTGGTATCTAAATAAATGCCAATTTATATGGCTTCCATTCAGTTGAAGTTGAGAGCTGGGAAGACAGCAAGACTTTCTTTTCCGAGTAGAAAGATAGCCTGCGTTTTTCCTTCATTAAGTTTTATTTTCCATTTGTGGGAATATTTTATTAATATTCCCATTCCATTTTGCGAATTCATGAGATGAAAATTTTACGGTGTTATCTGCAAATATGGCTGTATAACAGTGCGATAACTTTGGTAAATCCGACAGGTAAATGTTATAAAGGACCAAGGACTGAGTCTTGTGGTACATCCATTTCAAAGTGTACTAAGTCGGAGACACTACTATTAACATAGACTTTGAAACAACGACTGGACAGGAAACTATGGACTATTTTGCAGAGATATGACGGAAAGTTTAAATGTATCATTTTTTATATCAAACCGTCATGCCAAATAGAGTCAAATGCCTTTTCAATGTCTAATGAAACCATTCCAGTAGATTTTCCTTCTGACCGATTTCTTTTAATACAGTTGCCTAACCTCAGTGCCTGATGGGACGTACTGTGGTGACGCCTAGAACCCAACTGTTCGTGGGGAAAAATTGTATGAACATTGTGAACTTTAGGATTTTCTTCTTTAATACCTTTTCGTATACCATATTGAGGTTGCTTAGTAGGTTGATAGGGGTATAACTTTCCGGAATTTTTAGAGGTTTACCAGTTCTTAATATGGGTACCACTTTTGCAAGTTTCCATAAAACAGGAAAGTATTCCATTTTAAGACATGCTTTTATGATGAATACTATGAATTGTATACCTACTATGGGCGATTACTTTAAATAAATGTTTCTTAACATGCCAAGCCCTCCTGTTTTCCTGGGCTTATTTAATATAAATTGTATATCTTTTTCATTAACAAAAATAGTGGAAGAAGAATTATTTGACTTTGCTTCTAAAAAAGATTGAATGGTGTTGTTTACAAGAGTGTTGGGGCGTGCATCACCTAAGTTTTGTATGACAATATAATTGTTCGAAAAAATGTACGACAATTACATTGGCTTTTTCGACATCGGTAGAGTCTAAAGACAAAACTTATGGACATTCGTCCGCCGCATATTCCAAAAACCAAAATTAATATAAAAATGCATGACATAGATTGGATTAATTGAATCACATCTGAGGTATGGTATACCAGCGTAGGAAAGAGCGTCGCACATGCAACCCCTGCAACAGCTTCAAATACGACTCAAAAAAGTAGTGCAAAGAGCTAGGCAAAAAAAGCGAGGAGCATCACCAAAGACCAGCCTGAAATTCTAGCCAAAGTGATTGAAAACTTGAATACGAGTAAAGGTTCAAAAAAGGTCGGAAAAACAAAGAAGCTCCTGGCGCTGGACCGTAACTCGATCCGTATGCTCGTCGGAGTGATCACAGGACACTGTCCCATTGGAGCAATGCTCCGGAAATGGGACTCGGGATCCAGCGATCGCTGCCGGAGCTGCGGCGATGAGGAAGAAACTGAGACGATCCAACATCTGCTTTGCCACTGTCCAGCTCTCCAGAATCGACGCCTAGTGTCGCTAGGCCAAAGATTCTTTACAGAGATTGCGGACGTGGCTAATGCAGATATATCGGATCTTCTAAGATTCATCAAGAGCACGGGGTGGTTTCAGCCACCACGTGATAGGACAGGTTAATTTTATGTGTACCCACACAAACAAAGGGAATCACAATGAGCCTCTTGGCCTTCGTGTGGAAGTCATGTCTAACCATCACACTCCCCTTCTCAAACCTAACCTAACCTAAAGGTCCAAATAACATTTAACATTTAACATTTATTAGTGTAAATATTGCTTACACTAACAAGATAAGATACATCTTATAATTGTGCAAGCCTTCAAATTAGCAATTAGTTTGATGTGTGTAAGATGTGAATATTAAATTAAATTTTAGAGACAAATGGAAAAAGGCATACTGAATATAGTGATTATACATACCAATTAGTCATTAGTGGTAGTTTCAACGGCCAGATAGCGAGAGAGAGAACGTTTAAAATTGTTAGTATGTACTTCTAATTCTCCTGATATTAATGGGGAGGGAATTCCACAACCGACTGGATATAACAAAGAACTGACGCTCGAAGTTTAAGCAGTTGTAAGTTGTTTGTATGAGCATACACAATCTGTCTGACTGCATAAAGCGCAACTTCTTGAACAGGTAGTTACGTTCTTTGGTTTGCATGATGTTACGTAATAGTCATAATGTCCTATATTTCAGTAGTTTGTTAAAGGAGTATCCGTATAACAATTTCGAGTACGAGGAGACGTGATCGTATCTTCTTAAATTAAAAACGAATCGGGCGATGTTTTGAATGCGACATTTAGCTTCCGTCTTGAAACATAATCCTGACAGCAGAATACCTCACAGCAATATAACAAAATAGGTACAAGGAGAGTTTTCGCCAATAAGAGTTTTGCCCGAGTGGGGATGAAGTGTTGGGTGGTCCAGACAGCACGAAGACCTCCATAAATCTTACCAACTGTAGCATTTATCTGTGAGCTCCACCCAAGTTTTCGATTAAATATCAGGCCAAGGTTTCTAGCGGTTTCAACGTACTCTATAGGTGCTTGTGCTAATGTTGTGCTAAAATTGGTGGAAAATTAGTAAGATCCAAGTTTCTTTTGTGTATTACCGCTTTTGATTTATGGGCGCTTAATCGTAGATCGTATTTAGTGCACCAATTTAAAATAAGCTGGAGATCTTCATTCGTGAGCGTCACGGCTTCGTTAACACGATCAAGAGGACGACTCACGTAAATTTGTGTGTCGTCAGCAAACATATGTATTGAGCAATACTCATCTCTAAGTTTTGAGCATAGGGTGGTGTGGTTGACTGTGTCAAATGCTTTAGAGAAATCGAGTAAAGTTAAGAAAGTGGCATGGTTTTCATCAGTAGCTTTCCTGATGTCATCAACGATCAGTAATAAGGCAGTTTTACAGCTTCAAGAAAGATATTTTTGAATTTGCACTAAGATTGTTTTTTAAACACTTTAGAAAGGTATGGTAGAATTGATAGAGGTCTGAATTCCACTGCGGAGCCTAATGACTTCTTAGGCATAGGGATAACCTTTGCCCTTTGAGAATTTGGCTTTTTTAGACTTTAAGGGTACATGCTTATTAAAAAGTGCGACAATACTGTCTTGAAGGTAAGTAGTCTGATCATTGACTAAATGCAGCTGGTAGATGTGTAGCCAATTAGCATTAGCAACGTCCTGTCGTAAGAGAGTGTAGTCGATATTACGAAAGTCCCTATACGTGAAGGTAGGTCTGGTAGTAGATAGTAGATAGTAGTTATCCCCTTGGTACGTAAGAAAAAGCAAGTCATGCTTTGAGAACCCTGGTGCTGAAAGTTGACTTCAAAGCAATGCCTTGTTTTTGTCCGATACGAATATTCCGTCTAGTAAAGTGAATGCAGTGCTTGTAAAGTGAGTGGGAGTAGAAGTGTTAATAGGAGTACGGTCAAGTGAATTCATATGGTCCAGAAAACCAATTGAGCGAGGTTTGTCTAAGAGATTGCAGTTAAAGTCTCCACAGATTATAATATTAGTGTAACTACATGCCATCTCATCGAGGACATTGAATAGTGGTTCGAAGGCAATGGTGTTATTTGGTCTGTAAACAACCCCTATCATGAAATGTTCATAACCTAATGGAATGTTTAGAAAGATATAATCAATGGGGCAAATAAACATCTGAAAAAAACGTACAAATTATTTTAAGGACATAGCAAATCAACATCGGGCAAGTGAGTGTTTTGGGCCACCCTGTACTTGTGTAATGGATTTAGCAATTTAACAAAAATACTGCTGACTTGTTTTTAACGATATGTGAGGCAAAGTGACAAGCAAAAAAATCGATTTGATTAGATTACTATTTCGTCGGCAAGTATTGACGAAAAACACGAAATAAATAGAATCAATTTCACGCAGTACAAATACACGCTCTTCCTCTACTAAGCAAACATTCTAAGCACTTATCCCATGAGTTTATTACAGCTATCCCGCAAAGATCCCAGACAACTATAATCCACACCAAAGCAAACATCAGCAACTAATTAAAGTGTTCGCTAAAATGTTAATCAAAACCAGTTTCACGCAGTTTTTGCGATATCCTGGTTCTGATTGATGTGTACACTGCCAACGAAGTACATAAAACACTGACTGATGTGTACAGAGGACTATGGGCGTATTCCTTGATACTAATATATATGTGTTGAGTCTACATGCATATGTTATACTATTGCAAGTAAATAAACACTGTGGAGCGATCGCCTGTGACTCCTGAAGTGATATGAAATAATTACTCGCGAAATTAAAGCTTTTGTCGGGAAAATAATTGCTTTCAGACCCGGAGGGAATATCTCAGTATTCTTTTACTCATTAACGAGTTTGCGACGACACCGGAGGGATTTTCAAACGGGCTTCGGATGAATTCTTCTTCTCCTAATTGTGCTACTTTGACTGCTTTAATAACTCATGTCTCACTATTATCAATGAGAATAATGCAAACGGATACTTACTTGGATGGGAATTATTCAAATTATTCTGATACTCCTGTGCGTCTCAAAAAGGCTCCTTTGTTTCGTAGAATTTCTAAAAGTAAAAAGAGTATGGAATTTAAAAGGTTGGTACTTAATGATGGACAAAGTGACGGGTAAACAGCGTTCTACGTTCAAGTAAATTGGGAAAGTGTATGCAGCGTACATACTTCTAATTGAAGGAAGACACTGGTAAGCAAGTTGAGAGGCAAGGAAAATGCGAGAGGGTTTCTGGCAGTATATTATGTACCCGATTAAAGAGGGACATAATAGAGGTATGGTATTGAACTTTAAAGAGATAACTCAATACTCGTGTCAACGATGTCCTTCAATAGCTAGAGGGTGTCATTCTCTATTTCGCACTATTTTTTAACATTAAATTATCATTGCCATGACTGTTAAAGCTTAGGAGATTTTTAAGTATGGATCAATACACACTTGCAAGACGTGTTAAAATAGTGAAAATCCATTACAAAAAACCGCGAAAATATCGTGAAGAGTATCATAACGTTGGTAATACTTCTGTTCATTATCCAGCGCCTTCTCACAGAGCTATCGTGATATCAATTGATAGATTTAAATATCTAGAAGAGGGGTGTGAAGCTGGAAAGTTGATTTCATTTAAGGTAAGCTCTTTGGACAACATATAGGATTTACCCTATTTCCACTGCATTTTGCATAAAGATCATGGCTTCCATGCTAATAAAAATCCAAAAATACAATATAAGATAACGCTGATTGGTCGCTGAACATTTAAAAAAAATGTCATGACTCTGTATACAGAACTTTTTCTTTGCATCACTCGACGATGGACGTTTTTATTTTTCTGGGTAGGTAAACAAACAAAATTTTATAATATGGATAAGTACAACAACAACCAACCACAAGCTCTACTAAAGAACATTGACTGCTTTCGTCGCCACATACTACCAAGCAGGAAAAGCTCAAAAAGAAGGCTCCCGAAGAACATCATGAAGATGCACCAATTGATATTCCTTAAAAGTACTCGTTCTTCTATTATCCTCTTTTCTCTTTCTTAAGTGTTTCTCTTGTTAAATTATTACTAAATGTTGCTTGCTATTGTTAAAGAAGATGCTTTTTATTTCCTAATGTTTTGAATATGTTGCGGATGTCTCGTAGTAGAAACAGTAGTTACAGAGTGGAATGAAAGTTCAATGAATTCCGGAGGTAACAGGGAGGCTATATTGCGAACTATGCTTGGAGTTTTTTACCATCGTCGTGATGGTTTTAAGATTATTCACATTAATGCCAAAAATTGATGAATTTAGATTTTTGTTTGAAAAATCGGAAATTGATGCAATTTGTGTATCAGAAACTTGGTTCTCTGCAGATGTATGCGACGCTTCATACTCATTAAATGGATAAAATCTCTATCGCTTAGATGGATTCGGTCGCGGCGGTGGAGTTGCGATTTATGTTAAATTCGGTCTGCGCTGTAAAATAAAATATTTCTCCCTACCTACATCCTCTTGTGAATATTTGTTTTTAGATATAAAAGGCGTCGATAGTAACCTTCTTTTGGGAGTGGTATATAGGCCAAATAGATACATTGATTTAGCGCCGACATAATGGCGGTTAGTTCACCGAATATTATTGTATGCGGCGATTTTCATAGCAATCTATTAGTTGAACAAAATTTGTGTGAAAATATGAGCTCCTTTGATTTGCACGCGGTTAATATATCTGAACCAACTTACTTCACGCAGACTTCAAGTACTTTACTTGATCTGATCTTTGTAAGTGAGTTTGACTTGCCGCTCCAGTCCTTTCTAAACACGACCTCATTTTTATGACTTACGATTTCAACACCAAAGCAAGTTACGTAAATCCATCAATTTACTACCGGGATTTCAAGAACGTTAACATTTCTTTCCTAGAAACTGATATTAATACTATCCCTTGGGATAACATATATCTCTTGCCTTCGCCTGTTGACCAAGTGAAGTGACTGAAAACATAAATTTCCTGTTTAATTGTCACGTTCCTTTAAAAACAAAGAAAATCGCGTATGCTTTTAAACCTTGGTTTACTTGTCGGATCAAAGATCTAATGAATCAAAGAGATCAAGGATATCAGAGGTGGATTCGTTTTCGTGTTACAGAATTTCATACAGCATATAAATCTTTGCGAAATAAAGTCGTTCAAGATCCGTTTCTTTTCCAGTCGTCTTAGTACTAATTCGGATGGTCGTTCTCCAGTCGTCTTAGTACTAATTCGGATGGTCGAAAACTATGGGAAAAACTACGTAAACTTGGAACGTGCAAACTTAAAAAATAACATCAATAAAAACCTTTCCACTCCAATTGCTGGACCATCTAGAAAATTTGATAACTCCAACAGTCTTCAAACGAACTTAACTGGTTCTCCCTTTAGTTTTGTTAATGTAACCATTCTAGATGTGGTAGAAAGCTTTATTTCAATAAAATCGTACTCCAATCTTCTTAAAAGCTATTCTGCCCTTACTACTGCCGTACTTCACACATATTTTTAATACAATCCTCACGACTGGAATATTTCCTCAGCAGTGGAAAACGGCCAAGTTCATACCAATACCTAAACATGCGCTTTGTAATGAATTCTGACCAATCTCTATATTTCCTTTTCTCTCCAAAGTTTTGGAACGCATTATGCATAAACAATTGAGTGCCTTTATATACCGCAACAATCTCTTGCTAAAAAGAGTGCACAACTGCACTCTTAAAGGTTATTGAAGATATAAGGGCCGGAGTTGGTAAAGATAACGTAACATTTTTGACTCTTTTATATTTCTCTAAGGCTTTTGACATGGTCAATCATACTGTACTCTTGAGGAAGTTACGTCAAGAATTTAATTTATCCCCAGAAGCAATCAAATTAATCTCGTCCTATCTTAGTAACCGAATGCAGGCCGTTTGCGTGGATAAGAATCTTTCAGAATTTCTTCCTTTACTGCAGGGTGTTCCTTAGGGCTCAATCCTGGCCCCCTTGCTATTCTCATTGTATATTAACGAGATTGCTTCCATTATTCGCCATGTATCTAAGCACTTTTATGCGGACGATATCCAAATCTACAGGAGTTGTCCCCTAGGCCTCATCGAAAACTACTGCGATTTTCAATTGGGCCGACTGTAATCGTCTGGCTCTTAACGCTAACAAATGTAAATGCCTAGTTATTTCTAAAAAGGTATTGGATCTGTCCTATTTTCCACCACTTATGCTCAACGAGATTACCTTAGAATTTGTTAATACTTCTAAAAACTTAGAGTTGGTATTCAACAGAACTCTTACTTGGAATGATCACATAAACTCGATAGTTGCAAAAGCTTATGGTACTCTTAAAACCTTATGGACTGCTCAGGAGTATACCCTCCTCAAAACTAATGCCATACTCGCGAAAATTCTAATAATGCAAATTCTGACATTTGGATGTGAAATATTCTATAACTGCGACTCTGCTAGTAAGTTAAAATTAAAAATAGCCTTTAACAGCACTATCAGATATATTTACGGCTTAAGAAGATACGACCATGTCTCGCATCTGCGGCAGAATCTAATACATATGTCATTAGATAACCTTATTAAATTTCGAACACTGATACTTCTTTTCAAAATTATAAAATTACATCAGCCAACATATCTTTATGAAAAGCTTCGGTTCTCGGCATCAAACAGATCTACATATTTAATACTACCACGTTTCACGTGTCTGAACTCTGAAAGACAGTGCTTTATAGCCGCCTGTCGCCTGTGGAATTCACTCTCGGTCAATCTGCGAGAGCTCAATAACATGCAACGATTTCGAAACGATCTACAGAAATTCTTTTCTGATCAAAGCAACTACGAGTATCGTTACTGAAAAGCGAAAACAGTAAGGGTCCGAGAATAGAACCTTCTGGGACTCCTGTTTTGGTTGTGAGAGGTTGAAAGTTGTCGTTAGCATATACAGCTTGTTGGCTGCGATCACCAAGGTAGTTCATAAAAAAAATGGTAAAAAAATGTGATTTCCAATCGGCCGAAAGCATCAATAGATGGACGTCATCAAAATCAGACATTTGGTACTCAAAAATCTTGTTGGTATGATTACATATCTTATAAATTCAAACAATCTTGAAAGACCATTTGATAAAAAAAATTTAATTTCTTTGAAAAGGAGCGTTAATTTGGCCATTGGTGTTCGTGACCATTTAGCCAAAAATTCGACCCATATAGTTCGATAACCACTGTATTCGCGTGATTTAGCCTTGTGACTTTTGGCTTCTCAATGAACTCTGTTTCGAGTTCATAGAAAAGATTTAGCGTTAATAGCTGCATGAACTGAAGGACATTTCGAAAATCGACTGTTTCGAGAATTATATTTTGTAGGAGGGGATTACTTTCAAGGGGCAAAATACCTCTGGAAGAACCAATAAAGACTGTAAAATGTATATACAGAATAACCTTTCATTTTGGGTGATTCAGTAGTGTGGTAAGTAGCTTAGTCATTGCTGTTTTAGTGACATTTACAAACTGTTATTCTATGTGTTGGTATACGAAACACGAAGAGATGGATAAAAAACTTTTTTTCAAAAAAAAAAAAAAATGCTGCATAAGCTATGGAATTGATTAATTCTATTTTGGTTGAACATTCTGTAAGTCATTCACCAGTGAAAAGTGGTTTGAGAGATTTGCTGATGGAAATTTTAATCTTAGGGACGAACCACGTCCAGGTGATGTACAAAAATTGAATTTGAAGAACTTTTAAGTTGTAGTGAACGAAAACTCATGTCGAATTTAAAAGGAGCTTCCACAACACCTCGATTATATTTAATGGGAAAAATACAGGAGGACAGGAGGAATTAAAGAAGGAAGGGGTTCCTCATAACCTGGCAGATGAACAAAAAAAACGAAGAATTGATGTCGACATGAATTGGCTTTCTCGGTACAAAAGAAAGAATTTTTTGCACAAAATCATTACGGGTGATGAAAAGTAGATTTTATTCGACAATCTTATATCGTGGGTTGATCCAGGCCAGTCATCACAACAGTTGCGAAAACGAGTATTCATGCCAGGAAAATGTTCCTGTATTTTATGGGATGGGAAGGAGTCATATACTACCAGCTTCTGGAATCTGGTAAAATTGTAATAGCTGAACCAGATTCAACCGATCAAATTAAGTGATCCTCTAGAAGGGAAAATACCATTTAAGCAAGATTAACTGAAATTGGTCCACATTCGGCGCTTCTACAATATTTAAAAAGTGATTTTTTTTCTATTTGGTTTTTCAGTGTTCTGTTGGTGGCAGCCAACGTGTGATTCGTGAACTATGTTAAAATTGGGCGTGCTGAGTTAACATTGCCATTTCATGATTTATACGAGATCAATACTTACAAAATATTGAATTTTTTTTATCAAAATTCATTCTCTATGGAAAATGTTTTTTCGCGCATTTCGACCATTTTTACGGTCGTCATAATCGACTTATTGAGCAAGCAATTCAAGCCATAGCACGCTGGTCGATGATCCACAAATAAGTGAATTGCGACATCTTCCAACCCGAAAACACCAATTACCAATCCCTGAAGTCATGGAAATGATTTTAAATTAATTATTAAACACAATGCTAATACATAATAGCAAAAAAAAAAAAAAAATACGAATTAAATCAAGGTAGCAACTATAAATCGACCACTAAATTTGGTACCGATTTTACGGTTTGGACAATAAGTCCCACCAACCCGTAGAGGGCGTGTAAAGAAAATATTGCTGCTGTATGCGCAAGTGCTATTAAATTTATCGATTCATCGCCGTTCGCAGCATTTGGCAATGTGTTGCTGAACTGGAAGATTTTACGCAAAGATCTTGGTCTAAAACCTTACAAAGTACAACTCGGGTATAAACAGACCTGCCACAGAATCGAATTTTCCTGCACAGATCAATTAAGAAATTAATTCGATGAGTTTCGTTTCGGACCGGTGAATTGGCTGGCTTGGTCATGAGATTTGACGTCTTTACAATATTTTTTATGAGTATGCCGATAAGCCAACGTCGATTGCAGCATTAGAGGTGTAATGTTTACGTGTTATGGACTTAAAACCTAATCGTGCTTAACATTTTCACGAAATACCCTTTAAAGAAGAAGCATTCATTTATCAACTGAAATGTAGATTTTATACACTTTTGCAATTTTTCTGTGTTTGTTTTTGTCAGTTAAAACCTAACGCTCAAAAAATTTCTTAGCCAAGTTTTTTACGTTTTTTATCCTGTGTTTGGCCGTTCGCAAGACTCACATGCTAGTATACCCTTGTTGGTCGAGTACGCTTAGTTGAAAATATTGCTGCTATAGCTAAACGAGACCTCGGTAATTTAAGTCGCATTGGGTTGAAGAATATTTCGCATAAAAACCATTGTTCGCTTATTAGGTTCAACTTACATATGCATTGAATAAAAATGGAAATCCGCTTTGTAACTCATTCCCTGTTTGGGCTTTGGATCAAATAGAAATTGATATCGATTTTGCTGGAAAATTATCCCGAACAATTAGTTAGTCGTAGGGAAGTCGAAACATTCTCAGCCGGTGACTGTTTTCCTTCCTTTTTGGAGTGACTGCATTATTAGTTTTTTCTTCGACGAGGAAGTAAATAGCGTTCCAATCATTGGAAAGTAAAACAGAGGGAAGAATTTAGTGAATTTGACTTAGTGTTACGTGACAAACAATCCGCGTAATAATCAATCATGCAATCAGCCGTTCTGGTAATGTTGCTTGTTCTGCCTTTCTTTGTGGGGTGCCTAAAAGATTGATTGCCTATACGCAGGCAATCCTGACACTGCAACAAGGGATTTGAGTACAAGTTTCTGGGAAAATGCTCTTAAGGTGATTATAGTGTTGTTAGCGAAAGTCTCTGACATCCGATAAGCTATGCGATAAGAAGGTTGCTTTGTTTGCATGAATTTCTATATATATTCAATAATTATTTTAATAATTCATAATAATCCATTCAATACCCTAAGACCCAGTACTGGTTCGTGGCTAATACATATATAGAATCACTTTAGTCCATACAGAACAGTAGACGCGCCTCTGCTACAAGTTTAAAGATGGCTCCAAGATGGATTCCGGCATTCGTGCTGGCATCTTTGGACCGAATTGGAAGATATCAAATGCCCTGGGAACTAGTCCTAGTGTCTTCCAAGCTGAACTATAAGCCATCCTAACATGCGTCAATCTAAACTTAGAGTCAGGCAACGCTCAAAGCGTTGGGCTCGTATAGTACGAATTCAAAATTCGTCAAAGAATGCCACGATGCCCTGCAATACCTAGGCAAAAGAAATAAGGTCAAGCTCTGGTGGCACAGGGGCATTTAAGGCAACAAAATCGTTGAACAACTCGCTAGGAAAGGTTCCAGCAAAATATATGTACCTTGCCTTTATGCGGAATCCCCAAGTCAAATATTAATTTCCTCTTAGATAAGTGGGAAAATCGCAACACCTGCGCTTTTGGAACAGCGTTCAAGGACACCGACAATCGAAGTTCATACGACCCCCGAACAAACACTATCAATATTCTTAAATATAATAGAGTCGATATCAGAAAACTGGTCAGTTACCTTTCGGGACATTGTAGTCTGAGATATCATCTCAACAACTCGACTCTGTCTAGGGGACGAGGAAACTGCAGAGCACATACTTTGTGAGTGTGCTGCCCTCTGCCTGACTCCTGAGGAGATCAGCTCAGCTCCAATGGGAGACATCATCAACTTTATTAAGAAGGTATAGAAACTCCTTGTCTAATTGACTAGCTGGCACAATCGACCTACTCTGGTGTTGCAGTGCTCCGTGCTATCTGTCCCAAAACAAGTTTGAAAGGGCGAGACATTATTGGATTAAGTTCGATGTCAAACGCAAGAAGATCTTGCAGAGACATTCGCTGTAACCCAAAAAGCGACATTTCATAATATGAAAGTCTTGCCTTGCGGAAAGAAAAGAGTTCTGTATCGAAGGACTAATAGAAACGAAATCACGGCAAAATAATCTTGCACACGTCAACTCGGTCACGTCTTGCTGAAATACTGAAATGGGACATCCTCCCCTACCCGTCGACTAGCACCTGTTGCAGAAATTCTAATCTTTTGAAGAAATCAAAACGTGGGTCACCTCAAAAGATGTGCAGTTCTTCGACGTGGCATTCGTTTGCTGCGAGAAAGATGGAAAAAGGATGGACGATGAACTGTATTGTTCGAATGTCGAATCTTCAAATATGTACTATCTGGGAGCTCATTGTAGTTTAGACTCTACAGGGGCGGAATTCTTAGATGCAGAATTGGGCCAAAGAAGCTCTACTTCGGTTTTCCTTTCTAAAAGGCCAAGTATTTCTTTTGAATAATTGCTATTGCTCTATGCCATTTAACAGAATGGAAGTCATAAAAGTCTTAGACGGGGTTTTCAATAAAGGCATAACAATTTAGTATTGTAATGCAGGCACTTACCTAAATTTCTTTTGGCGTTCTACCAATGTCAAAACGCCAGTCGGGGCTTACATTTTTATCATGGTAAAACTTACTAATGAGCAACGTTTGAAAATAATTAAAATTCAGTACCAAAATTCTGATCTGGTGGCCGCAATTTTAGGGGTTATTTCAATTTTCGATCGTAATAGTTGTCCTGCCAGGGTGCTGGAGTGGATAAATTCGAATCGACATATTGACTAGCAAATGTTCTTGCGCCAGTGGGACAACATCGTTCAAGTTACAGAACATTTCTCTGCCGTAAGAGTTTCAGTTCAAAATGAGCCAAATCAATCGATTCCACGCTGTTCGAAGGAATTGAAAACCCCTTAATCCATATTGGGATAAACACTTTGCGCAGAGATTTACAGAATTAATTTCACTCCAGAACTGAATTCTTTTGATTACATGAAGCGCCGAAACTTCTCCGATTGGGCTCTATCAAAGTGAAGAGAAAATCCTGAAAGTCATCAAATTTTTTTTATCTATGACGCTCATTCTAGGCTTAAAGGTCAAGAAGCAAACTATGAGTTATTGGACGGCAACACACCCATATGTATGTGCTAAGATTAAGTGGTTTGGATGTCATGCTGGTGGTTTGTTTGGACCGTATTTTTTCGTAAATGAAAATGATCGTCATGGCCAAAGGAGTTCGCTATCATATCATGATGGAAGACTATTTTTGGTCAGAATTGGATGTACTTGATATGTATCTGCTTCCAACATGAAGGTGTCAAACAGATGAAAGGAAATTTCGGTAATTTTGGTACGCGAGAAATGATCCGGTAGTGAATGGCTACCACGATCTTGGGAAATAGCGCCATTGGATTTATTTTCATGGGTTTACGTTGCAAAACGTAACGGTCCAATTGATTCAGCAATTGAAGGCGCTCGATCATCCGCTTCGCAGTTTGGGCCTTAGAGCAGCTTAAATTGGACAACGATTTTAGGCGAAAAATCATCTTTTCTGACGAGGCGCATTTGCATCTCGGAAAACCTGCACGATATTATCGAGAAGCCAATGTATCCACTGAGAGGGACAGTTTGGTGCGGATTGTGTAGTGGTGGCATCATTGGAGCATTTTTCTTTGAAAATAAGGCTGAGAACAACTTTTGGTCAATGGACGTTACTGAACCATGTTAACCGAATTTTTTTTTTTACGGACATTGAAGACATGGATTTAGACGACCTCTGGTTTATGAAGGATGGCGCGCCATACCACACAGCCCACGCCACAATCGATCTTTCGCGCCCCGTATTCCCAAATCGTGTTATCAGCCGTCTTGGCGATGTAAATTGGCCGCCTCGGGGCTACGATTTGACCCCTTTGGACATTTTTCTTTTTTGTGGGGAACCGTGAAGGACCGAGGTTATGGCAACAATCCGGAAACGATTCAAGCACTTAAGGCCAATATCATCCAAGCAATCATCCGTGAGCTACAGCCCGAAACTATCAATAAGATCTTGGAAAATTGGGGTGACAGAATGCGTTATGCAAAGCCAGCCGAGGCAGCAACTTTGACGTTGTATTTTATAATTAATGGGAATGTTTGTTCTTACTACGAAGCCATAATACATGGAAAAAATTTAGTTTTGTTCATTTTATTGCATTTTTAAAAAGAAACTTGTATTTGGCTTACCCTGTATGTGTGAAACAGTGGTACAACGTTTGTTCCAAAGTTGAATCCCTGCAAACGTGCTCTCGGTGATCGTATAAACGCGATCGAATTCCATACTTAAATTAATTTTTTTTCTGGGAAAAAAAAATTTTGCCCGATATCTCGTTTGATCTTCATTTCATTTAAATATTAGGTCGTTACATATGAAGTTGCCGATTTTTATGTGGAAAGTTAAACAACGCTATTTCAAAAAGTAAAAAAGTTTATTCCAAAAAATTATCTCCGTTTACAACTGTGACATTTTGCCAACGATCCACCAAAGTAAAAATTGCTTTTTGGAAAAAGTTCTTATCTATTCGCGCTAAGAAGTCTTTAAAGTCCTGTTTTATCGCATCTGGGCTTATGAATTGTTATTTTGGAGGTGATTATCCAAACTTCGGAAAGGTTAGTAATTGGTCAGGGATAAATCTGGCGAGTAAGGCGGATGAGGCAAAACTTCATAACCCAACTCCGCCAGCTTCAGGAAAGTCGGCTGTGCGGTATGTGGTCTTGCGTTGTCATGCAGCAGTATGGGACAATGCCTATTTACCAGTGACGGCTGTTTTTGGAGCAATTGTTGCGCATTATGTACATTTTTCTACAGTACGACTCGACCGTGTTTCACAGCGTTTGAGAAAGGAATAATCAATAACTTTCTCACTCGTCCACCATATTGTCGCAATTAACTTTTTGGGGTATAAGTTTGCCTTGCCAAGTCCACTGGGAAGCTCATCCACGTCTACCCATTCCTCTGATCTCTTCCGATTTTGGTATAGGATCCACTTTTCGTCGCAGGTGACGATGCGATGCAAAAAAAATCCATACGCTGTCTGTTATACATACATACAGCAACCTTCAAACGTCGGAGCATATTCGCTGGTGTTAGGATGCGGGGCATCTATTTCTCTTTCCGATGATGGCTTATGATTGCAGTTGACACTTTGAACCTTGCACTAAGGCCAAAAACAGTAGCCAGATTTTCTTCAACAGATGCTGCAAGTTCTTTTTTATCAATTACATTCTCTGGTCCTCTTGGCAAATTTTGAGCGAAAAATCTCCCTCGCTGAACTTGCTAAACCAGTTTCAAACAGTTCTCTCATTGCACGTACCCAAGCCAAAAGCGCTGCAGCGCTGCGTTCATGTTTTTTTTTTATTGAAAAAGGAAAATTGCCACAAATTTCATATGTAATGACCTAATACAAAATAATCATGTGCTTATGAGAAACGTGATATAAATCACCGTTGAATTTCCTAGAGAGAGAGAGAGCATGTCACTGATATTGTGATCAAAGTTCAGAAAAAACGAGGCCTAAGCTCAGTGGCAATGTTTAACATAAGAGGTCGGCTTTGTGTAGCTATGATCAGGCACTTTTCACAATTTAAAATGTAAAGCCGTTGACTTGTACTCGCATGGTGTACATCATGGTAGCATCATGACGCATATTGGTTGCGACCCTTTTTACGTGGCATTCTAGTCTAAGAGTCTTTTATTTTTTATTATTAGTAATTATTAGATGGCTATAGCTCATGAAGAGCCGGGAGCAAGCTTCTCTCACTCACTTATGATGTGTGCGATTTATTTTTCACAGTTTTGCCGATTCCGAACGGCGAGAGTCATAAAGCTTTTTTAAGGTATTGCGGGTTTTGTCAGTACCCCTCCGAGGACAAAAGAAGCGAAATAAACATTCGATAGCGTTGGTCGCACCCATCCGAACTCGCACACACTACCCACTACAAAGAGAATTACAGAATATCTGTTTGCATTGGAACAACAGAATTCGTACTGTAAAATCCAACAGCGCGAGTATGTTATAAAATATTTCGGAGAAACAACCAGAATGACATTCAGGATCTAAAGCTTCCGAGAACGGTGGTAGTGGGAGCTGTTTTCCAGGAAGTGTATAAGGTGAATGATAGCATTCGCCCAATCCACGAATTGGAAAACAGAGTTCTACTTCATCACTTCTACCTTAGAAATGATATCGATCATTGGCGATCCGAGTTTTACCAGGTTCGACGACGATCTTATGGCAAATAATGCCATCGCCAGTGAGGGGGCTAATAACCTGTTCATTTCGACGGAAGATCTCCAGATGATCTTCCAGTCATTGAAAAGGAAAAAATCCGCGGGTATCGACGGTATATCCAATGTTGTGCTTAGGCACCTTCCAGCAGTGGCTGTAGAGAGGTACACCATCCTGTCCAACAATGCACTGAATAATGCATATTATCCCGTCCACTGGAAGATAGCGGTGGTGCAACCCATCCCTAAGAAGGGTAAAGACACCTCTAACCCGGCAAATCTCCGGCCGATAAGTCTCCTTCCGAGTATTAGCAAGGTCTTCGAGAAGGTGGTCCATAGAGCCCTGTCTGAGGTTGAGGACAATAAAATCATCCTGGATAACCAATTCGGTTTCAGAGCGGGCCATGACACAAGTCTGATTGACTTGGAAAAAGATTTCGACACCGGCTAGAAGGTTTTTATTACAATCTCAGTCGGCTGAGCATAAGTAAACCACTGCTATTTATGATTTTTGACATGTTAACAGGTAGAAAGCTCGTTGTGAAAATTGCCAACGTAACTTCTACCCAAACATTTGAAATCAAAAACGGACTGCAACAGGGTACGGTAAATTCGCCGATCCTTTTCAGCATTTACCTGAGTGATCTACGCGTACAGATCAGGTCCAACGATCGACGTCATTGTCACTCTCTTGCAGCGTGACTTCGAAAAAATTCAGCAGTATTGTGATGACTGGAAGTTGAAAATCAGCTGCCAGAAATCAGAAACTATATTATTCAGAACGCCTTTGTCTAGGGCTTCTCGGGACACTAGAAAAAATTGGCGCCGGACAGGCGTCCACTGGCGAGACAAAGTGTAGTCAGATACCTTGGGATTGCGCTGGATCAGTATCTTTGTTTTGACAAACATGTAGATGCTGCTCTGGCAAGGGCCTGGGGCGCTTTCGCTCTGACAAGATGGCTGTGTCACAGCAGCAAACTTGATTCCGGAGTGAAGGTAATCTACTACATGGCCTTAATCAGGACCGTGGTTGTCCCGTCTGGTTCCATGTGAGAACCAGCTTAACGCCTCAGGTTCTGTAGATCGGTCTCACGCCGGGATCGAGGAGACGTAGTCCGCCAACGCTTTTGTTGGCTGGGGGAGCTGTGTCAGTGGTCACTTCAATAGCTTCAGCCTCTTCAAGGCAGAGCTTGCCTAACACCAATGGCAGGTTTACCATAAGTTAGGGTAGGATAGAACAAAAAAAAAGAATAAAAACCAAAAAAAGTATAAATATATTAAAATTTAAAATAAAGATATATACTAGTTAATTTAGAATAAGATATGTTTAGTTAGGTTTAGGTAGGTTTAAGGTTTTTCTAAATATATATAAAAAAATCATTTGCTGTCTTTAAAAAAAAAAAAACAAAATGTTCATAGCTTAAGTTAATTATAATAATGTTAATTGTAAGTTATTTATTTAGTAGTCGAAAGGCATATGTTAAAATTATATAGTTTTTTTTAGAGTATCCGCCTAGGGCCAGTAAGATTCCTAAATTTGTAAGGATAGTTAAGCTAGTTTTAAGCATTTTTATCTAGGATAAGATAGATCCAAGAAGCTATAAATAAAAATTAATTTAAAAAAGAAAAAAAACACTACCCCCTGCGCCACGGCGCTCTTTTATTTATTCTAAAATTAAACCTAAAGAGCCACATAAAACACAGAGTCTAAATCCAGATTTTGAAGCCAATGCGCTTTTTAAGTTCAGCAGCAAACCAAAATAGAAAATGGCAAAGATAATTGAGTTGTATTGCTGGTGGTTACAACCGCGGAACCAAGGAAAACAAGTTTATCCACTACTTCTATGTATCAATCAAATGTCTTGCTAAGTTTTTCCCTCCCCATGGCAAATTCATCCACATCAATCACAACAGCAAGTCTAATTTCCTATTCCTAGTATTTGCCTTCACAGAAAAACAGAAAATTGTATCTTTGTGAATGATTGGCGAAGACCACCATTAACCTTACCGATTCCAGGAAGACCGTACTTCTGTAGAAGGATTAACATTATCCAGAACTCTATGAACAGCAGCGAGCACTTTATGAATTAAATCAACTAAAGTAAAAGGGTAGAGAGGAAAAACCTTAATCGTCCCCTAAAGCCCCGAGATATTAAACGTATTTCGTATCATAGAAAAGGCGAAAATAATTAAAAAATAATTCTAATTTACATCCTTTGACAACATGTTGCCATGCGTCCTTCCAGCTCTCTCCCCGTCTTGCCTTACCCCAGACAACTTTTGCTTACCACAGAACTTTTGGTTTTCATTTTCTCTTTTTTCTACCAACATAAAAAGGATTAATTTTCATTTTTAATAAGTTGGAAATACCTGAATCAGACCGACTGACGACTAAGTATAGGCGTTCTATGATAAGTCAGTCTTATTTTCCTAAAAACCAGCACAAAAGAAGGAGATGAATCGGCAACGCAGACCCCAGTCGGGATGCCTAATGGTGGAACAACCCAACAGCTAATAAAAGCAGCAGCCAAGTCAGTCCGACAACACATTGCGCCCCATTTAGGGTTAACTCGGGAGAATTCGCTCGAAGGAAAGTTCAAATTTCGTAGTCCTGGCCATTCATTTCGCCCCGCCAACCATTACCAAGTGTACAATGGCTGTTTGTTTTTTGGGGAAAAAGTTCCGTGGGAATGGAGTTTTGTTTGTTTATTCGACTCGTTCTTATCTTATTTTTTTGTATTTGAAAGTGTTTCTACATTTGTGACAAGCAGACGTGACAGAACTCGGAAAGAGGACCTCTCTTCCTCCCTTTCGCGCCAGTGTACACTTTATTCCCGACAGCATGAAGCCATTCTATACCGAAACTGAGCACGAAATAAATAGAAATGTCGAAACACTCGCTTCATTCAGAAAAAAAAAAAAAAATAATAAAACAGATATGGGTAGGTACGAAACTTGCTCCCGTGAGGAGGGCCGTGCGGAAGGCTTTGGCAAATTGTACGTGTCACGGTCGTGTACACATAACCGTATCTACAAACGGAACTACGAATAATAAAAAACGTGTGCTTATCGCAGACTCGTATGTATTGCGCTCGTGTACCTTCCTTGTCCTTTCGTGCTAGCTAGATTTATGACGCTGCTGTTGCAATGACATTTGCATCTATTTTCCAAATTATGTGATTATAATTTATTTACCCAGATTAGGTTAATAGATTCTCCTTTTCATGCTCCGGATAAAGTGTGAATTTGACGAAAAAGAATTATGACAACAGGAGGACGAGAGAAGGTTGTAAAATGTTAAGTGATGGAGGTCGTAGGTATAGACAGCTTGATAAAGGTCCAGGAGTTCGAAAAGGTTAGCTTACATTATGATATTGATCCATTCGGTGGGTGTGGGCGAGGGCGAGGGCGTGGGCGGTTTAACAATCCGTCCGCAAAATATTTCTTTGAATTGATGAAGCCGTGCAAATATTTGTGCTAGGTGGTTGCGTATTATTAAGTAAGACTTGGGAAGTTGGAAAGTGTTTGCAGTCAATAGGAACCGCTTTGACGGTTTTATTTGACTGTGATTTAGAAGTAATTGAAATTTTGATTACTTAGGGAAGCCGTATACCGTCGAGGGCACGCGTGAGCTTATGTCATCAATACTGCGGAACTCGGATTATGTTTACTACGAGAATCACTTATTCTGTAGGACAAAGAGGTACACCAAACTGAACTTTGATTTTTTTTTTAAATCACAGTAGCCTTCTAATGAAAAACCCATAGGTACTTCTCCACTGCTGGAAATAACGCGTTTTGGAAATTTTCTTGTAACAACTGCAATGTAACATCCGATGAAACATTTTATTGGAATCATCTGCCAGATCCATGTCATCCAGTTGAGGCCGCAAGAAATTAGTTATCATGTCGCGATATAGTCCGCCAATCACCTTCTGACCATTTCCGTTTCGGAAGATATATGGCCCAATGACACCACCTGCACAAAATCCATACCAAACGGCAGAGTTCTCCGGCTCAAATGTTTGTGTTTGCTTTTGAATATCAGTAAGGTTTTTTGAAAAAGTAGTATACAGAGCTCTGATTAAATGGGTTGAGGAAAAGAAAATAATACCGGACAACCAGTTTGGCTTTAATCCGAGACATGACACTATTCCTACTACATTGGAACACGTATCGGATATCCAATGGGACCAGTGCAGGAACCAATGCACAGGGGCCTTTCTGTTCACCTTTGAAAAGGCCTTCGACATCATATGTTTAGAAGGTTCGTTCTAAGTCAGCTATTAGACATGATTTACGAAATAACGATGGGAAAGAAGTTTGTTTTTCAATGTGACAAACTGATTGTATTTCGAGCATGATCTTTGATATCAAAAACGGTTAACAACAGGGAGCCGTTAAATCGACCGTACTTTTTACAATAACATCAATACAAGCTTATAGGTTTTCGCAGCCACCCAATATCATAGTAGAATACAGATCATTTCCAAAATTTGCCGTCATCAATGCAATGTTGCAGTCGATTATATTAAGAGATATTGTGATGATTGGAAGTTGAAAACTAACTTCAAAAAGTCGGAATCGGAAAGGACTCCGTTGTATGCATGGAAAGTCATTTAAACGTTAAAAACGCGGTCACAATAGATATCTTTGTATCTACCTAGTACCTATATTTTAAAAGATAGGGAGTTGGGTGAACCCGCTTCTTAGACACGCTACCTCGGTAAGATCTTTCTTACTTTTTCGCTAACAAGTTAGATTGGGCTAGGCGCGTCATCATACTTTGACAAACCCCAGAACTTACTGATGACATTTACCGTGGATCAAAATGGCATAGGTTGATATTGTAAAAACAAAATATTTTTGTGTGCCCTTGAATATGTCAAATTTTGTGGCAGGTAAGGTCGATTTGTGGGCAGGTTTATTACTTTTTCGAATAAAATCGCTGCTGGCAAGTATCATTTGTTAGTGAAAGTTTATGGTGAATATTCTCCAAATCGAAAAACTTGTAAACGTTATTTTGTTCGTTTCAAAAATGTCGATTTTAGCACCGACAGTGGAAGACTTTTAAACTTTGTTATAGATGAGGACTCGAACCAAACTAAACTCCGCTTACTGTAAGTAGCGTCGGAGTTGGATATTTTGATGTTTTGTTTTGTCTGCATGGTCAATTTTAAAGTTGATGTGAATAATGTTCGTGGGCTAAGTGCGAATCTCTTGGCTGTGTACGTCCACCTTCCTTGTTACAAACCAACTTCTTCTTCTTCTTCTTCTTTTCCTTTTTCCGGCGTTGTTATGGTCAGAAGTGTAGGACCATAACCTTCCCACTTAACTGCATTCCTACTGGTCCGCTTGTGGGGTCCACCGGTTTGACCTCAGAAAGTAGCGGCAGGCTTCCCGGTTTGGGATTACTTCATCGCTGAGGCCAATCAAATGCTGGTGTTTTTGCATTTGTTTGCACCAATTGTTTTTCGGCCTGCCTTTTTTTTTTTGTAACACGGGCATGCTCCAGATTTTTTTTTGTTTGATCTTACTTTTACAACACCGGTGATCTCCAGTCGTGTCAACCCACTGATTTACATGTACACTTGTGGGGCAGTTTAATGGTGGTATATGTGTCCCTAGGCTCACCTTGGTGTTTTCTAAATTGCCTAGATGTGATTTTTGTTTACCTTTGTTTTAGTCGCCTTTTACGACAAGCGAGAGGTATCGCTGCAGGGATATTCTTAACCCGTCCCTGCACGGAGTTGTTACAAACCAACTGTTTTCGCAAAAGTGAAACATATGTGAGAAAAAATACCAATTTTTCGGATTTGAGCCTGTCTGGATATAACTTGGTGCCATTATTCATTTCACACCACGGTCTTGCCGTTTGTGTCCATCGTGATGCAAGTAGTGATGTACTAACTTTAACCACCATATGGCCAATGTTCCAATCTGGATTTTAATTTCATGTGGTTAAAATTCCATGTCCGTAAGCATTTAATTCCCTACTGTTTCATTTACAGAAGTCCAAACTCGAGTTACTCTCAACTTTCACCGAGTTTGATGCGCCGTCCAACTCCATTACAAGAATTGTATCCCTGTTTCCTCGAACTGAAATGGCTTTTGCGGCAATTTCAATGTACACTATGCTAATTGGCTTCGACATATGGGTCAGACAATACCCGTAGGAAGGTATGTAAAGATCTTTGCTGCGGTAAACAGTCTAACCCAGCTAGTAAATGAGTCATCACGAATACGTGACATTGGAGGTCATTCCGCCAAAAGCCTGGAATTGTTCCTCACCTCCCGTCCAGAAAAGTATTCTATCGATATATTTTGACCTCTAGGCTCGTCAGAACACTGTGTCGTTTCAGCTTAATTCTCGCATTCAAATCACACAGTTAGAGAACGAATTCCTAAAAGAACAGTATGGCTCTACGAGAAAGCCAATTGGAGCGGACTCAAAAACTTTAGGAATTTTAACTGGTCACTATGGTTCCTCGATAGTGACGTGGATGCCGCTGCTGATACGATCGCGATCATACTTCTGCTGTGTATGAGATCTTTCATTCCACATAAAGCAAATGCGTGGTATGGTTACAAAGCCAACCCCTTTAAGGAAAACCGGAATAAGTTTAAACCAGAACCAGAACCAGAAATGACGCTAATGCATTTATTCGATGTGTCAAATTATCCCAAGACCGAAAGTTGAGGCACAAAGTGCTATATTGTCCCAAAGGTAGCAAAAAGTGTTTGATAATTTGTGAAAACGATAAAGAATTCTGCCCCGTCCTCAATCCTTGCGCTCATTTACAATGACATTCCAGCTGGTCAAGTCTTTAGACAAAGGCAACTGCTAGCCGCACATTTTGAAGCTAGCTAAACGCTCCCAGATTTCACTTTGTCTCCGCCTGCACTTGAGAGCGTAAAATCTTCCATGGGACAAATCGTCTTCCGCACTTGTATAGTTGCAAGAGTTTTTAAGGATCTCAATGTGCTCAAGTCCGCTGGCCCTGATGGTTTCCCCCAATACTTCTGAAGAGGTGTTCTTCGACGCTGGCAAAACCACTCATCTTTCCTACTCTTCCGGTCTCTGTCCGAGTAGATGGAAAACAGCATTTGCCCAGCCCGTCATTAAAAAGGGCGAATTTTTATCTCCCACCTTTTACCGACCCATATCACTAACGTCCCTTCTTCTAAGGTCATGGAAACGTTGTTGATCGTCATATTATAAAATATCTTGAATTGAGGCTATTTTTTAATGAGCGGCAGTACGGTTTCCGCAGCAACAGGTCCACTGGTGATTTGATAGCATTTCTCACCGAAAAGTGGAACCAATCTTTGCACCAATTCGGCGAAAGCAAGATTTTTGCGCTCGGTATTTCAAAGGCATTTGACAGAGCTTGGAATCAGGCTCTTTTGTCGAAAATGCCTGTTTATGGTATCGATTAGTCTCTTCTTCTATGGATTAGAAATTACCTTTCGGGCCATTCAATTCAAGTTGTTTTGGACGGTATCAAGTCTGGTATTCACCAAATAAATGCTGGTGTTCCCCAGGGCTCTTCGTCCGTAGAACTGGAACAACATCGTATGTTAAGCACATTGAATTCCGACCTTGATAGCATAATTAAATGGAGAATAAACAATAGAGTGGAATTTAATGCTTCAAAAACACATTCCTGTCTACAGTCATTACAGCTAACCATCAATAATCAGCCATGATCCTGGAATGACGCTTGTGTCGCTGAATCCGAAAGACTTTCATTCTTGGTATGCGTGTAAATAAAACCCTCGAGGTTACCAAGAACACTGCGAAATATCTAGGTTTTCTCAAACGGTGCAAGAAATATTTCACCCCCTCTGATCTGGCTTTAATTTACAAGGCCTAAGGCGACCCAAGCTTGAGTACAACCCTTATATCTGGTCTGGTACTCCCAGGACCTCTCTGCAACTGCTGGATAGAATACAAAAATGAGCGATAAAACTCATAGGAGACAACAATATCGCGAAGTCTTGGATCGAAGTTGATGATTTTAATGCGGTAATATGTGAGGGAGTCCTTGAAGCAGAAACCAGAATGAGACGTGCGTCTTTCGTACGTCTTCCCCCGTGACACCCTGAATTTTTGACGAGATTCTGACAGAGGTTCAGGTGCATAGCGACAAAACCCGTTACAAACGAGCTTCTATCGGTGAATACGTGTGAGTTCATTTCATTTTACCGCAGTGTACTCCCGCCACACACACTCTTGGAATTATAACAATGTGCGTGATTGTTTACAAAATTTTGACAGCACTTGAGGTACCCATGTGCTCTTTTGACAGCACTTGAGGTACCCACGTGCTCGCCCGAGCTTGTAGGCAAACGTCGGCGGCCATTTTGAGTGGGACGTCTCATTGGTGGTTTCTGCCTTGAAGATATGGATGCTCGTGTGGGAGCCTGTAGACGCACTTGTAGTACATATATGTACATACATATTTATAATATAGAATTCGTGTTGTTCTAGAGAGCTATGTATTTATAAAAATAATATTAGTTTGGGGAAACAGTATTAAGGGATTTTCTGTCAGTTTTTGATTAAATCTTTCTTTTATTATATGAAAAATGAATTTTATTTAGGTACCCTTATTATTTGTCCTTATCATCTATGACCTTTTGTCATCTTGTGGGCAGTTCCATAATATTCCAAATTCCATCAGTGTAGAACTTCTGGGACTTGGAAATGATTAGGATATGAATTTGTTTCATGAAACAAGTAGGCGCAAGGTTACAGTGGATGCATCAAAGCTACCCAACGAAGCTTTTTAAATGTTTGCTGCGTCATTAATAATGAATGGGCTCTAGCGTTGGTACTATGGAAGACAATGCTAGTTCTATTGATCAATTCTGGACGGATTTTTGTAAAATTGCTTGGTGCAGTCGGGTTACTTGCTAATAGTAGAGAATATATTGAATTGTCTGACCATAATAATCTAAGATGTTCTGTTCTCGAATCAAATTTGATGTGGCACCCAAATTTCGATCAGCTTTGTGTATCTAGCCTTACGCCACTCATTCAAAACTTTTTTCCAGTTAATGATTAATTCCTTTTCAATATCATGAGTGCTTTCATAATGGAAGAAAAGTGTTAAATATGTGAAAAATAATGGAAAAAAGTGTTGATTAAAATGTCACCTTCTAAACGGGTAATACTCACTTGTTTAACATCTAGGCGCGATTTCTGAGAGACCCTCTATTTCGTAGATCATGCAGCTATAGCTTATTTTTTTTGCTGTTTGCTTTTTCAGTGTTTTATTTGTAAAAGCTTATGCATGGTTTATGATATGTGCCGAAGTCTGTCATGCGCAATTAGTAGTGCCATTTCGTTATAGCAAGATTTGTAATATACACTATAAGATTTCATAATCAACATTTTTTTCGACTTTTCTGGTCGTCAATCTGAGCCGTCAATTCAAGCCATAGTGACAAAATTTGGACCTAATTCTGCGCGATTGGACATCAAGCTACCTACCCGTACCGCTATATCCGCTGATGTTTATCAAAAAATGTTCTTCAGAGACGAAGTTTATTTCTGGTTGAATGGGTACGTTAATAAACAAAACTACCATTTTAGGTCCTGAGTAACCTCAGACAATACAAGAGCAGCCAATGCACTAGGAAAGATGCACTGTTTGATGCGGCTTGTAGTCCGGTGAAATTATTGGTCCATAATTTCCCAAAGATGTCCATTGCTCTCACACGATACCATCAATGGGGGCCGATATCGTTCAATAATTTCGAATTTTTTTTTCCCCAAACTGCACGAGTTGAACCTGTCGACATGTACATATGTAACTCCAGCAAGACGGCGCTTCAACCCACACAGCACGCGAATCGATGAACCAATTAAGAAATTCATGGCAAACAATGTCATCGCCAGTGAGGGGGCGGAATTAATTTCGACGGAAGATCTTCAGATGATCTTCCAGTTATTGACAGCGGTGGTGCAACCAATCCCCAAGAGGGGTAAGAACACCTCTAATCCGGCAAATCTCCGGTCGATAAGTCTCCTTCCGAGAAGGTGGTCCATAGAGCCCTGTCTGAATGGGTTGAGGACAATAAAATCATCCCAGATAACCAATTCGGTTTCAGAGCGGGGCATGACACTCGTATCGGATATCCAATGGAATTAATGCAAGAACCAATGCACGGGTGCCTGTCTGATTGACTTGGAAAAAGCCTTCGACACCGTATGGCTAGAAGGTCTTTATTACAAACTCAGTCGGCTGTGCATAAATAAACCACTGCTATATATGATTTTTGACAGGTTAACAGTTGGAAAGTTCGTTGTGAAAATTGCCAACCTAACTTCTACCCAAACATTTGAAATCAAAACGGACGTACCCTGCAAGGCAAATTCGCCGATCCTTTTCAGCATTTACCTGAGTGATCAACTTGTTTCTCTTCGCCACTCAATAGCGTACGCAGACGACCTAATCGCGTACAGATCAGGTCCAACGATCGACGTCATTGTTACTCTTCTACAGCGTGACTTCGACAAAATTCGGCAGTATTGTGATGACTGGAAGTTGAAAATCAACTTTCAGAAATCAGAATCTACATATATTGTTCAGAACGCCCTTGTCTAGGGCCTTTCGGGACACTAGAAAAAATTGGCGCAGGTTCTCTATTTTTGGGCCGGACGGGCGTCCACTGGCGAGACAAAGTGTAGTCAGATATCCTGGGATCGTGCTGGATCAGTATCTATATTTTGACAAACATGTAGATGCTGCTCTGGCAAGGGCTCTAGGGCCAAGATGGCCGTATCATAGCAGCCAACTTGATTCCAGGGTGAAGGTTGTCTGCTAGATGGCCTTAATTAAGCCCATGGTTGCCTATGGATGTCTCGTCTGGTTCAACGTGAGAGGGAGCCAGCTTAATGGAAAGGTTTGGGATGTTTGAGAGGCAATGTCTTAGGACTTGTCTCGGGCTATATAGGACTCTCGTACAATAGGGCCAGGATTGTACGGATAGATAATTTTCTGATCAAACTGATTCGAGGCCACGTTGCAAGAGCAATGCCTTCGGTCAATAACCTGATCTTCCTGGCTTACTACCCCAACGATTTATATCATGAGAGAGTGCGCCTTAACGGCTTTGTCCCGCGAGAAGCATTCCCCTATCTATAGATAGATGTGGGGTGATATAGGATAGATTGTCGGTACCGCTAATCTTCCACGCGGGTCGCAATTCCGTGGAACGGCGATTGCTCTACGGACCCAATGTCGCGCTCCGTGAGCCCGAGCGCCTCAGGTTCTGTAGATCGGTCTCACGCCGGGATCGAGAAAACGTAGTCCGCAGCATCAACGTTTTTGGTGGCTGGAGAGAACTCCGTCAACAGACACCTTGATAGGAACAGCCTCTTCAAGACAAGGCCTGCCTAACACCAATGGCAGGCTTACATAGGCTAGGGTAGGGTAGGGTAGGTTAGGGTAGGATTGGGCAAAAACGAAACACAAAAAAAAAACCAAAAAGAATAAAACTAAAATCAAAAAAAAATGTAAATTTAAAATGTGAAAAAAAAGATATACATACATACATATGTAAAATATATTTATATTGTGTGTATATATTTTAGCTAAGTTAGAATAAGATAGGTCTAAATTAATTAAATTAATTTAAGGTTGGCTTAAGTCTTGTATAAAATATTTAAAAAAAAAATTATCATATGCTAAGTTTTTTAATAAAGAACAGCTTAAGTTAGTTACAAAAATAATAATTTTAAGTTTGTATGTAGAGGTCGAAAGACATGACAAGACATAGAGTATCCGCCTAGGATCAGTAAGATATTTAAATTTGTAAGGATAGTTAAGCTAGTTTTAAGCATTTTTGACTAGGGTAAGATATGTAGATATAAAATAATATGGAATAAAAATTAATTTAAAACTAAAAAAAAAAACAAGTAATAAATTACTGTTTTTTGTTTGAATTTTAAACTATTTTGCGTTCGAAAAAATAACCCAAAATTGGTCATTCGGTATGAACCAAATAAAAATTGGTCGACATAATATTTTAAGAATATTATAATTAATCCTTGAATGGCAAGTACCGAGTTATAAACTCAAATAAATTTTTTATAGACTTTTGCAATTTTCCTGTACTTTTATAGACAATTAAAAACCAATGGCTTAAAAAATCACATTTTATTTTAACACTTTAGAAACGTCGTTTAATAGGGTAAGTTTTGATGGTATAATTACAAAATACAAATATTAGGGAATGACTGCGTTGCCCCTTGAAACATTAAAGCTATCGGACATAGCTTCTGAAAAACAATTTATGAGTCACAGTATTCACTTTAAAAGCAAGAAATAAAGGCGACAGGATACATTCCCGCCCCTTCTAAAAACAAAATGTCACATACCAGCCATGCCATCAGCTAAATATTTAAAACGCCTTTTTCGCAATAGAAACTTTGACATTGTACATCTCCATAAAGAAACATGTTTATAGCAGCACTAAACAGACTTAGACTTCAGTAAATGAAAACCCTGTTTGTTCCAAAAATAAAATCAACAAAAATAAAGCTTTATGATTTACGTTATATAGCCCCTGGGTTTTGTGATGAAATGGCAGCAGGGTACAAGCTCTCCATTCCCCTTTATTATTTTTTCCTTTTAATCCTATTCTTATGGGATTTTCATTGAAACTAACACGCACAGGCAATATGTCCTGGCCGCGCGTGCTAAAGTGCAATTCAAAAGTTAGACCCCCTGCCGATGGTATCTGGAAAACTTTACAAATTCCAAGATACACATTTGTATTTGTCCGTCGTAAACTTCTAGACCAGGCACTTATCTCTTGTACATTTTCATTTTCCGATTCATTCAAAGAAGGTGCGTGATATCGGGTCGTCCTGCCTTTAAGTTTGAGAAGTAATGAAACAAGCCTGCCCCGCATAGTTTCTTTCTCGTAAATAACGATGTAAACAATTTACTATATTTAGTAACCATTTCCTGGTACATTCCTACCCAGTAACTATGGAACATCGTAACGCATAAATGACATACGTGACCGAACATACACCACTTATCCATATTGTGTGTCGATAAATATTATTGCAAATGGTTTCATTTCTGATTTATTTGATAGATCCGGACCCAATTTTCTGGGATGCGATTCCTCTGGGGTGTAAGTGTCCAAGCAACGTTCATGTCAAACTGCCAAAGGACATTTCAGTTTTATACTCTCTCAAGCGGCTTTCGAATTATGGACGAGATTTCTGAGAATGACTTTTACTAGTTGCTTTTTCGTATAGAGGAATGAGGAAAAAATGAAAAAGTCTCGTTGTTGATGAACTTGGACTACTAGGTCTTCTTTCACATCGTAAAAAAGTCGTAAAAGTTTAGTTCTTGGTCATCCGTTGCACAAAAGTCGATGTAAACACTCCCCACTAGTCCAGTCCGATTTGCAGTTGAAAGGACATGTGCAATACCACGACAGCAAACCTCCTCATTCTCACCATAATCCCACGCTTAATCTTGTTATTACGAAAGAAATAATTGCCCTATAGAGATGGTAGTCGATAGTAGTATTGTAGCGATAGTCGTCCAATGGAATCAAGATGAATAAATAAAACCAAATAAATGTAGCTAATCTCCTAGACAACTATAGTGTCGTAAAAGCATTTTCTTCGAACCGATAAACGCAATTTAAGCATTTCAGACTCACCCTGACGCGCGAATCCCGCCAAACATAACAAGGAAGCCCTTGGTAGGGGGGTGTAAGTACACAGAACCCTTACACAACGGGTGGCCAATTTATCGACGGAATCCCTTCCACAACAGGATCTCATAATATTCCCTCCCTCTTTTGCGTGGCTTCTCTACGCTCGATTCTTTGTTTTCTATTTGCACTTTTTTTCCATATCTCGTCGCTGTGCGGATGTCCTCAAGCTCTTCGCAGAGTGCTAGACGTATTTACAATACTTGTGTTTGGGGATGAATTTAAGGCTAACTTGTCACGCAGTAGTCTCGCTACATTTCCATTTGCAGAACAATTCATGCACTTCGCTGCTTCGATCAATATTTATTCAAAAATCTGTGGAATTGACATTGTGCTATAGCGCCCCCTCGGAAAGCCACTCCATCAGCTGCCTCTCCAAGTCGGGGTGTGACAATTCAGCTTAGATCCCACACTCCAAACTCAAAGTAATGAAAGTATTGAACAAAATGACTAATGATACTGTGCGCCATTGGCTGCTTCAATTCACTGGTTAATAAACCGAATTTGATGGATCTGTAGCCCACACAGATACGGCCCCAGGAGGTGTGTTTTCGGCTCAGCGGAATGTAACAAAACGTGCTCGGATTTCCTAATTCAATTAATTGATAACGACTCAGTTCTTCGACTCGGCTTCTCACCCGTTTCGTTGCACGAGAAGCCCATAACCCGGCGGTTTCGGTCGAGAAAAGCAAAAGAGGAAACGGATTTATATGTTCGTTCTCGAAAAGTTATTCTTCCGGGATTATGAGGGAGACGTAGTTATAGCAGCCTCCTGTAACCCCTCCCGAACAAATCTATTGGAAATTACTCATGCGAGTGAGTTCGGCTTCCACCCGAACCAGGGATAGCCTAGGGGAAAGGGTTTGCAGGATTTTCGACACTATTGCGTGCAAGGTAGCCATAAATTTGAAAACAAACTTTCGACATGGAATCAGAAACTGAATGAACAAACGAGAGGGTAAACGACAAACCACATAGCCGGTGTAATGTGTCGCCTTGGGGTCGGGTGGTTATTTGCCCTTGTATGCTTGCATTTGTTTTGAATGTGAAAACGGAGGAGATCTCAATGGAACACAGGTATAAGGGAGATAACTAACTATAAAGTTTTCGTTTTCGTACTGTTCGCTCTGACGTTCGAGTCAATTGTAGGGTCATCGGGGTTAGGGTGATGAAGTTCTACCTCTCGAGCTATGTGGGACGAGCAAGTTGAAGTAAAACATTTTTTGATGCCGGAATAAGAGCTGTCAGGATGGTTTACGACGTAATTTCGAGCGAGGAATGTTGTGGCTTTAATGAACATCAACTAGTCGGCACATAATTATGCGGATTTTCGGAATAATCTTTATTGAGGTGGGTGGAGTGTGTGAGTGTGTTTTATGATAGGACGCTTAAAAGAACATTTTTGACTTTATTAACCAATTAAGGATAGAAATCATTATTTGGAGACGTCACGCAGGTGAAATGATATTTATGAGTTACTTTGGCTTACTTAACTCTAAAGATCAAACAAAAGTTCGCCATCGCGCAAGGTATATGGTTTTCAATGGGGACATAACAATTAAGAATTTTAATATTATTGACGTCTTAAACTCCTTTATGACCTGTTAATGGCACAATGTCAGTCAAGGCTTATAGTTTTATCACTGCAAAGCTTACGAACAAATAGCGTTTGGAAACTATGAAAAATTACTACTGACATTTTATGGTTAGTGGTCGCAACTTTAAGAGCGTCTACTCCAATATTCATTGGTAATAATCAACAAGCCAAAGGTGAATTCCAGTAAACGTATTCACCATTGAATGTTCTTGTGCTTGTGAGACAACGCACCGGTCGAAGTACAGAACATTTCGCAGCCATAAGTCCCTAGTTAAAAATGAGCTAAATCAAATGGGAATCTCTTAATCCACATTGTAGCGACTTAAAGATTTTAGGTGGTTATTATATTCCAATAAGCAAGCACATTAGAGGAGCTCAGACGCAATATCGAACGCGAAATTGCCATCGTTCTGGTCGGTAAGTGTAGATGAAAGGTGTAAATTGGCTTAAAGGAATCGATCATTGTAAACTTACTTGAGGATGTCATAAAAATGAATATTGCTCGTAATATATACAATACTTTCCTAGAATTACACTTACCACAAGTTGATCTAAGGCAGCACAGTCAGTAGCTTTGAATTCTACCCGCAGATTCTTTCAGGCCAAGTATGGGAACGCATGCTTCTCAGCAACCACGCGCTCCCGATAAAGTAACCATACTCAGGGAGAAAACACCGGCGAGAGGATGGCAACTGCGAATGTTGGAAGGACCCTTGATAGGATGGAAACGGCAAAGGTGCGAGATAACGACTAGGAACTAGACAGATTGAAGCGGCAATCTTGGACCAGCCTCTAGGCTAGTCTTCCCGATTTTTTTTTAGGAACTGACTTTACTTTTATAATTTCTGACCACCACTGTGGTTTATAAAATGAATCCCTTTAACTTCGGATTCTCACTCACATTCCTAACAAAAATGACCGTGGCTTTTTCCACTTCTGACACCGTCCATATGTACAGGTTCTAGGGATAAAATTAAAGCAATTACCATGGACGTAAAGATCTCCTGATCAACGAGAAGCATCTCCTAATATAAATCGCTCAGTTATGAGGGCAACATCCTTGACATAGCAAAATAGAATTTGAAGATGTTCTTCTCACGGTGATTCTCTGGAGTTGTCTGCTCACTAGTTATGTTTCTTTGTCTTGTAGTCCTTATTCCTTACAAATCCAGGTATGCATAGCCATCAGCAAAATTCTAATTGAGATAGAAAATGGAGTTGTTCCATTCTCTGATGTGGAATTATGGAATAACCTTTGGTTAGAGTATAGAGAAGCTCTGTTTCTTCCTGATTCTATCCTTCGGATACTTAGGAGCCATTCTGAACCTGAAGCCCAATTTAGAAAACTGGGTTAGCACATTAGCATAGACTTCTACACTACAAAGTGGGGAGCTGTGATTGCATAATACATTGCTTATGTCCCTCCTATCCTTACCTATTGTGGCCTACTTTAGCACAGCTTACTACATAGACAAACGAGAGCCATGGTATCATGTTCCACCAAAGTACTTAAAATTATGCTATAAAACGTACTATCCCTGTAGGCCTGAACATCTTTGTAACCGAGGTTTTGGCGTGCACGCTCAATACAACACGACTCAACGGCACGGTCAGGCATATCAAACAGGCTTTTTGACATCAAAGCCTCAGTATCATTACTTCCAAGTGAAGCTTCAGCGCTAAATGTACGGCTCCTTAGTCCGTGTAGGATAACAGCCGAAGGCACTTTCAGTCACCTATGTTGATGGAGTGTAATGCGGAGGGTCTTCTCAGTACCACTCGAAGGACAAACACGGCGAAATACAAGTTTTCCCCTATCCCTTCGGGAATCGAACCTTTGAGCCACGGTAGCCAGCTTTACTTACTCATTTAAAAGCTTAGCCCATATTTTCAGAAACTCCTCTACCATTCAACTGTAGGTAGGTCAAATGTTCTCAAAGATAGAAAATTCGTATTTCAGTGGCTAATTTTGGAGAATGATAAAGCTTATTGTCAAGCGTAAGCTTATGCGAAATTCTTATTAATCGTAGTTGCTCAGTAGCAGACAACTCTCTCCAGAGCAAGCTGGCCGATTTTTATCTGATAAAGAAACTGAAAGATCCCGGCATTTTCTTGGATGCAGAATGTGTGAATGTTTTTTTAGGCAGATTTTCTGTTGTCTTCGGAGCTGAAATCTGTTCAAAAAGTACAGGGAATTTTATTTTAACATTAATTTTACCCGATTCATATGATTGAATATGTTCGAATGGTATTTGTATAGCTAACTGAATCTGTGATTCGATTTGTGGCCATCTCTCAAAGAGCTTTGTTCTAACTTTTTTTAAATTTCAAACAGTGTCGAATGAAAGTCGGCTAGGATTGGCTAAATGGAGGCAATGAGGTTGCAGAATTATTGAAACATATTCTGAAAGGGAAAGGAATACGGATTAACGTATTTGATGACAGAACGTAGGTTTAATCTTCCCAGTAGAGGCATCCTGGATCGCCATGGTAGCAGAAAGTTCAAAAAGTGCGGTCAAATGCACGCGTGTAATATGATCTTAAAGTTATTCTGCATCATAACATCTGGCCACAAAGTCAAACGAAAAATCCGCCACGCATGCTTCATTGCTTGTTCGTAAATACGAGTATATATTTTATTATAAGCTCTTGTATTACAAGTAATAGGCAAAGAAGAGAAGTCAATTACTGTGATTAGAAAAGAAGGATTTTTTTTTATAATTCGTGCAGGTTCAATAGTGTACGCTCTTATGGTGTCACATTTGCGGGGTGCAAATGGTTTGTGTCGAAGATGTTCGTTCACTACTCTCTAGGGGTGCTTGTCCTAGATATGATTTGAAAGATTCGACTGAATTTTCCGTTGGTTGTAATTCACTGTAACTCTTTCCATGTCATTAAGGTGTTATATTGGAAATGCACATACAGAGTATGAATTTTGAAGTGATCTTATGCTGCGAGTGTTATGCCTTCGTCAGCACTTTTTGATCATCTGTCATTCGCAACTGATGTTGATCCACAGTTTTTCCGTATAGGAATTGCTCTTGACTATGGACAGACTTGAACTACAGACCTCAACAGTCGGTGATGATTACCATTGCATCACGACTACCCTCATAGATGAAGCACCAAACAAGCACTTAAGCACGTTTTTTCACTACCACTAGTTACTCCTGTGAAACTTAAAATTTTCTTAATACCGACTTTGACCTTTTTGCCCATCACTTGTTATTTTTTATGTAGATTTCGCCGAGCTTACAACTCCAAAATTCAACTCAAAATCACATTGTTTTAAAATCCACTCCATTTTTGTAAGGTATTGTGGGGCCAATTTTACCAGAAAGCGCACCGTGTCCGTATTTTATTAGGATATCATGCAGATGCCGAATTATCTTAATGAATTCCTAATGGATTACATGCCACAACCACTCCCAGCTGATCAGTCCTAAGCAGCCTACAATTCAAAATCCCTCCCCAAATTTCGGTTCTTTCATTCGGTCTCTGAATACAAAACTTTCTTAAGTGGAAAATACCCCGTATGGCCATCGAATAATCCCGTAATGCATTACGTCGACTGTTTTATCTCTCAAGTACACACGGAACTTTCCAAAGGAGCACCGAGTGTCTGGTGGCAAACTTTCCTTTTGTCTCACACAAGAGGGGTTGCTCGGAACATAGGAATAGAATAAAGTCTCGTCACCACCGTTCAACCTGCTTTCTCTAATACACTTGAACCGCAAAAAACACGTCCCCCCCAGTGTTTTTCATCTTTTAATTTGACTCTGCACTAGGTTTACGCCACAACACACCAATTGTATGGCATGGCCACAACAAAGCCATCCGATTCACCCTATTCCGTACGTACGTGCATGCTATGTGTCGTTGTCGCAAAGGGACCACTAGCACCGCAAGGACTGCTGGAATGGTCTCTAAACTTTTGCTACCATGCATATCTGCATGCCTAACTTTTCCTCCCATCGTGATCATGCGACTTTTCGGGTGTCAGTTAAAGTTTCATTTTTCTTTGTTTTTCCCCGGCACTGCGTAAAGTCCGCAGACAAGAATGGAGCAGTAGTTGTGTCTTTAATAAACTGAAGATGCTTTTTTAGCTGCACGTGACTTGAGTACTATTGAATGTGAATGTGCCCTACGTGGAAATTAAGCGTCGAGTCGTTTGCTTAAGTGAAATCTATTTTTTTTTAAATTTAAAATGCAGATTCACTGCTTTACTTGCCATAACAGATGACTCTAGTTGGGGGTTGCTATTCGCATACTGTTTCTGATATCTTCGAGAGATGGAAAGATAAGTCAAGCGACAAATGTTTGCATATATTAAATGCAGAAACATAACGCACGGAAAGCAACAACTAAGGTAACCCATGAAAAAGCTAGCGTATGAGTATCTGTGAGGTAGGAGATAGTCGTGCATAGATCTATGGAGGATAATGCCCTCTTTACCAGGTGTAGCGCTTGGCGGATGTTCGCTGACTTGGGTTACAACAAAGTAAGTGAAAACGTTTTAAAAGTATCTCAACTATTATAGGAGGAAAAAAAGTTACTTTTTTCGTCACTCGCTTCGATATGAACTGACGACGAGCAACAAAGACAGCTGGAGGTGCGGAGAGTGAGAAGGTATTGTTCACACAAGTCAGTGGGTATCTGGAGCGTTAGTCACCATTTTCGCATTGGGTAAATTGTTGAAACCTTTCCTTGTGCATTAGTTTACAAGTTCTGAGCGAAATAACCTCGGCATCGTAGTGTTTCGAGAATGAAGTGACCGGATTTAGTTTCGCATACTTTCTTAACCAGGCATGCATTTATGCTGACATGATTGCTTCAGCACTACCCTTATAGATGAGACTGTGAAAACTATATCCCATCGCATTGTGATCAAGAGCCTTTTAGGGCGTCAGTCAAAGTTAAAGTGAATTTTAAGAGGTTATTCATTAACCGTTTTCTAACTTTCAAAATAGATAAGAAGTGTTGCGGGTGGCATATTATAGAAGTCTTTATTGTGGTCTAAAGCACATTTCATACCATTTTATACTGAAAATCGCATCATACAAATGGTTTCTACACCTTCATTTACAAGACTTGATCCGAGAGTTCCTATTATTTATGACCCTGTTGCAAAAGTCGGGCTGGGTTCCACTAATGGCTTCAACGATATTGTTGTCCAGTTGGTCTGTTGTTGTTTATTTCAGGAAGTCAGCGATCTAACATACCCTCAGACGAAAAAGTCTGATGGTGTTAAATCGCACGATATGGGAAATTTTCTTGCGGCAACTTCAATCTAAGCCCCGATGGCACATTATGCCATCTTGGGTGAGTCACATATCGTCTAGATCTATGTCATTAAGGTCACAAAAAGTCAGTTATCATGGCCCGATACCGTTCACTGTTAACAGTCAATATCTGCCCATTCTCGTTTCGGAAAATGTTGGGCCTAATGACGCCGCCTGCCCAAAATTCACGTCAAATAGTAAGTTATTTACAATTCTTGATATTGTTGTGTACTACTTTCTCCCCAAATGCGCAAATTCTGCTTGTTCACGAAGTTGCTCAACCAAAAACATGCCCCACCACAGAATATAATTTTTTTTCCCGAAATTTGGATCAGGTTCCATCTGATTCAGAGCCCAATCGAAGAGATATAAAAAGCTTGGTGGTCTTGAGACTTTAGTTCTTATACTGGCGCTTATCCTAGTCCTTTTGCTAAATTGAGGTTGCAGCAAGGCCAACTCCTTCTGTATGACAGGAATTGAAAAATTGAATTTTGAGTTTGTTAACAAGGACAGTAAAAACTGCTCTTTTGGCATAAAACCGCCTTCCCCGAATATCTCTATGACAAAATGTTTTTCAATAAGGTCGGGATGAAATGGAATAAAACAAGCTGTGTGCGAGGTTTTATATACGGGATATGACATCGTCCAAAGGCCCGCCACGGCTTCTTACATAGACACAGATCCGAATGGTCCAATGACTCTTCCGCGTAGATCCGGCTAAATTTGCCTAATGGCCAGTGTTACGTTCATCTTAAGGTCATCGGTCGATTGTGATTTATTCACATAGACCTGCGACTTCAGAAAACCCACAAGGAAAATCTAGCGGGGTGAAATCACATGACCCTGATGTCCAGTTCACTTCACCTCTACGAGAGATAACCTTACCTTCAAATCGTTCATGGAGAATGTCAATCGTGGCATCCGCTTTGTGGCAAATGTGTCTAGGAAATCGTTGTGACCCCCTCACTAACGTCGTTCTTGGAAAATACGGACCAATGACACCGCCGGTCCAAAATCCACACCAAACGGTAATTTTTTGAGGATGCATTGTCACCTGGTGGGTAAGTGTCGTCCCATATGACAATTTTGCTGTTTAACACAGCCATTCATGCAAAAATGCGCCACGTCGCTAAAGATGATTTTTCGGACAAAATTGGGGTCATCTTCCAAACGCGTCGAACCCCAATCAGCAAACAAATTTTGAGATCCTGAGTCAGTTGGATCTTCTACGGGTGTAGGCCCAAATCCCAACGTAAGATTCGCCAAATCAGAATCTACGAAAGGCCAAGTTTTTGTGTAAAACATGGCCGCCACAGGCCTCAAAAATCAGCGGGTCGATCAAACACAACAGCGGGTCGATCAGACACGATTCAGAGCGTCGCGCCGCTTGAAGCTGTTTCAGCACAATAAACACAAGTTTTTCATGCAGTATATTGCAATGAATGAAACATAATAAAAATAAGTCAAATTAGCAGTCAGCTTAGTGGACACCAAAGGATGATATCTGTCCCAAGGCTGATATTTGACTAAGCTAGTTTCAGCTGGTAAGAAAGGTAGAAAAAAAGACTGCGTCAGGGAAAGATATTTGAGTCTTATGAAGAAGTGACTGTCAATTGTCCTGTGAACCTATTGAGTGATGAGCTATATCCTCTACACTTAAAAAAACTTTATATAAAGTGTCATCCAACAAGGAGTGTAAATTTGAATCAATGCACCCAACGCAACGTATAAAAAGTGAAAAATGTCTGCGAAAACGGTGAAAAACAATCAAAAAAGGCTCGCAAAGTTGGCACTCTTTTTGGTCGTCTAATATCTTCTTGCATTGCAGGTTAGTGATGTCTCGTCCCGTAAGGTTAGCTGAAAACATTGTTGCGATTGGTAAAATCGTTACTGAAAACACAGTGCCCCCATTACGAGTCGATCACATGAATTAGACCTATCCGTAATCACTTTGCATAAAGTTAAAGCTGGTATGAACGAAATAAGCTGCCCCTCTGTTTGGTGCATATTGTATTCTGTTCCCAACTTTCGAGTTTGTGCTTTAATTTTAATTTAAAAAATTATACATTTGCGAAATGACGTTATGCAAATCGAAAATCTGAGTTCGGCAATAAACATTATTTATTGGCATTTGTGCACCTGCACATACCTCACTGCTTGTTCATAAATATTTGACCAAAACCAACCAATGCCATCCCTGTCCATATTCGCCAGACATGTTCCCGTTTGATTTTCTCTTCGTTCTCAAGAGAACCATTTCATATTTATAGTTTAGAAACACATCACTTATTGAGCTTAATGAAATTCCAAAGATGGTGTTCCAGAAGGACTTTGGCATGACTGATAAAGATTACCTACATATATTGACGGGGACAGCATTGATTTTAAAGTTTGAAGATTTCTGTTGGGAGTTTTTCTCTTGTAAGCGAGTTGTTCACTTTATCGAACATTCATTGTATTAGGAAATATAGTAAGGCTGGTACTCGGAATGGTTTTAAAAATGTTGCAATGAGGCCCAATTGAACTCCAATTTTAGAGAACTGTGACTTCCCAGACAGTTGGTATACCTGCGTCAATATTTCGTCTAATGACAGTCGGGCTCCATATTACAACATGCAAAAGCACTTGCGTCTAAATTTCTTGGATTTATAAGATTACGGATAGTGCTAAAAAATGCTATGGTTGGTTGATGCCGCATCAGCGCCAGAAGTGGTTTGAAAAGTGAAAGTTCGAATTAAATGAAATCCTCAAAGAATTAACAGGTATGTGGCTGCTGAGCTGAAGATATCAACAGACAACCATGCAACGAATATTGAAGGATAAGGTCAAACTGAAGCTTTATAAGTTCCTAAAAGAATGAAATCTTACCGATGCTAAAAAAAAATGATGTTAGGTTAGACAGAGCAAAGGAGCTGTTGAGCTTGCCCGAACTTGATCAGTTGCCAAATATGATGCTTTCTGATGGGGAACATTTCTCAATCGAAGAGTTCGGGAACACACAAAACGATCACGTTTATTTAACAGAAAGGTTGTAAAAAAAATAGGAACTATGATTGACCATCAGACGTCCGTCGCTACTCTTTGTCGTGGTTTGGGGGTCTGTAAAAGCTCTTTGTGAGTTAGTACCGAAAGTGTTTTGAAAGGTGGCCTGAAATGGACGATGGTTGATAAAAGAAATTAATATTCTAACGAGGCTCTGCACCATTGCACAAGGCACGCATCAATCAAGGGTGGTTAAAAACCAATGTCGGTGCAAGGACCTTAAGATTCAGCAGAAGCAAGATCAGAACTCAAAAAAGTCATTCTTCGAGAATGGAAGACGATTTCGCAGGCTGACTTCCGTATAGCACGAGTTATTATTGAGAAAGTTTTTACTATAACTGGGAAGTTCAGAGCTTCGTTGAAAACCCTTCGCCAAGTCCTATGGTCTTAAATGTATCCCTTTCAATTTCATTTTTCTGTTCCATCTTCTAGGTCTATCCTTATGTTACTATTCCGCCTAGAGCGCAGTCTTCCTGGCGGTCTTTTTCCCTTAGGTTTTTACTCAATATTTTATTGACTCTTTGTCCACTGTCCATTCGTTCTAGGTGCCCTGCTCGTCTTAACGATTTTATTACTCAGAACACTAAGGGGGATCAACGATTTTTGATGCTGTTTTAAATGTGGTGTTGTAATGGTTTATTGTTATAGTGAGTGCAGTAAGTATACTGCAGAGCCGTCAGACCACCACGGCTAGATCTAGTGAACGTCCTCCGAGAGACAAAGTTTTCGACCTTTTTTTCAAGCAGTATTGGCCCTATGTCCTTAATAATACGAATAATGTTGATATTGAAAACTAGCGTCTCGGTATTCCCGAAGAAAATAATCGAGAGAGCCACAAGAATTCAGAGGCCAATTTACAGGTTGAATGTGTCGTTCGCTGAATGGCACTTAACGCCATCGAATTATATCTCTTCCACAATCATGCCATTTAACCGGGAAGCGAAAAAGTCAATGATTATGACCGTAACACGCTGATTAGTCCAATTTTTTGAAAAAAAAAGCCCGAGAACTTCACCAGGCTGCAGACCGCACTCAACTGTGCATTTACCGGGATGAAGCATGTTTTCGATAACCTCATGGGAATCATCTTTGCTCTAAATGCGACAATTTTGCTTGTAATTGTCATTGATACAAAAATAAGCTTTTCGAAAAAGGCCGATCCAATGCAAATCGATTTTGGGCCTTTTCACCGAAATTTCGACCTAAACGATGGTTATTCGGCTTCAATTCTCGCACGAGCTAGATCTTGTGAGCCTTCAGAGAAAAGCTCATAAGAAGGGCGTACAGTGACAAAGCTATTGTAGACGACGTCGATTTGAACATGTGGATTTTCTTCAAACAAACATTATTATGCGTCCCTGTGCCACTGCATTTCGCAGTCAAGTGCTCTATTACATTGGCACACAGAACTATAATTTTGGAACCAAGTTTAAAAATGTTGGTGACGTTGCTGAAGCATATCCCTGCTCGTACTCGTAAGACTTCCTAATAAAAATGACATTGGCAGTTTGCAATCTGACAAATGGTTTGATAAATATACTGTCTTCATTACTGGCTTTAAAAAATACAATTTGGCGCAAAATTAATCACTCTCTCGGAAGATGTTATAATTTTTGCAAACGGCGTACGTCAATCATATCTGAGAACGAGATAGCAAACAAACAAACAGAGAACTATACGCTCTTGTATAATAATTATGTCGATTTTTTTGACCAATTATCGGTCGCTGGTTTTAGCGCAGCACAAACTTTGACGTCGATTTCCTAATAGTGCTCCGCCAACTGGGCAAAGATTCCGGCCCTTACCTACTCGACTCGAACAGACTGGAACTACAGGAGACCATGCAGGCGTGACCGCCACTGGGCTGGTTGTTCGGCCGAGAATATCGCGGCTCTGGCTGCTGATGAAGAAACATCAACCAGACGACGGACCACGCAATTTGGGCATCACCACACGGACCTTACAGCGAATTTTAGTGAAAGACACATGTTCCCGTACAAAGGGCAAATAGTGCATAAGTTAATGCCTGCTGACCGTCGCGTGTGAGTAACTGTTAACCCATCCTTAATCTCAATAACGAAGAGGACGATTTTGTGTCGAAGATCATCATGAGCGGCAAGGTGCATTTCCACTTAAGCGGTTACGTCAATAAGCAAAATCTTCGTTTCTGAGGCACTGAAAATCCGCGTGTGATGCACGAAGAGTCATTACATCCACTCAAAACCACTGTGTGGTGCGGCGTTTACGAGGAAGGAGTGATTTTTTTTGGAGGAGATCATTTTTCTGAGGAGATCATCGGCAATGTTACTGGCGAACGCTACAAGGCCATGATAAACGACTTCTTACTGAACACATAGCACGAACCACAATGGATATTGTGAAGAAAACGTTTCCTGGTCCATTCCAGGAAATGCGAACAGTTATCACCGGAAATCTTTCGAAAGTCATGGAAAATTCGAAAAAATGGGTGCAAATGTGTATCAACCCTGGCGGCAGCCCCTTGACGGATATTATCTTTTCCAATTAAAAAAAAAAAATGTAAAGGACCAAATAAAGATTTCTATTACTCAAAATCATTTTTTTTATTTCGTTAAAAAGTAATTCAAAACCAAAGTTGGATGATTAATTTTGCGCCATCCTGTACTTTCAGTTTCAATAAACCTCAATTTCAATTTAAAAATAAAAGAGTTTTTGGATCATCCTATGAACTCTGTAAGTATGAAAAAGTCTGCTAATATGAAACGTTTCCAACAGTTCAGCCGCGTGGAAGATTGACTGAAATGCGTGAAAATATACGACGAAAGGTCCTCATCAAGTCCTCGAACACCACAAAGGTCGAAACGAAAATGACGCACGCAAATAAGGGATGACTTTGACAAGGATTATCCACTCCCGCCCCACAGCAGTGGTATTTCACGCGACTAATTGGCAGTTCCACGTTGACAACAATCCCACAGATAATTTATCCATCAGAATGTAAATAAAAAGTAAATCAATTTCGTCGACTACCAATTAATGCAAAACCAGCATAAACCACACTCACAATGGTAAGCTCATGATCCCGACTGAAGTCAGATTCATTTAAAAGCAAACAAAAAGCTTTCGTATGTCATCAATGTTTGGCATTTAATATCCTAGCAATCAAATCAACTGAAATGGCTAAATGTCAAAAGCATACAGAAAATCGGCGATTTTTCCGATTTTCCTATTTCATTTTCGGTGGCGACGGTGGAAAACACCACCAAACCCGTGATTGTGGTTGATTTTTTGATTGCATGCCAAGGCATATACCCTGAACTTGGCATTTGATTTTCTGATTCCCGACGATGGTGGTAGACGTTAGCCTCATTTCCATCACCCGTGGGTCGTCTAGAACTTTGCCCATTTCGAGTCTTGGCGGTGGTGGTGGTGATGGGACTCGACGAAATGGATCGATAAAATGCAATTTAAGGAGAATTACTTGAGGAAAATGTTCGTGAGAGAAGGAGGGAAGAGGTAGACTGGGTTGCACAGATGGATATCTGAGATTGTCCTCCTTCATGCTCGTTTTCAACAGAGTATCGCTATCGAGATGTGAAATATGTTTGAGTCTACGGAAGCACTATTGCTACGATATTTTCAGCATCAATATATCGTTCATGATATTGCAGCGCCCATCATTATTGTCCTCGTTCTCGGTGTTCTTGTTGTTTGTAGAACATGAAACATTCCAGGACGAGGGCGTTGTACATTAGAAGTAAGGAAGGTATATTAGATTAAAATGTGTGTAACTGGGGCTTGTGTAGTCGGTGTGCTTGTGCCTGAGATTGAATTGTTGTGCTATGTTTGCACACAAACCACGAACGTGCTTTGCTTTAATTAAAGGTTTTAAATTGCATTTGACACTTCCGCCGGAGCATTGGGCAGTAACTATGGAAATAATTAAGTTAAAGTGCTGATTGTGTTGTGTAAAGAGGATGGTGTAATGTGATTTACGTGTTTTTTATACGACCACTGAGCAATGGAGCTGTATCAGAAGGAGCAAAGTGGTTCGATAATGGTACAAAGCTATTGAATCAGTTAATTAGTTTGAATGATGTCGAATGGTAAGGAATATCAAGTCACAATCTCCGTCCGGCCGTGGGTAAACAGACCGACAATGTAATATCAACTCTCAAATTAATGACTGTCTACCGTATATACCATACGTCGAACTTTCTATTCCGTCCGTTGGCGGTCGTTTCACACACTTGTCTCGTTACCCGAGGACAAAACATACAACAAACAACTTATTCCAGTGCACGTAGTCCTATGGGCATCAATTTACCTGCGTTGACTCAAGCCATCCAACTGACGAAAACATGCACAGCACAAACAACAGGTGGTAGCCTAAGGTTGTAAATCGGCTAAATGTGGACCTTCACTTTGCACCTGCTCTTAAATCACAAACAAAACAAAGAATGAACTCCCTCTATCCTCCTTCTTGAATTCGTACGAGTACAATATAAAGAAATCAGAAACCCGCGTGGACACGGCATGTGTTCGGCACCCCGATCTCAATTCGGAGACTGTACTTGCAGGATGGTATGCCTGGCATGGCGTGTCAGGTAGAGGCAAGTAGGTGGCCAGCATCGAATTTCGCGACGACTTCCCTAAAGTGATTTGCTGTTCATCAGCTCTATCACCGTCGTGTCGAGTTGAAAGTGCGTTGTTCGTTTCTGTTGTCAGCTTGTCATTCCATACGGCACGCTGAACGCTACGAAGTATCCTAAATGGATATCCTCTCTGTTTGGATTCTGTGAGATGAAAATATTGAATTTCACTTTGAAACACAACCGAGGAGTACCTAGTACAGTTTGTTGCAAAACGATGCTATGGTCCTAGACCCGGTACATATGCTAGAGGCATAGGACGGGAACGAATTCAATTGGATTATGAAACCGCAGCATGTGATGAGATTTCAAGGACGTAGGTGCGCAGCTGGATGCCTGTTTTATTGTGAGGCACGTTTCCTATGGAGCAGAACACAACGGCTACATGACGAATTGTTATGCAAAATTGTTTTAGTTGGCCGAGTGGAATAGATGAGGACACGAAGGCCTACGATACCAACATATGAATGTTTCCTCTTTCAATTGCTAACTGCTGCCTATCCAAGGCGATTTTCAGTCACTCTCCGAAGCGCCTTTCCTACATTGATGTTTTTGGAATTTCAATTATGTTCTCGAGAGTGCCTTTCCAGGACACCACAGAAATTTCAATTTTTTGTTTTGTACGGAACATGGAGCATGCATAACCTGGTTTAGTAGAACCTCGAAAGATAAGACTTTCATCTAACCATGAAGCTATTGTGTGCACACTTTACTCACAATTGCCATCGCGAAGGGTGTCTGATTTTTTCTTGATCCTTTACTCACGTATAGTCGCTGTGAATCAATCTGAAAACCAGCGTACATGAGTATGAGTACGAGTACGTGTCGGATTTGGCTTGGGTCGGATTTCCGGTCCTTTGCTTGATTTTTGTTTCTTTTTCTCCCTCTCTTCAATTTCCAAAGCAATTTTAAGTCATGTTTGCTTACATTTTCCTGGAATATTCAAACAGTCCCGAATGGCGCGGCGCCTTGGAAATATCTACCACAAAAGTGCCGATTCTAATTCTGACTGAAATATTTGCTATGGAGACAAAGAAATCCGTCGGTTGTTTTTTCCATGGCGATGTAGCAATTACCAAGCCAAAGACGAAGAAGGATATATGTATGAACATACGAGTATGTAGTCAATAACTGCTGTGGCTATATATCACTGTCAATCTCTTAGAATTGTATGTACATGTGTAAACAGCCAAGGCGAGCTCTTACGACTTTTGGTTTGTATTCAGTAATCTAAGGCTCGTGCCTCTACTGTTGTTTTCCTTTATAGTCTCCACTGGAAACATAGATATCCAAGCATAACAAAACTAATTTTTAAATTTGTCTTGCGTTTGAGAAACGTCCTTTCGCGATTTTAATGGTTTTACACCTTATATACCCTCAAAAGCATAGGTTTTCCGAAACCAATTATTATCACAATAGGTAAGCATCGTAGTTTCCATGTTTTCTTATCCCAGACTCCTCATGTTCGCATGACCTGTCATCGCTTTATATGGGGACGAATGGGTCTTTGTTTACATATTTCCTTTGTAATTCTGTCTCCTTTTAGTAAAATAAATCCCATCTAATCCTGAAAGGTATAGGGTCATCAACATCAACTGCGAACTTCATTAATGCATTAATGCTGTCTGTAGCGTCGAAAGCCTTTCTAAGGACAGATTATCACGAGAACCGGAAATACAAATTTGGGCATCCCTTGTGGACATTTAAAACGGATTTTGTAAGGGGATTTTCATTAAGCGCGAATTAACTTTTAAATTGAATTAAAATTGTTGTGTGTAAAATATAGCTTAACGTCTAATTCGCATGATCTTAGCGGACATTCTACGTTGCTATTTCTGGAAATAACGAATTCTGAGAAAACTTCTTGCAAGTCCAACGTAGTCCAATTTATCCATATGTAATGGCTAATGTAAGGCATCTCACCCCGTCTTGTTGGTCCAAGTTCATGTAATTTAATTGAAGCCACATGAAGTCAGCTTTCATGGCCCGATGCTATTCTCCATTCATATTCACCCTCTGGGCTTTCTGGTTTCGGGAGATGTATGGTCCAATAACGCCACCTACACAAAATTCTCATCAAATAGTAAAATTCTTGATAGGGCTGTGGATTATACATTCCCTAAATCGGGCAATCTGGCTTACGAAGTTGCATAATCGTCAATGAAGGTGACTTTTTAGCCAAAATTGTTCCCATTTCTGCTCTATAAGTAATGGTAACTCAAGCAGTTTCTCCTCAAGTCACACTAGTGGTCACCGATTTTTTCTAAAATATATGTGTATGATGTAAGTGCCTTTAAGAGAATATTTGTCAACACTCTGTAACAACTTGATAGCAGCGATATTGCTCGGTCGTTGTTGAATTGTGTTCGGTCACCCTTTTTAAATAGGGAAATGATAATCGAGTTTCCCATTCTACGAGGACAGTTTCACAGTAAGGAGCCCATGTAACTTCTCTGTTAATTCAATACGAGTATTTAGTTGATTTCGATTTCATTAGGTCGACTCCTACGGCATTCATCAAGTCGATTGATTGCTTCTTTAATTTCCTTGAAAATTGGTAATTCTATCTGAATTTGTGGATAACATCGTTTTCCAATGCTGCTTGCCCTCTTTAGCTGTCCTAAACAAGCTCTTCATCATCGTTGCGTATAAATCCCGATCTGGCCTGATATTCTTTTCGTACACCGATTATTGCTGCATATACTGTTCTCTTGTTTAACAAAGGTGTTTACGAATCGGCTGACTTCCTTTCGTAGGGTATGATATTTTGTGATCGTGATCGCTCCAACGTTTTCAAGGGTTTGAAATCTTATATAATTCCTGGCTTTTCCTTTTACTCGCATTCTTCGTCGAATCAAGGCTTGCCTTTTGGGAATTTTGCAATAGCTTGGTTTGTTTTCCGTTGCTCATTTCCTACAATTTTAATTGTTGACCATATGATCAATCGATCAGGCGCATGAAAACTCAACTTTTGTATGAAACACGCATGAGTAAAAATAAAGTCCTAAAAATATGCGTAGTAAAAGGATTTCAGCAGAGTGCATCGCTGGAAGGGTAAAGAAAAATCCGATATCCGATCCGAAAAAGGCGATCTTCTTTGATAAAAAACGAAATTCCTATCAGACAGTTGTCGAAATAAGGGAAGAGCTATCGAAAATACTCTTCTAGAACGAATTAGAGCAGGCTCCAAAAACCTGAACATAAAATGCCTCCGACCAACATCAACATTTGAATGTATAAGCTTGGTGTTAGGTCTTTTAGTAAGACAAATCAAACTTTGAGAGAGGCATCACATTAAAGCGGTTCGTTGTAAACAAAAAAATGGAATTGAATTTGAAAAACGCAACGCAACCTCTGGCGTAACACTTGCGAGACAAAGAATCGGAGAAAAATATTGCCCCTAATATGTGCATTATAGTCTGGGAATGACTGGCTATGGGCGAAGAGGAAAATCTTTGATATATGATAGTCATTGGGAACAAATTGTGAAGTGTTAAATTTCGGCAAAATGACGCATGATGCAAGCTACCCTTTCAATGAAGTATTATACTATGGTTTAATACAGAAATGTTTAAGGCAGAAAATATTAATATTTATTCACATTAATTAAATATCACTCCATATTTTGATTAGCTTTAGTTGATTTTTTTTCCAAAAGAGACAATAATTTGTTCAAGGCTTTAAGTAGTCGCGTTTTGAGCGGGTGAACGTGTTTCGTACTTAAGAAAAAAAGGATATCACAGTCATGAACGAAGCACTTATGGATCTCCATATTAATAGTGTTGCTAACGAAAAAGGTGTAATAAGATCAATTGTTTTCTATAACTTTATACGGGGTGTGGTGATAAAGTTGTAGAGGACCCGAGCTGAAGCGTCTCTTCATCTCCCGTGTGGGCTTAATTATTGCCATAAGCGAAGGAAGCCTATGGCGATTTTCTAGAAGCTTTTCCTAGATTCATACATTTGTTTCGACGAATTATTGGACAAAGATCACTTTAATTAATGAGTAATAAGTAAAATTCGAAAAAAAAACATTGTATGTCATATTATACTTTCAAAATTCATTTATATCAATTACAATAGTACAAAGCAGAAAAAACACAGATATCTACTTTCAACGAACAATCGGACGTAGGAGTACGAAAGGTCCATTAAATTTTGCAGTCATACTTTTTTTCTTCTGCATAAATTGCTTTCGCTCAGTACCGAAGACTTTACGAAAGATAACGCGTTTTATAAATCATGGCTCCAAACTGAAAGCAAGCAGCTCAGAAAACTGTTCGATAAATTGTCGATCTAGCCGGAGAAACTAATCCCACTGTTTACGACATAATTCCAAGATCGTCTATCGTACGCCGAAAATGCTTCTGGAAAACGGTCATTAATCGTTTGATGGTTTTAATTGTACATATGTTCCAATTATTTGTTGCTATAGGTTCTATATGCAGACGAAAATAGACTTGATCGACTGGATCGCATGGTAAATTTGGTGTAAACCGAATGCTGAACTGCAAACTAAAAATATGAATGCGACTAGGTTTTATTTCATTTTTATTGGTCTTATTCTATTCTTATTTAATAGACAAAAATCTAATTAAAAAACATATTAATATTTAACGTATCCGAATGTGTTCGAGCATTCTAAGTCTAACTATATTTCTTAATTAAAGCTTAAACGTAACCGTTCTATTTTTATATATACATATTAAAGTTAGACTTTCTAGAATTTTTTTTTTTTAGAAAACGTAGGTTCATGCTTTAGTTGTTTTTCGTTTCCTAACCTGCCTTAACTAACAGGCTAAATTAGCCTCAGTCAGTACTCAGGTTCGAGCACGATGACTCCAAAAACGTTTTCATCCGACAATCACCAAAAACCAGCGTGCTGTCTAGCAACCGCCATTGCCGTACTAAAACGAAAGAGCTCATGAGCACTATCAACGTACTTGTCGAGGATGAGCCTTTTGTCCCTGGTGCCCCGGTGGCGGTTATAAATTACCGGAATTCCGTTGGGGGAATAAAGCCCGATCGTAGTGTGCTCTCGTGCTATCTATAATTGGGGTAGTAAATCCCGTTTATTGTTGTTGGTCATAGCCCATGCGATGAGCTTTCGGTTCACTATAACAATGAAATTTCCGATTCTGTTTAGGCTTGCCCCGTCATGCAAAACCTTATTAAGGTAATATGTAATGAACTGGGCGTTCTGTACATTCTACAGACAGACCCAAAGGATCTGCCTCTTGAATAAATGAATCTTTTCTATATAAGAAGGCGACACGGACAACAATAACCGATGATGAGCCTTATTAGGGATACGTAGCATATGATTTTTACCCTGCGGTCAAGTTGACTGCTGTGAAACAGACTCCGTGCCAAGCTCTCTAAGATCCAGCAAAACAAGCGTCTATATGATAATGGTCAAGCCAGATACCAAGATGTCTAATTTCGGTTCTAATCGCTAATGGTTGTTCATGTTGCCCGATGATCGCAAATTTCCTCCAGTTCTTTCTAGTATGCCTTGGGGCCCTATACTTTATATAATTTTGAACTTTAGCACTTCATCAGTCCAATGATGATGATGATTTGTAAACCTGATGTGTACCCTACTACAGTAGATGTTAAATAGTATCGGAAAGTTAACCGCTCCCATGTTAACCTGTAGAGCTTGTAGAACAGACTTCTTAAAATATTTTCAAAGTCGTCGAGACAAGCGCACGTATGTTGTTTTTTTGCCTTATTCTAATGAATGTCGTAAATAGTATCATGCCTCGCCCTTAAACCAAACTGGTTTTCCGACATTTGATCAGAGTTCTGTTTCCTTCTTTTTCAAAGACCTTGCAACATTCGGAAGCAAATTAATTGATCGGAGATTAGCAGGGTATATTCTATCTCTATCCCGTTTAGGGGTGAAGTGAGCCATCGCTGTTTTCCAATGCGCTGGACAAAAAATATTATTTAGAACGTTGTTGAACAGCGTGGTGAGAATATCTATTGCTTCAATTAACAGGTGTCTTAAAACAACATTTAAGCAACAATGCCATTCACAAGGTTTTCATGACTGAATTGACCGAGTAGACACACTCGAAAAAAGCACCGATCGAATTGATTTTTTCCTGTGGAGATTGCGCCATTCTCGACACGCTCTAGATTTATGCTCACGTTCCGTAGTGTTGCTGCCTGTCGTCTGGGAGACTCGGACATAAGGGATATCGTTATGATCTTTATTCCTGAATATTGTATTTGTTTGCGGGAGCATACTCGGACTATTGCATTTCATAGAACTTCATTGCCCCAACGCAAACTTACAGCTTTTTTTTAAATTTTCTTTTAATAACTGTAGTAGGTTTTTGATCACCGATTTTAATTTCCTTATCTCCGGATCGTGTGGGTCTGCAAACTGTCAATATGCTTAAGCCTGGAAAGAACCTTGCCTTTTTCTCTGTGAAGCGCGTCGATTGTTAGTGTCAGATCGCTGGTCTGAACATTGAGTTTACTACTTATATAGGGTCCGCCAAATAACATTTTTTTTTTTTTGAAAATGCATAATATTTTCGCACTGAATATTTTCTCAAATTTCTTTTTTTATTTGAAAGTACAATCCTTCCGGTTAATAATGGAAAATAATTTCATTCAAATGGCTGCCTCGGCTGCCCATGCAGTAGCCTACACGATCGGTCCAATTTTTAAGCACATTATCGATTGTGTGCAGCTGTATTTCACCAATGGCTTCACGAATATTGTCCTTTAAAGCGTCAATTTTCTCTGGCTTGTCGGCGTAACACTTATCTTTGACGGCACCCCACAAATAATAGTCCAACGGTGTCAAATCGCAGCTTCGAGGTGGCCAAACGACATCAGCTCTGCGGCTGATAATGCGATCTTCAAAAACAGGGCGCAAAACATCGAGTGTAGCTTCGGCTGTGTGGCACGTAGCGCCTTCCTGTTGAAACCAAATGTTGCCAATATCCTCCTCTTCAATGTTTGCGAACAAAAATTCGTTCAACATGGCCCGATAACGATCGCCATTGACTGTAACGGCCACTCCTTGCTCATTTTCGAAGAAAAATGGTCCAATTATGCCTCTGGACCAAAATCCGCACCAAACAGTGGCTCGTTTTGGGTGCACCGGCTTTTCAATGTATGCGTGCGGGTTTTCTGTGCCCCAAATGCGACAATTTTGCTTGTTTACATACCCGCCAAGATCAAAATGAGCTTCATCTGAAAAGATGATTTTTTTTGGCAAAATCGGCATCTTCTGTAAGTCGATCGCAGGCCCACTTAGCGAAGCGTTGTTCAAACGTATACACAACCATATTCGTTCAGCGGAAGGATAAAACTAATTATCTGTCAAATCAGACATGAGCTAAGTATTACCATTCACGAAATAAGCACTACTTGAAAAAAAAAACGTTAGATGGCGGACCCTTTAATACTTTTCTGATATTGTAATACTGCGAAATTGTCCAAATTGGTGACGAAATAAAGTTGAGGCAGAAATGAATACGCAAAGAAAAAATTTTTTTTTTTGTTTATAATTCGTGCAGGTTCAAGAGTGTACGCTCTTATGGTGTTTGTCACACAAACCGTCAAGGTTGTGCAGATGGTTTGTGTTGAAGATGTTCGTTCACTACTCTCCGGGGGTGGTTGTCCTAGATATGATTTGAGAGATGCGACTGAATTTGCTTTGTATGTAGTTCACAGTAACTCTTTTGTTAACATGTCATTAAGGTGTTATATTGGAAATGCACACACAAAGTATCAATTTTGAAGTGAGTATTATGGCTTCGTCAGCACTTTTTGATCATCTCTCATTCGCAACTAGTGTTGTTGCACAGTTTTTCCGTATAGGAATTATTCTTGACTATGGACAGAATTGAACTAAAGGTTGAGGATTTTTCGCAATAAATGGCTACTGTCAAAGCATGTAGCTTTAATTTAAGAAAATCGGACCGTCTTAATCTTGATGGACATTTGGCAGGATGGCTCCTTCTCACCCTAAACAGCGCTTGAAGGCAATGTTAAAAAAATTTTCAGTATTTGAAGAAAAATACTTTACTGCTATGATCTTCAAAATAGCTCCAGTATAGCCTCTGGCTCTCTTAACGATTAACTTTGCATGTATGACTGTGAACAAGTCTTTGAGTTTCTTATTTCTGCGAACCAGCAGCCGTGTCTGGCGAATAGGAAGGCTGTTATTGTTTTTAGTCAAACAGGAATGAAGTATGAGCAGGTGCATAACCGCAATGAATCGTTTCGCTGAATTGCTTGAAGCAAAAGTTCTTGCAGAAGAGCGTTTTACTCTGCAAAAATCTCAGGGTGAGTTAATGAAGTGTAATACACAGTTTGGTTTGAGTTTGGTTTTTCGATGCAGTTTTAAGACATACATATCTGTAAGCTCATCTTTTATTTATTGTTCCACGATATTTGAATCCCATTCGCTACTCCACTTCATACCCAAACCTACGAGAAATGTTCATGGTATAGTCAAATTTATATGCCAACTTCAGCATTACTTTCTCTGTTACTCAATTCATGCATTTTCTTAACGTCCAATGTTCTCGTGCTTCCAGCTGCTTTCTTCACTTTATTCGATATTAAAATAAAATGCAAATATTCTGTTGGATTTTTGCAACGTTTTCCACTTAAACACTTTTGTATTTAAATGAAATGTCGAACAATTGAAAATTCGATTCTGTTCCTGTGATTACCTCGAGCACTTTTGAAGCAACCGTTGCTTTGGTACCTACTTTACACCACTCATCCACACATATCGGAATGGGGGCGGTTTCGCCTTCAATATCGTTCCTGAGCTCCCCAATTAACGTAACCCCACCCTTGACCTTAAATGGCATAAGTGAGGTGACCATTCGACCGGATAATTTTTCGAGATTGCCCGAATATCGAATTTCCCCTTCAATATTCAATAAACGAATTGTTTGACCAGCTGAGTGGTATATGGCGCTGTTTTGTAGGAACCATAAAGCACTAATATCAAATCCCTTCAATTCCAGCCAAAAATAGTCTTCCAACATGGCACGAAGGCTGACCCCTTTGACTGGCGATCATATTCACCCACGGAAAAATATGGTCCAATCACACCTCCAACATGGATTTTACACCACACATGAATTGTTTCTAGATGCAATGGACCTTTTAAAGCACATGTGGGTGTTTTTAAGACATTAAGATGGAGCTCATCATCGCTGAAGAAAATTTTTCGATGAAATTCAGACTTTTGCAAAACCTTATCGGAGAAGTTTGAGCGCTTCAAATGATCAAGAGACTTCAGCTCTTGAGTAAATTTGATCTAATAGGTGTGCAGGCTAAGATCTTTATGCAAAATTCGCACAGTGAGGGCTAAGAGATTCCCACTTCCTGTGAACGGCGTGGAATCAGCTGATTTGGCTCATCAAACCACTGAAGGTTTTACGGCTGTGATATTTTCGGTACTTCGACCGGTGCGTGCGGCCCAGAAGCATTCAATACTGAGTGCTTATACGTTGATTTATCCACTACAGCTTGTTCGGCGGGACAATTATTGAGGCCGAAAATTGGAGTAAGTGCTCTCAAAGTTATGACAACTGTCTCAAAATTTCGAACATAATTTTGAATGATTTCTAAACGTTTGTCGTTCACGAATTTCACCGTCATACAAATGTAAGCCTTGGCCGACCTTCTGATAATGCGCGAAAAAATTGTTACGTTCCTGTTGGAAATCCTGTTAATATTCGCCTAAATTGACAACGAATGATTCGTGAAAATGAGATTAACATAAAAATAAAAAAATCTGGTTACTTTCTGAACACATCCCGTACATTAAAAAATCGTTGGTTGAAACGGTGTCTCGTAAGCTTTCCAATTTTTATTAAGTACTCTATAAGGAATAGCTTCTTTTTGTCTTTCAAGCGGGAGGAAAAAAGCACAGGCTTCAGGGATATTTAATGTGTCGCCTGAGTATCACAGTACAGCCTAATCCTCTCCTCCGGTTACGTCCTTGGGAAATTTGATTCTATCCTCACAAATGGAAAATTAAAAATGTAGTATGTGCTACTCTCACAAATACACAAAACTCTTTAAAGTCCTCCTGCTCCTCTGTGGAAATCGATGCCAAAGTCGTAACCAAACTGACAGTTAATTTTTAACTCAAGATGTGCCTCGAATGCGCGCAGAACATCTGTCTTCATCGCAAAGACAAATAACAAACGAACTACTTCCCTAATAAGATCCTTTTCGAGTACAAATCTCTCGCTTTTTCATTCTGCGTCTCGTCAAAGTTCCCCAACTCCTTCAACTAATTTACCGTCCAATTCAACTTGAACCAGCTCGAATAGCAGAGTTCAATAAATCATCGTCAGACTAACTCAGCACTCGGTCCGCATACGAATGAAAGCGACCTACCGAATGCATAACAAGTAACAACCCACTCGAATGTAGTTTTAACTAATGACAAAGTTCTGCGTTAAACTTTGGCCAAGTTTAAATGTTCCTTCTCCTTCGAGTCCCCGTTTCCTTGCGCCCTCCTTTCGTTAATCGTTGCATCAGACCAATCCCTGACTCGTTTCGTTCTGATGCAATCGCTCACTGATGAAAGCAGCACATTGCACTACGTTCGTACCTCGTCTATTTGCAACCCCCCTAATCGTAGAGCACCACGCTCCCGATATTCGACGATGAGCACTCATTTTAGTGTGTCAGCACACTTAGGAGTAATCCAAAGAAGCCGGGGAAGAGAAAACTCTAATGTGAAACACATTGCTTATGTTTAATGCTTACACGCTCATTAGGATGAAAGGATGCAGTGGCGGAGAAGAAGTCGTGGCAAAGTATAGAGGAAGGAAAAACGAGAAGACGCGACAAGCCAAGTGCAAAATGGAAACAGAAACCAAAACGAAAACACGGAATCCAGGACAAGTGTGAGGAGCGAGAATGGAGCGAAAAGCATCCGAGCGGACGATTGGATGATGGAACGAAAAAGGATGGTGATCTTATTGTGATTAATCTTCACACTTTCCGTTCCATTAATTTTTGAGTACGATTCGTCCTCGCCCGCTCAACTACTTTCTGGAACGAGAACAAATGTTCCTCCGCATCACTCTACCAATGCAGCAGCGGTGGCAATAGCTTTAGGGCATATGGCGATAGTGTTCCATACAAAAAACTTTCGTATCTTCGTGTGCTAATAAACGGACACGAAAAAGGTTCGCTCCGGGCACATAGTCCATGGATAGAGTGATAAGGGGTTCGTTCAATGTCCTATCGAGTAGTGTGTTACCATAGAAACACCCCAGAAGTAAAGCATATCCTTTCCATAAGGATTTCCTTGGACGTTGCACACTTTAAACACGGAATTTGAAATGACTATGCGCATAGTGAGTAAGCCCAATCCGGGCGGGGCCAACCCTCTGCCACCATGCTACGTACCATCGAAAGGACTTTCGGTTTCTTTTTGTTTTCTACGAGCATTCCTATTTGTTTTGTTCTTTTCCCCTTTGTGTGTCCTGCCAAACGCGAAGAATGCTCATTCTTATTTGAAAATATCAGACATACCGAGCCTACGATCGATATAATCAATCATTGGAAAATGTACGTTTTATTGGAGCCAAAAACGGGTGATGGGTGGATATGAATACCCCGAAATCCTGATGGCATATAAAAAGGACAACTTACCGCCATAAATCAAATCGAGGGAAAAAAAATTATTTGATTCCCCGAATCGCCGTAAGGTGAAGAGTAATGGGTGTTTCTGTACGTGTGCTGGGGAATGAGAATGCCTATAGTGACACAAATTATTCGGCGCCAGGGTCAGCTTGCTCCGAGATGGAAATAAGGCACGTAATGCCTTTGTTTGAGGACATTTTTTCATCCGTTGTATATATACATATATAGAGGCATACGTTTATGATATTTTTATTAGGCAGATGGTGTCTTAGGACGATAGCCTGCAGCTTCGTAAACTAAAGCTGTTTGCTAAAACGAATACCAAATTACTGCCATCGGCTTGACTACTAGGAATCGCCTTTGTTCGGTGATATTATCTGTTTGGGGTGCTTCTAATTTCCTTAAAGCTTATGATCGGATTTAAAATACGTACTTCCCGAGAAGACTCAACTTTGTTTATGTGGTATTCGAAGCGGCGTTTTCAAATCTCAGAAATCAGCCATAATAGCGGATCTTTATTTTCTGGGCAAATGTTTAACTCTCCCTCAAGAGGAACTTGAGCCTCCATTCACAAGCCACCCCAGCCGGCCCAATTCTTGGCTAGCCGCACCCAATGCATCTCTGTTCCAACTTTCCTGCTGCGTCGCCCCTTGCAGTTGAAATTAAAGTGACTGCGAGCCGAGACAGTCGCGTCCATTCGCTCTGCAAGGCATTTCCATCTTAGAAAATGGATCATCTATACAAGGTGGCCCAACAATTTTTTAAATGGTGACAACTGTCAGTTTTTGTAAAGTAAACAGATGCAGAATAAATGCTGATCCAACACTAAGGCATTTGCTTCAAAGAAAGTGGAATAGCATACGACAGAAAAGGTATAAGAAGACCTCGTAGTGCTCGATTCCATAAAAATTTCGCTGTGGCTGAAGATGTCACAGATGAGCCTTCATTCGACCAGATCACGTGCAATGCAATTGCCCATTACATGATGATGTGCCCTTTCAAAGTGCAGATAGTCATTAAGCTACTACCTGCAGACCGTCAATCACGTCTAAGCTATCATTGTGGTCTTTTGAACCTCAACGACAAAGTAGGCGATCCTCGGTTAAAACTGCTCTTGAGCAACGAAGCTCATTTCCATTTGAAACATATAAACAAACAAAATGTGTGTTTCCGGAGGACTCAGAATCCATGCATCACACGAAGAGTCATTAACCACTCGGTGCGCCATTTACAGCGGAGTTGACATTGGGCCTCAATTTTTTTCAGAAAACCATGGGCAACACGGTTACTATGCACCAAGATCCTTCTTTGTGGTTTTTTGAAGTCACGGGTCTAGCAGAATAACCCACAGACTCTGGCAGCCCAAAGAGAATATCCGAAAAGAGTGCGACCTAAGCACAACGTGTACGCTCTCTCGACCAATAACATTTTGAAATGGAAAAGAGCTTAAAGGTCAAAATCATTAAAAAAAAATATCAAAAAATGTCGATATCGGATAAATGTTTTTAGCCCATCCTGTAGTTTCTCCATCCATGATTAAAGTTTTGTAAAGGCTCTAGTTCCCATTTGCCTCTTGAGCCCTGTTTGCACGGTGGTGTGTACCGACTGATCGTGAGTCTTTTTCAAAATTTCTGGAAAGCTTGGCAGTGGCAAAGCAAATGTTGGATCGTCGCAGTTTCTTCCTCATCGCCATAGCTCCGGCAGAAATCACTGGATTCCGAGTTCCATTTCCTGAGCATTGCTCCGATGGGACAGTGTCCTGTGATCACTCCGATGAGCATACACGAGTTTCGGTCCAGCGCCAAGAGCTTCTTTGTTTTTCCGATATTGAGCTATAGCCAGGATGATCTTGTCGTGTGGCTGTCGTTCCTTGTAAGCCAAGACAAGTTGGCTTCTTTTATAATTACGTCATTTATGATCCGGTATAGTGCGCTGATCGATGGTTGCAATGATATGTCCGCTTCGCTGATGTCCATTTCAGACCCTTACTTGGCCAATTCGTCCGCTCTTTTGTTCCGTGCGATTGAGCTGTGACCCGGGACCAAGAAGAGTTTGACTTTGTGGTGTCTGACGGACTTCAGTGAGTCGCCTTTGATCTCGTTATACAGGATCCCATTGACTTCAGCGCAGCCTGGCTGTCTACGAAGATAGTGATATCCGATAGTGTTTTATTGGTTACATGTATTTGGCTGCTTTCTCTATTGCTAGGATTTCTGCTTGAAAAACGCGACACAAATAAGTGAGTCTAAATGATTCCTGTTTGTGCAGGGTATCAGAGTAGAACCCGGCCCCAGTGCCTGTGTCCGTTTTCGATCAGTCGGTGAAGAGGGGAATCTCGTGGTCGTTGATCACGGCGCTTGATAGCCACTCTTCTCTATCGGAGAAAAGGATTGATATTCTGAGAGAGAAGTCATTTTGGGGGGGAAATATAGTCGGTCGTAGCTGATAGGCTACTAAAACCATGTTTCTTTCCCAGGTCGTCTATTTTTCTAAGTATGGCCGCGTGTCCATAGTTGGCTTGTTTCCACAAAGAGTCTTTTATGAATAGATCCAGAGGAAAGAGATGAAATATCATGTCCAACCCTGCTTGCGGAGTGCTTCTGATATCTTCCGTTGTACTAATAGTGGTCGACATTTGTACTTTGCTGAGCATGCTCATATAGCTTTTCGTGCTCCTAGCAGTCCACTAGACGAGGGCCCCATAAGTTATAATAGGTCTGATGATTGCTGTGTACATCCAATGAAGTTGCAAGCTCCATCTTTTGCCGAAGGTCTTTTTGCATGCATAAAAAGCATTCAATTTTTTTTTCATCCTTTCCTCCAAGTTCCTTTTCCAGGAAAATTTGAAGTCAAGAATGATGATGGTTTCCGCTTTATTTATTTTAAGAGTTTAAAAGGCAATCCATCGTGTCAACAGCATTATTAGACTTCAACTTCGATATCGCTATCTTAATGTCCTTCAAGACGAAGTGGTTGGTTCTGCAGTTTGCAGAAGTGGTCTTTCAATATACTGAGCTTCGATTGTGACTGAATTTTATATCAAAATTGATACTACAATGAAAAAGAAAAAAAAAAAACTAAGTTCAGGCAGATAAATATGTTGAGCCTTCTAGGTACCTAAACAAGAGGCTGGATCACCGCATAGCCGATATCTAAGGTTCTAAGGCTAAATTTAGTAGTTAGTACCTTTATGGAAAACAGGTTTACTTAATGTAAAGCAATTAGTTAAAATTAAATTAAATTAATTAAAAAATAAATTAGGAGAGGGGAAAGTGAGAGAAATGTATCTGCAGTGTGAGCATACACAAGCCTCACAAGTTAGGCCGCTGTGATAGGTGCAGTATGATCTTGTAAAATCACCAAAGCTAAACAGGTCGCTGATTGCTAGCTGGAAGATAGAAATATCGCTTCTGTAGACAACTGTTCACAAGAAAATCACAATTTGGTAATGCCTTTTGAGCCAAACTTTACAGGCTACGTTTTTTGAATATAAAATGAAAATAAAAAGAAGAAGACTGGACAGAAGACTGCAAATGCAAGAAATGCTGTAGCCAATCATTTAGACCAGCTGAATCAAAAACAAAATTGTCGGGAAACGCCTCATTTTCGGGCTGAACAAATGGTAAGGTGATGAAGTTACGAGGCCGCGACTATCTATAATGTTTTTTACTAAAGGTTAATTTTATGCTGCTTAATGTTTCAGTGTTCCATTTTTGATAGTTAGAGTGTGATTCGTGACATGTCTTATAGTCATATGTGCTCAGTTAGCATTGCCATTTTGTCATGAAGAAACTTATACACAAATAATACTTACAAGCTATTAAATTTGATTATTAAAAATGTTTCTCGCACACTTCTTCGACCATTTTACGTTCGTCATAGTCAATCTTCTTTTTATTGCAAGTTCGGATTCTCCTATAAACTTGAAAAGCACCGGGTCAACTATGTACAATTTGCGTTTGAAAATCCCATAGTAAATTTAACACCATTTTGGACATCATTTTACGTAGTCTCGCCAGGCTTAAAAATTACTAATTTATTTTGCTTGCCCAACAATGATTCGCGTTGCAGGTTACATACTCGAAACATTCCTCAACCCGCCAATTCTAAGTAATGCACGGGTACATTCACCTGTGTCATTCGCGCAACCTTGCTTTTCCTTTATTTTCCTTCATTCCCCGGAGAAGTGCATATCACTTACCGGATACCTTAAACTACCAAAAAAGCTGAGTAAACAGCTCACGCGGTGCCACAGTGACCGGGTAAGCTGATAATGCAAAGTAGCCGTAGATATAAGAGAGTGGATGAACTCCACTTGAGTTAGTTATAAATCTGAATGTGAACGGTGTATCTTGTGTGAACAATAAAGTTTTTTTTTCCTCCGATCGGAACATCTTTTTTGGCGAAGTCTCGCCAGGCTGAGGGTCGCTAAGTTAATATTGGTTGGAATACAACGTACAAATTACTAATTTATTTTGCTTGCCCAACAATGATTCGCGTTGCATAAGAAGAAACAATGAACTTTTTGTCACTCAAAAAAAAACGTTACAAAACTTGTACTAGGTGAGGGGGAATAGAAAGATTATAAGTTTGTATGCAAGGCCTTTATGCCAAATTGTGTCAAATATTTTTTTCAATATCCAGCAGCACAAGGGCCATCGACTTCTTTTCTAAGTTTTCTTATTGCGGAGTGTTGTTTTTAAACATTTCGATTTCTCCGAGAAATTAGTTCTCTTCCGGATGGTGGACTATAAGCTGAGGTAATATTATTTTTTAATAAAGTTTCTACTAAAAGTTCCACTTTTTGATTGTTGCTTGTTGCAGGAGAATTTGATGATTCAAGAGTGGGTATGTCTTAAGTCCTTTTCTTTAGCATTTTCATACTGTTCCAAAAGGGCTCTGAGTTAGTCTCAAGTACACTTAGTCTATTGCTCCATTCCTTTCTTCTAACATCACTCATTTTTGAGGTAATGAGCCTATTTAATTGGTTTATAGTCTAAATGTCTTCAGATTATCTAAATTTCTGTCATTGACTTCAATATTCAGTAAAGCTAAGAATAGACCTAATAAGGACTGCTGACATACTGGTTGGTTTTCTCTTGGGATCTGATATACTTAATACCTTGAAGCACTTTGTTATCAATGAGATTATCGATTTATTGACAGCAATTAATGTTTCATGGGTCAATGGAGCAACTACATTAGCTTTATTAAAATCGACCGACCTTGCTTCGTCGTTAGTTTCCATAGCTTCTAGTGGGGTAAACAGGTTATTAATTTCGTCCTAGTATTGTCGCTGGTAAGGGGGTCGTTTAACGTTGAATGTTTTCTTACATTTCTGTGTTCCGCTTCTGGAGATTTGGATTCGGCTTTGGATTTCAACGATGATTAGTCGGATTCGCAATCCACTCTTCTGCATGTTTTGATGGTATGGTATCTTTTATCCATCAGAAAATCATCAAGTAGCGTTGTGTACTTTCCTGTGCTTAATCGTGGTTTTCACGATAAATTTTTTGGGAAGGCAAAACTTATTATCCTAAAACCATTATCGTTTGGTGAGGCATGGAGACTTTCTTCTCTTATTGTTAGCATGAAAATCGATTTTTTTTTTATAGTGAAATACCGTCAAAAACCAAATTGATTAAATCTGATCATATACTGACTGATCTGATCATAAGTCAAATCGGTAAAAAATTCAAAATTCCTACATTAGCAAGCTTGAATTTCATGGGAACTATTTTGGTTCTCTGGTCAAATTAGTATGGATGTACAGGGTAACGATAAACAACTTTCGATTTTGACTTTAGTGGATAGATAGGTAAAGGTGGCTATCTGACTATAGCTCGAGCTCCCTAGGCTTAGGTTGAGAAGGGAGGTTTTTAGAATGTTAAAAAGGAGCAAGAAATACAATTTCGAGACTTGGGTTCCGTGTCAGAGGTGCTAGAAATCAAGCCACGGTGCTCCACTTTAATGGTGTCTTGTCAAAACTGATTGATTGTCCCTTTCGACGAAGGGGAATTAAAAGTTCTCGAAAATTCGACTTCAATTGGCTGTATGGTATGATACGATGGGAGTTATCCATTAAAACCTTGTAAGTAAGGCCTTACCCATCATTGCCAACATTAATGAAATAGTTTCACATACGCGGTTTGTTCTAAAAATAAAGTGACTTTTTGAATTTCACCAGCTACTCCTAGGTAAGCAAATTTTAAATTTTGTTTTGTTATGTTGGTACATGACCCCTAACTTCTGTTGACATTGTCAGTCATTCTGGATATATAGTTTGTTTTTCAGAGATTTTAGACGTTTGATGTGTTTGGTGATTTTTTGTTATTGAAAAATATGATTCAAGGAATCTGTGTTAAATTTTGTGTGAACAATTAAACACTCAACGTGCTTAAAATGTGGCATGAAATGGGTGTACTCTGAGGAAAAAAAAAATGTCTGTAGGTGGTACAAGGTCTTTAGAGATGGCCGAAAAGGTGCTAATGACGATGATCTGGACGCGCCGACACATTAACAAACGTTGATGAAAACGTTGTGAGAGTGAAAGAAATTGTTATGGAGAATCGCCGCATCACTAATCGAGAAGTTGCTGAGGTGCTATATCGGTTTTTTTTTGTATAATTCCTGCAGGTTCAAGAGTGTAAGCTCCTTTGATGTTTGTCACACAACCTGAACGGGGTGCAGATGGTGCAATTGGTTTGTGTCGAAGATGTTCTTTCACTACTCTCCGGGGGTGGTTGTCCTAGTTAGGACTTGAGAGATTTCACTGAATTTGCGTTGGTTGTAGTTTACAGTAACTCTTTTGTTTCCATGTCATTAAGGTGTTACATATTGGAAATGCACACACAGAGTATGAATTTTAAAGTGATCTTATGCTGCAAGTGTTATGACTTCATCAGCACTTTTTGATCATCTCTCATTCACAACTGATGTTGTTGCACAGTTTTTCCGTATAGGAATTGTTCTTGACTAAGTGCGGACTTGAACTACAGACCTTCGGCTCAACTGTCGGTAATGATTACCATTGCACCACGACCTAGGGGGTGGTCGTTGGTTGCATTTTTTTTAGATATTTTGGGCACAAAAGGTGTATAGTGTGGTTAAAACGAAAGGCCAGTATTATGGGCATTGTTTAGGATATGTTGGAATGAATGACCAAAATGATAATCCAGATTTGCTGAAAAGAGTCATCACTGGGGACGAAACGTGGGTATATGGTTATGACATCGAAATCAAAGCCCAATCTTTTCAATGGAAGCAACCAAAAGAGCCACGACCGAAAAAAGCACTTCATGCCGAGCATGAAGTGTGAAAGTATTGCTCATTGTTATAATGGCGTGGTTGATCAAGAGCTCTTATCGGAAGCTCGTACGATTAATAAGTAATATTACCTTGAAGTTATGGGCCGTTTGCGTGTATCAATACGAAGAAAACGTCCAGATGTGTGGGAAAAAAATTCACGGCTATTGCATGATTATAGTACTAGAATTAGAATAGAATTTTTTCTCTTCCTAAAAATAAAAAGACCCATAAAAGGAGGGACATTTGGCCTGGTTTAGGAGATAATGACCGCATCACTGGAAGAGCGTAAGGGTATGCCCAAAAGCGTATATCAGAAATATTTCGAGGATTGGAAAAAGCGCTCGCGCAAGTGGATTATCTCTGAGTGAATTATTTTGTAGCGAATAAGGATAAATAAATAAATATTTTCGAGAAAAATAAAATTCACCTTAATTTTTGAACAAACCCCGTATCTACACGTGCAAGAGATGGTTACAGCTGATCAGCTGGTATTATAACTTTAATAAAGGTTAAAATGGATTTAATTTCAACAAAAAAACCGCAGGAAACCGATATGCAATGCACCTTGCATCCCTTTGCAATCCGAGGCAGCTAATCAGTGCAGTGTCACTGTGCATGTGCGCATTCATCTCCTACATAATACTCACATCGATTGCTGAAGGATGTAATTATTCACCATTAAAGAACACTTCCTCACGCTTCATTAGGTACTTAGGATTGGTAATAATCAGACTCCCCATGGATCCTTGTGCAGCATACACATTCCATTATTCTTGTTCACTATTCAAAACTGATTCGCGTCAGTACTCATGGTTTTCGATTTTTCTTCTTTCATCGCATTCTGCTCATGTCCTTGTCAATTTATTCAAGTCTTTATTTAGGTACGATTATAAGTGTTCCCTAGGCAAACCCTAATTGCTAGTTAAACGATAGATGTTGTCATCATTTACATTGGACTGATGTTGAACTAATTGTAGTGAAATTACAACACTGTCTCACATTTATACTTTTGGTAGGGAAGGAATTACATATTCGCCAAACTCTATAGGAATCCCTGGTTGTGCCTCGCTCTGTTCGCATACAATTGTTACCCTATAAGTTGGCGAGAAATCCCTTAAAACCATACGATGAAGATAATGAAAAGGATAACAGGCAAAGAACCGGAAGGCAGATTACTCATAACCGGCAGCGTAGTTCCAGTTTTGTTTTCCGGATCCCCACTCGTCCACACCCCGCTATCCTTTAGTTAAACCCTTTCTCTTTATTCCTTTTAGTTTTTTTATTCTTACCATGTTTAAGGACAATTAAGTGTCAGCTCTTGACATAATGCGGTACAAGTAGATTAAGCGCTTCATTCAAAAGCGGCTTACATACAACACACTCAATGTTCCCATTGTGTCGTGAACAAGGCTTAGCCAGACGACGACTGTAGCGACCCAAAGGATCCAAAGTCGCGCTACCTCAACTACATGTACCATATATGTACATATATGAATCTCATACAGTCCTATTGTACATTGGTGCATTCGAATGCAACAACGCGAATTGTCTTTGCACAGCGTAGACCGGCGAGAAAAAGGAAAACCGTCTGGTTGTTAGGCACCGAACTCTATCCATTGTGGCAGCTTTCTTTCCCCCCCGTGCACTCTTAACGTCGTTTTTTCCCCCTGTGCAGGACATTGTAAGATGTTAATAATTAGCATTTACCTGGCTCATTTTAACCGCATAATTTTGCTCAGCATGAATTCATTATAAGGGAATTGTTCATTTGTATGCAAATTAAGGACGCAATCTGTCCTCGTCGGACTTGAGATGAAAAGCAATCAAGGTATCGGATGTGGCTGGGACGGTTTTAAATATTCTCAACTTTATTGCTCACCACCACGTCGCGATTTGACATGCGGGTTTGTTCCGTTCCACCCTCGGGCTAGAGAAAAAGCCCGGGAGTCATGTCATCGACCAATCGACTGGGTACATCAGCGGCAGCTATTTAGAAAACTTGACGCGAAGACGTTTTTTTCCCCATTTTTCATTTGTGAGATGCTCGACGGGTGCCTTTCGGGTCTGGTCCATAATTGACGGGAGTCGGAAGTGACACGACAGCGCTACTACACTCGAAGGGGAGTGGAGCAATTTCACTATAGACGTTTGGTTTGCACAAGGGGAGGCCAATGGCTTTTTCCTAAGACGGTACACAAGACCGTAGTTTCCTCTTTACTTGTCCTCAAAGCCATTATCGTATATTTCCGGATATAAATTAATATTGACGGGCATTGTGATTGGGTCGTTTTCCGGGAGTTCGCCATAGGAACAGATGTTGTTTTAATAATGGTAATCGAGTTGGAAAGCATTTCAGATAGATTTTATTTAATGGTAGAACGCCACGGATTTTTATTGAACTTGTTCAGCATCATTTCACTTAAAATCATTAGGTAGAGGCCATCAGACCTTCACATAAATCCGTGGTAATCGCTTCGAGCAACTCGATGAAGATTAACGAAGGACCGGTTGACATTTAAGTGAGCCTATAAAACCGGGGGTTTACCTGTTCGAAAGCATTTATCTTATTCAAAGTTTTAACTACCAATTTGTCCATTGGTCATTAAAACTAGAATTATAGTTGGAAATAAGTCCACCATTCACCCAGAGGCACCCGTGCAGCATGTGAGGCATTTATCAGAGATAAGATTAGGTGCTCCATTTTTTGTGTGGTCCTTTACCGTGCGCCAGTTCGAATGTCACATGATGTAACGCCCGTTGGTCGGGATATACGAGTATGTATATCCTTTTTGTGATATTTGAGATATTTACCGCAAAAAACTGTGGGCAAAGGACACAATTGGATATATGAAAATTTATTGCCACCTTTTTTTTCGCCAAACGTATGGGACAAGAAACGAATAAAACCGAAATGAAAAGGAATAAAAAACGATCCTGATAAAATAGAACGACTTGTGTGTCGGTGACGGTTGAGTATTCATTTGTGGGAGGGATTACAGTGTGAAATATGCATGTAGCTGGATTCTGGTTGTCAGGGAGGAAATCCTAACGAGCATGTCATTGTAAATGTTTGCAATCATGCTTAAGCATTCTCGTCCTCATCATCCTTTTGTTGCTTCTCACATTTTCACATTTTGCCCGAACGGATTGATTCTTATTTGCTTTGAACGGCAGAAAATGAATATGTGATTAAGTTTCCTAGATCTTGTTATGAATTCAGAATTTACACTTTGTGTTAGGTTGAGAGCGGCAGGAATCAGTCGACGCTGATGTTATCAAATGGGTATTTAGCGGTATCTCACCTCAAGCGAATATTGACAAAGGTATTATTAGTTTAAGCTTCTTTATTCGTCGTATGGAGTCTTCAACATCGGTTATGGAGATAAGAACGCGTTTTAGATTATAATAGAATGTGTTGTTTAAGCCAGAAGTTGTGTTCAGTTATCACTACTAAGAGGGTTCACCTACCGTATGGGAGCGAAATATGCTGGCTTACTAAACACCATGTTTACCAAGAATGTCTGAAATCACATGACTGTAGCTTCTTGCCTAAGACGAGAAGTATAGCGGAAGGCACCCACGTCAATTATTTTCCGGAAAATAGTAATAATTAGGAGTAAATTTAGTTACATATATGTCATTGAGTTTGGGCATGCTTAACATGTACAGCTGAAAAGTTAAAGTTTCCTCGCATCCAGCACCAATAAAAGGACGAAATAAAAAAACAGCTTGCTCTAATTGACGGCATGAAACTAAAGATAAAACAAGACAGGTAGCAGCAGTATTGTCAACAATAAAAAATGCTGTAAAGGGAGCAAACTAGGTTATTGTAAAGTTCCCAAAGTCAAGCTTTGGTTCGACGGAGAATGCGAGGTAAAAGTAGGAGCCCGTAATGTTCTAAGACTTCAAGCCAAGATCACGCGTACGAGGCCCTACGAAAGAAAGTCAACAGCTTCCTTCGGGAGAAAAAAGAACAGGAAACTACCAGTGTGGCTTCAGGAGGACCCGTTTGAGAAGTGACCATATAGACATAACCAGCCAATTCTTCGTTGATTTTAAAAAACGTGTATGACTCTATAAACCGGTCCCTGTAAGGGAATCCCGAAAAAAAGTTGGTGAAACTCATATAAAATGCTTAAGTAAAAAAAAAATTATTAGTTAAGGTACGAAACGCCTTATCTAAAACATTTGAAATCCGCGAAGGATTAAAATAATGAGACGCCTTGCAACCTCCTTTTAATTTGGTGCTGAAATACGTAATAAATTCCTTCAGAAAAATGAAAGAAGAATATTTCAGAATAGAATCACACCCCCTCTAGCTTATACTGGCCATTTGGATCTTCTGGTAGAGTGTGAGGAAACAGTTGAGAGAATCGCAGACAATCTAATAATGACAGGAAAGCAAGGAGGTTAAGGGTGATTTTTTTGCTATTTCGTTTTTTAGTGCTCTATTGTTGAGAGCTCGCGTATGATTCATGATAAGTATTTAAGTCAGTCATGCTCAGTTAGTATTGCCATTCCTTCACGAAAAGACAGAACAACGTTAGAAACTTAAGATGATGTTTTTCGCACACTTCGACCATTTCGTCTTCATAATCGACCTACTACAATAAGTAAGCAATCTACACAATAGTGACCAAATTTCGCACCAATTTCACGCTACTGAATATCAAGGCTCCTACCCGTATGCGTAGACTGGAAACAGAGGAAAATATTATTGCTGTATTCGTCTCCATTGTTCGCCGTTCTTAGCAATTGGGAATATGTCGCTCGACTACGTCCTACCCAGCTATCGCTTAATTATTTTCTTTTTTTTCCTCTGGCGCACAAAATACACAAGTTAAACCCGATCGAGAGTGGTTCTATCAAGACGGCGCTATATGCCATAGAGCACGCGAATCGATCGACCATTTGATAAATGAGTTCGGTAAGCAATTGGCTGGTTAGATTATGCTTAAAACACAATCATGGTCAACATATGTATAAAATAATGTTTAATGTTAAAATAAATGGCAAGTATTGGTTTATTAACTATGATACAAATTTTATACACTTTTGTAGTTTTTCTTTGCTCTTTTGTGACGATGAAAAACCAAACGTTTAAAAATTATTGTATGATCAATGACCTACCTGGAATAATCTAAACCTGTCTGACTCCATTCGATAAGGGCTTTAAGAATGTAGACGAGTTCAAATGTGTAGGAACCGTGTTGAATGCCAAACATGACATCTTCTTCTTAGATGGTGTTGTAGCTCACGGAGAGCCAGTGCCAAGCTTCTCTCATTCACTTATGTTGTGTACGATTTGTTCTTCACGAGACGTACATTTTAATGTCGATTCCGAACGGCGAGCGCCGAAAATGTTTTTCAAGGCAAGTTGTACTACGGAAGGTTTTTTCAATACCCCGCCGGGGAGAGAAGCCGCGTAATGAACACTCGATGGCGTTGGTGTTATCGGGTTCCGAACTCGCTCATCGTGCGTCAGAGGCCGACGCACTATCCACTGCCACGACGCTCTCACGACATAAAGATCGAAATAAAAAAAATCTACATATGTACAGGCAACACGTGCTTCTTTGCGATGAAGGAACTAACTAGGGATAACCCGTAGAAAGGCCACACCGAGGATGGAAGGACAATATAATGATGGACCTAGAAGAGATGGAATAGAACAGCGAAACATGGAAGGGAGACTTGGCGAAGGGTTATCAACGAGGCTCTGAGCTTCCATGTTCTAAATGGCCGCTAATAACAATAATGCCTTAGCTGAGCAAACGTGTAGGAAGTCGTTTCTACATTTTAAAAGTGGTGATTTCGATTTTGAAGCTAAAGAATGGTCTGATCAGCTGTGAATTTCGGTGATGAAGAATTGGAATAGGTGATCGATAAAGAACCATGTTAAGCACTTTAAAAATTGTCTGAATTGTTAAGATCCAAAAGCAAGGAAGCTGCAAACTCGTATGTCGCTTGCGACCAAGAGACATCGAAAGGCGTTTTTCACCTATTTTTCATCTTCGTTTTCGCATTCGCTGGCAGAATTGTTAAGATCCAAAAGCAAGGAAGCTGCAAACTCGTATGTCGCTTGCGACCAAGAGACATCGAAAGGCGTTTTTCACCTATTTTTCATCTTCGTTTTCGCATTCGCTGGCAGAATAGAACGGGATTTTTGCCTCGAATTGGCATGTGCGATGAAAAGTGGATTCGTAAAGAAAATCACAAGTGCCTAAAATCCCGCCCAAATCAAAAAGGCAGTCTACTATTAGCCACCCAAACCGAATAAGAATATAGCTACTCGTATGTTAAGTTTTTTTGACAAATACTTTCTTAGCCTAAATTAAGTCAAGTTAGCTATAAGTACAGATATTAATAGTCGAAAGGCAAATAAATGTGCTGTTTATCTTAGAGTGTTCGCATGGGGCCAGTAAGTTATTTTAAGATATTTAACATAATTAAGCTAGTTTCAAGCATTTTTCTCTAGCGTAAGGTAGCTCTAATAAAAATGAATTAAAAACTTAAAAAAAAAAGACTATAGCTGCAGATCACTAGTGATTACAATCAATACGCTTGAGTCATGCATCGAAGAAAAAGGGTCGGAATACTCCGAAAAACAGACAACTCACCATATTCTTCAACCATTGCTCCGATAGATGAGTCATGACCTATTCGAGAATAAGTTTACTTTTAATGAGGGTCGAAAACAATAGGTTGATTCCTAAAACGTGTTATTCGTATCCTGCCCGAAAGATAGGAGAAAAGATATGACTTAGGTCGACTTATGATCGATTATACTAGTTCATTTCAAATACCAATGTAAATTAATGTTAAGATTACTACTCAATGAGTTTAAGGGACGAAGGCATGAAGTCATGCTCATTTATTTTAAAATCACAGGATGAAAGCAATGAAGTATGTCGGTGACGGTTTTCTCCTGCGAGCTCATATTGTAGTGACAAAAAACTGACGAGGATTTCGGCTAAATTAGTCTACCATTCAACTGGAATGTGTCCAAAGCCAAAATCACCCAGTCACAATGAGCAAACAGTCTTGTTACCAAACTCGTAAACAGAAACACTCTCATCTCTTGAATGGATCAAAATAGTCACCTAAGTTCTAATAGAGTTGAAAAGCGTGTATAAACCGTGATCAGGATTGCTCCGATCTGTGATCAGTGAAATCCCGGAGAAGACTTGGATGTATGCTCTATACAATACTCTGTACACTTTAACACCACTAAATGGTCTTAAAGTCGTCTTCTCTAATTGATGTTTAAATTTTCACCACTTAACATCCCCTCTCTCTCTAAGGCAAATACCAGATGCTGAATCGGCCTAGTTTTCTATGTCTGCGGTAACACTTTAGGCAAAAATGTACATACCTACATACCTAACTAGCATATATACCTCTTATCCGTCCCATTTCCAGGTATAGCCTATTAGTTTGACCTAAATAAAGCAAGCCCAAAAGATTTCAAAAATCGACAGGCTTCGGTACCAGGGAGGCAATGAGCTCATGACTCATCGACGCAGGATACATCAAATTAAAAATCCTCCTGTTGGGAATCTACATCAGAAGATGGATTCTCAAGGAAGCAAGTCATGGGTCATCTAGAACTACTCTTACATTGATAACATCTGTTATCATATCTACACTACACCCTATCGACTTTGGCGACTCATGGCGCAGTACTGCTTTCCTTCCAGAAAGAAATTAAAGGATCCACATCTTACTCGAAAATTGTTGCAATGGTAAAGCGTTTTATAAAAACTTCTTCGGTATCGTATCAAACTCCATTTCAACATCCTCGAACTACATGATCACGCCGAAACCTCATCGGTATGAAAACAATTTGCCGTCGAACAAAATCCGAACGAAAATTGCGGCCATTGACCAACTTATTCTTCAAAAAGCCACTGAAAATATTTGCCTTCGAAGGATCTTGTGTTCCCGTCATAGATCGAAAATGTCAGAATAAATCAGGATTACTTTAGACCACACTAGAAGTTCTCTGGATCTTCGCTGAACCAGCTTAAATTAAATATCTTCTAAACTTTTTTGACCAAAGCTGCAACTAGATAGACAAGCATCGTTCTACAATAATATCGGGAGAATTGGAGCAATCAGTGAAGGCCGCTATTCACGTTGCCAGACTTGGTATACCACTGAAGCACCTTCCGCAATACCTAAACAGGAGAAAGTTCGCACCACTTTTTCTGCGATGTCAGGTACTTGAAGAGAGCAGGTTTAGCGCGTTTGATAATAATTGTTGATCTGTTGATGATGAAATTTTCCAATTTGATAGGCTAGATTTGGTCTTTTTCTATCCACCTATCTTGCGTGTACCTTATTATATGCATAGGGACAATGTTTCCTTATGCATCGCCTTCAAGCTTATTTGTAATCGTAAAACATCATCGCCATCAAAAGCTTTTTTGTTTTTAAACCACGTTGACTTCACTTTGATTCTTTCGAAAATATAAAACAACAGATTCTCGGCGCAATCGATATTGCCCAAATCCTCCTATGTGAAGTAAAAACAGGCTTCGATTTCACCACTACCTATTTCTTGCTCCAAATTAAAATCTATCCGGTGTCACAAGAACCACGAAAAATTGTTAAAACCCCAGACCTCTCGTTAGGCCCCGGAGTGCAATGCAATCAAATATAATCAGATTTTCTCCCCCTACAGCAATGACTAGCAGCAATATTCCCAAAAAAAAAAATACCGAAAAGAAGTTAAGTTTGAAATATGTCCTCCATCGGTAACGCGTCTGACTCATATTCCAGTCCCGTGCCCATTCGTTCGTGTCTCTTTGTCAACATTTTCCAAAGGGCTCGAGTGCACTCCTGCGAAGGAGAAATAATAAAAAAACAGCCCAGAAAACATTTCCATAATAATTCAATTTAAAATTTTATCTACAATTTACAAAAATTGAAAGCGCACGCAAAACATTTCGCCCTCGACTAGCTCTTAGATTGTGCCTTAGTTCGGCTGGTTACTTCACCCCAAATGCGCCTATGTAATGTACTCCTAAGCGAGCATTACTTATTCTGGTCAAATTACATTTGAACTAGGTGGAAAATTATTTTTCCCATCGTTTCCCTATTTTCTGTAATTTTATTTTTTTGTTCTTTCGCGAGGAATGCGTTAGGAGTAGAGACCACAAACTGATGGCTTGGAATTAAGGCCATGAGCGAATGGCAACGACTCAAATTTCAATCGTAAAATGGGTTGATTTTTATGTGTTGCGCTTTCGAGGGGTGTACTCGTACAGGCTCGAGAGACGTTAACGCGAGGTGATATGTTTGTGTTTTAACTAAGGGAGAGATATGAGGGAGGCAAGTATCGTTTCATTCATTCTTTTTGGTAGTACTTAACGACGAGTTTCGCGCAGTTCTGTGGGAGAAGGCATTTTATAGTCTCATCTTCGAATGATAGTCGATATCAAGAAATTGACAACAGACATTTATAGGAGGTAGATATGTTCCTATGTTCGTAATGACATTTGTACTTCATTCTTAATGGGGTTGGTTGGGATTGAGTTTCCTCTTGCAGGTCATGGAGTCTTGAATTACTCAATTAGTCAGCCAGACTCTTTGTCACGAACATCCTTGAGGCTACGTTGTCAGAAGGTTTTATTGACATTCAAAGTCAACGAACAACGATCGTGATAAGGCATTGTTAACCCAACCTAAGGATCATGCGAGTGACATACTGAAAGAGATGTCCATCTTGAGACAGACTGTCGATATGAGAAACAAGTGGTTACAAGTCCCTAATAGATGTGAAAACAAAAACTGATTTCTTAAACCCGAAATGGACAGGAGAAGTACAAGTGGTAGTTTGGGAAAGGTTTGGAAAGCTTGAAATGCCCATACTCAGCCTATTAATCTTCTCACAGTCGAAAAAGTATGTTGGTCGCATTGGCACTACCAATAATTCAGAGATCAGCCTTGAGAATACAAGGTCAATGAGGTTTCGCATTCCAAGCACCAGTTACCCTGATAAGTTCGGTAATCCTCTTTATATTTATTGACCAATATTAGAAATATCTTCTTCGATATTCTAATGATATTCATCTCATTGAGGATAAATTTAATGTTTTATTGCCTTGAAGTCCTACGGAATCACTATACTTAAATACTTACCCTAACGAAGAGGTTGTTTTAAATCAGGTCACTCCTTCACTGCTGCCCTATCCTACCATCTAGCTACACGTGTTCTCCCTATTAACGAGGTATTCCTCCTACCTTTGTTATACCTTTACTCTCCTTTTATATGCTTTTTGGGCAACCTAACGAAGACCTTTGACTTATTTGTAATTTGTTTCTGTTTTTATGGCCTCACAAAGTCACCCTTTCAAAGAAGCATGGTGGCATAGGAACACGAACTTTTTTCTTTCCAAACAACAAAACCTTTCTTCAGTTCCATAGTTTTTCGTTTTTCTTCGAGTTCATGAAGTACATCAACTTAATGTAACAAAAAAGACGGACATTACTGTCCAGTATTCAGGGAGGCACACAAAGTGGGACAGTTTGCTGATGGGATTGTAAACTTCCGTCAGGTGCTTTTAAAGGCTTTCAAATTTCAATCTGTATGCACATATTTTTAATGGAGGCTAGATGTTGGAGAAACTTTAACGGAGTAGTGAATGTCAACAATAACAAAGGGGTTTAGTTGTTTTTCAGAATTTTCAAAAACCGGTCATTTCAAAGGTACAAGGATGGGTCGGATTCTTCAACTAATTGGAAAGAAGGAGGGAAATTGGTTTTGAAGTACATCGTTTCGTGAAGCTTATTTTTATTCGGCGAACTGTGATTTTTTTTAATTGCAGAAAATCATTTTTAATTTGTTTTTCCATGAATAGCAAGGGTATACAATATCAGCATTTCATATCTGTATTTCGACTTTTACACGCAATTAAACATCGAAATTTTGAGGTATGAACTAACAAAGTTTCATACCATTTTTCAACGCTCGATTTCGTTTGGATTTCAACAAAGTATTAGGGAAATTTGAGCGTTTGAATTATATGCGAACGTTTTATCCAACGTTTGTAAGTTCAAAATTTGGTAAAAGCAAATGCATATTTAGCTTATGTATGTCATTTTTGGAGGGAAAGGCCTTTAGTTAGAGAGGTTTGGCTGCTTGAAGTATACAGTTTGGTTTCGAAAATATTGAACTTCAAAATTAAGGGACCTCCAGGGGGCATGAAGAATACTGTTTGGGCCTTTTTACGAAATTTTTAAGTTCAAAGTTTTGCAAAATTAAGGGCTCTCTCTCTCTCGGTGATCAAACGAACTAGCACTTTCCTAAGGTACAATAAAACTTTTAGTCATGGAGATTTGGGTGCCTGAAAAACACAATTTGGGCTTTTTACCAAATTTTGAAGTTCGAAATTTTGCAAAAGTAAATAAATATTTGGCTTCTGTCTTCCTTGGTGATCACGCGAACTCTTTTCTATAAAGAGACTTTTAGTTAGGACGATATGAATGCTCGAAGACTACTTTAGGTTTTTTCCCCAAATTTGAAAGTTCGAAATTTTAAAAAAGCACGTGTTTATTTAGCATCCCCATTTATTTGTGATTACGAAGAATTCTCTTAATTCGGCTATTCTTTTGCCCCTGAATTACATTGTACAATTCAATAAAGGCTTCTGGGAATATAAAGCTAGGGAAATAAACTTTGGCATAATTTTAAAGGGCCACTTTAATCTCAGAAGATATCAAAGCAGCGAACTATCAGGCATATGTAATGTTGGACTTTGAAGGGTCATATTAAACACTATTGCAAAAGAGACAAGACTTTGTCCATTTTGGGAGTACAGGGATTTTCAGAAAGGACATATTAATTTTGAATTAAAAGAAACACAGAATAAGTTAGAAATCGGGGTGAAGTACAGAGTTCGATTTCATTCATATGACTATTGCGAATACGTTTACAACGACCGATTCTTTGGAGCCATTTTTCCACCTCTCTTTTACGCATGTCTGTGGACGATTGGCAATTTCGTTTTCAATATAAGCTTTACTAACGCTTTTGGTTTGTTAGCATAAACTAACGAACCAAAGATTAACTCCATAAAAATACAATTTTGCAGCGTAAAGTCGCATAAGATTGAGACATTGACTGGAATTAATCCACTGGATCTCTTTATTAAAAAGTGCATTCAGACTCCTTCGAAACAAAACATCCATGCAGACCATTGGGTTGCATGTCCATCCTTCAACACCTTGAGCTGGACATGATTACCACAGTTAAAGAAGCATTACCACACACGTTTACCTTTGACAAAAGATTTAAGATATCGATCCCAAACCGCGCAACTTGGGAAAGCGAAGATCCCAGGTGGTACACAGATGGCTCCAAGATGTATTCAGGTTATGGCGCTGGCATCTTTGGATCAAACCTAAAATATCGAAGGCTGTGGGAACGAGTCCTAGTATCTTCCAAGCTAAACTGTACGCCATTCTGACGTGCGTCAACCTAAATTAAGAGACTGGCATAAGAGGTATAACAATTAATATACTCTCAGACAGTCAAGCAGCGCTCAAAGCGTTGGGCTCGCATAACGCAATCTCAAAATCTGTGAAGGAATGCCACGATGCCTTGCAGGACCTAGCCAAAAGAAACAATGTTTAACTCTGGTGAGTGAGGGCACAAGGGTATAAAGGGCAACGAAATCGCCGACTAAATCGCTAGAAAAAATTCCAGCGAAAGGTACATAGGTGCCGGAATCCCCATGTCGAAGGTTAATTTTCTCTTAGACAAGTGGGAAAAATCGCAATCAAGGACTACGACAATCGAGAAGAATTATACAGCCCCTGAATACACACTCTATCAATATTCTCAAATATAATATCAATTTCGATATCAGAAGACTGGTCAACAACCTTTCGGGAATTGTAGTCTGAGATATCATCTCAACAAAATTAACCTCTCGTCTGAAACCGATTCTGTGTCGATTATGTCTAGAGGATGAGGAGCACATCCTATGTGAGTGTGCTGCCCTCTACCTGATTCCTGAGGAGAGCTGTTCAGCACCTACGAGAGACATCCTCAACTTCATTAAGAGGGTAGAGGAACTCCTTGTCTAGCTAGAGTTAGCAGGCACAATCGATCTACATTGGTTGCAGTGCCCCATGCTAAATTTTAGTACTTCTATTAAAAAAAAAAAAAACGAAGAAAAAACATGGCCTGATAGCGAACTCCCTGATGATTGTTTTCATCAACGAAAAAATACGGCCTAATGCCACCGCCGACATGAAATCCACACCATACTCTCCCTTCTTGGAATCATAGAGTCTCTCAAGGCTCTAGTGGATTTTTTTAACTTCCCAGTGGGAAGATCTTGTTTCTTATTATCTTATTGACAAGGCCAAGCCCATTTTTGGAGCTTCATCCCTGAAGATGATTTTTGGATGAAATCCAAGATTTTTTTCAAACTTTTGCAAAGTCCAATCGGAAAAGTTTCGGCTCTTTAAATGATCAAAAAGATCTTTACCCAAAACTCGTCACAATGTGAACTGAGAGAATCTCAGTTTCTGTGAACGGCATCGAATCAACTGATTTTGATCATTATGAACTGAAGTACTTACGATTTGGTACTTGGCAAAATGGCACAAGAACATACGATTGTAAATATGTTAATTGGAATTGATCTGGCTATGATCATAAATTTGGGTGATTCAAAATGTCGGTAGTATTTTCTTAGGAGTTTTCAAACGTCACTTGTTCGTAAACTTGTCTTTGATAAAAATACAAGCCTTGGTTGTTTTTTTGACATTATGGGACTGTAAAAATAATTCAAGGATGCATTCGTATTAAATTATAAAGTTGTTATGTCCCTATTGAAGCAATCTGTAGTTAGTAATTCATCCAAGTTCGATAGGGATCAATTTCTCTGCTTTCCGTTCTTTTTCAAGATCAGATCCATTTCCGCACAGGCTAATAACAAGTGGAAAAAGATTGATTCCCTACGATAATCGTCGGCGATCTGCTTAATGGCTAAATGCTGATGAGTCAACGAAACACATACTAAAACTCCATGTAAGAAAGGTGGCCGTCTGGTGGCATTTTTCAATATTCCTCCTTAAAAACTAGTAACACTATCAATGGTCAGAAGTACTGGAACCAGTTGAAAGAAATGCGTCAGAAACTATTCGCTGGGCCTTAATTGGTTAACGCAAATGGAGTCATACTGCTGTATGACCAAGCACAACGCCAAGAGCTACGAACAACAGACTCATATGATATGTCGCTAATCGACCATCTCATTTGAATCGGACAGCATCATACATAGTTATCCAACAAGAGGTGTCATTTGAAAACAATAAAAAAACGCAACATTTTTATGAAAAGTGGCGACATGTTTACTTCATCCTGAAGTTCAAGTTTGAAGTCAATAATGGCATACTAAATCTGACCGAAGAGCCGTGCAAAGTGATTGCTGAGCCTGTCGCTGTGATCCTTATGATCGTTTTTTTGGGCACGCTCTTAGCTATGGTGCCATTGTTTTTAATTGATTTTACCGTTTGTTGGTCTCACATCAATATTCTGCTCGAGATATTCAAGTTTGTCGAATAAATTCACTATAGGCGCGCTAGAATCCGCCTGGTGATGACGAAAGGAAATAGGAACGCTTTCGCGATATATACACCGTTTTGGTAGTGAATTTTCATTATTTCAGCACTTTGTAGAATCATGCATTGAGATTAGTTCTTATTATCAGAAGTCATCGCAATGATAATTGAATGACACCACTTTTAAAATAACACCTCTTGTTGGATTATCACTTATATGAATATAACATCTTATGCAGGTAAAATGTGATGCTAGAGGCGGCTACATATGATACGCTCTCTACCTGGAACGTGGACTATTGAATGAACCAATTACTGATTCTTTATTTTCGGTAGGGCAGCGGCTTAGTGGTTAGTGTGTTTGACCTTTACGCCAACGACCATGACTACATATTTATGATCCTTGATTTTCCATTCCATAGGACTTGGGATCAAATCGATTTTATTTTCGTCTACATATTCCCCAATAAACAAACCAAACAACAATTAAATAAATTTCTAACAAAAGCTTTCAACTCACCGCCAAACGTCAGGAAACAGATGCTCGTTATAAAATATTTACTCGTACCTGGCCGAAAATATCCAATAGACTCATTCCCTCCCACAACTATGAACGATCGTATTATACTTTTCAATTATACTTTATTTCCATAACATAATTGAAAATTAATACGATTTTGATTTTTCCTTTTTAGTCATGCCATTACTCCGGGGCTGTGTAGTCCTCCGTCCGCGGCTATCTAATTAGTACAACCTCACCGACATCGAGCCCCTCCGAGAAAAGTTTGGTTTAATGCGAATAAATAATAAATCAATTATTTAGTCTTTCCAAGATACTCACGGAGTAAACATTGAAATAAAAAATGAAAAAACAATATCACGCGAAACCGAGCGCAAAGGACGAAGACGACAATTGAAAAGATAAAAGGAATGGAGAATGTAATTAAACGGAGAAGCATTCGTTGAAAAGGACGTTTAATTTGCGGAACTCAGTGAGTTTATATTCCTCCATGGAATGTACATAGTTATTTGCCAACAAAATGGACATGGAACGGATTACTCCAGAGACGTAATTTTAAAACCTTTCTTTCTTGTATCTATTTCATGCCCCTGTCTTGTGCAGCTGTGATGTATCGTATGTTGCAGTCGACACACATGTCGATAGAACTTTCATCCGAAAGTTTGGTAAACTATCCAATCCAACCCAAGTTCCAGCCCAACAACTACTTGGCAATCATGGTTGGATCCGCAAATGGTACGGGTATCTGTAGATTTTCCGAACAATTGTATGTTTCCAGAATTATGTTGATTTTAGGCAAGCAATGAGGGATTTTCTGAAAACTTGAAATTCCTGCCAACCAGCAGGATTTCGTATAGATTAGACGTCGGAGTGCAGATTTGATAGAGGGTCTCACTTTTCAACAAAAGCACTCAAAACAAGTATAACCAACAGAAATTCGATACAAATTGAGTCCAAGGAAAATACTGCGTGCTATGAAGCCAAAAGAACCATTGTGTATCATCAAGCTCTGGGGAAGCCATGTCCTTAAGGCATTATTACATTTTTATGAACGAAGAAAAAGTATGGATAAATGAATTACTTGATGTGTTTCGTAATCCGTATTAGAGAGCATTGGCCGTCTGCCTGTTCCGAACATATTCGGTGGTTTGTGCACGTAACATATTGTGCACTCGCACCTATGTATCATTAGATTACATTTGGGCCGTGTTTCTCGTCGGAATAGGGTCTATTTTTAGCAAATTACTTAACAGAGCACGAATCGACAATGACTGGTCGAATTTGATGTAATTAAGTTTCGAAAAAAGCAAGATTTAGCACTGATTAAACACATTTTCTATTTTGTTCGAAATGAAATAAAACGTGTTGGTCGTAAACATTTGCAAGTCGAATAGCGCCGATGGCCAGAAAGTAAACATCTACGCTGTAGTCCGTAGTCTTGTTTAATTGAAAAGATTTTACGAAAGACGCAAATAAAAAGCTGATTCGAATGGACAAATAAACAAACGTATTGGAGAGGAGCATTTGGCGTTAAACAGAGATGGGTAGATACGAGGTTTGGTCAAAAAGTAAGGTGACTTTTTGAATTTCGCGGATTGACTGCATTCGATTATCTAATTTTTTTTTATGTTGGTAAACATGTTCCCTAGCATACGTTGACATTGCCAGGCATTTTGATTTTTACTTCGTTTTTTCCACATATAAAAATTGGACGTGTTTTGAGGTGCTTGTTGGGTGCGAAAAATATAATGAAGTGCTGCAACGTATTGACTGTGGCAGTCAGCGAGTCTACTCTAAGCAAAAAAAATATTTATAAGTCGTATAAGCTCTTCACAGAAGGCCGAAAATGTGTTAATGACGTAAACAACGGATGAAAACTTTGAAGCAGCAAAAAGTTTGGCATGTCGGTTGGCTTTTGCCAAGAAATTTTCGCAGATATTTTGTGCATGAAACATGTCTCATCGAAATTTATTCCGAAATTACTAAATTTTGATCAAAAGAACCGTCACGGCAACATCGCTCAAGAGCTGTTGAATAACGTGGATACATCACCGACTGATAAAGAAACATGGTATATGGTTATGGTTGTTCCTTACAATACAACAACAATACCTCCCCTGCGATTTTTTCTCTTCCCAAAACTGAAAAGAACCATAAAAGGACGGAGATTTGCCATTATTTAGGAGATAAAGACCGCATCGCCGTACATTCTAGTAGACGGCTACTATGGGATCGGACTCGTAGTTTTGTTTTGACCGCGTGTGGAAGCGAGTGTCCGCGGATTTTAGAAAAATGGAAAAAGAGGAATATCGGTCGGTGATTCGATTCTTGTTTTTGGAAGGCAAATCGCGCAGCGAAATCAAAGAGCGTTTGGATGCTGTGTACGGTGACTCTTCTCCTTCGATGGCAACCATCGAAAATTGGTTTGACGAGTTTCAACGTGGTCGCACGTCGGTTTTTGATGAGCCACGTCCAGATGTCCCGCAAACGGCTACTACGGAGGATAACGGAGGAGTGACAAAAGTCCACGATCCACTCGTGGGTCATATCCTGCATGAAATTTTGGGCATGAGAAAGCTGTCGGCGCGATGGGTGCCGTGTTTGCTCACTCCGGACAACAAGCGCAACCGTGAGACCGCTTCAGAGCAGTGTTTGACGCTGTTTAAGCGCAATCCGAAGGCGTTTCTGCGTCGTTTCGTGACAGTCGACGAAACACGGATCCACTGGTACACACCAGAGACCAAATAACAGTCGAAACAGTGGACTTCACCCGGCGAACGTGCTCCGAGGAAGGCGAAGACTGTCCCATCGGCCGGAAAGGTGATGGCCGCCGTTTTCTGGGATTCACAAGGTGTGATCCACATCGACTACCTGGAGAAGGGCAAAACGGTCACAGGGCTGTACAATGCCAAATTATTGGGCCGATTCGACGCCGAATTGAAAAAAAAAAACGACCCCACTTGGCGAAGAAAAAAGTGCTCTTCCACCAAGATAACGTACCTCCGCCCTAGCCACGGCCAAATTGATCGAATAGGGCTACGAACTGCTGCCCCATCCACCGTATTATCCAGATTTGGCCCCGTGCGACTTCTTTTTGTTTCTAAACTTGAAAAAGTCACTCGCCACGAGGGCCTACTTTGCAGACCTCGAGAAAACGTATTTTTCAGGCGGGTTAAAGAAGTTGGAGCATCGCTGGGTCAAGTGTATCGAGCTAAAAGGAGACTATATTGAAAAAGAAATCGCCATTTCTCCAAATTTTTTGTTTTTCTTTTGTAGGCTAAGTACTTATCGGACCACCCTCGTAAGTTGAATTCTGAATATAAAGTCTATAGTTGAATGCCTTTATAAAGACTGTTTTTTTAGGTTTGTACTAAATTTAGTTAGTTATATCTGTCAAACCAATCGTCAAACTGTCAGTGTGAGTCAGGAACTGACAATTTTATCTTGGTAGCAAGCACGTTTCAACAGCATTAAGAACATTTGAGTCTAAAATTAGCGTTCTATGGGTCAAACTTACTGGTATAGCCACATTACACTCCCCATAATTGGCCATCTATGCTCGCTATTCACCATATGTGGGCCACTTTCACATAACATTTTCTTTGCAAGATGCAGTGGCGGCGAAATGTTGATACTAAAGAGGATACTAAAGAGAATATTGCATCGGTTCAAGGGGGTGTTAAAGAAGTTCCAAATTTATAGACCCGACTTTATTGACAACAGCTTGGCTTTTGTCCGTTCAATTTATGGAAAACTTTATGCAAAAATCTTTAGTCTGAAAGCTTACAAGACCCAGCTCGCTCAGGAACTGAAACCGAATGACTATCGTTAGTGTCGAAATTTCGGTGAATGGTAGCAAAATTAACTGGTATTGGATTTGCTGTTTTATCAAAAGTTTGTGTTCAATAACGAGGCGCATTTTTCTTTAAAAGCTACGAATGCTCTACGAGGCATTCAGAAAACGACACAATCGACTTATTAAAGAAAACATTAGATGAAAGCATAATTTCACGCAATGAACTTCCAGTGTTTGAAAAACTAGTCGAAAACTTAGTATTTCGGATGACATTCATCAAATCCAGCCGGGGCTGGTGGTAAGTGTGTGTCCAAAGATCTTTTTAAAAATTATTTATAAACTGTATTCCCTCAAACTATCCCCGAGGAACGGTGAAATTATTACATCAATCCTGTACTTAAATAGGGTGACTGAACACAATGTAAAAATGATCGAGGAATATCACCGTTATCAAGTTGTTAAAAAGTCTTGCCAAATATTCTCTTAAAGGGATGAAGTCATACGATAAGGAAATAGTTAGGGACTACCAGCATGACTTCTGAAGGAACCGCTCTATGATTGACCAGATTTTTACCACACAACCCTCTGGATACAATTGTGACTCAGTTGATCACAGACCAGTGAAGTGGAAGGTAGTGTTTCGGCTTGTTTGCGATATAAACAAAAAACAATAAAAAGGTATAAGTGCGCATTTAGGCGAAATATTCGCGGAACCCCAATTAGCCCGGTGGTTAAGTGCTCGACCCGCAGTCGGAAGGTCGCCGGTTCGGATCCCAAGTCGGGAGGAAAGTTTTTTGTGTGTGTTTTCTCTGTTTCTTTCTGCTGCTTCTCAATTAGTTGGAAGTAGCAGGAGGAGGATGTCGGGAGACGGCGGGGGAAAACCCGTACGTCGTACGGAGTCGGAATCGGGTGATTTATCATCCGATTTCGCAACACCGACCGTCGTCATGAAGAGGCGCAGAAGGGTCAACCCGAAGCCCAATCTAACTAAGCGCCCCTCCCTCACTACTTCGACTGAAAAGCTGCAGGTCGAAGCGAGGAAAGGGGCGCCATCACCATCAACGTCGGAAGCAGTTCTACAACAACAACCAAAACCAGCGATCCCCGTGGAAGCGGATATTGCCTACCTTTCCTATGGTAGGGAAGGTCGCTACACGGGAGACAATAACCCCTTCGCCCCCCTTTTATATTCGGCTACGGAGGAAGAGCGTAGCGAACTGGAGCAGAAAGAGCGTGTGCTACGTGCCCAGCTGCAGGCCGTAGTTGATAAGCTGAAGGAAATAAAGAAGAGGGATTTAGAGCAGGCAACAGCCGCCCCACAGCAAAAGCAGCAACAACAACAGAAGCCGCAGAAAAAGCAGCAGCAACAACAACAGCCACAGCAGCAGAAACAGCAGCAACAACGACAGCCGCAACAACAGCAGCAGAAACAGCCGCCGCAACAGCAGCAGCAACAACAGCCGCAGCAGCAGAAGCAGCAGCAACGTCCTAAAAAGGAGAAAGTGCCACCCATCTTCACCTATACCACGGCCCTACGAGAGACCATCGATCTCTGTAAGTATGCTATTGGTGTAGGCAATTTTGAAATCAAATGTTTAGGCCAAAAACGCTATGCTGTTCGGTGCAAGACACTGGAGCAGCATAAGCGTATAAAAAGCTTATTAAAGGAGTCCACAACGGAGTTTTTCTCCTTCACGCCGAAGGCCGAGAGGTTGCGGACAATGCTCCTTAAAGGCGTGGAGTCGATTGCAGACCCCGAGGAAATGCTCTCAGAGCTCAAAGAGTTCGAGAGTGACGACCTCAAATTCGTGGGGGTTAAGCCATTCACTACGGTGAGCTCCCGACGGGAGAAGCGAGTTATTCCCTTCTTCTTGGTACAGCTCACACCCAGCAGCAAGCTGGAGAGGTTAAGGACTATCACCACCTTAGCGTCCCAGACTGTCACATGGGAAACATTAAAGAGGAGCGGAAACATTTTGCAATGTATCCGCTGCCAAAGGTTCGGGCACGCCGCGTCGAACTGCGAAATGCAGCCTCGATGCGTTAAGTGTGCAAGGAACCACAAGAACGAGGAATGCGACCTTGGGAAAGACAAGGTGGCGGATAGAGAGCAGCTCGAGTGTGTCTTGTGTAGGAACCGAGGGCACCCTGCAAACTATCGGGGATGTCCTAAGTTCCAGGACATCAAGAAAGAAAACCTGGCCCGTAAGCAGAAGGTCGAGGAGAAGCGTCCCTCGGGTCGCTTCCAAACACCAGCCGTCACATCCCAATTGACCTACGCCCAAATGGCGGCAGGTTCGGGAAAGACGGTACAAAAGCCCATGACTGTTCCTAAAGCCCCAGTGCCTGTCTCTAAGGCACCGGTGGCCGAGGTGGATGTCTGTTCGATCTTGCTCGCAATCCAAGGGCAGATTGGGCAGCTCCAGCAACAGATCCTGGAGACGGCGACCCGAGTAGATAGTATCTACTCGCTTCTGCCGGGCCTAGCGCACCTAAGGTCGTGATGGGTACGCTGGTAGAGAGGCCCTTGAAGATCCTGTCGGTGAATGTAAATTCACTGATAAGGATCGAGCGACGAGCCGTACTCTTTAACCTGTTGCAGGACGAAAGCCCAGATGTACTCTTGGTTAGCGAAACAAAGCTAAACCAGAAGCACAAAATCCGGCACAGTTCTTATAGAATAATTAGAAGGGACCGACCCAACGCTATTCAAGGCGGGGGAGTTGCGATCTTTATTAAAAACAATTTTAAACATAAAGTCATATATAGCGGTGAAGTACGGAGGTTCCAGGTGCTAGAGGCCTGTATTGTGTGCATTCCTCTCCGAAACGGAAAGAGAATGTACATTGTATCAGCCTATGCACCTGAAGCACCTCAACCCAATATTTTTATCGCAGAGCTCGAGACACTTTTTCGATCTCTGCGCTTAAACTCGGTAGAAAACTTCTATATTCTGGCCGGCGATTTAAATGCCAAACATGGTGATTGGGGAAATAACATTCCCAACACTAGGGGGAGCCTACTAAGCCATTGGTGGGTTCTTCGCAGCATTGAATATAGAGTCAAGTTGCTCGCAACGGATAGTCCGTCGTATCCTAGGAGCGGCTCCTATCTGGATCTCATGCTAATGGACTCTCGACTGAGACTGGCAGACACGAACGAATGGTCTATTAACTGTCTACGGACCATTGTATACGACAGTGACCATTGCGGACTATGTGCCGTGATCACAGTACCTGACGAGTTCGCGGAGATGGCAGAGTGTGTCCAAACGCACCCCTACGATTACAGTAGGGTGTGCTGGCCGCGCTTTGCCAATTCCCTGACGAGAGCGCTCACTTCGAGCGCCTCCTTTCCACCGACTAATAGGAACCTGTCAAACTACGAGATTGACAGGTATCTCAAACAAATGGACGATGTCATTAAACAGACAATGAACAGTACGATACCACGCCAAAGACAGCACGATACCACAAACGTATACCGAAACGCGACAATCGACGCACTGCACAGACAAAAAAGTAGACTCCTGACAAGACTCAAACTCTTGTACAGGCGGTTTACCGACAGACAAAACTCGGAGGTCAGGACACTGAAGTCACTGATTAAAAATATCCAACAGTTAATCAAGGAAAATTACAGAATATCTGTAAGTTTGCATTGGAACAACAGAATTCGTGCTGTAAAATCCAACAGCGCGAGTATGTTCCCGCAAATAAATAAAATATTTCGGAGAAACAATCAGAATGACATTCAGGATCTAAAGCTTCCGAGAACGTCAGACAATGAACGCTTGCTACGAACAGTTAGCATCGATCCGGAGAGCGCCATCCTGGATGACGACTTCTTCGTGATCGAGGATCCTCAGGAGAAGGTGGCGACAGTGGGAGCTGTCTTCCAGGAAGTGTACAAGGTGAATGATAGTATTCGCCCGAACCACGACCTGGAAGATAGAGCCCTGCTTCATCACTTCTATCTACGAAATGATATCGATCATTGGCGATCAGAGAACCTTGGTTTTACAGGGTTCAATGAAGATTTCATGGCAAACAATGTCATCGCCAATGAGGGGGCTAATACCCTGTTCATATCCACGGAAGATCTTCAGATGATCTTCGAGTCATTGAGGAAGAAAAAATCCGCGGGAGTCGACGGTATATCCAATGTTGTGCTTAGGCACCTTCCGCCAGTGGCTGTAGAGAGGTACACCATCCTGTTCAACAATGCACTGAATAATGCATATTATCCAGTGCACTGGAAGACAGCGGTGGTGCAACCAATTCCCAAGAGGGGTAAAGACACATCTAACCCGGAAAATCTCCGGTCAATAAGTCTCCTTCCGAGTATCAGCAAGGTCTTCGAGAAGGTGATCCATAGGGCCCTGTCTAAATGGGTTGAGGACAATAAAATCATCCCGGATAACCAATTCGGTTTCAGAGCGGGGCATGACACTATTCATGCCGCGTCGAAGCTTGTATCGGATGTCCAATGGAATAAATGCAAGAACCAATGCACGGGTGCCTGTCTGATTGACTTGGAAAAAGCCTTCGATACCGTATGGTTAGAAGGTCTTTATTACAAGCTCAGTCGGCTGGGCATAAGTAAACCACTGCTATATATGATTTTTGACATGTTAACAGGTAGAAAGTTCGTAGTGAAAATTGCCAACGTGACTTCTACCCAAACATTTGAAATCAAAAACGGACTGCAACAGGGTACGGTAAATTCGCCGATCCTTTTCAGCATTTACCTAAGCGATCTGCTAGTTTCTCTTCACCATTCAATAGCGTACGCAGACGACCTAATCGCGTACAGATCAGGTCCAACGATCGACGTCATTGTTACTCTTCTGCAGCGTGACTTCGAAAAAATTCAGCAGTATTGTGATGACTGGAAGCTGAAAATCAACTTCCAGAAATCAGAATCTATATTGTTCAGAACGCCTTTGTCTAGGGCCTCTCGGGACACTAGAAAAAACTGGCGCAGGTTCTTAATTTTAGGACCGGACGGGCGTCCACTGGCGAAACAAAGTGTGATCAGATATCTTGGGATCGTGCTGGATCAGTATCTATATTTTGACAAACATGTAGATGCTGCTCTGGCAAGGGCCCGGGGCGCTTTCGCTCTGACAAGGTGGTTGTTTCATAGCAGCCAACTTGATTCTAGGGTGAAGGTAATCTGCTACATGGCCTTAATCAGGCCCATGGTTGCCTATGGATGTCCCGTCTGGTTCAATGTGAGAGCCAGCTTAATGGAAAGGATTCGGGTGTTTGAGAGACAATGTCTCAGGACGTGTCTGGGGCTACATAGGACACTGTAGAATCTGAGTACACGAAATTTTACCCGAACGAGGTCCTATACAATAGGGCCAGGATTGTACGGATAGATAATTTTTTGATCAAACTGATTCGAAGCCACGTTGCGAGAGCAATGACTTCGGTCAATAGCCTGATCTTCGGGAGTGCGCCTTAATGGCTTTGTGCCGCCAGAAGCATTCCTCTATCTAGATAGATGTGGGCTGATCCAGGATAGATTGGCGGTACCGCTAATCTTCCACGTGGGTCGCAATTCCGTGGAACGGCGATTCCTCTACGAACCCGATGTCGCGCTCCGTGAGCCCGAGCGCCTCAGGTTCTGTAGATCGGTCTCACGCCGGGATCGAGGAGACGTAGTCCGACAGCATCAACGCTTTTGGTGGCTGGAGAGAGCTACGTCAGTGGACACTTTGAGAGCTTCAGCCTCTTCAAGGCATGGCCTGCCTAACACCAATGGCAGGCTTACATAGGCTAGGGTAGGGTAAGGTAGTAGTAGCGTAGTATGTATTAAAAAAAAAAAAAAAAAAAAAAAAAAAAAAAGATATATATATTAAATATATATTATGTATATAATTTATATATATATATTTTAGTTAAGGTAGAATAAGTTAGGTTTAGTTACATTAAGGTAGGCTTACGTTTTATATATAATTATGCTAAGTTTTTAATAAAAAACATTTTTCTTAGCTTAAGCTAGATATAGTAATGTTAGTGGTAAGTTGATATAGTAGTCGAAAGACATAGACTTAAGTTGTTACGTCTATTTTAGAGTGTCCGCCTAGGGCCAGTAAGATATCTAGATTGTTAAGATAGTTAAGCTAGTTTTTAAGCATTTTTGTCTAGGGTAGGATAGATCTAAGAAATTATGAATAAAAATGAATTAAAAACTAAAAAAAAAAAAAAAATACAATTGTGACAAATCCAAAAAGTCTAGTAATGTCAAGATAGGAACAAGCTTGGAATTAAATGAAGAGGAAATCAAATATATGGTCACTGACCTACTGGGATCTAGCCAAATCTCATAGCTGCCTGTACTCGAAAAATAAAAATGCCTCGAGAAAGTGAACATACTGACTGCCGGAAACATTTAAATAAATAAAAAGCTGCTTATGGGCAACGCGTGCTTCTTCGTGATGGAGAAACTATGAAACAACTCTTTTTGTTTATAAAACCATAATAAGGTCAGTGACTCTTCACGAATGGAAGACTTGGTCTCTGATTAAGAAAGATGAAAATAGATTTCGAGTCTTTGAAAACGAGATCTTAAAAAGAATTTTGCGAATGGAGAGAACTGGAGAAACTTTATTCAACCCCAAGCAATTTCTGGGTACAAAAATCGTGAAGACGAAGACGAACAATACACGTAAAACAAATAGGCAGTGGACAAACAGTCGAAAGAATAATGAGGGAAAAAGAAAACAAAGACAGCCACGCCGTAGATCGGAGGACATACCTGCCTAGTATTTAGATGCAAACGAACGGCGAAACATGGAAGGAATGCAGTCATAACAGCGAAGATTTGACAACGACGCTACAAACTGACTGAGTTCCAAATGGCCGGTAACAATAGTAATAATTCTCTTAAACAAATGGCTATTTAATAAAATCTCATGTGTTTTGTTGCAAATCAAAGTAACTGGCTTAAAAACCACCTTTATTTATCGGATGAACCCTTTCTGGGGTAAAAGGCCACCGTTTTCGCTCAAGAACCCACCAAAATTCGATTTTGGCTTTTCTTTATTTTGTCCTATAGACCATCATGACTATGGAAGCTCAGCAATTTGAGTGCTACTTACCTCTTGGTATGTGAGTAGAATATGTTTGCAAGTTGGTTGAATGAAAAAAACATACTTGGACGCTTCCAATCCACCATATGTATGTAGTTTAGTCATTTACTTATGACATAAGTTTTAGTTATTTATAGGGTGTGTTTTTATAAGAGATGGATGGCGATAAGCAACACGTATGTCACTGTATTCTATACTGTTTTTAAATGTCAAAAGCATTTGGGCCGAAAATACCAGCGCCAACCCTTGATACCATCTTTGAGCTATGGCATTCTATTTCATTTCATTTTATTAATAGGTATTTACAATAAGTGATTACATTACATATTTCATTTAAATGTAAAGTTTAAAACTAAATTTATTTTATATGAATAGGAAATTATTGAATAGGACAGGTTATGTCTTTCATAGGTGTGTAGAAAAGTAATTGAAAACTACTCTTTGAAATAGGAATAAATAGATAAAGATCTTATACGAGTATATGACAGTAATGAGTGTCATGATCTGGTATATTGGATGAAAAAAGAAAATATAATTTGGGGTAAGAATATACAGTTTCTGGCGTTTATGTACTGTTCAAAGTTGAAACCTAGCAAGTCCCTTAAGTACATTACACGGGGACATGTTCGATAGTCGAATGTCATAGATGAAACAGATTGAATCACTAAAGATGTCCTGTAACTTACATTGGAGCAATGTACCGATATTATACCATAGTGTGTAGCTTCGACATATGTTATAAGAGGCAAGATTGGAGTAATTACGAGTTTTCGACGTATTTCGAATCGATGCACCTTGCAAAAACTTTCCGATACATCAATATATGAGACCCTTGATTCTATAGGTGCGACTGTAACCAGGTAAATCTCTACCTATTGCATACCCCAAGCAAGTGGTTGCTCCTAAAATTTAAATTATAGAGGTTTGTTCAATTATTTTGGTATATGTCCGGTAGGAGATCAAGTTTAAATTATCCTCATCGATATTTAGACTACTTGTTATTTTTTTAGGTTTGATTGAAATTCGATAGTAACGGAGGCGAAATCCTTTTTAACTCATCATTAATAAGAAAGCAAAACACTGACAAAAAAAGCGAACATTAATAAAAGAATCGGACCTAGTATTGCGTCTTGTGGAACATCATGCTTAATTTCAATGAGGTATTAACAGCAATGAACTAAAATGAACTCCTACCGGAGAGTAAATTTCTTAGCAACCTGACCACACTTTCCTTAAAGCCGAAATGGTTCGAAATCGTTTAATGTATTGGAACTTTTCGAGAAATTCAGCAAACTGAGAAGTAAGACAATTTTTTTGTCGAAATATTTTCTCATTGCTTCTTAGACGTTTACCATGGCTGAGGAGCAACTGCGTTAAATCTGAAACCGATTTGCTAGGTATGCAAATATCTATTGAGGGATAGGTGTTTCGTAACCTGGTTTGCTTATATCGTCTCCAGATCCTGGATAAGCAGGACCAGCAGGAAACAGCCCAGAGTGCTGTTTATTCTAAGATCAGCAATGGATGTTTGATTTGTTTTCTTGGCGATAGGCGGAACTCTAACCATAACTCGATTTAACTATATTCCAATTTATTACATACCAAAGTTAGAAAATAATATGTTGTACAATGATGTACGAATCGTATTGATATACCATCTTCACCAATCGAATCGGATTTGATATCGTCTTTAGTGGCTGCCCTAAGGTCAGCCAGTTTGGAGAGTGAGTTATTCAATATTCTGCTTGAAATCAAATTCGATTAATTACAGGGTTCACCTCGAAGAGAAGCCATTTTGAGTTTTGGTTACAACTGATAATACATTAGCCGCTCCAGAGTGTCTTTGGAGGTGAGATTTGCTTTGTTCAGAGGCGATATAGCTTTTCTTCCAAGCACGTGCAGCTTTGCTAGCTAAGTTGCGTGCCCTTCTGAACAAAGATGAGAATATGATCATTACATTCCCAGGTTGGAATCAATGTCTCAATTTATTTGTGAGATGTGTAATAGGATATCCAAATACTTTATAATTTTGTAATCGGAAGTTCATGGGAGACTGGGCAAGATTGCTTGACACCTTTTATTCCTGTAAGTGTTAGGCCTGCAAGTCCTTGAAGATAATACTCGGTTTCTTTTTCATAATATATAACCAGAAAAAGAAATAAAGATTTCGATCAAAAAGTTCAATATCACACTGGTCGCCTTTGTTAGTTATGCATAAGTTTTCCCGGTGGAACTAAGAGATGGCGCCAGCGGAAAGTACGGGGCGTATTAATTTAACACATACGCCATTTTGTTTGTCTGACATTTAAGTATAAACACACACAAGTTGAGTCCGCCAAAAACTAGCGTTTTTGTTTTATCGCTCAGTGATCACGTCGAGTTTTGTGCTTGAAAGAAAACATTTGCGGCACTCATTGCTTTCCTTATTTAGCCTAAGAAAAATGTTGTTGAAAGTCATCGTTTGCTGGTAGAAACATATGTATGGTGAACACGTTCCATCCGTTAGAACATGTGAGACGTGAAAAGTGGTGATTTCAATGTGAAAGACAGTGAGGGCTCTGGTAGATTACAAAAATGTGAAGACCAGCAATTGCAAGAGTTATTGAATGATAATCCAACTCAAACTCAATGATAATTAGCAAAAGTATTGCATGTATCACAAAAAACCATTAGCAAACGGGGAAGATCAATAAACTCGATAAATGGATCCCACAAGTGTTGAATGAACGTCAAATGGAAAATCGCAAAGTCACTTGTGAAAGGAAATCATTTTTGCATCGAATTGTGACGAGTAACGAAAAATTGATTTATTCTGAAAACCCGAAGAAGAAAAAATTGTGGCTATCACCTGGCAAAGCCGGTCCTTCAACATCAACACCAAATCGCTTCGGTAAGAAGCATCCGTGTCTGGTGAGACCAGAGCGGTATTGTCGCCATCTGACTATGACCTCTTCACATCAATGGGGCACGCGCTCACAGAGCAGCACTTCAGTTCGCAACCGTTTACAGAATTTTACTTTACTTTTTTTTATGGTCGTACCGCAAGGTCGTCTTCGTACATCGTATATCATATGTAGAGTAGGCAGCCGATGACATTTGACCACAGAACCTGTGGGTACGATGGTACGGTAACAGAGAAATATCCGGAAATAATTAAAATAACACGGTTTTCAAGCTTTACCTTAACCCAATAGCGAGCTATATTTGTAACTAAACATTACAATCTGATTAAGACACGCACTATCAGTGGATGAATAATATGTGACAAAATCCGTTCTTTAATAGCTATGCTTGTACCTGAAGGGGATCATGAGTGCAAGCTTGAAAATGCCCAACCACAACCAAAGCAACTTGGGTTAATTCCTGTAGCAAGTGTACTCTCAACGAGAATTTTACAACTTAAGCGAGAAATGTGTTAACTTCTGACTTTATGAATGGCCTCACTGACGGCTGGAAATTAAATTTTGGATATATGATTATTTGCATAATCAATTGATTTATGTTTCAAGGAATGTCACTTGAAAGCATATTTTATTCATTGGAGACCTTATACATGGGAATAAATCATATTTGAGTTTCGTTAAGGTTTCATTGCATATAATATCAACTTTTGATAAATATCTGACATATTTGGTACACTTCGAAGCTTTACACATTGCAGGTAAGTATCATGGCTGTTTACGAGTTGAATAACATTGCTTTTGCTTCCATTGTAATATCACAATCAATGAAAGCACATGATGGACCTATGAATGGTTTTCAGACAATAAACTAGTTAGAGGCCAATGTTTGCTTTAATATTGCCGATAGGCAACTTCACAATTACTCCAAAAAGTGTTTGAAAATTGAACATGTACGAGTAGACCGTACATTATTCTATTATTAAAAAATGCATATCATGGCCGTTACCAGGGATTTTATGAGTATTGTTTCGTTTTATAATTCCATTATTATTGTTATAATTGGCGTTAGAGCTCGAGGGGACTCGCCGGGACCGACACTTCTCTCCATTACCTAGGTTGTGATTCATTTCTTCCTACAAGGGAAAAGGACCTATTATTTATTGCCGAATCTTAAGGGCGAATTTCGAGAAGATTACTACACGGGGTTTGTTGGTATCCCTAGGAATATAATTTCGTTGACTACCATCAGTGACAGAAGCTAGCACACCACCTAAGAGCCACGGTGTCCCCGATTTATGAATCATTAATAATCATCGTAAAGAAACGGACGATAAGCCACAGGCGAAAACTGTCTCTTGTTGTAAAATAGTACAACAATCTTGTTTAGAAAATACACGTTAATTGAATGGCAATGACACTTCGTGGATAACACGCTGAAAAATGTTGCTCTTCTGAGGTACACTGATCAGTGAGGCTCTTTCGTACATTTCCGTAAAAAGGGAAGTGCTGTCTAGTAACTGCGCATCTCGTCGATGTAAATAAGCAGTAAATCAACTAACAGCCTCAACCGTTTTCTTAAATTGTCATTAAGCAAATTCACTTTCTGTCGCCTTCTTTTGACATTGACTAATCGATCATTTGTGGTCTTTAGTGTTGGGTACTAACGGTCTTTCTAGGTTTGATTATAGCTCACCCTTTTTATCACAACACAGAGCCTGCTCTTCTATATTAGACGATTTGGCCATGATCTTTTACGCTGAGGATTCTCAAAATAGATCAACTCCTCATCACAATTGATGAACGAACCAGCAGTCCTTTATTCAGTTCATGTTGAACACATTTTTCCTTCTTCTGAATCTTTTCCATGGTTGTCAAACATATGGAGACTGCTTTCCGTGTCACATTTAATTAGTACGCGCGTTGTTGTTGAATTTGAGCGTTGTCTTTGGTCTTCTACATCCGTTTCTACCAGATAGTGCAAAGTAAAACTTTTTAGGCATATTTTGCTGTTTCACTGCCATAAAGACAAGAAAGCTGCTGAGGCTCATAAGGGGATATACGAAGTTTATAGCCGTGATTGCATAATAGAACGAACTTGTATATTATCTTTCTACACAAAGATGATGAACCACTTTATCAATCAACTGGAATGGATTGCGATCAAATTAAAGGAATAATTGAATCCGATTATCATATTACTGCTCTAGAGATTGGGGGAAGCTAATCGCATCACATATGTACAAGAATTGAACATCATGGTAGAAAAGCTCAATATATTGGTGGCATATGTTTTTGAAAGAGATTCATTTAATGCAGGGAACCACCATTTGCGATATTTTGCGAATGCTGTGAAATTTATCCTTTTTTAGGAGGAATCATGATGGGTAATGAAAAGTGGATTGCTTACGTCAGTCGAAAACGATCATGATCTAAAAATGATGAAGCTGCCCAAAACACATCGAAAGCCCAATTACACTAAAAAAAAATCAAACAGTCAACACAAAAATGTAGGTCCAGCATTAATACTACGACAGAATTAATAACCGGTTTGCCCTAATACTAAAAGGCAAAAATACTAACGACGAAAGAAGACAGGTAGTGGAAACAAACTAAGCTAAAGCCTTAGTTCGACGGAGAAGAATGCGAAGGAAAAAGTGAAAGCCCGTAAAATTCTAAGACTTCGAGCTCTGGGAAATAGCGAAGGGATCACACATAAAGGACATTAAACTCTATGAAAGGAAGTCAGCCATCTCTTTCGGGATAAAAACCGACAACGGCAAGGAAAAAGAAGAAGGAACCAATTTATGCAGAGCTAAAAATTGTACGAAAAGGATACCAGGCCAGATCAGGTTTTATTCGCTACGATAATGGAGAGCTCATTTGGAAGAACGTACCTCCGTTTTCTCCCAACGAAGGATTTCGATAAATTGCTGAACGTACATGAAGAACCAGTAGCAGAGACTCAGGTAGAACCACCAACCATTGCGAAATTAAAAGAAGCAATCCATCGGCTTGAGAATATCAAGACCGCAGAAGTCGACTTAATGTCATCGGCATTAATAAAATATGGAGGAGAAAAGTCAATAGAAAAGTTAGATGGGCATCACAATTATTTGGACGAATAAATCCATTCCTAAGAAATCCATCCATGAGGAATGGAAAAACTCAGTCAACATTCCCGGATTTAAAAAGGTTGCCCGGACAAAAGGAATATCGCTGCTACCAAGTAGTTAAAAGGTGTTGTCAAATATAGTCTTAAAGAGAATGACATTATACGTTAAGGTAATGATGGAAGAGACATGTAGGAAATTACACAATCAAGAACTCGAAGATCTTCTTGTTCGTAGATGGCGCTACCGTCCATTGTGAACTTGGGCCTCAGCCAACAGGCGTCTCAAACTGGCACGATCTTTTGCCAGTTGTTTCCAGTGCCGCATTCCCAGTTGGTTAAGATCCCCTTCCACCTGTGGGCGTCACCTTAGATTCAGTCGTCCTCTGCTACGTCGTCCCTCAGGGTTGGATTCGAATACTCTGTGAGCCGTGTTGTCCATTCGCTCTACATGGCCTAGCCATCTTAGACGTTGGATCCGCAGACGTCGTACTAGGCTGATATCGGCGTATAGCCCATAAAGTTTGTAATTATACCTTCTCTTCCATACTCTGTTTATACAAACGAGACCATAGATTGAACGCAGATTTTTTTTCTTGAAGCGACCAAGGCATCCGTTTTCGTTAAGGTCCATGCCTCTGCGCCGTAAAGGAGGACCGGGATGATCAGTGATTTATATAGGCTTAACATGATTTTTCGAGAGAGGGATCTACTTCTCAATTGCCTCTTGAGCCCAAAGAATCAGCGATTGGCAAGAGTAATTCTGCGTTTGATATCGGCGCTGGTGTTGTTGCCTCTGGTCATTAGTGAACCAAGGTAGACGAAGTCCTTGACCACTTCAAATTTGTAGCCGTCAATTGTGACGTTCTGGCCAAGACGTCGGTGTTGTGCGTCATTTTTGGATGGCATATATTTGGTTTTACTCTGGTTTACCGAAAGACCCATTTTAGCCGCTCAATGCTTTTGAACGCTTCACTGACGTCTCGCTGTGCTCGCCCAATAACGCAAATGTCATCCGCTTAGTCAAGCAATTGCACAGACCTGAAATAGATCATACCCCTTGTGTTGGCCAGTAAGTCTCGTATGATCCTTTTAAGCACGTTGTTGAAAAAGTTAAATGACAGTGCGTCATCTTTCCTTAACCTTTTTTATCATCAAAAGTCTCGGTTAATTCGCTATCGACCTGGAGCAGCGAGAATTCTCTATTGTCATCCTACACAATCTGACAATTTTGGCAATGATGTCAAAACTAGACATGGCTCAGTATAGCTCGTGCCATATGCTGTCATATGCGGCTTTAAAATCGACTAAAAGGGGGTGTGTGCCGATTTGGAATTCTTGGGTCTTTTCCAAGATCTGCCCCAGTGTGAACATTTGGTCTATTGTGGATTTACCTGGTCTGGAACTAGACTGATAGGAACCTATCAGATTACCTACAAAGGCTTTCAGGCATTCACACAGTACGGTAGAGAAGATATTTTACGCAATGTTCAGGAGAGTTATTTCTCTATAGGTGGTGCAGTCATAAAGATCTCCTTTATTATGGAGAAGGAAGCGTAGTCAGCGTAATTAAATCGCGAAGACTAAGATGGGCAGCACACGTAGAAAAGTCGACGAACAAGCAAACGTCAAATGAGTGGAAAATCTGATGGAAAATCTGATTGCCAGGAAGGCCGCCCGTAGGATGGATCTAGAAGGGGTGGGACAGAACAGCGAAACATGGAAGGATCAGGCTCATGACAAAGAGGTTCGGTGAGGGTGGGTCAACTAGGCTCTGAACTTCCGAGTCCTAAGTCGCCGGTAACAATAATAATAATAACAGTAGTAACTATGCTATAGATCACAATAAAACTGGAGAAGCTTTTACAGTCCCCACGTTGGGCGCCAATTTTCGGTCTACCTCAATATTGGGAGATAAAGGCATGGCATTTGGTAGCTGCCAATTATTATGAACATATGCAGCGGAAAATGCGTTTAAAACTGCCTCATTAACACGAAATAAAATTCGTCCAATAATGAGAACCCATTACCTATATTCCATTTAACCATAGAATATCTATTTAAAAAAAAAAGACTTTAAAGGCAGACTCGAGCAAAAACTCGCGCATTTGTATCATCATTAACAACCGTATGTTAATTAGAGAATCCATCGATATCGAACGTCCAATTTAGCGCAACAGGGTAATATCCCAGATTACATTTATTCGCGAATCATTTATAAAACGAGTGCATTCAACGAATGCAATCAACTCGAAAAAAATAAGCTTTCAATAGGATAGAAATGGGTACTCACCAAAAAACACATTCGATGATGCTTTGAATTAATGCATTTATCCATTAGAATCAAACCGACAGCTGGACAGATTAATTAAAAGCCATTCACTATTGGCAGCGTCATCTGTATCGGAATCCGCTTTCGCATAGATACAACACCTCCACGGACCAACACAGTCACAGTTCAACACTGAATAATTGAGCTGGAAATGTGTACAACGTTACTAATGCCGATTATATCCTCACTTCAGCTTTATCAAAATATTTGCATTCCCGTCAAGAGTGAGTACCGCGACCTCAACAGCAACTATTTACCGCACACGAATATACCCGCACACATACGTAGATACGATAAATTAGACAGGATTCAACCATACCATTCGATCGTGGTTAATGTGAATTCTGTCGAATTTACTTTTAATTAATTACAACCGCCCGTGGTTGACACACTTGATCACGTCAGTATGTCGGTTGTTAACTTTTCTCACCGCACTGCACAAATGCATTGTGTCAAAAAGTCAGTCAGACGCACGTTCAGTTTGGCGTTACATCGTCGTATCTGCCTGTCCGTCCAATTCAGTCGAACCCTAAACCCCAATCGGCAAAGTACTTTTTTGTTCCCGTCTCCACCTTAAACGCCGGTCTGTCTGCCTCACCGACTGCGATGGGCGTAGGATTTACTATTCTACGGCGTCGACTATCTGATCTTTGATAGTAGATGCAGCATAAATGCCGTACACAGACAGAGATACAAAAATCGTAGTTCAACCCTAAAGTTGTGTCGGTTTCCTTGTTCGAATTTTAAGTTTTATACAAGGTATGGTCGTTTATTCGCCGACTGTTGCCACTGTAGCACTCTGCCACCCCCGCAGAAAGGTCGTAGCAGCTCGTCGTTAGTGTACGACTGTACGAAGGATGGAAGGACTCGCCGCCGTCGTAGACTTTGCACACACAAAAATCGATAACCGCCACACAAGCTCACTCATTCACACAATGGAAGCTTAATTTTTTCCTCCCTTTCTAGGATGTACTGTTATGCTCTTGTTGTTGTTGTATCTTGTTTTTACCGGCAAACACTGTACGATTTTTAATGAATCGAATATATGGAGACACCAGCACTATAGGGGCACAGGGAACGTGTTCCCCCTTTAAACACTAAAGGATTTTAGCTCGATTTGATTCACAGAACTTGTCTATTGGTAATTTGCCGAGAGTACTCCGTCTGGATTTGTTATTATCGAGGAATGAGATACAGATACACAGTTAAATCAATTATTTTCAATGCGATTGAAAATCCCGGCAGCGAGCCATCCACGACAGCGATTACTTCACGAATGAATCTTTGAGGTGCATGGTTTGTGGTAGCGAGACAGCGAGAGTGGATGAAAGCAGAGAAATTGGAAAAATGTATACAAGACGCAGAGAGAGAGAGCACGAGAGCGTGGCGGCTTTCCTGAATTTCCAGTACTCACTTGTTCGTATTCCAGTCAACGATGAAGGTGGCAGGTAGCAGGTTTTGTTTGGTTGGTGTGTTAAGAGGCGGCATCGTGATATTGTTCGACATGACTTCCGCAATCCTTACTATGTACCTGGGTTTCTGTATGTTGCATGTTGGAACGAACATGTGTGTTACAACTTGACGATGTAGACAACAGAATGCAACACATTGGCTTTGGGTCTGCGAACATTTATTTAAAAGTCGTTTGAGTATAAAGGGTGGGCCATTTAGTGTTTTTTTTGTTTTTTTAATTATAGGTTATTTTGACACTGACAGCTGTTTCTCGCTCGAAATCCTGATAGAAAGTCAGTACCATACCTCCGCGGAATGAAATGAGTCACATCACGCTTGAACAACGTTGGGAAACATTAAAAACTTATTTCCAAAGTGAGTGATGTGTAGCCCAAACAGTGCTTTTTTTTTAAATCGCGACAGATGTACGCAAGTTTGTGCAAAAAGCTGGTGAGACTTGTCATACAACAGACGCCACGATTGCCATTCTGCATGAATAATTTGAAGGTAAGGTTATCTCTCGCAGAGGTGACGTAAATTAGCGATCAAGATAATGCGATTCGACCCCGGTAGACTTTTTCCTCCGGTGTTTCCCAAAGTCGCAGGTCTACGCAAATAAATCACAATCGACCGATGTCCTCGAGGCGAACCTAAGATAGACCATCGCTCAAATTCAGTCGGATCTGTGCGAAAAAGTCATTGAAAATTGGAACACTCGGATCCGTGCCACCATAACAAATCGATCAACCATTGGTTGAGGGTGCTCTTGTTAGTCAATGTGCTCTTTGTTAGTTGAACTAAACTTAATCGGAAACATAAATTGGGCTACAAGGACTACTATAGGTTTAGGAGCGATCGACCCCACCCCTCAAAAGGGTATGGAGTTGGGAGTTGCTGTCTTAATACGTAAAGGACTGCGCAATAGCATTATGGTTAGATTGCTCGTACGAAGGTTTAAAGTGTTTGAAGCGTGCACAATATCCATTCCACTCCAAAGTAAGAGACGAATGTACAATATGAAATGGCTCTTTACGCACCTCAACTCATCCAATTTAGTACAGAGCGAGACTTTTTCACTTTTCGAAAACCTAAAATTATTATTTCTCAAGTGGCCAAACATATAACACGAAAATGCCACCACAAACACATCTACTGTTTTACTGGTTTTGTCGAAATACGACCGAGTACAGACTTGAGCTGTAAGCGACTCACTTCAAAATTCATACTCTGTGTGTGCATTCTCAATATAACACCTTAATGACATGGAAAGAAAAAAAAGTTACTGTGAACTAAAACCAAAGCGGCAAATTCAGTAGAGTCTCTCGAAATCCTATCTAGGGATATCCGTCCGCACCCCGTCCAGGTTGTGTGGCAAACATCATAAGAGGGTAACTCTTCTAGAGAGTCTAGAGAGTGTCGACAATAGCGACTATTTCCACAGGAGAAAGTCAATTCGACTGGTGCTTTTTCGAGCACACACTACACAGTAAACTCTGCTCACCGCAATTACGACCTCAAAAATGCGGCCCTCTTGATCCATTTACATTTCCGCGCAGAAATAAAGAATTGGCGATTTGAGAATAGTGTTTTCTCAGTATTCAGTAATAAGAACCTTGCGAATCGCACAGAATAAACCCTATCAATTCCCGATCAATTAATTTGCTTCTGAATGTGAGCAAGGTCTTTGAGAAAGTAGTAAACAGAGCTCTGATGAAAGGGGTAGGGGAAAAGAAAATAATATCGGACAACAAGTTTGGTTTTAAGGTGAGACATAATACTATTCACGCTGCGTCAAAACTGGTTCCCGAAATTCAGCGGAATAAGGAAAAAAATGTACAGGTACTTGTCTGGTCGACTTTTCTACAAGCTCACCGGGCTTAGCATGCCAAATCACCTTTTATATATAATTTTCGTAATGACTAATAGAAGTCTGTTGTTAAATGGGACAAAATCACTTCCAGCAGGATCTTTGGTATTGAAAACGGTTCATAACAGAGAGCGTTTACGTTTTCTCATTCACTCAATAGCGTAGTCCAATATCTGAGGTCATCAATACACTGCTACAGTGTGCCTTCGGTCATATTAAGGACAATTGCGATGATTAGAAAATAAAAATTATCTTGCAACAGTCAGAAACGATACTGTTTAGGACTCCGTTATAAATGGCACCCTGGCGCATTAATGACAAACGGCAACTACGCCAGCGCTGAGAACAATTGTTTCTTTGGGCTCAAAAGGCAATAGAGAATTTAATCCTTCTTTTGAAGAACTAAATCTTTCTCTAACGCAAAGAGGCTTGAATGTTATCGAAATTTAATAAGGCATTGTTCGATTCGGAGGGATAATTCGAAAGAACTTTTTGTTTGTGTTAACGAGAGTTGAGGAAAACATACAAATACGAACTGTACAGAGACGTCAGCTTGGTCAGATGGCTACACTCTAACGTGAAATATGGCTGGGCCATGAAAAGTGATTGGACACAACTGCTCCGGTCCTTAGAGTTTTCGGTTCCAAGCCGAAGGGCGACGCAGCATGAACTTTACCGACACAGGTGGGAAGGAACGAATTCGACGGATGCCAGCTGGCTTGTTATTTGGCTCCGAACTGTATCGTAAGTCAGTAACTATGATAACAGAGAATGCAAATTGGGGGATAGTGCTAACAAATGGCATAGAGCACAGAGTTTATTGGGCTTGCTAGCCAATTAAGCCAGAAGTTCCTCTACTTTCTTAATAAATCTGAGGATTTCTATCGTAGGAGCTGAGCTGAACCCTTCAGGAGTCATGATTTCTCATGAGAAGGATGCGCATAGCATATGCTCTGCAGTTTCCTCGTCATTTAGACAGAGTCGACACTCGGTTTCAGCCGAGAAGTTAATTTTGTTAAGATAATATCTCATCCTTCAGTGTCCCGAGAGGGTTCGCGCAGGTTCAAGAGTAACGCTCTTATGGTGTTTGCCACACAACCTGGGCGGGGTGCAGGTGGTTTGTGTCGAAGATATTTGTTCACTTCTCTCCGGGGATGGTTGTCCTAGATAAGATTCGAGAGATTCGACTGAACTTGTCGCGTTGGTTTTAGTTCACAGAAACTGTTTTTTTTTTTGTTTGTTACTATGTCATTAAGGTGTTGTATTGAGAATGCATACAAAGAGTATGGATTTTGAAGTGATCTTATACTGCGCATGTTATGCCTTCGTCAGCATTTTGGTTTTTGATCTTCTCTCATTCACAAATGATGTTGTGTTGATTTTCCACATAGGAATTGCTCTTGGCTATGGACAAACTTGAACTACAGACCTTCCGCTCAACAGTCGGTGATGAGAAGTGGTGAAAGGTCTGAAGTCGAGTGGTTGAGACGTTTAAATGTTTTCTTAATATTTCGTGAAACTCTTTTCCTTATAATTTTGGAATCCGAAGATGTTGTTCGCCTTGGTATTTATTATCGTTGTTCTGGATTTTCCTGCTTTCTGCCACCACCTTTATATTTCCCGTAGTAAAAGTAATTCATTTGAATTTTTTTCTTAAAAGAAAGCTAAATACCTACAGCAGCATTGAGCTATATTTAGCACTTACTAAACCATATCTAGCCTTAATTTGTTCATTTCCGTTTCATACTCTTAGCATCTTTCCTTCATTCATTCAACGATTATTAAAGGACTCGTAATAAGGATCCGCGATTATGAAAAGCAATTATAATTTGTTTTCTTCTTTTATTCAAGAGAACATTTTATGTCATTACGTATAAAAAATAAGGCCGCTCAAAAAGCTGCTCAGAACGCCCAACTTTCGATGATGCAAAAGTCACAGTTAAAGTCGCGGGAGACTAAGTCCCCTTAGTTTTTCTATACGAGTATTGGCTCACTCCTTAATTGCTTTATCTGTGCTAGTTAGCGATAGATTAAGCCAAAAAAGTCAATCTTGTGGTACTCGAGCTATTTTGAGAGGGTTCCGGTTCAGTATTTTTATTTTTGTTGTTACTGAAACTAGTCACTGAACATTGTCATGCCGATGAGCAAGTAGATTATATCAAATTCCAAGGTTTCATGCAAAATTATGAACTGTAATGCAAAATTGAAATAAAAATACAAAAACTCGCCATATTCTCCTTTTATTCAACAACTGTTCACGATTTTATTGTTCACCTTTTTTCCCAAATTCAATATAATTTATGCATCCATCCAAAAAATAAATGTCCACGTCCATTTATTGACTAGAACCCAGCGTGTGGCGTTCGATATATAGGTTGGCACATTCGGCTTAAAAAAGCACAAAAACCTTTTGAATTCGTTTTACTTTATAAAAGAAAAATCACAACCATACTACGAGTAAGGGGTATCTACCTGTGGAATATATTTATTTTTCACAAATCTTTGCCATAATCGCAGTAAAAGTTCGGAAGGACGAAACCATGTGAGCACGAATCGAGTGCCCTAGTTGAAATAGAGCGATTTTTTTTTTATTGTCGCTCCATCATCGGAACTCTATTTGGTTGGATAGAGTTATAAATTATTTATATTCCTCGGAAAAAAGGACATGCAACATCGAAAATGGATAACAGAAATAAAAGAATTGTTTACGTGGTGACTACTCAAAATCAATATGTCGTTAAAAAATAATAAATGTATAAAAAATTAAATTTATACGAGATGTATAGGATAGCAGGATATATTCGTGCTCGAGTTTATATGCATTGTTTGGCTTACTACGTAATAAAGGCGACATTATTGGGCTTACTCGTATATCGTTCGAAGGTAATTAAAAAGTGACATTTTATGGGATTATAAATGAGTTGGCTGTGTTTTTTATCCTTTCTCGAACTGGAATATTGAAAAGTAATCTGAAAATCAAATCGAGAGCGGAAAGGCTCCCGATTTGAATGTATGCATAATGCTGCTGGTTTGAAAGCTGCCGATAGGGCGGTAAACTAATATGATTTTGTTCAAAGCCTAAGTTTATGGTCTGCTATTAAATTTACTTACATCATAAACCAAATTAGTAGATGTATGTAGAATACCTTTAATTAATGGCAGATCAAGTCACTATGTGAAATTGAGGGCTCTATAGAGGCATAATTTACCCTGATGACGGATACATAGACCGATTCTCCTTTTATGGACATTAAATTCTTGTGTTTATTCCTTTATCTATTACTCATTACAGAGTTAAAGACCATGAGATGATTCCGAAGCGTAAATTCCTAATGGTTCTACCTTTTCTACCAGACACATAAAAGGGTTATGTTCAATAAAACCAGAGGCAAGCCCAGGTATGATTATCAATTCAGAGGAACGTGGAAGAACTTCTTATATAAAATATACCACTGTCTCAAATTGAATTTTGTGTGAATTCACATATAACACTTCTGCCACCGATTTTTCCAGCTCTCGAAACAGTTTCCTCAATTTCCTAAATGGCCTTCAGTTCACGCAGAGGTTCATGCTGGATATCTTTTATAAACTCGAAAGGGCCTTTAGTTTATTAAGTAATTTTATTTATTACAATTATAAGCTTCGGTAGGCTTTCTTTTCTTTTGAAATCTTGCCCAATGTTTTTGTATACTCTGCAAAACAGTCATGGATAATGGTGGTGAATCATATTCTTTAGTAAGGACAGTCTTTAAGTAACCCTGCTGGGAGACAATATCACTTGGAGGACAGGGCATATCGCATATTGAAACTGTGAGATTACAATTTAAAATGTTTAAATAAACGGTGGTGGTCGGTTGTGTCCTGTACCAAATTTAAGTTCCCGAAACCAGAAACCACAGCTTCGAGGCTTCGATATTTTTTTTCAAGAGGGAAGGCTTTTTTTTCTTATCTATGGCTAATACATTGTGCTTAGGCAGTATTCGATTGGCTGTCCATCGGCTGACAGGAACTGCTGTTTCGAAAGTTGAAGATATTCTTCCGGAAAGCTTCAACTTCACCAAAGCACGATCATCTTGATCAGAAGGACTTTCCTACTGAGAACTGAGTATGTCTAGTTGGTATTTTTTTCCGAGCCAGACAAGGGCTGACTGAGTAATATGACATCTTTCTCTATTAAGCTCGACTTCTTAGAGACATTTTATAATGACTTTACGAAAGTTCTTGCGAGAGAGGTAATTCCTAGGATTCCAAATTTCACTATGTTACTATGATAGAGTACATATAAGGCAGTCATATTTTTTACCTTCCACTAGAATTACAGAATATCTATAAAAAATCTTTCAGACTCAAAAAAAAACTTCTAAAGGCTTTAAGTGTTCTTTGCTTAGTGCGTCTGAAGCTACGTTAAAATAAAGTTTGGTTCATCAAACAAGGTGGCGCAAAATTAATCACGCAATTCTGTTTTTAAATCACTTCTTTACTAAATAAAAAAATATGATTTTGAGTGATGGAAACATTTATTTGGACCTCTACAATATTTCCTGTTAAGTGGAAAATATGATACCCGTCAAATGACTACCGCTAGTATGGATATACATTTGTACCCGTTTTATCGCATTTTCCATGACTTTTCCGGGTGATAACTGTTCGCATTCGTGTCAAATATTCTCCTTAAGGGCTGCGATTATCTGAGGTTTCTTGGCATAACCCGATCTCATGAAGCCTCAAAGAATGAAGTCTCATATGGTTAAATCGGGCGATCTTGTTCGCCATGCCAAATCGCCAAACCGAGAGATTGCGCGACCAGGAAACGCTTCCTTCACAACATCCATTGTGACTCGTGTTGAACATGCGGTTGCACAGTCTTGTCGAAACCACATGTTCACCAAGCCCCATTCATACAATTCCGGCAGCAGGAAGTCGTTTATCATGGCCATGTAGCGTTCGTCAGTAACAGTGACCGTATAGCCGATGGCGTCCTCAAAAAAATACGGCCCAATCACTCCTCCCGCATGAACTCCGCACCATACAGTGACTTTGAGTGGATTTAATGGCTCTTCGTGCATCACACGGGAATGTTCAGTGCTCCAGAAACGAAGATTTTACTTAACCGATTTGACGTAACCGCTTAAGTGGAAATACTCATGATATTTGCAAAAATTAAAACATCTTCCAATAGGGTGATTCATTTCGGATCCAACGTCCAAAATGGCTAGGCAATGTACGAGGGTGGTCCGATAAGTACTTAGCCTCACCGCCAGATGGCACCAGTATCGCAAGAGCAACTTACTATCGTGTAGTACATTCTAGTAGACGGCGCGATGGGTGCCGTGTTTGCTCACTCCGGACAACAAGCGCAACCGTGAGACCACTTCAGAGTAGTGTTTGACGCTGTTTAAGCGCAATCCAAATGAGTTTCTGCATCGTTTCGTGACAGTGGACGAAACATGGATCCACTGGTACACACCAGAGACAGTCGAAACAGTGAACTTCACCCGGCGAACGTGCTCCGAAGAAGGCGAACACTGTTCCATGGGCCGGAAAGGTGATGGCCACCGTTTTCTGGTATTCACTAGGTGTGATCCACATCGACTACCTGGAGAAGGGCAAAACGGTCACAGGGCTGTACTATGCCGAATTATTGGGCCGATTCGACGCCGAATTGAAGAAAAAACGGCCCCACTTGGCGAAGAAAAAAGTCCTCTTCCATAATAACGCACCGGTTCACATCTCCACCCTCGCCGCGGCCAAATTGGTCGAATTGGGCTACGAACTGCTGCCCAATCCACCGTATTCTCCAGATTTGGCCCCGTGCCACTTCTTTTTGTTTCTAAACTTGAAAAAGTCACTCGCCGGACAAAAATTTCAGTCGAATGAGGAGGTCATCGGCGCCACGGAGGCCTACTTTGCAGACCTCAAGAAAACGTATTTTTCAGACGGGCTAAAGAAGTTGGAGCATCGCTAGGTCAAGTGTATATAGCTAATAGGAGACTATATTGAAAAATAAATCGCCATATCTCCAACATTTTTGTTTCTCTTTTGTAGGCTAAGTACTTATCGGACCACCCTCGTACTTCAGTGATTTGATAGCTTCTCTTCACCATTCAATAGCGTATGCGGACGATTTAATCGCGTTCAGATCAGGTCCAACGATGACTCTCTTGCAGCATGACTTCGAAAAAATTCAGCTGTATCGTGATGACTGGAAGTAGAAAATCAACTGCCAGAAATCAGAAACTATTTTGTTTAGAACGCCTTGTCTAGGGCCTCTCGAGACACTAGAAAAAATTGGCGCGGGTTTTCAATTCTTGGACAGGACGGGCTCCCACTGGCGAAAAAAAGTGTAGTCAGATACCTTGGGGTCGTGCTGGATCAGTATCTATATTTTGACAAACAGGTAGATGCTAGGCAAGGGCTCGAGCCTGTTTCATAGCAGCCAACTTGATTCCAGAGTGAAGGTAATCTGCTACATGGCCTTAATCAGGCCCATGGTTGCTTATGGATGTCCTGTCTGGTTCAATGTGAGAGCCAGCTTAATGGAAAGTATTCGGGTGTTTGAGAGACAATGTCTCAGGACTTGTCTCGGGCTGCATAGGACACCCAAATCTGAGTACACGAAATTTTACCCGAACGAGGCCATATAGAATAGGGCTAGGATTGTACGGGTCAGGACTTCGGTCAATACCTAATCTCCGGGGCTTACTACCCCAATGATTTATATCACGAGAGAGTGCGCCTTAACGGCTTTGTCCCGCCAGAAGCATTCCTCTATTTAGATAGATGTGGGCTGATCCAGGATAGATTGACGGTGCCGCTAATCTTCCACGTGGGTCGCAATTCCGTGGAACGGCGATTCCTCTACGGACCCGATGTCGCGCTCAGTGAGCCCGAGCGCCTCAGGTTCTGTAGATCGGTCTCACGCCGGGATCGAGGAGATGTAGTCCGCCAACATCAACGCTTTTAGTGGCTGCCAACGCCAATGGCAGGCTTACATAGGCTAGGGTAGGTTAGGGTAGGAAAGAACAAAAAAAAAAAAAAACCAAAAAAACAAAAAAAATTAAATATATTGAAATTTATATGTTTAGTTAGGTTAAGGTAGGTTTAAGGCTTATAAAATTATACAGTTTGTTTTAGAGTGTCCGCCTAGGGCCAGTAAGATTCCTAAATTTGTAAGGATAGTTAAGCTACTTTTAAGCATTTTTGTCTAGGATAAGATCAATCTAAGAAACTGGTCGTGCCAGCTGGCACATCTGACATCTCTTTAAATATTTGACCTACCCTAAGGCTCGGTTTCTCTTTTTTTTTAAATTACTAAAAAAGGTACATTTAAACCAGCGTTATTAACAACAACGAAGTGATTTCCTTAGAACTACTACACACAAGAAGCCACTTGATTATAAACTAAGTCGCTCCATTCCGAGTTAACAAAGCCGATCTCGACGGAGCTGAAGGAATGTGTGCACCGCGTTTCCCTATATACAGAAACCCATGGAAATCCACAGTGAGACTGTGCTCATTCTATGGCCTTAGTACTCTCTCAGCTTATTTCAAGCCAACACTTCTTCAATTTATGACACTTAGTGCACTCTTCTACAATAGAAGATGCATGCGAACATAAGCCACACGCTCTATATGCCTCTGCCTATGCCTCAATGAAGTACCAACTGATGCCTTTAGCATCTGCATATAAATGATGGCGAGACTATCCCACCCGTGGGCTCTGACTTCAACAACAACAACAACGAAAAGCACATTGAAAACAAGAAGAACTTCTGAACCAGAACGACACGCATTACACAGGTTGAGCGCGCGTTGATGATGAGGGTTACTCCGGAGGGAAAGACGATTGTTTCGACTCCGTATTACGAGTACATCTCCATAGACGTGGTGAATGCCATTCAGGTCCTTTGCCCTTTTTGCTTCAAACTAACCATAAAATAAATATCTACTTCAGAGCTATGAAATAAAGCTAAGCCGGGTGAGTATTTCTTCACCTAAGAGTATATGAACGTACATAAATGTCCTCCAGTGCGGGGTGGGACGGTGAGTTCTTTGTTTTCGTGGGGTTTGTTTTTTTCTTTTTATCGACCTACTCCTCATCCTGATTCTGCTTCCTATAGGTATAGACAAGGTGACATCTGAGAAAGGTGGGAATGATTTATGGGCCGAAGTGGGATTGTTTCCTCGTGCAACTTGAAATGCGGATATGTTTCGGTGGACATGTACTCCGTACGGACTTTTCGCTTCTCATGAAAATCTGCCATTCCAATGTGAATGGATATCGAATTCTATCGTTTGTTACTTCTTTATTGGCAACCTTTCCACGTGAAACATATAAATCAATGATTGAGCATCTGATTGAAATCTCTTCGAGGTATTGGGAGTTATGATGGAAACGACGTTTGATTAGGATTTCACCAATAAATTTCTAACAGTCGCTGATGGAAGAGATCTAAATTAAGAACTTAATGCACAAACCGTTCAAAAATGATGACTTCAAATCGACATTTACCAGATGGTATTACCAGCCATCTGCAGCACTTTTTTATCCAATAACCCATTCCGCAGCAGTCATAAAAAAAAGGATCGCGTCCATTCCACCAAGTAATTGACTTGAAATATTGGAAATGAGTCATCTTATCAATTCACATGCACGAAACGCGATCCCTTACCGCGGTAGGAGTAAACCCAACAGATGTTCGAGCAGGATCAATCAGGTAAAGGCGTTTTCAGAATGCGGGCGCGCTCAAACCAATATTGCCCAACATGCACAGCATGTTCCCAGAATTATTCGAAATGTTAACAACTTGCCTTTCACGCACGAGGACAAACTAATCAGACAGTCAGCCAAGCAGACAATTGGAATTCCCTGGCAGACTTATATAAATAGAACGGGATGGTATGAAAGTCTTTATGGTGGTGAACGAAATTTGTTCTGAATGCAAAGGTGAAATAGTTTCGTTGTCAAGTCTATATTTAGATAAAGATAGGCAAATTCTCGTGTGAGATATTTTTATCGTTTGACTATTCACTGAATTGCAAAACTTCCTGCATTTTAATTAGAAGGATTATCGATGCTATGGTCATTGAAAAGGAAGACTGAATTTTTTTCTTTCACAGGTCACGGGGGTTTAATGGGTTTTATTATTAGAAGCATTGTGTTTGAAACGAGGTGAGCCGACTGTGATATTGTTTATTTATAATTTGATAGTGTTTGGACTATCATAGTCTTTATGTGTATCCTTTCCAGCATATTTATAGGCCAACAATATTGACCACTTGTTCTTTGTATGCTATGACCTTTATATTTCTTAATACTGTGAATAGAGTTTTTCAGTAAAGACATAACAATTTTAGACTTTAGTACAAACGATTCCTTAAACTTTTTTTATGATCTGTCAATGTTAAGGCTTTAGCTAGGGAAAGCGTTTTTACCATAGTGAAGCTTGCAAACGGGCGTCATTCGGAAATTATCAAAAACTCAGTGGCCGCAACTTTAATAGTACTTACTCCAATTTTCAGTCGTAATAATCGTCCCACCGGACACTATCACTATTAACTGTTTCTGTGCCACCACACCAGAAAATGTGCCGAAAATGTCGCAGCCGTGACTGTTTCATTTTAAAATGAGCCACATCAATGGATTTCCCGCAGTTCACAGGAATCGGGAATCTCTCATTTCACATTGTGGTTACTTTTGCTTAAGTGAGAACTGCAGTTTTACAAGATCAAATTAATTTCACAACTTAAGACACTTGATACACAAAAATTTCTCCGATTGGGCTCTTCAAAAGTTTGAAGACAATTGTTGCTACTCGCAAGTAAATTATCGTGATCTATTTTTGCAACTTTCCATCTATCAACATTGGCCGAAAACGATAGTTCCTGATACCCAAGAGAAGTTCATCAAGTACAGTCCATTGTAAATCGCCATCGGGATAACATCCAATGCTTCAATAAATTTATTTTTATTTGAAGTTTCGCATTTTCTTTTTTATCGCATCGTATTCGGCTAAAAAGCTAGTTCGAAAAGGCTATGGAAATTTAAACTCCAATGGGATGAGAGTCTTACAGAAGATCTTTATTTTCAGATGCTAGTACCAAGGCCTATGGGGCATGTGCATACATCAGACCGACAAATAAAAATGGAGAAGTCTCATCGAACTTGGTTTGTGCAAAATCGAGAGTAGCGCCAATTGCAGAGACAGCAATTCCCAGACTCGAACTCTGTGCAGCGCTCCTGTTTGTGGAACTACTTGACTGAGTCACAAGAATTTGTGAACAACAACATATACAAATCTTCTGCTGGACAGATTCAACAATCGTCTTAGCCTGGTTGGCATCTGGACCATGTGGATGGACAACATTCGTGAGCAACCGAGCGTCAAAATTTAAAAATTTTCCTCACATCATATGGAATCACGTACCAACATCAGATAACCCCGCGAACTTGGTTTCTCGCGGAGTGGTTCCTTACGAATCCCCGGCAACAATTTTTGGTTTCAACGTCCAAACTTTTTGCTTCGATTCGAAACAAAAGAAGAAGAGATACCTGAACAACGCAAAGAACATAAGGCGTCATCACAAGTTTGACATCATTCTCGAGTGCAACTTTTCCAAACTAATTCGAGTATGTATATTTTCAGATATGTTCAATTCCCTCATTCATAACAACAAGGAGCTCATCAACATCGAAACATTTCAGTACCATCGATCTTGTCTCCATTGAGACGCGGATAGAGTTATTGAGTCCCTATAATGCACCAGTCAAAACTATGAAACGGCAAGAGAACTTTTAAAATCCAGATTACAAACGATTTCTATTCCAGGCACACATTCAAGTAATCTTCCAACTGCATTCCATCGATACAATCAACGTCCACCTCCGAGCTCTGAATTCAATAGGGACAACAGAACAAATTGCTGATGAATTCTTGTTACATCTGATCTTATCAAAATTTGACAATGAATCCCAAGCCAAATGGGAAGACGAAGTAGCAGCTGCACAAGGAGGCTCTTAGTAAATCAACACAAAATCTGGATTCCTATCTGGATCTGTCAGCAACAGTGGCGAATTTAAATTCCCAAGTTGGACCGAACTTTACACTTTCATGGAAAGACGTTGCAAAACTCTCATTATCATCAGAGCTAAATCTCGTAGAAGTCCAACCTTAGCACATACTTCACAGTCTCATATCTCGCACCAGAGATTACAACATTTACAACAGCCTAAAAAATTGTACAATGCATCTCTACTAACTACCGAGTTACCTACAACCTCATCATGTGTATTTTTTAGCAAGTCATCACGCAATCCATTTAGTTGCCAGAAATTCGTAAGTTTGTCATCAATGGATCGCTTAAAGCTCACTAAGGAGGTTAAATTGCTTGAGAGGCCGCCACACTGTACAGAATTGTGCTTCCGTAAATAAATGCCAAAAATGCGGTGTTATTATGCTTCCAGAAATTACTTCGATCCAATCAAGTCGGCACATAACCACCAAACATTGGAAGATTTCCTCTAACATTAAATTATCCGACCCTCGATTTAATCAACCTGGTCCTTTTGTCTTCTCGGTGCAGTAATTTATTTTGATCTTCTGCTAGTAGGACAAATTAAACTCGGAGAAAATCTTCCAAGATTACAGAAAACATCACTCGGGTGAATTTGATCGAAAATCATCTTCATGGGTGAAGCTTAGTTTTGACTTGATGGCTTAGTCAGAAAACAAATATGCATCCTTGGACGGGAGTAAGCCCGCATGAGTTCCGTGAGACCATTGATTCCACGAAAAGTGCCCGTGTAGTGTGGATTTCATGCTGGAGGCGTGAATGGACCTTTTGGTGATGGAAATTATAGCCAGGAGTTCGCTACCATGCCATGTTGGAAAACTATTTTTGCGCAGAAGTGCTTAAATCGTTGAAGAAGCATTGGCGTAAACTTTGTCTTTAATAAAGCTTACTTACCTACTAAGATGTCGCAACTGTTTGGTATGAGCCTACTGTTATTGCAGCTAGTCACAATTAGGAAACGAAGACGAAATGTTTGGTTTCTCCCAAGGGTGAAGTTCTCGCCAAGACGTTGGTCTTGCGCGTCTTTCATTGATTATGGTTTTGTCATCATTTACCCTTAGTCCCACTTTAGCTACTTCTGCTTCAATGCCCTCAAACGCTTCATTATCTCGCCGTGTTCCTTTCATCGTGTCTCCACTACAGGTTTTCCGTGTTCATCCCTGTAGTCTTCTGAAAGGCATTCCCTCTATAGCATCTATCCATCTCCTCGATTTCTTTCTAAGAAGCGAATGTTCCTCTACCTTTTGCTCGTACAACTTACGAGCTGCTTTCGTCCTTCGATAGGATGTAGCTATGGAATTGTATGCATTCTATTAATCTACACTCTGTATGCTCTAAGCATCAAGCCAGGGGTTTCTCGTAAGTTGTGGCTTGAACTTAAGCACATCAAAGTCGGCATTCCTGATAGTGTTTCGCCAACGTATCCACTACTGTTCTATGATTTGTGCAGATTGCATCGATTTGTGAGAAAGCTTGAGAGAGGCATGATCGCAAAGGTCTTGGCGGGCTCTTGCGACTGCAGCTATTCGAACTCAAAAGTAGATATTCTAACTCGACTTAGTTAATTCCCCAAAATCCACATCCGGGTCAGTAAAGTAATGATCCGAGTCGATGGTGACTCCTCGAAGTGTTTCGAAGGAGTGTCTGGCATCGATAACAATCTGATCAATTTGGTTGATTAATGAATCAGGGTATTTGGGAATCGAGTACTAGCTCTAAAAAGATAACAAAGAGTGTTAGCCTGAATCTGTTTCCTGACTTGGTATTGTATAAGTTATGATGCCTCGACTGATCCTTGAAGGTCCTTCTCTTTCAGTTTCCGATTAAAATCTCCTTAAATGGTTTTGACGTCAAAGCTGGGAAATTTGGCGTATACTCTGTCTAGGAGGTCATAGAAGTCATCCTCGAGTAATGATAGGGAAAGTAAAACACGGTGATTATAGTTAAAAAGATGATTTATTTTTCTACTTAGTCCTCTAACATGTCAAGACATTAATCAATCTTTTTTCTTAACGCAGGATTCCCTTTAAAAAAAAATCGTTGTCTTGACCCTCCTCAACAGCGGCCATAACTTCGTCTTCAAATTTCTTGGGTCGGATATTTTACTTGAACTGAGGAAAGAAGTAGAAGTCACTCTGGCTAATAGGACGGATGTTCGAGCAGAAAGAATCCCATATCCTTAATGGCAGCCATCACAACTGCGGCTTTGTGGGCCAGCGCCTTATCGTGGAGAAACGACACTCCAGCTCACAGTTTGCCGCGTCTTTTTTCTTTAATGACCTCTCGCAATGTTCTTATTTGGCCTGCCTAGTAAGATCCAAAATAGTGGCTCTCTCAATTATTACTTCAGCGTCCCAAAAATGGGAACTTGTCGAACTTGATACTTTGAATTTCTTTGGCGTCGGTTAGGAAGCTCTCTTCCAAGCCATCGATTATTGCTTGGTTTTAGGTTAAAATGGTTAATTCAGGTCTCATCCATAGTCACAAAACGTAACCAATATATCGACTGATCTACTTGAAACTGCTTGAATGTTGCCATATGAGATCCCTGTAAACTCAACTATGGTCACATTTTGATCTGCTAAAACAACGTTTTCGAATTTTTTCACGTTATCTTCAGTGACGAACCTTCGTGATATTCACTGATGTTCATCTTCAGTGGATTTTCTGCTCAGCTTAAACTCCTTGGCCCAGTTTGCTATTGAGGAATATAGAAGAGCAGAGTCCTCCAATCACATAATCGCTGTATCTGTCTCTAGTAGAGTCTTAGTTTCATTTCCCTCTTTTGATGTTATCAATTCGACGGCTCGTATTAAAATAAATATACCGCTTGGTCTATGTATATGATTTTTTTGCCCTTACGGATAAGTAAGCAAGTATGTTTGGATTTTATGCGGATTGGAAGTAACCAATTATTATCATTACTTTTGAATCAGCCCTCATATGTCTCACCCAACAAATTTCGCCAGCTGCCTCCAGAGCTGAACGTCCAATTGAATGCCATCCCTTTCGACATGTGTGCTCCAATTTAAATGCAATCGTCTTCTATTGCGTCATTCCTCAGGTGCCGAATCAAAGGTTCTTGGGCTCACAAACTTTTGCCCCTAGAGTCTGTTCAGTTACCCCTTCTTTTGGACCGAGTAAACGGTAGTGAGATTCTATTAATCGGACATGCTTTCCTTCGACCATATCTTATATATAAGCTGGAGCACTTTCTTAAACAAGCGATCTCCAACTGCTTTAAATAGTCCCGTGCCAGCAGCTTTCCTAAGCTTCGAGGCCACTATCTCAACTTCATCTAAGTCGGATGGACCAACATTTCTCTCGACTTTGTCTAGCGTGAATGATTCTTTCTGCCTGACAACTATATTTTGATTATTATTGCCATTATATGTACATATGTGTGCAGAAATAGTATTTCCATATACCCAGTGTCGATATGAGTCTACTACAAGTTGTCCGTGTTCTTCCCTGTAGACTTTATATCATAGGCAGCTTGGTTTTAATTTTCGGCAAATTTTCGAATGTTGCTTCTTGATCTATCCTTTTTTATTTTTCTTTCTCAGAACCGCATGCTACTCACGAGCAGCTATCGACCGGTGATGGAGCGTAATCATGTGTGTATTCTGCTTTATTAAGGATCAGTCTGCAGTCGTCATCAAAGCAGGGTGGCGGCATCAAACCGAGCTCAGCCGAGGCGGCACCCCTAATGACACTTTGATAACGTGTCAAATCCGTATCTTGGCTGCAACAAGGTGATGATATAATTTGGTGTTGGCACCTCGGAAAATGTTGACATCAAGGATGCTGAAGGAACCTGAAATCTGTGCTGGCTACTAAGAGATTACGTCCCATCAGATATTCTACTAGCCTGAATCCGTTTTCTGAAGTGGTGTTTTCTAGATTATGTATTCCTGCGATTCGTTCAAATAATTAGTCCTCCAGCCTCTCTTTAAAGTCTCTTAGAATGATTTTTCTGTCATAGCTGGGGGATTGAACGTAAGTCCATAAAGAAAGTCATAGAAGGCATCTTGATTCTTTCTCTTCTGACGATCGCCCAAAAGCTCAACATTTTTGGCCTAAATCTATCTCGAATAATAAAACCGTATCCAAATAATCACTGCACTTCGGGAAACGCCGCAATTCTTTTCAGCTCTTACGCAGTTTAGGGTTTTTTTCCGATTGTTCGTATGCATCTGATATGAAACCTAAGAATTGTGAAGGAAAGTTTTTCTTTCTGCGTACTTCTCTGCAAGAAAGAAATAAATACATTTTCCCACACAAATATGTATAGTGTGAAGACCCCAACCTAAAAGGTAATTATTGCTTAACGTACTTAAGTAAACAGCAACCTAAGACCATAAATCAAAGACAGCAAAGACGAACGGCTGTAACTATCATCACTGTTGACAATCTCACAAACAGGGGAAATGTTAATGACGACTAGAAAAAGCCATGTCGCCGGCGAAATAAACAGACTTCACAGTGGGTCAGGATAAATCTACAACAAAGAAGAGAAACTGCTCGAGGTAAACAACTACTTGTTGTATTTGTCAGAGGTTAAGCATACAACGAATGAAACCTAAAGGTGAAACCACACTGTACGGGAAAAGAAAATTGAAGCACGTCGTTATAGCGAAGTGCGAGTGTGGCCTCTGATAATTATTAGAGTTGTTGCTCGACAAGCAAAACGATGAGTAAGTATTGATAACACGAAGGTTAATATTCCGGCTTGAGTTTTAACCTGAACGAGTATGGCCGGGTGTTGTAACCGCACTTGAGGACCTAATCTATGACAGCTAGAGCCCTGACTCGGGTTGCCACACCAACGGGCTTGGCCTTACGCTACTTGCACCCAGACTCGGGTTTTTACCCAGAACTAAGTGAATACTGCCAGCGCGACAGCTAATGAGTCCGTGGGTGTTACAAAAATAAATTTGTGAAAGAAAGTGGCAGACCTGGACCCGGCCAATACGAGTATAAACCGGCCTAGGTATAGATTCGAAACCCGCTTCATTTTAAAAGTTTTCAGTGTTCATAAGCACGTAATCCGTCTTCTAAGCACAAGGATGATAAATTGGCTATATCGTTTCTGGCCTTGATGGGATCGTAAGTCTGTCAGAGGCGTCAAATTGTTCATGGCTTCGTATAGCCCTCTTACATGCGCTAACATAGTAAAAAATAAATTTAATGTGGTCGATCTCTCTGATCCAAAGTGCACTCCTATGATTCATTAGATTGTCAACCATGACTGTTATCACGACGGTTAGTAGACTACTCGAATTGACGACTTATTACCGGACATTGGCAATCGTTATTAATGTGACATGACTAGAATTCAACCTACACACAATGTCCCCTTTATTCCACGTCATGAACTTTTTTTCCAGGAAATACATTTTCACGCCTAATTCAATGCTAAGCTATCCACAATGCGAGATGGTAGATTTCTGGCGAAGTGAACTTAACCGGGCGCAGACCTGGCGCATAATTAAATAATAAACACAGCTCTTGGTCTCAACCGGAAACGTCTTTATGAAATGTCGTATGCCCATATTTGTATGCATACTCCAGCGCCTTTTCCTTAACCAATTATGAAGCCTAATTGGACGCTAACAACGTCATCACTTTTCTTCTTTCGTTCATTATGTCCCTTCAGCCATTTGATGCACTTGGAAACCAGGAATGAGTTTTCTAATGGAATTTTATTTTTAATTGGGTCAACATGTAGTGTTCGGCTGTTGAGTTAAGTACGGGGCACTTGTTGCTCCCAGTGTGGGCAGGCACTTATGAGCAGTAGTGGAATGCATGTAAGAAATGGTACTTCTTAAAGCCTGAATGGTGGTTGAAGAGGCGGGTGTTGGTATTGGGTTTTTCTAGTGCTTTATAGGGTGCATTATCTTAAAACGCTATTGTGCTTGCTTATTCAACGTCTGTCTGGGCCACAGGATCTTTTATTAGTCTTTGACTTGTGTATGACGCTTTCACCGTACAACCTGAGAGTAAGCTAACGACACTTTTGCAACAGCGTGAGTTAGTTTCATGAATCACTACCCATCTATATTGAACAGAGGGACAGGACGAATTTATGGAAGTAGATAGGAGCAACATCACTCCAAAATAATTTCATGTTTTCTCGTTCCTGTCAAATTCGACTGACTTTGCAGAGTGATAATAGAAAATAGAACTAACGCAGACCTTCAATGTTTAAAAAGGATTCAGGCAGGACGAAAAATTCAGAGAGACAACAATTGCTTGTATAGGCAAATGACATGCCATGCTTAGATGGACACAGCGAGGCATCGATAAAGTCTAAGGGCGAAATCAGATACCAGTATGTATATGTATGTACCAAAGAACGTCACCATTAGCAGCTTTAACTTTAAAGCAGTCAAGGATTCCATCTACCATGTCTCGCCAGTGAACGTCTGCAAACGGCAACGAATTAGCGCTGGGACCATTGACAGAACCGTTTTTTCTTTGGGTTCTTTGGGTTCAATGGGTAACTAAGAAGATGATCCCTTTCTCGAAAAACCAAGGTAACTTACAAAAATGTAATCATTTCGGTCTTCCACCAGCTTGGAAAACGGATCTTTGGGCTTGTTTGTGTAAACCGAGAGTGGAAGAGAAGATACATCCACGAGTTTACGGGTCCAGCAACTACGGTGACTGAGTCATGTGTAACGTGTGGACACCAATGCTCTGACTCGCGGAGCCTTCGACTCTAACCAAGAATGACTGCACACTTAAATACAACTGCAATTAGTGTGACTCACACGGCCGAAAAGGGTCCTCAGCCATCTGGGCGTGTGGCACTGAAAACAACTAGTTCACCAAACTTGGACAATTCTATGGTCAAGATTTGGTGACTGCTAGAGTAAGCTACAAAGTGCACGTAGAAATTGAACACTTCGTCGTTGCGTCTGCTTACTTCCAATACAACTCGGTACTGACTGCGCCACCGAAGGCAGTTTCTGGACTCGTAGACTACTGTGAAGCCAGGAAGATTGGACTCATCATTTGCTACGATGCTTATGTTCAAAACACAGTTTAGGACAGCAGCAAATTCGTCTGACCTTATCATCAACAATGTTGACAACTTTTGTCACGGCGAGACGACAGGAGGTGATTGATCTTCTGACTGACAGCTAACGTGTTGGCAGATAGAGCAGGCAAGCATCGGCCCATAAAACCCGCCAGTCCATTGACCCGTGAGAGGTATATTGTGAACCGAATTTGAAGTTTTTCTCAGTACGAGAGAGTTCCTAAACATTCTTTCAATGCATCCACCAATGAAGTTGCTTGCTCTTAATTCGTAAATGCATGAACTTCAAAATGTAAATGTGTAAGCGCCAATATTTTAATGTATGAACTGCCAACGGATCAAAGAGTCGAAAGTAGCTCTACTGTGTCCGTTGAAATTCATACATCCGTCGGCTGCCACCACCTCTAAAAATGTGTCGGTTCTATTTTCCTGTCAATTGAAATCAACGGATCGATGGATTGACGGATTCCATGAGGACACTATAAAATGGAAAAAAAATTAGTCATTCGCCAAGATTTTTAGACCAATCAGTCTAACATCCTTCTTGATGAAAAGCATGGAAAGATTAATAAAGCTGCACGTGTGCAAAGTTGCCCCTCGAATTCATTCTCCTTTGGAGATGCAACATGCTTATCAGTACGGAAAATCCTGCGAGAGTGCGCTTCAAGATCTAGTAGGGCGATGATGGATTGACAGTAAATTATCAATATTTGACTTCAGATTTGTAAGGAATATCCGCAAATCTCCCCGTTCTGTGATGTTCATTCTGCACCTTTTATTTGTTACTAAGTTCGTAATGACATTAAAACTTTTTTCGACAAGGTATGACGAAGGAAACGCTGTCAAAAGTTTCCTTACAATTTCCCACAGCCCAGGATTTTTTTCGGGTATTTCTGTCTGCAGCCAAAATGTTTGATAGCCTTTTTTAACTTTCACCTTCAGATCCTCATTGGTGCCAAATTCAACACTTCCGTTTCATCAAATGGATTCATGATCCATGGTGGTATTTCCATCTTGAGAATATCTTCAAATCTGTTTTTGAAGTCATCACGTAGGGCATTTAAATGCTGAACGTATTTCTGAATATCCACATCAAGACATTCTGCCTGTGATAGGTTTGGAAACTGGGAGAATTCGCGCCGACTAATATTTTGCTTCATAAATTTAAATTTTCCAAGATAAGCCGAAATTACACCTTTTGTTTTTATTCAATTTAGGATGTCCCCTTGTAACTGCAAGTTAACGTCATTGAATTTTTTGAACAAATTTGTCAAATACTCGATGCCTCGATGCTGGATCTTCACTTTCCAGCAACTAAGACTGATTCAAAAAGTGAGTAAATCTTGTTAAACATGCACCCTTCGACAACCAGCGTACTTCAGTATGTACATACGAGTAATCGTTGGAGGTCTTCATCATTTTCTACGCACAATTGTGCAAACAATCGGGTATTCAATGCATTGCTTCTTATTTTACTAACTGCTTTAATCACAAATTGAAGCGATTGGTACAATCTATCACTCAAATTTTTCGCTACTAGGTGTTGTCGATGTATGACATAGTGAATTGCATTTACTTCTGGTATAATACTTTTAAGATGGCTTATAAACCCACGATATCGCCCGAACATGGCAGAAGCTCCATCTGCTGCCACCGAAATGATGTTTGTAAATGGAATCGATTTTTCCTTTAAAAAATCACTCAGGACATTAAATATTGATTCGCCATTAGTATCCGCCTCTAAAGTTTTCGCGAATAGCAGCTCTTTATGGATTTCTTCGTCCATAACAAATCGAACATATGCCAATATTAATGCTTCATTACCAGGTAAAGTTGACTCGTCCAATTGAATAGAAAAATGAGTTATTTGCAGATAATTACACAAGAAGCTTTCAATATCAGAGCTCATTTCATGAATGCGTCGTACAGTGTTGTTACCAAAATTAATTCTTTTAAGTACATCAAATAGAGGTTTGTGATGAATAGTTCTTAAAACATCTTAAAACATCAAACGGCGGGTAAAATTAAATGTTCTCCGATGGTGCGCAGTTTTCCAGATTTCGCTATAAGCAATGAAATATTGTAAGATGCCTGCAAGCCATCATCGTTACTTTGAGACGTTGTGTTGAAGCGAACATACTCTGCACGGTGGGGTTCTGTTCATATTTTTCCTTCAATGTTTGAAAATATTTTAAATCTTTGCCCATTTTATCAGAATGACATCTGTTTAGATGATCTTCGAGCTTCGATGGTTTCATAGAGTCATTACTCAAAATTTTGTAACGTATGTTCTTTATGTTTAGATGATCTTCGAGCTTCGATGGTTTCATAGAGTCATTACTCAAAATTTTGTAACGTGTGTTCGTCTAGTAATCATAAGGCGATTTTAACAGGATATATGACTTTTTTAACAGAATAGGAATAGGAGCAATAAACCGCTAAGACGACTGGAACTATTTTAATGTAATATAAAACATTTTTTGATTAATTATTATATATTTTGATACATTTCTGTTAATTTGAGAGCAAATACTTATGTACTTTTAAAGAATATTTTGACATCATAACTCCACGATTTCAATGATTTATTTATTACTTTAATTTACGTTACGAGTGGTACCTGCATACATTAAGAAACGTACAATTTATGAAAATATTTTTAGTCATCTAGTATTAGCAACTACGACGTCTATATCTCTCTTTTAGGGAATCGCCACAGTAGGGGAAATAAATAAATTTATAATAAAAAGTATAATGCTAAAAGTTAAATTTTTCTCGGCTTTCTCTTCTTTTAAAGAAGTATCGAATAATGCCCCCGTTCGGTATTTAATTTTTATTACGTACATACTACACGCAAACATTACAAATATAATATTCTCACTCACACTTTTCTTTTCAAAATTCAGGAAACAAATGAGAGTTTGTCCTTGTCAGTATTCGTATTTATATTGGTGAGGAATCAGACAAGTTCATGCAAGATTGCAAGCACAGGACAAGTCGTATTTCGCCCCTTTGCATTTGCACGTCTGAACAAGTGTTGCGGGCGAGGTGGCGGCGCGGCGCTTTGCAAGTCCCGACACGCGTTGCACTGATTATCAAATATACAAGTTTCTACAAGTAACGGCCGCTGATCTTCTTAAAAAAGGAAATTCATGCTAAATAAACAAGCTATCTGATCCTTTTACCAGCCTAACCGAAAAAATTGTTCTTTACTATCGAAACCAGATAAATGTTCGTGGACCCCTTACAACTGGTGAACCCCCTTTTTTTTCATGCCAACGTACATAGATCCCCGTTGAGTCTCCTGTGGACCACTTTGGGAATCACTGGTGTAGATGAAGCACTGGTTTTGTGGATCAAAGCATTGGTTGTGCACAGGACCTTGATCGGTGATACAGGCCTCGAACAATGTGTCAAGTCTGGCATAAACAGGTGCTGCCCGCAAGGTTTCTGTCTCCGCTGTTATAGTGCATGGTGGTCGACTCTCTGCTCGATGCTCTCAATGCCTCTGGAATCTATGCCCAGGCCTATGCGGATGATGTTTCTTTTCTCTGTCGGCTCATGTTTAGCGTCTGTCTGTCCCAAAGCACAGGTGGCGCTGAATGTGATCAATGACTGGTGCAGGAGTAATAGGCTGTCGGTTAATTCTCTTAAGACTGATGTTGTTCACGAAAAAGAACCAAAAATTCTAACATGAAGCAGCTGGTGCTAAAAGATATTCCTGTCCCGATATCCAAGGAAGCTAAGAACATGGGAGTCATTTTGATAGCAAACTTCTTTAGTCCAAGTATGTTGAATCAAAAACCACCAAAGTTTGGTCAGCTTTTCGGCAATGCAAAGGTGCTTTTGGCAAAACATTGGGCTTATCGCCAATAAGGTCCTCTGGTTCTAAACGGCAATGATGGGACCGATAATCTCATAAGCATCGGTTGTATGGTGGGACAGGTTACACGCAAATACATGGTGGCCTCTTTCACCAAACCCCAAAGAGCGGCTTGTCTCAGCTGTACGGGGCCTTTTCCCAGCACATCGGGCGCTGCTCTAAATGCTATAATGAATCTTCCATCCCTTGACATATTATATTTATGGGTTTCGGGCAGGTTCAAGGGTTACGCTCGTATGGAGTTTGTCACACAACCTGGACGGGATGCAAATGGTTTGTGTCGAAGATATTCGTTCACTACTCTTCGGGGGGTGGTTGTCTTAGATATGATTCGAGAGATTCGACTGAATTCAACGAGTTGGTTGTAGTTCTCAGTTTATTTTATTTCCATGTCATTATGGTTATATTATATTTGAAAATGCACACAGAATATGAATTTTGATTTATCAGGGAGTGCGCCGTAAAAGCCACGTCCCGCCTCAAGAGCAATGGTTTTTGGTACAACTCGTAGTGTAGTGCCAGTGTAATTGTGCGAAAAATATCCTCTGACCCCTGTCTCATGGATATGCCCTCCGACGCATCCTATTGCGCTACAATTTTATAGTCAAATTTCCATGGCATCAGAAATTTTCCTGGCTCTGGACAGGTACTGAAGCTGTAATGGCCGGTTTTCGCATTTTTACAGATGGCTCCAGGCCAGGGCGGGGGTCAGGAGCTATAGTTTTCTTTGAGCGTGAAAATGTCTTTCAATCAGAGATGCAAGCTATCCTAATGGCCATGCACTATGTTGTGAAGCACAAGTGCAAGGGAAGAGACTAGGCGTCTGCAATGACAGCCAAGATGCACTCAAAGCTGTGTACAACCCTCTATCCAGCTCCAAATTAGTGCATGAAACCTTTTTGAACAAAATGGGAAGGCTAAGTTTACTAAGGCTTGTGTGGGTCCCAGGTCACTCTGGGATCACAGGAAATGACCTCAGGACCTAAACCCTTTTTAGGTCTACCTGCTTCCGCGATGAAATCCTACATCAACGATTGGGTCTTTAATGGGGAGAATATCCAGGATGCAGGAGAACTAAGCTCGTACGCTCTGATGTCTGCAACAAATCCACAAAATCCTTGTTATCCTTAAAGAGCATTGATTGCAGAAGACTTGCGGACGTCATTACAGGCCATTACACGTCTGCGTGTTTGGCGTCAATGACACGCCCACCTGTCCTGCATGTTACGAGGATGATGACACTGCAGAACACTTTCTCTGCGACTGTCCCGCCTTCGCTCGCGCACGGTGGCGCTCCCTCGGCACCGACGTGGTGTGCCGAATCTCTTAAGTCTACTTCACTGAAGCTCCTCCTCACTTTTCTCCGGACAACGGGGTAAATACAATAAATAAAGGTACCTGGCAGTACAGTGCTTCAACAGATCGCAGAAGCCTCTAACAAAAACAAACACCCACTGATTGCACGTTAGAGGTACCTTTGCCACCACTTTCCCATCTACTGAAAAAGGATTCGTTGTATTTTGGAGTTTATATTCATTCTATAAATTCTATTGTACAGAGGTTTAAAAGTAGGTTAAACAAAAAGAAAAAAAACGGTTAAGTCGAAAACTATTCAATAGTTCATCAAGGCAGAAGGAAACGCAACAAATCGTGATGAAATATATACGTAACCAACACATACAATATATGTAAATGAATATGTCTAACATAACTACATGCATACATACATACACAAGTCGATTTAAGTGAGAGTTTTAATCAAAAAAGTAAAAGAAAAATGCGCATTCGAATTCCCGCTCATTCCTCATGTGGTTGTTCGCCATGCCCGTTGGTTGTCACAAAACTGCCATCATGCTCAACGCCGTTTGCACTCTGCTGCGACTGGTCATGGTGTTTCAGGTAGGATTGCACGAGTTCCGATGTGAACTGATCGACTAACATTAAAGCTTGGCTTTCGGGCAATTCGATGAGTGAAGACGTTAGGAAGCGACCAAATGCGAGGAACTTCTCGGCGCTTTGTGGTACTCGGTTGATTGAATGTGATGTCTGTCTTTGGTATTCGAGTGGCACCGACTGCTGAGGGTATGGTAGTTGACGTGTTGGCATGCGTGTCAGCCGTGGGAAGGCATTTCCATATGTCGGTCTCATCGATTGAGGCCTGTTCGGAGCACTGTTGTCTGAATTAACGGGGATCAGTTGGCCATAACTGCGAACTTGAATTGATCCCTTTCGATTAAACCTGAAGGAGGTCGAGTTAAAGTGAATAAAGCGATTTTTAAAATGAAAATAAAAGCAACACATAATAATGGAGAAAAAAAAATTAAAGGAAGCACGGATACAACAGAAAAACGAATGACACAATGGAATAGGATAAAATGAAAACGAAAAAAAATATTACTTACGATTGGTCTCTATTACCGCCGTCCCCCTGATCGGCCTCACTGGAAAGTACAAACTCAGAATATAGAAAAAAAAAAAAAAAAAACTGCACATGCAACAAGTTGTTCACTTACGAGTCCACATCGGTTTCCTGCTCGTTTTTCACCGTATATTCGCCGTATTGTCGCTTGCAATTCATGGTGCGAAAAGACCGTCTCACCGGAATGTGGTCGGATAAAAATGATAACGAATCGTACAAGGCCCACTTTGATTCCACTGGTCGTCTCGAACATCCAGTTTGCAGATTCTCCAAACGTCGTTTCTCGATCTGATATCGATTTCTTAACTGTAGCATACGATCCTTAACCACAGACGCTGAATGAAAGAGAGTTTTGTATTCAATTCAGGCAACAAATATAAAACGAGACAAAAAAAAACGTACAACTATAGCCTAAGACGTGAGATAACTGTTCCCACGACGCATCAATGTACGATTTGTCCTTAAAATGCGGGGAATTGTGATCGTAAAGTTCAGGTCGTTTTTCGAATTCGCGCACCAGATGTATGTCGAAATCTTCTCTCAGTTCTACGCGGCGAGGTCGTCCACGTTTTCGCTTTAAAGTCGCCAGATTGAACGAACTGTAGGGCACCGCGGCCTCGTAACTATCTTTCAACAATTTGTCCTTTTTAAATGCGATGACAATGTTGCGACTTTTTCACTTGTTTCACGCGCTAAACAGTAACGCGATCGTGTGAAAATACTTTGACGAACAGTAATGGAGATTGATTAATACAATCTGTCGATGATTTATTAATCAATTTATATCAATCGGGCTTTTAGTCGTTTCTTGTTTATTCGCAGCAGACGCTTTCTTACCTACCGAAGAAATTTCTTTTAAATGTCATTGTGACAGCAGATCGAAATGTTTACATCGCACAATGGGTGCATTCAGCCGTGGCTCTATGTAATATTATAACAAGTGCTTGCTAAGGGATTTCGAAAAATTTATAAATGTTTCTGGTTTCACTTGGGCGTTATTTTTAAAAGGCATTTAAATATTTTTAATTGATGTATGTAACCGGAGGTTGCCAGAGTATATAGGTAGTAACTGAGCAAAGACTCTACGGTATGCCAACAGTATGTGGCTGCATTGCCACTAAGCCATTTAGGAAGTAGCCGAGACCACCTTAGGCTAACTACCCCCGCCGACAAGAAACCCGTTGTACAATGGAGAGTGTGAGCAGAAAAAGGCAGCAACCGACGAGGCGTATCAAAAGGCGCTACAGCGAAAAACCAGAGCAGCGCAAGAGGAATACTGAGCCAGAAGAAGGCAGAGGGAAAAAAATAGTGCGAAAAAATAAAAGAACCTTCGCGGCATCCCAGCTCGAGGATATCGAGGAGTCTAAGGATAAGCACAAAATTCGAGTCTTTTATAAGAAAGCCAAAGAGCCAGGCTCTTCAAAATTGCGAGCGTAATCTTGTCACCGACCAGCAGTTACTTAATGAGCATGACCAAGAGAGAGTGGTAGGAACCGAGGAAATCCCAACTCCAGCCGCTGAAGTAGTCCTCCCACTCAGCATCGAAGAAATCGGCACAGCTATTCACAAACTGAAGAACAACAAAGCCGCAGGCTCAGATGGCTTGCGATCAGAGCTGTTCAGGGCTGGCGGCGATGTTCTGGTAGGGAGCATGCACCAGATCATCTGCAGAATTTGGGAAGATGAAAGCATGCCCGACGACTGGAATACCAACTCTATTTGTTCCAAGCACAAAAAAGGCGATGCCACCTCTTGCAAGAGCTATAGAGATATATCCTTGCCTATTTTGTCGCATGCAAGATCCTGTCCAGCGTATTGTGTGAGCGTCTAAAGCCCTAATCGGCAGCAACCAGTATGGCTTCCGGCCCGGCAAATCAACTATAGACCAAATTTTCACACTTTGACAAATCCTGGAAACGCCGCATACGCTTACTGCACCGTGCAGTAGGTCCTAGAACCGACCTCTGAACCGTTTGAAACATGCACCGGATTTCGGCAAGGAAATTCGCTGTCGTGTGACTTCTTCAACCTGGTGCTGGAGTAGATAGTGCGAAGGGCAGGCATCAACAGGGAAGGCACTATCTTCTACAAGTCTGTCCAGCTGCTAGGATACGCGGATGATATTGATATCATCCCATGGTCGCGCCATGACGTTGTGGAAGGATTCACGGCGATTGAAGAACAAGCAAAATGAGATGGCATTAACTAGCAGATTGATAGGTTGGTTAGTTATAGGGTCGGATAGATTAATGCATCCTGTGGTGCCCAGTAGATGGTTAATATCGAATTGAAGGTGACAGGTGCTGCAGGTCGGAAGAGGCCTCCCTTTGTGCAAGTATTCGTGGGTGTGGATTGTGTGTCCCAATCGCAATCTCGTGAATATGGAGTCGGCTATTCTAGAGGTGGTTGTAGGATATGTTGGGCTGGTCCGGTCCGCGTTGACAGAGGTGTAATGATGTTGGTAGTTCTGCCAGTTAGATTTTTGAATTATGCAAATCTTGTGTTTCATTAGACGCAAAAATACCAAATTTTGTGCTAATGCCAAATTGATGAACTGGAGCGCGGTGGGCGAGCCTTGCTTCTGTATCGGCTAATTCATTCCCTTTTATTCCAACATAGCTGGGGACGCACATTAACTTGAGATTGTTGGGCGAATTGACGAGAAGCTTACGGATATAATTTTAGGTTTCTTACAGCGTTGATTACTGATAGGCTGTCCGAGCAGATGATGTACGAGTATTTACCCTTAGATTTTGTGGCAAAGTTTGCAGCTTTAAAGATGGCAAAGGCTTCTGCTGTAAAGATGGAAACGTAAGTTGGGAGAAGACCTGCTGTTATTAGGGCACCGTTCTCCTTGGTGACTGCAAATGTTATACTACCATTGCACTTAGATCCATCCGTGAAAATCTGGTTCCATTCGTTTGTTTTGAAATCCGTAAAAATGCTAAGGAAAGAAGCAAGGATACATTTCCTTGGGATATTGTTTTTGTTGTACCTGGCCATATCCAAAATTAGGGATTCCATTTTTATGCTCCAAGGCGGAAATTTTGGCGTGCGAGATTTGAAAGACTTCTGCGGTAGTTCCAGGTTACTCCCAATAAGTCGTGCTCTAGTTATTTAGTTAGTTAGTTATATGGTGCTACAGTCCGCGGTGGACCTGGGCCTCTATAGTGGATTTGCCTAGCCTGAAGCCACACTGATAAGAGCCGATCAGGTTATCCACCAAAGGCTTCAGGCGTTCACACAATACGGCAGAGAAGATCTTGTATGCGACGTTGAGTAGACTTATTCGCCTATAATTGGCGCAATTATAGAGGTCTCCTTTCTTGTGGACCGGGCAAACGATGCTGAGATTCCATTCGTCGGGCATGCTTTCCTCCGACCATATTTTACAGATAAGTTGGCGCATGCGGCTTACCAACACATCTCCAGCCGCCTTGAAAAGCTCAGCAGACAGGCCGTCCGTCCGCACCTTTATTAGACTTAAGTCTCGATATCGCTATTTTGACTTCGTCTATGTCGGGTGGACGGGATTCTCTTACGTCATCGTCCGTGGCGAATGGATTATTCTGCCTGACAGCGGTATCTTGTCTATCATCGCCGTTATACAGTCTGCAGAAGTGGTCCTGCCATATTCTCAGCATCGACTGTGATTCTACTACTAGATCGCTGTTTTCATCCCGGCAGGCTTCTCCTCTGGCTTTATAGCCCTGACATGTTCGTTTTACTTTTTGGTAAAACTTTCGAGCTTCATTCCTGTTATGACATCTCTCCATTTCCTCGATCTCACGCTTTTCGTGCTTCTTTTTTTTCTTTCTGAAAAGCGCATGTTCTTCCCTTCTTTTCTGCTTGTAGAGCTCGCAAGCAGCTCTTGTCTGTCTATGCAGCATGGCTTTGTATGCGTCTTGCTTTGCTGCATGGGCTCGTTCGCACCAGACCAAACCAGGGGTTTCTAGGCGGTCTCGATTTGAAACCAAGCACATCAGAGGCAGCGTCTCTGATTGCGTTCTGGCAATGCTCCCACTGCTGGTCTGTGGATATTGTCGTCGTTGTTGAGGTTTGAGAGAGCTTGAGGGAAACGCGATCGGCAAAGATTCTAGCGGTCTCTTGCGATTGTAGCTTTCCGACGTCAAACTTGCGTTGTCCTACTCGACTCCGTATCATTCTCGATATCCTCATTCGTACCCTGGCTACAACAAGGTAGTGATCTGAGTCGATGTTGGCTCCTCGAAAAGTTCGCACATCGAGAATGCTGGATGGTAGTCGATTGATCAGGGAACCGCCAGGTTCCCTTGTGAATGTTGAGATGTGGGAATCGTGTACTTGCTACAATGAGATTATGCCCTGCTAGAAAATCAATTAGCATGAGTCCATTATCGGACGTGGTGTTATGTAGGCTATGCTTTCCTATGATTGACTCAAAGATGTCCTCTTTGCCCAGTTTTGCGTTAAAATCTACTAGTACGATTTTGGTGTCGTAACTGGAGCATTGTGCGTACGTTCGGTCTAGGTCCTAGACTCTAGGAGGTCGTAGAAATCGTCTTTGAGTCATCATCTTTTTCTTCCGTAGGGGCATGAAGGCATATGAGGCTAATGTTGTCGAAAGTGCCTTTGATGCGGATTGTTATGAGGCGTTCGTTTACATGTCGAAAGCTTAAGACTTTTTGCCTAAGTCTACCTCGAATAACAAATCCGCATCCAAATAAGCGTTGCCTATTTTCCTTGTAGCAGTCACCATAGTATATATCATAGTTTATCATCCGCTTTTTGCCTGGTCCATCCCATCGCACTTCTTGGAGTGCCGTTATATCTGCTTTATAGCAGTCGAGGGTTTTTTCCAGTTGTTGGCCTGCACCTGGTCTGTTAAGGGACCTTACATTCCAGGTGCAAACTCGTAGGTTGTCCTTTCGTTTATGGGGGTCGTCAACATGGTATCCGTCCGTATCCGAGGCTTTTGTTGGTTGCTTCGTAACAACTGGTTTTTTTCGTGATAGGGATGTTAGCCCTAAGCACAACCCCCAACCTGGAGGGCCAGGTTCCTTTTCCCCAGGAACGTGGGGTCGGCATATGCCGTTCCTAACCGGCTTGAGCTCTCAATATGTAGGAGTAGCCCGGTTTGGTGTTCATCAAGTAGTTCTACTCACTCGAACTGTGGGCGCCGCCGTTGATTCCAACCTGGGAATTCCTCCGCCGCTGCCATGTGCAGGAGCCGAGCCTTGATGGTAGCTCAAGGCCTCCCTCCCTCTCTCGTTTGCTACCTCCAACAACCTTACAAAGGGGATTCTAACCCCAATCTACAGTTGAGGTACTAGGCACCCGGGAGCCACCGCGGGGAGGTGGGAGTAGGAGTTGGTAGACAGAGGCTAAGTGTTGACGCTGGTGTCGACATATGTGCGCATGATCTACCCCTTTGGCAATCCTGCTCTAGTTATTGCTGTATGAATTTGCCCGGCTTAGATGTGATGCTCTTTGATTTGAAGTCCTTAATTATCATCGAGTTTTTCAGATATAATATCTTTATGTAGAATTTAGCGAGAGATGTCTCTATTCGCTCTTCAACTGATGGTATTCCTGATTCAACAAGTATGTTTTTTATAGGGCTTGTTCTGAAGGCGTTGATACTTCGACGGCAAGCTTGGTGGTAAGGTGCTTTGATTCTGTTTATGATTGACTTAGGTGAGCTTCCGAAGATGAATGAGCCATAGTCAATCTTACTTAGCAATAGAGATTTTGTGATTTTAGTTAACGTAATTTAGTTAACGTGATTTGGTTAACGTATTTCTGTGATTTTTTACTGGAAAGATAGTTAATTATGGTTGCCCTGACAGCCAGGCTTTTTTTTAATTCAATACAATGGTTTTTCCAATTATATCTATTGTTAAATATTAAAGCTAAAATACTTAAAATATTTACATTTATAATTTTAAGAGCTAAAGTGTTGTTGTTGCAAAACTTTTTGCGACAAATGTGAAGTGTTTTGCATTTATCGAGTGAAAGGCTCGCGCCAGATGTTTCCGCCCAAATTAAAATACCTTCGATTAGCTGGGAAAGTACATTATTGGTATTGACAAGATCTTTCTATTTACAGAGAATGAATGCGTCGTCTGCATAGGTAACATAATCTAGAAGTTTATGGTTCGAGATTCTAGTCGAGAGGTCGTCAAAAGCAATAATAAATAAAACAACGGAGAGAGGAGATCCTTGTGGGATTCCGTTAAAAAGAGGCAGGGTGGAAGAATAGGTGTTATTTACCCTTACGCAGATCTTTCTGTGAGTCAGAAAAGAGCGGATGTATTTAAGGATAATTGGTCCAATACCCCATACCTTCAATTTGCTTAGGACTAGGTGAATACCAATTTTGCCGAATGCTTTCTCAAAATCTAGTGAGAGAATGGTTACGTGATTCCGTGCAGATAGTGCCTTGCATATGTAAGAGTCCAGATATAAGAGCGCGTCTGCACAACTGGAATTCTGATTGATTTTGTCGTAATAAGTTTCTCGATTCGATGAACCATAACAAGCGTTGGGAGACTTTAGACATGCACGGAACAAGCGAGATCGACCGGTAGCTTTCCAGGACATTTAAACGTTTATAGGGTTTAATTCGGGGAAGACTTGTTTCCAGTATTGTGGGATGGTGCCTGTTTGCAAAATGTTGTTGTATAGTTTGATTAGTCCGGGAGATTTTTTATCATAGGGTATGATATCCGATCTCTACCCGGTGTTTTCCCCTTGAGTTTCGCTGGACAGTGTTCTGAGAGGTGTTTTTTGGACCATTTGAGGATTCTATAGAGCTGATGAAGTGAGGGGTAGAGCTTCCGGTTACACTGCGGATTTGCGGTTGATAGAGAAAGTGAAGTTGTATAAACTTTTGGCTTTAATTTCTTTTAACTCTCTACGGAACCTAGCGTTGGCCTTTTTATAATAGATAAGGGTTGCGAGGAGAGGACTCCACCATGGCACTGTGCGTTTTTTAATTCTAGGAACGCTTTGTGGAATAGACTTGTTTGCTGCAACCATGATGGCTTTTTGGATTGTTGATGGATTTTACAGTCTCCTTCGGGACGACGGTTCCTACGATTCACACAACTGAGGAAGTAATAAACAAGATTATCACAACGGATAAAGTATCATGGGCAATAAATTCGTTCAAACCCTTTAAACCTCCGGGGCCGGACGATATCTTGCCAGCGATGCTTCAAAAAACACAGACCCACCTCGTACCCCAACTCGTAAGCATTTTTTCCAATTGCCTGTGCGCGGGGTACATTCCAACACAGTGGAAAGAAATAAAGGAAATTCTCATACCTAAGACAGGTAAACCAACCCATACTGCCGTAAAGGACTATAAGCCAATTAGTCTCTCGTCGTTTCTATTAAAAACCTTGGAAAGACTCCTTGACCTATACATCAGAGGACTCATCAACTCACGCAACTCATGCAACACTCAACACGCCTACCTCAAAGGCAGATCAGTGGAAAGTGCTCTGCATAGTGTTGTCCGTGAAATTGAGAGCTCGCTGAACCTAAAAGAGTTTACATTGGCAGCCTTCCTCGATATAGAGGGGGCCTTCAACAATGTAAACACAGAGGCCATAATAACAGCTCTAGAGGACATAAAATAGACAAATCCATCGTAATCTGGATTGAAAATATGTTAAAGAACCGAATTATCAATGCAGACATTGGACACAGCTCTATAAGGAAAGTGACAACTAGAGGCACACCACAGGGGGGAGTTCTCTCCCCCTACTGTGGCTTCTTACAGTAAACAAAATCCTCAAATTCTTTATAGAGAAAGACAGATTGCTCTGTTGGTTTAACGTGGACACCTGCCTTGTCGGCTTAATTCCACGGTGGGCCATCCCACATGGGGTTGATTTTTTGGACGACAACCAACGCCCTTACTCACAGACCTGTAAATAAGTACCAAATTGAATCCATGCATAGGGACATGGCTCCCTCTTGGTACGAGGCGAGGCCCATCTAAAACCTCTTACCGATATTAAGGGTACCGGCCACCCCCTGAACAACGAAGTAATAAATTACTTGTTGTTCATTAAGTCTTCTTTTCCCGCGATTTGGGATAACCACAGCCCCCACGATACTCCCACAAGGGGGCCCACCGCAAAGACAGGCCAGGACATTCTTGTCCTGGGGGCTTCCTGTCTCCCGTGGTCCCGAAATTAGGCCTCCGGTCGAGCCGTTACTCCCAGCAGGTTTACCCTATACCCTAACTGGGAGCCTTATGTTAGCCAAACAGCTGCATGGCAGACCACCATACAGCTATTTGGCTATGTAGGCCATGCACCACTTGGCCCTACACTGTTGCCCCCCAGGTACGTGAGCCGGATATTGAGGATGCGACCCGGTGTACCCATAGGGCGTATAGAGAAAGACACAAAGAAAACCGAGCTGGTCGAGGAAAATTCCGATATTTGCTCCCCCAAAGTAAGAGGGCACTCCACTCAAACTCAAAGCGGAAGCCAAATATCTAGGCATCATTCTTGACTCCAAACTCTCCTGGAAAAGGAACCTGGAGGAAAGGATGAAAAAAGGATTGAACACTTTTTATGGATGCAAAAAGACCTTCGGAAAAAGATGGAGCTTGCAAACGTACATCATTCATTGGATGTACACAGCAATCATCAGACCCATTTTAACTTATGGGGCCCTAGTCTGGTGGACTGCTAGCAGCACAAAAAGCTATATGAACATGCTCAACAAAGTACAAAGGACAGCCGCTGATTGTACAACGGGAGCCATGAGAAGCACGCCGCAAGCAGGGTTGGACATGATTCTTTATCTCCTCCCCCTGGATCTATTCATAAAAGGCTACGCTGCAAAGAGCGCTTTCAGACTAAGAGAGTCCTCTCTGTGGAAGCAAGCCAACTATGGACATGCGGCCATACTTAAGCTAATAGACGACCAGGGAAGGAAATATGGTTTTAGTAGCCTCGCAGCTACGACCGACTATATTCCCCCCCAAAATGACTTCTCTCTCAGTATACCTATCCTTTTCCCCGACAGAGAAGAGTGGCTATCAAACGCTGTAATGAACGACCACGAGATCACTCTCGTCACTGACGGATCGAAAATGGACACAGGCACTGGGGCCGGGTTCTACTCTGATACCCTCCACAAACGGGAATCATTCAGACTCCCTGATCTGTGCAGCGTTTTTCAAGCAGAAATCCTGGCAATAGAGAAAGCAGCCAAACACCTACAGGTAACCGATATCCCACCATCGGATATCACTACCTTCATAGACAGTCAGGCTGTACTGACGTCAATAAAATCCTGTATAACGAGATCAAAGGCTGTCATGAAATGTCGCGACTCACTGAAGTCCATCAGACACCACAAAGGGAAGACGAATTGGCCAGGCAAGGCTCTGAACTGGACATCAGCGAAGCGGACACGTCAATGCAACCACCGATCAGCGCATTATACCGGATCATAAACGACACAATCATCAAAGAAGCCAACTCGTCTTGGCTTACAAGACACGACAGCTACACGACAAGATCATCGTGGCCAGAGCTCAATATCGGAAAAACAAAGAAGTTCTTGGCGCTGGACCGTAACTCGATCCGTATGCTCGTCGGAGTGATCTCCACTGTCACACTGTGACACTGTCCCATTGGAGCAATGCTGCGGAAATGGGACTCGGGATCCAGCGATCTCTGCCGGAGCTGCGGCGATGAGGAAGAAACTGAGACGATCCAACATCTGCTTTGCCACTGCCCAGCTCTCCAGAATCGACGCCTAGCGTCGCTAGGCCAAAGATTCTTTACAGAGATTGCGGATGTGGCTAATGCAGATATATCGGATCTTCTAAAATTCATAAAGAGCACGGGGTGGTTTCAGCCACCACGTGATAGGACAGGTTAATTATATGTGTACCCCCACAAATGAAGGGAATCACAATGGGCCTTTTGGCCTCCGAGTGGAAGTGATGCTTGACCATCACACTCCCCTTCTTTAACCTAACCTAACCTTACTAACTATTCTTGACCTATGGACGCGCGCCGTGCCTTCAAATAAAGCCCAGTTTCTATCTCAACGTCTACTCGGTAAATCAGAAGAGCGACAAAATTACATTCAATAGCGTTTCTTCGATTTTTTTTTATTAACTTTGCAACTGCGTTATATATTTTTATAAATATACATAAATAGTTTGTTTTAATTTCTTTGTTTTCTTTTGTAACAGCATTTACTTCAAAACAAAGCCCAAACACACTCACATACCTATATAATGTGCTCCCTAGGGATATCTCGTTAACAATAGATCATTTAAAATAGACTATTATACGTGTGTACCGTGGAATCAAGCGTTATGCGCTCAGTGTGAATTCATTCGAAATATGCATGTATGCCTCGCAGAGCCACGTTATAATTAATCTTAAGTTTATTTGTAACAAAGCTTAGAAAAGTACAGATATAACGAGTTCGGTTTCCCGTTTATTACCTAGAATATCGGAGAGTTTCTGCTGATAGCCGGCTATGGTGTTTCGATCAGTGATTTTGCGTGCTTTGCATGAGAGCTTTAAAGCATTCAGGTATTGCATCTCGCTGAATTGTGCTCCCTTTTCGATAATGCTTGTGAGGATGTCCTGCGAAAACAAAATGAAGAGAGATGAATGACAATAGCGATGTGAGGGGAGGTGTGGTCTCACGTCGGGTTCCATGCATAGAAGGTCGTAGAAATTCTTTGCTTGGTCGAGAGCAACCTCTCGGGAGGCTGTGATGTTGCTTAGAGTCTGTTGCAATGCCATGGAGTTCCTGCACATCTGCTGAATGATGATTTGATCGATGGTCTCTAGATAGTTGGAAGCTTGAATAAGGATTTTTGCTGCTAAATGGGCGAGACCTTCGAAGATGTACTACGGGGAAAGGCCTTCATAAGTGGGACACAAGAAAAGTATGACAAGAGTGATTCTTACTCGAGTTTTCCTAGGATGCAGGGTTGAATTAAACGCTTCGTTCATTTCCGTGAGGATTTTGGTAAGTTTCTGAACCTGCCGGTCCGGCTCGAGAACCTCATCTTTTGAGGTAGCATCCTCCGGCTTCACAGTCGGTTTGGATCGCAAGTAATAGAAGCATTGGACTCGAACCTGAATTTGGATTATTTTCACATTAGATTGTCGTGTAATCGCGATGTGCTTACCTCCAAGTGAAGAACTAAAAGACAGGTGTTCGCTAGTTCATCGAATTCCAAAGCCAAATTCGTTAGCACCTTGATCGTGCCGTCCTTCACGGTAATTGACGAACATTCCGCGCTTATAGCCGTGTTCAGACCATTTATTATCGGCCGTCTCAGTTCATTTGCGAATTCAGAAACTCGATACGAAAACCACTCCATACTTTCCTGCAGTATGGCCAGTTCTTTGAGTGTTCCAATATCGGAAAGGATTTCCTGTTGAGTTATGCCGCCATCTCCGAGATTACTCGTAAGCATTTCAGCCTCGCATACATTGCGCTGCTGCACTTGCGCGGGACTCTCCTCCTCCGATGGCTCGTATTGTTCTCTTTGTAGTTTCTTCGGATGATTGGCACTGCGGCTTGCATTCTTCAGATCTGTCCAATTCTGGAATGTTCTATAACGAGAAAGATGGATAAATGCCCTTAGATCTGCTCCCATTTGGCTGCTTACTTTAGAAAGCGACTGATGTCCTCATCCTTTAACCACTGCACGCTGTAGATGCGTTTCTCATCCGAATCGGGTTGAACGATATTCTTGTAGGCCGCCTGACACGTCTCGCGGTATGTTTTCAACAACGCACAGACCATTTTCAATAAATCCTCGGAGAAACATGGCAAATCCTGGATGAGGTTCTTGGTTTCAGCTATTCGGCTTTCCACCATCACAGTCGATTGAAGGAGGGGTCGTGTGATATTGAGGGACTTGACTTCTTCAGGCATGACAACAGCACGCCAAGCATCTTGATTCTTAGAGAGCGAATCTATGGTCAGGTAGAGGTTCTTGAAATGACCCTTGGCAAGGAATGTCTCCTTAACATAATTGGCAATAAAATCGTGCAGAGAACATGGTTCTCTTTACACAAAACGCAGGCGAAAGGAAGCAATTCGAGATGAGTCAAGTTGAGAAACAGGTTTTGTTATACTTACCCGGACTTGCATTTCATGAAGACTTCGATCTCCTGGATATAGCCCATTAGAGGAAGATATACTTTGGTAATAACGTTTTGATCTGGTTCACAGATGAGGACCCTTTCGCGGCCTTTCTCGGTCCCGGCTAGATTCCCGTCATTCGATGTGTTGGATGGATTCCTTCGATGTCCTTTAAACGAACCGATTTGATTGTTGTGCTGTGCAATGTGGGAAGATTTATCGAACTTGAAGAGCGTTCGCTTATTGCTAAAGGATAAGAGGGACTTGAGTTAGTTGAAAGAATTGGAATTCTTGAGGTCTAAATTCTTTCTAGTCTAAATTATGTTCTACGTCCGACTGTGGACAGGGTCTAGAGTAAGGGGGCAACTACTGCAACCGACTACTTTCAATATACTGACCCTCGGTAGCCGAAGCCGTGCCTGGTTCCGGGAAGTCATTTTTTTAAGGCAAAGTACAGATTAAAAGTAAATTTGATGAAAGGACATGATGACATGTGTGGCGGCATAGTGCTGCTGCGTTGTGTAAAACAAATAACCATGGGAACCATGGGCTTTGGGCTTACCTTTGATTTTTTCGTCTCGCAAAGAATGTGTTGATGTTCAGCGCAGGCTCATTGAAATTCGCCTGCACAGCCTCGTCCGATGACTCATTTTGAATGTCCAGATAGTCGGTTAGGAGCAATTGCAGCTGGAATTAGACTACACAAATGATATCTTCTAATGGGAATGAAATGAACATTTTACGAACCACCGACTGAGCTTGCGCCCAGAAGTCGCTTAGATCATACGGGCTGGCTGCCACTGAGTACTTCTGTATGACACTTAGGTAGTTCTTCAGCAACAAGGCATGAGTATGCGCGATTGCTTTGAATTGCTTAAACAAAACATTAAGCAGGGCCAAGAGGGGATGTCGATCCGTAGGAACCAGGTTCATGGCAATCATTTGATTCGTTGTGCTCCGTACAACTTCGAGTAAGTGTGATTGGATCTGCACACGGATCTTCTCAATCGATTCGGGCACACGTTCCAACATCCCGAAACACTCCACCGTGATGGATATGAAATAAGTCACACTCAGGTCTGCATCAATGAGTTCGGTGTCCTCGATAATCTCAGATTTTTCAAAATCAAAACCCTGCGCCATCTCGACGAGGGCTTTTCGTACACGAGCATTCGCCTCAATCCGATCGGTGGAACGTCGTGCAAAGTTCCTTGTAAAGTTCGTTGCACTGTTTCGCGCCGAATTTTGTCTTTGGAAATTGGTGAGAACGTCCCGCGACGAATGTTTGTACAGTTGTTGGACAATCTCTTCGTGGAGCTTTAGATATAATTGATTTTTACGCTTTTGCAGATCATTCCGGAGATCGGCTAAGCCCTCGACATCTTTCAACGGTCCATCACAGGTTGCGATTGCGTCTTTCAGAGCTTTGGCTGCATGCAAGTATTGTCGTTTCGATGAAAACGCAGACACCTTATGAGGCACTTTGCGGAGTTCAATTCTGATGGATCAAAAGGCTAATAAAAAGTCAAAGACTGTTTGAATTACTTACATTTGCTCCAGCATTTCTAGGACAAACTTGTGTTGCACGGCATCAGTCCAGAGTTTTTTGATCTCTTCCCGGCGACACTGTAGTAGTTGCTTACACGCTATAAGGTTCTCCTTCACAGAGTGAATCTTCTCCCGGCTGGCTGATATTTCAGTGGACACTTGACTGAACAAGGGCAGGACCTTGGTTAGATTCTTATCGTGCTTTGACACAAGCTCATTCAAACGCTGATCAGATTTCTTGAATTCCTTCTCGATACGTTGTTTCTCCTTCTGTCGTTCTTCGTTGGTCTCACTGAATCCCAGCGATTTGATGACGTTGACAAGGAAGCCACAGCCCGCCTAAAAGAAGCGATATTAAATGCTTTTGAAACACTCATTTCTGGAGCTGAATGGGGAAGAAAAACGCCTCTCGCCAAGACAATTAGAATTTGACATTTGTCGAGTTGCAACTTGAGTTTTTCATCATCACTTTGCCGAGGTTTTTTCTCGCAGAAATCAATAAAGTACCGACGGACATTCGGTTGGAATCGATAAACGGCACTTTGAACTATCTTTTTATGGCTAATTGTCTGGTTAATTGTGAATATTACCTCATCTTTTCCGTATTTAACTCCGCGCGGAGGCTTCGTCGGCGGTGGTGTAGCCATCTTTCCTAATTGACGTATGTGTCTGTCAATTATGTTCCAAATGCCATCGGGTTGTGACCACCGTGAATGGGCCGCGTATGACAGATGTGTCGGGTTTCACAATAGCGAGGGCCATTGCCAAAACGTTAAAAAATCAAAAACGTAATGATACGAAGTAAGCGATGCTTTTGCATTCAAAACACCTTCCATGCCATGCTTCCCGATGCTCTGATTGCTTTTGTTTGCGCACTAGATCTGTTCATAATGCGTTTTGGAATAGTATGCATTGGCCTTATCTTTTTAGTCTGCGTTTTGGAGTTGTTGCCATTGCAGTATTAGAACAATGATGCGTTTTGGAAAAGGCCCCGACTTTTTTTTTTTTTTGGTGGAGGCTTCTACTATCAGTTGGAGCACTCAGGCACAAATACTGGTCCATTGTACTACCAGCCAGACACCTTGTCTTTATTGTATTTTCATCGTTGTCCGGAGAAAAGTGAGGAGGGGCTTCAGTGCTGTAGAGCTAAGAGATTCGGCACCCAAGTCGGCCCCAAGGGTGCGCCACCGTGCGCGAGCGAAGGCGGGACAGTCGCAGAGAAAGTGTTCTGATGGGTTATCCTCCTCGCAACATGTTGCACGGGTAGGCGTCTCACTGATGCCAAGCACGTAGGGATGCTTAGCAAAAGTGTATTGGCCCGTAGTGACGCCCGCAAGCCTTCTGCAGTCATTTCTCCTGAAGGGCGTACGCGCTTAGTCATCCTGCATCCCGGATATTCCCTCCATCTATGACTGTGTGCATTAAATACATTGGAGATCTCGTTTCTTGGGATTCCATAGTGACCTGGGACCCTACAAGCCTTAGCGAATTTAGTTTTCTGACATTGTTCAAAAAGGTAGTTCAAAGGCTAGTTAAAGGGTTGGATACAGCTTTGAATGCATCTTGGCTGTCACGGCAGGCGCATATGGTTTTTCCCTTCCACTTGCGTACTTAGTTCATGGCCATTAGGATTATGTATATCTTCGATTTGATTTGAAGTGTGCATTCCCAACATAACAACTTAATGACTTGGAAACAAAAGAGTTACTGTGAACTACAACCAACTCGAATTCAGTCGAATTTCTCGAATCCTATCTAGGACAACCACCCCCGGAGAGTAGTGGGCGAAAATCTTCGACACAAACCACCCGTCCAGGTTGTGTGACAAACACGATAAGAGCGTACACTCTTGAAGATGCACGAATTATAAAAAAAAAAAAAAGATGCATATTTCCCTAACGAGAAGTGCGGTCGAATGTTTTCGCCCTTAAAGAAAACTCCAGCGCCGGAACCCTGTCCAGTCCTGGAGCCATCTGTAAAAAGGCGAAGACATTCCATTCCAGGTTCACTGTCTGGCCATTGCCTCAGAAGGCATATCCATGAGACAGGGGTCGTAGGATATTTCTCGCGCAAGTACACTTTCACTCCAATGCGAGTTGTACCAAAGACCATTTCTCTTTAGACGAGATATGGCTTTCAGTGCGCACCCTCTAATATATATATATATGTCAAGGGGTCGAAGATTCATCATAGCATCTAGAGCAGCTCCTGATATGCTGGGGAAAACCCCCGTGCAGCTAAGACAGACCGCTCTTTGGAGTTTGGTGAGAGAAGCCACAGCGTATTTGCGTGTTAGCCTGTTCCACCAAACAACCGATGCATGTGAGATTATCGGTCTTATCATTGTCGTGTAGATCCCAAGGACCTTTTTCGGCGATAAGCTTCATGTTTTGCCAAAGGCACCTTTGCATTGCCAAAAAGCTGCTACGTGAATCGTACGCGGATTTCAGGGTCTCGACAGAGCCGTTGTCCAATCCCACAACCAGAGTAAAGACTTTTTCAAAGAGAGCCCTTTTTCTATTTGTAGGAATAGACAGTCCAGGCCCTCGTGTCGAGTCCCGGGTTCTGCGCACGTAGTCGCGTCAGCACTTTCAACTTGTTTCCAGGTTTTCCCGGAATCCAGCAGATGGCGCACGTTAATTTTGGGAGACTAACTACCTGATAGGTAATAGTTCCCAGGGGAGGGATTTTCGGCACCATGCTGCTGATCCAGGCAGATGTCTGCTATGAGGAACAGCTCACCACGAAGGTACCACTCATCAAAGCAGACCTCTCAGCCTGAATATAGAAGCCTGTTTCTGAAGCTAGTTCCAGTAGATGATGCTCGCAGTGTTGGCAATCTGCGCTGGCTATTCTGCTGTCACTGCCAGCTTTCCCTATCCTGACCTTTTCAGAGGAGATGGCTGCCTCTTTGTAGTGGAGGTGCTTGTCTCGACTCTTTACGGTCACTTGTATCTCCTTTCCAGAGGAAAGGGGTTTGTTGTGTGAAGTGCCCGCCTCCGAGGAGCAGCCTTTGGTCTTCTCCGTCTTCAGATTTTTGCTTTGATCTTTGTTGATCGCCGCATCTACCTTCGGACTCCGATTACTCGCCGTCACGTCGGAGGAGGATACATCACGTTCTCTCTCCCCAGCAAGGTTGTCCCCGGCGGCCGTCTTCCGTTTGTCAGCGCTCTTACCTTATTCGGTTCGAGCTCCTGTTCCTTTCCAACAGCTTGAGGTTTGTTGGGATCCAAGATCGCTTTGCCTTCTGCGATCAGAGTCTATCTGTCAGCATCATCGCCTTTTTCGAAAGGCATCATCGCCTTTCGAACACCTTCAGCTTCGTCAGTTTTGGAACCTGGCAGACTCATATTGGGGATTTGACCGTTACCAATAAGAGGAGTGTTTGAGGCGCATGCCGAAAGTGCTGGCATGCTTGTGCATCCTGCAGCAGCCTTTACTAGCCGCCGACGCTTTCTTCGCTGCGGGCACGCCTCTTTCTCCTTCTTTTTTGGCACTTAGCAGTGCAATCTACAGTACGTCCCAATTCTGGGGCTCGTTCAACCTTAGCGGTTTCCCGTGCCGCACCATCGTCCGTGTCGCCGCTGTTGGTTGCACCACTCATGCTCAGTCCTCCAAAATCCTTGCCCCGGCCGCGATCAGGGAGATTGCGGGTGGATTTCCGCTATTGCGGGTGCCACCTCGAGTTTTATCATCAATTTTTTGTCAATTCATCCATGTAAATCTCAGTTCTCCGGGTCTTAGTTCGAGGTCATTGACCTCTTAAGTCCATCCGCCCCGACAAGGCGCCCAAAGAGCGAATGAATCCTTGCCCCGACTTTCTAAAACCAAAAGATGTTGGGAAAAAAGAAAGATTTTATTGCATTTACTGCAGAAATTGGCTTCTTGCAGACAATTAAGTAAAAATGTAAATTTTTTATTCACAAAAACTATAGAATCTCATTTTATACAATACATATAAGATCGTAACAATTCATTGGTCTTCCTCAGACACCACATCCGAGTTGGTGTCCCCTTCAACTTCTTTGAAATCTCGCTCCAGAGTCGCCAAATTCTCCCGGGCCTCGGCGAACTCATCCGCCTCCATGCCTTCACTCATATACCAGTGCACGAAGGCCCTTTTTGCGAACATCAGATCGAATTTCTGATCCAGTCTGCCAAAAGCCTCAGCAATCGATGTTGTCGATGCGAGCATCGATGCCCCGCGCGTTACCAGAGCCAAATCCCCATCAGGCACTACACATGGCGGTTTATAGTTGATACCAACTTTAAATCCCGTCGGACACCAATCGACAAATCGTATACTGTTCTTTGCCTTGACAGTCGCTATAGCACTATTCACATCTTTAGGCACAACATCACCACGATACAGGATACAACACGCCATGTATTTGCCCTGATTAGGGTCACATTTCACCATTTGATTGTCGTTCTCAAACAGATCGGAAGTCAATTCGGCCACTGAGAGGCCTTCGTGGTTCGATTTTTCCACCGGAAGCACAGGCGCATATGAGGCCAGTGGAAAATGAATTCTCGGATACGGAACGAGGTTTGTTTGGAACTCGGACATGTCTACATTCAGAGCCCCGTTGAATCGTAACGAGGCAGTTATACTCGATACCACTTGGCTCACGAGGCGATTCAAATTGCAATAACTCGGTCTCGCGATGCTCAATCTGGAATATAAGAGAAAAGCTATTGGTAGGGAAGAAAGAGCAGAGTAGTCCCATTCATATTACTTGTTTTTGCAGATCTCGAATATCGCTTGGTTGTCGACCATAAAGGCACAATCCGTGGTGTCTAATGTGCAATGTGTTGTCAAAACGGAATTGTATGGCTCCACCACAGCTGTTGCGATCGTCGGAGCTGGATACACCACGAATTCCAGTTTGCATTTCCTCGGGAAATTCTCACTAAGCTTGTCCATAAGCAATGCCGAAAAACCCGAACCAGTTCCGCCGCCGAACGAGTGAAACAAAAAGAATCCCTGAAGACTGTTCGCCTGCTCTGCCATTTTCCGAATCCTATCCGCAACCGGCTCTATCATCTCCTTGCCGATGGTATTGAATCCCCGGGCAAAATTATTCGCCGCATCCTCCTTGCCATTTATCAACTGATCGGGGTGGAAGAGCTCCTTGTATTTCCCATTTCGCACCTCATCTGTAAACGGGACTGCGAAATTCTCTCCTTTTCTGAACCAATCAGAATATGTTCACTTACCAATCACTGTCGGTTCCATATCGATGAAAATCGATCTCGGAACGACCTTACCACTCTGGGTCTCCGTAAAGAACGCCGTATAACAGTCATCTGAATCTCCCTGTGGACGATTAAGCGATCCATCCGGTGAAATATCATGCTCCAGGCAATACAGCTCCCAAGTTGCATTGCCAATTTGAACGCCGGCCTGTCCAATGTGCAACGATATTGTCTCGCGATTCGAAAAAACCTACGAAACGAGCAACTAGCGGTTGAGTGCAAATGGTAAAATTATTGAAAACCAGTCGTGTACGTTACCATTGTGTTAGAATTTATGCGTTTTACGTTGAATTTGAAGAAAAAAAAAAATTTGGGCCTTGAAATGAAATGAAGAATTTGTTACGAAGCCGACTGTTTCGAATTCCTCGAATAAAATAAAATGTTTTTTGCTTCTACATAATTTTGTGAGTGGAGTAGCAAGGTGTTGCTGAAATTAAATCGAAAAAATATTTCACGAAGTGTTTTTAACGACAAGTTTCCATTGCGCCGCATGGATGTCGGGCTTAACGGTGAGTGGTTTCAAATTGATTAGAATGAATTGCGAGGGTTTGACGGAGCGGAATTGGTTCAAACAGATTTTGTGATAACCTCCTCTACCTGGCTGATATATAGCTTTTTTCGTGATGGAAGTCCCTTAGCAGTAACATCCCGTGATTGGAAATCACACTCAATAAGATCTTAGAATGACTAATAACAACAACTTTTAGGCAACATTCGAGTTCTCTCATCAACATTCATTCCAAGGCTTCTCTCACATTTCGATGCGCTTTTTGTAAAACGATTTATCTTGACCCTTTAGTTTCGGAGATCACTTCCTCATTGCAGATAAATTTCTTTCCCTTGAGCATTCTATCAGGTCTACCCACATGAAGTAGTCGCTGGGAGTCAGATGGAAAAGCAATTTAAATTGCAACTTGGTACTTGTGTCACAGTCATTCCCTTGATGAAAAAAGGAGGCTTTCTTCCTCTTGATTTGACATCAATTTCTTCATACATATGTACGTACCCTATGCATCCCAACATATGGAGACCAAAACCTCACGATACGAGACGCTAACGTGTATCGAAGCGCGACAATCTGCACAGGCAGAAAAGTAGGCTGGAGGTCAGGACACTGATGTTATTGATTAAAAATCTCCGACAGTTGATCAAGGAAAATTACATTGGAAAGTTTGCGTTGGAACAACAGAACTTGTGTTAGAAAATTCAGTGGCGCGAGCATGTTCCCGCAAATAAATTAAATATTTCGGAGAAACCATCTCTTGAGAATTAATATAACCTTTTATTTAAAATTTTAACAGCCCTGGCGGCAGTGTGTGGCTAATGGGAAGTCGGATGAAGCAAACCTAAATATGCTGTCATATTGAACGAATTTACGTCATATGTAAATCTAGGTTTCCGGCATATTGCCTTCTTTCTGAATTCTAAAGCTCACGCTGACTCTATGGGTCTGCCAAAAATAGTAAGTATAATGAATCCATATGTACAAAAGAGTATATTGTAATAATCTATAGAGAATAAACGTCACATTATATCACATCACGTCATGTTACGTCACGTCACGTCACGCCATGTCATGTCATGCCAATTCATATCACGTCACGTCATGCCTCTGACAAAAGAAGCGTACGTTCATTCCGCAGACGCCGAGGGCTCAGAAATTCCGGCCAGCACATATTTTTGGCCGGCGCGCACGGTATGACATTCAGGATCTTAAGTTTCCGAGAACGTCAGGCAATGAATAATTGCTACAAACAGCCAGCATCCATACAGGAGTACTGTCTTAGATGTCGATTTTTCGTGATCGAAGATCTTCAGGAGAAAGTGGCGACAGTAGGAGCTGCTTTCCATGAAGGGTGAATTGCTTTCGCCCAAATCACGACCTGGAGAATCCTGTTTTATCACTTCTATCTTTGAAATTATAATAACCATTGGCTCGGTTTTAACAGATTCAATGAAAATTGCATAGCAAAAAATGCCATCGCCAGGGGCTAATACTCTGTTCATTTCTGATCTCCAGATGATCTTCGAGTCACTGATAAGAAAAAAAAAATTTGCCGACGGTATATCCAATGTTGCTCAGTTACCTTCCTGTCCAACAATGTGCTTAATAATGCAAATTATCCAGGTTAGTCGCCTCGGCGTGCTATACGACTATATGATTTTTGACATGTAAATCGGTGGAAAGATCATTGTGAAAATTGCCAACCTGACTTCTGGCTAAACTTTTGCACGATGAACTCGACGATCCTTTTCATCATTTATCTAAGCGATCTACTGGTTTCTCTTCGTATAGCATATGGGGATGATCGATTGATCGTTCTCATTTTCTTGGAGCATGACTTTGGAAAAATCCAGGCGTAAAACGATGACTGGAAGGAAAATCAACAATGGACGGGCGTTCACTGGCAAAACAAAGTGTAGTCAGATGCTTTGGGATCTGGCTAGACCACTATATGTATATGACAGAGATGCCGCTCTAAAGCAGATGTTAGATGGCTGTTGGCTACTATGACCAACTTGATTGCAGGGTGAAGTTAATCTCCTACATGGCCTTAATCAGACTCATGGTTGCCTATGGATGTCCCGTCTGGTTCAAAGTGAGAGCCAGCTTATTAGAAAGGTTACGGTTGTTTGAGAACGTCTCAGGACTTGTCTCGGGTTACATAGGACACCCGAATCTGGGTGCACAAACTAGGTCCTATACAACCGGTCCAATATTGTACCGTGGATAATTTTTCGATTACACTGATGCGAAGTCAGGTTCCGAAACTTCAGTCAATAACCTGAACTCCGGGGGCTTATTACCCTACTGAATTATATCAGGAGAGGGTGCGGCTTAACGGTTTTGCCCCCCCCCAGAAGCATTCCTTTATCTAGATCGATGTGGGTTGATACAGGATAGATTAGTGGTACCGCTAATTTTCAAGTTATCACGCAATTCCGTGAAATGGAGTTTCCTTTACCCTATGTCACCCTCCGTGAACCCGTGCGTCTCAGGTTCTGTAGCTCGGTTTCACGCCTTAATCGAGGAGACGCAATAAGTCAGCATTAACGCTATGGGTGGCTGATGAGAACGAATACATTAATAGGTATAGCCTCGTCAAGACAAATCCTACCTAACACCGGTGGTAAGTTTACATAGGCTAGGCTAGGGTAGTTAAGGGACTCTCGTATCCGGCGTAAATACCGGAACGAAATTAATAACTGGTATGGAAACTAATGACGAAACAAGACAGGTAGGAGCAATATACCTACTTCTCAGGCCAGCGATGCAATGAGGTTTGAGCCTGAGTTAAAACTATCTTCCATCCTTGATGGCCCCGGGCATGCTGCTTCCAGTTATCAAGACCAAGTCGTCTTGCATCCGCGATCGTTTGGTCTTTATACCGAAAATTCGATCTTCCTGTCCTTCTCGAGCTGGAGAATCGGACTCGAAAACCCTCTTAGCGGAAGCGTTAGAACTCATGCTCTGAATGTCGCGGAGCCAGTGTAGCTGTACATCCAAATCCTTGTACAGCTCAAAGAGTTCGCGGTTGTGTCTTCTGTATGATCAAAAATGAAAAGTGTTGTAAAGAAGGCGGCGGATAGTAAACTAGGCTTTTGCAAAGCTCACAAACTAAAACCTTGGAATGCGAAAAAAAAAGCCCCTAATGCTCTAAAACTTTAAGCCCTGGGAAATAGCGAATAGATCACGCGTACAAGATATCAAACCCTACGTCTTCTTCGGTAAAGGAAAAAGTTCGCTAAAATTCAAGAAGAAATTTGCAAATAATGTATACAGGGCTAAACGTTACACAAAGAGGATGCCAGAGTACATCAGATTTTATTCGCAACGATAAAAGGGAGCTCGTTTCGGACAACGAAAGGGTTGCAGCCCAAGGAGATACTTCGATAAATTGCTTAATATACTCGTACATGGAGAGCCAGCAGAAAAGGAAAACGGTCTTGTCCGCACAGCAGAGGTTCAGAAAAATCTATCAATCATTGAGGAGATAAAAGAAGCAATTCATCGGCTTACTGAAGCTCGCTCGCTGGAGTTGGTCTACAATAGTCGGGAAGTCTACAATAGATCAAATCTCCACACTGCGGCAGATCTTGGAAAATACCCAAGAAATGCAGATTGGCACTCGCCACCTATTTGTCGATTTCAAGATATGATACTGTGCATAGAGATGAACTATACAGAACCACGTCTAGTTTTGACATTCTTACCAAACCCGTCCGATTGTGTAGGATGTCGATGGAAAACTCTCGCTGCTCCATTAAGGGCGGTAATGAACTCACCGAGTACTAGAATGTCAAAAAAGGTTTTAGGCAAGGCGACGCGCTATCATGTGACTATTTTAACATCATACTTGAGAAGACCGTGCGAAACTTACAAGTCAGCACTGGGGGCACGATTACAAAAAGTCTGTTCAACTACTAGCTTACGTAGGTGATATTGACGTGATTGGCCGAACACAGCGAACCGTCAATAATCGCATTTAGCGAAGGCGGCTAGAATGGGTTTGGCAGTAAAACGAAGCAAAAACGAAGTGTATGCTGTCATCAGGGAAATATGCCCAACATCAATGTCTCGGACGGTGCGTCACAATGGGCAGCAAGTACTTCGAGGTAGTCGACCTCGAATCTGCAAACACCATCAGTACCGAGATTAAACACAAGATAATTCTTGCCAATCGCTGTTTTGTCGGGCTCAAGAGGCGCTTGAGTAATAGAGCCCTCGAAAAACCAACCTGGCTTTATATAGTACTCTGATCAACCCAGTCCTGCTTTATGGTGTAGAGGCATGGACGCCATTGAAAGGGGATGAGGAAGATCTTGGTCTTTTCGAGCAAAAAATTCTGCGTTCGATCTTTGGTCCTGTTTGCGTTGATGGCATCTTGAGATTCAACTATGAACTGTACGGGCGATATGGCAGCTTATGCCTGGTTAAGCATCTACAGATACAACGCTTAGGAAGGGTAGGCCTTGTAGAGCGTATGGACAATACAGCTCCGGCCTAATGAGTTTTGGGACATCGCAACAGAGAACGCCCTTGACTCAAATGGTACACAAAAGTCGAAAAGGACCTCAACCAACTTGGTGTGTGTAACCGGAGACAGCTGGCAAGAGATCGCGCTAGCTGAAGTCGCTTGTTGGTTGAGGCCCAAGTCCACACCGAACTGTAGCGCCATGAGGAAGAGGAAGAAGTAGTCGGCCTAATACGATCATAATTTATATATGTGTTATCCCAACATATTATATGGAACAAAGAAACTAACCTCGAGGAATGGAAAAACTCGGTCATTATTTCCGTATTTAAAAAAATTGGTCGAACACAATGCAATAATTACTAAGGAACATCGCTGCCAAGTTGTTAAAAGGTGTTGTCAAATATGCTTTTAAAGAGACTGGCATATTGGGAGACTACCAGTTTGGCTTCAGGAGGAATCACTTGATGAATGACTAGATTTTCACTAAACGGCAGTTTTTAGAAAAGAAATGCAAGTTTCATAAAACGGTGGAATTATTCTTGACCGTAATTCACACGCGACTGACGGTCAGCAGGCATTAGCTGATGCACTGTTTGCACTCTGTACCGGAACATGTGTAAGTCTTTCACTAAAATTCGCTGTAGGCTCCGTCTGGTGATGCCTAATTGCGTGGCCCGTCGTCTGGTTGATGTTTATTCGTTCTCAGCGACATTGGCAGCCTCAGGCGCGATCTTGGCCAAGCGACCAATACGGTGGCGTTCACGTCCTGTATGGGATCCTATGGTTCCAGGCTGCTCGAGCCGAGTAGCTTAGCGCTGGAATGTTTGCAAAGTTGGCGCGACACGATTAGGAAATCGACGTCGAAATGCACGCACCGTTAAGACCGATTATTATTGGTTAAAAAAATCGACACAATTATTGCTCTTGCGGAGTATAGCGCTTCATTGCTTATCTGTTTGTATACTGCAGCTGTCTAGTTCGCAGTGCTTAGGGTCATCCTCCGTGAAATCGGTAAACCATACCGTAGCTTTGAGCTCCTTCCAAAATACCTATTTGTATCGTCTGATTGTTGTGTTATATCTGTAAGTCCAGTCAAAGCCTTACCACAACTACCATATGGTGTCTTCAGGCTAATTGTCAGAGTTACATTTGTGTTCAACTGTGCAAAATACTTGAAATGTATCTCATCGACATCTACCTAAGCAATCTAAATCGCAAATATCAATATAAACTTGTGAATAGTTTCCAAATATTTTTTTCTTCCCAATCCAGGACGAATTCATATACTTATATTTTTTTATATTTTACAAATAACAGAGAGGTAGTATGTTCCGCGTGTTGTGTAAACGCGTTGTGTGTCATTTCGGGCGTAATGTAAGGTTATTGCCAAACGTGCGGCATGAACACCAAATACCGGACAATCTAAAGAGTGTTCCGACCGATAAGGATCCTGCATTTTCAAGAATGGTACAGTATTACTTCCATTATGCCGCTCAGGTTATGGAAAAGGACATGCTGGCCTATCTGGACAAGTATCCGCAAATGAAGAAGGAAGAGAAGGCGAACCGCGTTAAAGTCATTCTTGATTTGCTTGGCAATACAGCTTGTTGCATGGAGGTTCGATTTCCCATCGTCACGGACGATGGTAGTTATAAGCTGATCACCGGCTACCGAGCCCATCACAGCTATCATCGAGTTCCTGTGAAAGGAGGCATTCGTTATGGTGTGGATGTCGATCAGGATGAAGTGAAAGCTTTGTCCTATTTGATGACATTTAAAACAGCTTGTGTTAATGTGCCATATGGAGGTGCTAAAGGCGGTATTAGCATTGATCCTAAACAGTTTTCAGCACGCGAACTACAACGTATTACACGTCGATATACAACGGAACTATTGAAGCGGAATATGATCGGTCCCGGGATCGATGTACCAGCACCGGACGCTGGTACATCAGCTCGTGAAATGTCATGGATAGCTGACCAGTATATGAAGACATTCGGTTTTAGTGATATCAATTCATCCGCTATTGTTACTGGCAAGCCAGTTCAAAACGGCGGTGTTCGAGGTAGAGATTCGGCTACTGGAAGAGGCGCCTGGAAGGTGACCGATATTTTCTTAAATAATAAAGACTGGATGGATGTGGTTGGCATGGCACCTGGATGGGAGGGCAAAACGGCGATTGTCCAAGGATTCGGAAATGTTGGTTCATTTACATCTAGGTCTCTATTCGAGGCTGGTTGTAAAGTGATTGGCATCGTGGAATTGGGCTGTTCCCTATTTGAACCCAAAGGAATCGATATTCCTGTATGTAAAATCTATTCGTAGAATCTTAAATCTCTGATTTTGGTTTGCAGGCACTTCAGGAATACGTAGCCTCTAAGAATACAATCAAAGGGTTTCCGAAGGCAAAAGAGGCGAAAAACGATCTACTGTTTGAAAAATGTGACTTACTGTATCCATGCGCTATGCAAAAGGTCTTCACTACTGAAAACGCGGGCAAAATTCAAGCGAAATTAATTTGTGAAGCCGCCAACGGGCCGACAACACCAGCGGCGGCTAAAATCCTGAGGGAAAAGAATGTGCTGATGATTCCAGATTTACTTGCAACTTCCGGCGGAGTAATTGGTGAGTGGATTTAGGGACTTATTTCGACTCAGGCGTATGTATATCGTTCAACCTTACAGTGTCTTACTTTGAATACCTGAAGAATATCTACCATGTATCGTTTGGTAAATTGAACAGCAAGCGAGATCAAAGGGTAATTGATGAAATACTAAATTCAATTACCGATTCGTTGGGGGACGGAGGAATCTGCGTGGTAAGTTAAAGCTCTGGCAAGCTCCATGAGTCAGTTTTCTAGCAAACTTGGTTTCGATATGTTTTATATAGAAAGCTAAGCCCAATCCAAGCCTTCAAGAATTACGGGATTGCAATTCAGAGGCGGAGATTGTTGACTACGCTTTGCAATACGTTTTGGAGGCAGCATCCTTGGGCATTATGGAAACTGCCAACAGATACGAGTTGTGCTTGGACATACGAACTGCTGCTTTCATATGGGGAATTTGGAAAATCTTTATGGCCATCGATGGCTCTGGCTTGTCGACGTAAACGAAAATTGTTTGTGAGATATATCGTAAATATATAAATATGTATATCGTAGATTCTTTTTAACTTGAGTATGTAGGACAGATGCTTGCGATTTCATTTACATTTGTAGATGCGTGATAGTATTGGGATGGCGGACACTGAGACTGTTTTATTTTCTTTTATCATTGTTGATGGCTCACTGATGAAGGTCGAAAGCCACATATAGGATATGCTTATTCTCTCTCATGTTTATTGAACAAGAGTTACGCGGTTTTTGGCCAATCACATGACACTTCAGTTCAAATACGCCTTCTATCCATATTAGTAGATTCTGTAGTTCAGTTGTTTCTCCAGATAATAGTTTCCTTTTAGGTTTGTAGCGCAGAATGTTTAAGGTTAGTGTTTTCAATAAAGTGTGCTGCAAGCCTTTAAAGTTTAAACTAAGTTCGAAACTATAGGCCTCAACCCTTACCGCTTTCTCTATTGTAGTTTTGAGCCAGCCGTCTTCTGTTTTGTCTGCGCAGTTGGTTGAGATTTTCTTTTACATGCTTGGGCCACTTAAGACGTGGTCTTGCCTTGCTGCATCGTCCTGTTAGACTCGAAGAACATTTAGATTGGGACGATGGTCTAGAATATGGCTCATCACAGGTGTTTTGTGTTTTCTCCAATTTTCATACTTAGAAATTTGATCGACGATCAGAAGAAGAACCATCTTACGACCACGAACTTTTAGAACAAAGTTTTACAATAAAGACATAACAAATTTGTATTTTAATATTTTAATTTGTATTTTAATCTGTTAGTGCCGGGACGTCAGTTAACGTATTGTATTTTTACATACGTAACGGTCGAGTCGCGTTTGAAAATGATTAAAAATTACTACCAAAATTCAGAGTCGGTGGTTGCAGCTTTAAAAGCGCTCCAGACAGGCTGTAGGTACTATAGTGGATGAATTCAAGTTAACATTTTCATTATAGAAGACAACGCACCAATCAATATGGTGGGAACTTCGCAGCGGTGAGTAAAGATTTTGGCTTAACAAGATTAAATTAACTTAAGAACTGAAGCTTCTTGGACATTTCAAAAGCCGAAACTTTTCCGATTTGCTTTTACTAAAGTTTGATTTTCATTGGAAAGTCATAGTCAGCGGTGAAGTTAATTTTTGGCTTAATGGTTTTGACAGTGAACAAAATAAGCGGGGCGGCAACGAAGCCAGATATGCTTCAAGAGACTTAATTACATTCATCAAAAGTGGTCGTGTAGTGTGCGTTTGTGTAATTGGGGGTGTAATTGGACCGTATTTTTCCTTCGATGAAAATTATCGCCAAGATGATCGAAATGATCAAAATAATGGTTAGGCTCAGTTGATTTCGTTATCATGCTATATTGGAAGACTAATTTTGGCCAAAAATGGATAGACTTGACATCAATGGTTTTCTGCAAGATGGTACCAGCTGGCCAAGCAATTAGCTTTTGATTGAGAAGTTCGGTAATCGGATAATCTTGAGAACTGGTTTGGTCAAATGGGTAAATCGGTCGGACACCGTTGGATTTCTTTTTCAATTTCTGTGGTAAGGTTAGGTCGATTTATTATGCCAACTAGTCAACAACTAGTCGATTAGGAAAAATATCCGGCCGATAGGTGTAGAAGAGTTGTAGAAAATTGGTTCCAATTTTCAATACCTGATCGCGGAGGTCTTAGAAAATTTTACATTCCGAATATACTAGGAATTATTTTCAGCTGATATCTCGATTATTATGTGTTTTAGTTAATTATGAAGTTGTTATGTCCTTGTTGAAAAGCTCAAATGTGCATGGTTATTCAATTTGTGTGTTTTGAAAGTAAATTCAAATAAAGTACATTTATGATAAGGATTTTGATCAGCTTCGACATACGAGTATGTACATATATCGGGCACTAACCCGGCCATAACTTGTCGAGTATTCGTTTTCAACGAGTCAGGAGTCTGCGGATTGTGTGCTTGCACGTAAGTACGTTTAGTTCCAGGGCGCTAAATCTAACGATGGTAGGTGTTTTTATCTGATTTTGAACATTGTCTAACAACCAAAGTTTTGTATTTAAAGTTGTTAACTCGCTAAAATCAACAAGCGCTCGGAAATTGCAAATTTCTGACACTCTTTGACAAATTTACCATCAGTATAGTTCCTCACGCAGCCATGTACCTCCACAAAATCACCCTTAGCTGTTCCAGTCATTTTCTTAGGACGTCGTAAGTAATTTGCCTTCCTCCACACGTGATGTCCATCCGAAATAATTTTGTTAGATTTCCCTTCGCGTCGGTCTTTGACGCACGATGAGCGAGTTCGGATCCTGATAACACCAACGCCATCGAATGTTTATTACGCGGCTCCTCTCGTCGGCGGGGTACTGGCTAAACTCCCCGTAGTACAATTGCCTTGAAAAAGCTCTCGCCGGTCGGAATCGGCATTAAGCTTTAGGTCTAGATTGGCTCTGCTTCTACATAAGCAAAACGCTAACCCCATCGAATGTTGTTATGCTCTCTCTCGGTCAAGAGATAAAAAAACATACGAAAAACATCCGTCTCTTACTAGCTTATCTCCATGATAAGTCAGACTCGGTTTGCTACGAACTAACACAAGCGTAAGGGTATCAATCGAACAGGAAGGTCTTCCTGCTGATTTCGCTAGCCTCAAAAACCTCTTCATAAAATACAAGGAATTCTTCAACATTTCCCCTCAAAAACTCTCAAATGATCTCGATACTTTCCGGCAATATATACACTCAAAGCGGATATCGCACTTCCAGCGTAGCCGAGCTGACCACGATAGGTTTTTTCGTTCCTAATTGTCGCCATCCCCCTGTCACCCACACCCTCTGCGAAAACCTTCCTCTTACTATTTACTATCAAAATGTAAGAGGTCTCCGCTCGAAAATCCAAGCTATCCTGCAACAATCACATGCTTTGCCCTTTGATGTCTTCGCGTTGACTGAAACGAACCTGATCCCCAGCATAAATAACCTCGAACTGTTCCCATCAAATTTCAATGTTTATCGCGATGACGAACTCAGCCGTGCCACTGATGGTTGCCCTTGTCGAGGCGTTCTACTAGCCGTCCTTAATACAATTGACTCTTCCCTTATTGCAGTATCATCCTCCCCACTTCTCGATTTAGTTTCAATTAAGATTGCTCTACCCCAGAAGACACTATACATCATTTGTTTCTACATCTTGCCCTCACAAACTATTGAATCCTATCAACTCGCCATTAACACAATCGACCAAATAACCGATTTAAGAAACCCTCAGGATGAAATCCTTGTTTTCGGTGACTTCAACCTTCCTCATCTTAAATAGACCCAATCAGATGATCAATCGTTTTACACTGCCACCAATCCCACTACTGCCAAAGAATATCTTTTCTTGGATCGCCTAACAGATTCAAATCTTAGCCAAGTTTGTGGCGTCCTAAACCACATGGGTAGACAACTCGACCTCATATTCACAATCGATCCTCTCAACTCTTCGGTTTCACTTTGTCCCCTTTCCCTTTCAACCATCGATAACTTCCATCCTCCCCTCCTCCTTTCCTTCTTTCACGATTCCCCATTATAGAATAAGCCCCTACAGTTCTGGCCTCTTACGATTTCCACAAAGCAAAATATCACCTAATCAATGAATACCTTAAAAATGGCCCTCTCAATTTTGATTACCTAACCGTAAATGATGCAATATCCATACTCTACAGGGAAATATTTTACTCTATCTCTCTTTACGTTCCCGTTTCACAACGCAAAACTTTGTCCACCTCTACACCCTGATACAATCGCAGGCTCCGTTCTCTAAGAAACAAAAGAAATAAGCAAATCATCTAATGACTTTTCTGACTACCTGGGCGGCTATCTCCATTTTACCGCCCTTCACAACTCCCTCTATCAACGCTATTTAACTAAAACGCAAGCCAATCTTATAAACCATCCAAAGTCCTTCTTTAAGTTTGTTAACTACAAAAGAAAATCTGATGGCTATCCCGCTTATGAAAAACCTCATTTATCACCCCTATACACAAAAAAGGTCCGAAGAACGTTGTTAACAACTATCGTCCCATTGCTAAACTGTCACATATACCCAAACTCTTCGAGAGTATTTTGTACGAAACTATAGGTTTTCGCTGCAAGTCTTTAATCTCCCCTATACAACACGGTTTCCTCAAATGCAGATCCACAACCACTAACCTTGCTGAATTTGTGTCCTTTACCCTATCAGCCTTAGAGAACGGCAAAAAAGTCGACGTTATCTCAACCGATTTCAATAAAGCTTTCGACAAAATCTCCCACAGACTGATACTCTTCAAATTGTCCTCCCTTGGCTTCGACCCCACTTCTTTGAAGTGGATATCTTCTTACCTGGAAAATCGCTATTACAGTGTTCGTTTTAGATCTGCCTTCTCTAACCCCTTTTTAGCTTCCTCCACTTAGGTCCACTTCTTTTCGTTCTTTCCATAAACGATCTTGAAATGGTGATCAAACACTCACACATCTCATTATACGCCGACGACACCAAGTTCTTCAAGACCATTTCCTCCAGTCATGACTCTTCCCTTATTCAATCTGATCTCAATAGTTTTTCCATCTGGTGTTCCAAAAATTGCTTAGAGCTTAATATTTCCAAATGCCAATCAATTACCTTTTCACGTAGACGAATTAAACCTCCCCCTCGTCTCTACTTCCTCAATAATCAACTCATCTCTACTGTTCAAGTCATTCGCGATCTTGGCATATTATGCGATCAGGAGCTAAATTTTCGCGCACACATCGATGAGATAATCCTTAAAGCTAATTCTGCACTCGGTTTCGTGAAGCGATGGTCTTAAGAATTCTCAGACCCTTACGTTACCCGATCTCTTTACATAACCTTTGTCCGGCCCCTTCTTGAATACGCCTCTCAAGTGTGATCTCCTTACCAACAAACCCACATTTCTAGAATCGAGAGCATCCAACGCCGATTCCTACGTTTGGCTCTTCGAGGTCTCCCCTGGGGCAATCCTTTGATTTTACCACCCTACCAAGACCGCCTTAAACTAATCAACATGAACACGTTGGAAGAAAGAAGAATCGTATCTGACATTATTTTCATTAATCGGCTCCTTTCAGGTACCATTGACTGCGCGACCCTCTATAACTCTGTCTCTATCAACATTAACCCCCGCAATGTACGTAATCCCCGTCTCTTCTATCTACCCACCCCCCGTACTGCCTATGGCTCCAATGAACCCATTACTCGTATCCTGGGAAGTGTTAATTCGAATCCTTACTTCGAATTTCAACCTCAGCACTCGATGTCTAAAAATCCGCCTTTTTAACCACCCTCCCCTCTCTCCCGTTCTCCCTAGCTAGTAAGTGAGATTAGATTGAGATTAGATTAAGATAGCTTGAATTAAGCCCAATAAATGGGGGCGTTTGCCCCCACGAAAATTAAGCTGTAACGCATCTAAGGTGCCTGTCTGGCAGCACAATGGACCAGTATTTGTGCCGGAGTACTCCAACAGATAACAGAAGCCTCTAAAAAAAAAAGGAAGTAAATAAATAAAAAAAAAAATCGGTACTGTACGAGTATCGGTCTTGAAGAACTAGCTTCGAGCAGCGTATTTAAAATAGGAGAATCAGTTATTTGAGGACTTTTCTTGGCTAGATGTTCATCTCAGGACGACCTGTACTTGCTTTATTATCGTAATTGCTTTTCTCATTGTAGTTTTTTATATAATATAGGTTTGCGGAAAAGTTTTAAAAGATTTTTTCATCTTTTTAAATTTCTTTTATTCAAAATGAATTTTATTTAGGTACATATTGGCTATTATTATCTATGACCTATTGCTGTCTCGTGGGTAGTTCCATGAATCTATAAATGTAGAAAAAAAATTGGGGCAATTCATTTTCACATTCTCTTTTCGATGTGAATTTCTTCTTCCTTGAGATCGAAACAAATGATAATCTGTAGGTATGAGTTCTGGACTACTCAGTGGATGCATCAGACCTTCTTAGCCAAGCTCTATAAATTGTTGCTGCGTCATTAAATATGTGTCATAGCAGTTTGACTTTCAAACGAAACACTTGTTAAGAATGGATTTTCACAATCTTCGAATAGGATTCTTTATCAACAATAAGCTATAACTATGCACGACTTAAGCTACATTATCCTTCGGAAGAGGTAAAAGACGCGTTTTACGTTGGATGAAATATTTGGAAATTTCTTATCCTTCGATGGGAAAATCATATTTGGGGAATTAACCACGATAATTCGAGGATGAATGCGAGGACAAAGTAAAAGCACGCAATGTTCTAAGATATCAAGCCCTGAAGAGATAACATATACAAGATATAAGGCCCTATTAAAGGAATTTGACCGGGTCCTTGGAGATAAAAAACGATAAAGGTTAAGAAAAAAGTTTGAAACAGTTGGTGATGGAGCTGTTCAGGTTATCTCAGGTTAGTTCCTTACTGAATCGTACCCAGTCCGTCTTTCTCGGATTCCGCTTGGACTGCGAGGAGAGGATCCCACACTTCAATTGGAATTCGGTATATCTATCAATGTTCTGACAACGTAACATCTGGTAATACTCTCCAGTTAGTGATGGCCTTCACATGCCTATTAGACAGGGATAGATCAATCACTTCCTGTCGTCTCGCTGTTACGAAGGTTGGTCGTAGGGGAAGTAAGCAGACGCCACGACGAAGTGTTTAATTTCTCCGTGCGCTTTGTAACTAACTTTCGCAGCCATCAGATCTTGTTCACAGAATTGACCAAGTTTGGTTGCCAATAGAGTGTTCGATATGATGAGGCAGACCCTACGCCTTCCGGATCGCTCATCATAAAGAATCGTAGCATCACATATATCACTAAGACCAAACAGGCGTTTATTCCACACCCATGGTTCCTGAATGGATACAATGTGATGAGAAGAGTGGTAGCAGCCTTGCAATACTGTAGATTAATCTGAGTAAAAATCATAGATTTAGACTGTGAAGCACGTTCCAACCTTCTACTACTTTTTTTTTATAATTCGTCCAGGTTCAAAAGTGTACGCTCTTTTGGTGTTTGTCACACAACCTGGACGGGTTGCAGATGGTTTGTGTCGAAGATGTTCGTTCACTACTCTACGGGGGTGGTTGTACTAGACAGGAATTGAGAGATTCTCCTGAATTTGCGTCGGTTGTAATTCACAGTAACTTTTTTTGTTTTCATGTCATTAAGATATTTTATCGGAAATGCATAGACTGAGTATGAATTTTGAAGTGATCTTATGCTGCGAGTGTCATGCCTTCATCAGCTCTTTTGATCATTTCTCATTCATAACTGATGCTGTTCCACAGTTTTTCCGAATAGGAATTGTTCTTGACTATGGACGGACTTGAACTACAAACCTTCGGCTCGGTGATGATTACCATTCCACCACGACCACCACGACCGATTTGACATCAAAATGGAATAAAATCCTTCCAAGGCCGAAGTAAGGCCGTACGCGGAATTCAGGGTCACGACAGAGCCGTTGTCCAATCCCACAACCAGAGTGAAGCCCTCTTTTTTCAAAGAGCCCTTTGAATAAAGAAGCCCGTTGCTGAAGCTAGCTCCAGTTAGATGATCCTCGCAGTGTTAGCAATCTGCGCTGATCATTCTGCTGTCACTGCTAGTTTTCCCTATCATGACCTTTTCAAAGGATATGGCTGCTTCTTTGTAGGAGAGATGCTTGTCTGAACTCTTTACGGTTACTTGTATCTCCTTTCCAGAGGAAAGGGTTTTGTTGAGTGAAGTGCCCGCCTTCGAGGAGCATTCTGGGGTCCTCTCCGTCTTCAGATTTTTACTTTGATCTTTGTTGATCGCTGTATCGCCAAGGATACTCGCAAAAAGAAAACCGTGGGAAAATCGGCGAACCTTTTAAATACAAAACAAAAACGCACTAGAAATATAATTCATTATTTTTATTAAATAAATGAATTAAAATTATTATTTTTATTATAATTTCCGACGAATAGTTGTCGATAATTGTTTTATTTAACTTCCGACAAAAGAGTCGAATATTCACTCGACGTATGCATCAGTCGCATGGAAAGTCGAAAGTACAATCACGGAAGCTGATTGCCGACGGCAACTTATTAGCTTGTACAGTCTCAGTTTTACAGCTCCCACCCAAACAACAGCTGATCGTCGCCGTTGAGGTCGTTCACCCCAGGTTGTGGAGATCGGCGCGACTGAACATGTACTATGCACACATATGTATGTACATGTGCGCGTGGGAGGAGCCAAAAATGGGAGACCTTTTGGCTTCCACATGTGAAACTTGTGGGTCTTGTTCCACTTCTGACCTCCCAGATTTCGTGCAGATGACGTTTTGCCGTCGGCTTTTGCACATGATGAAGTTATGTTGCGCCGCAACAATCGCCACATCTACCTTCGAACTCCGATTACCTGCCGCCACGTCGGAGGAGGAGACATCACGTTCTCTTTCCCCAGCAAAGTTGTCCCCGGCGGTCTTCTTCCGTTTGCGAGCGCTCTTATCTTTTTCGGTTCGAGCTCCTGCTCGTTTTCGACGGCGCTTTGGAACAGCTCTACCTGCTTAAGGGTTGTTGGGACCCAAAACCGCTATGCCTTCTGCGATCAGAGTCTGTCTGTCAGCATCACCGCCTTTTTCGACGGTAACGCCGGCTATAACAAGACTCTAAACACCTCCAGCTCCGTCAGTTTTGGAACCTGGCACGCTCTTATTGGGGATTTGATCGTCACCAATAAGAGAAGTGTTTGAGGCGCATGCCGAAAGTGCTGACATGCTTGTGCCTCCTGCAGCAGCCTTTCCTAGCCGATGAAGCTTTCTGCGCTGCGCGCCGCCAAGAAGTGCAGGAGCCGCAGATGAGAGGGTCGGATGGGCTTCGGTAGTGGATACCTCCGCCGATCTAATCCTCTTGACTGCTTTTCCCAAAAGTTTGCCATCATCCTTCGTGCGTTCGGCTGTGCCAGCCTATTTGCACGATGTTCGGGCACCCCTCTTTCTCCTTCTTTTTTGGCACCTAGCAGTGCAATCTACGCTATGTCTTAATTCTGGGGCTCGTTCAACCTTAACGGTTTCCTGTGCCGCGCCATTGCCTCTGTTGGTTGCACCACTCATGCTCAGTCCAGTCAATGAGCTGCAGGATCGGTTTCGTTTCGGGCTGCCGGAGAATTGTGAGTGAGTGATGGGGACTCCAGAACCCTTGCCTGTCAACATACAATCATGCACGAGTAACATCAATTAATTCTCGAAGTTAAGATTGTGTTTGAGTATTTAATTTGAACTTGGGTATCAATTCAGCATTGTCTTTCCAATTCTCTTTGAACGTGGATGGCGGGAAATCCTCCCTAAAGAAAAAGCATGATGGACATATTCTGCCCACACCGCGAATGCGATGTCGTATAAAAGGAGGCCACGTCGTTTTTAAATGAGGAGAATAGCTGAGAGTCTCTGTTAGTCTCTGGTGAGTAGTTTTCCGTGCTTAAAAACAGTGTAGTGAGCAAGTTTTCATACCTGTAAAAATAAACAAAAACCAAAGGTTTATTTAATTAACTAGTATTTATTGCATCCTTCTTCTTCCTCTGATAAAAGGTCGTATGCTACTTAACAATGATAGTTACGATCTACTTACAGTGGGGAAAAAAGTTATTTACTTCATTTTTTTTAATGTAAATACAATATGATTAAATGTACGTTATGCATGTATAAATAATTTAGTTTTCAATATTCTTTTCCTTTACATACGTATTTCTGTTGTTGTATTCGCGAGGATAATAAAGCACTCCTTAATACTTATTCAAAGAAAAAGAAACGATATTTCTACAATATATATTCGTTCAAATGTACTGCACAAAACGCTTCAACAACGGTGCTATAGTTTGTGCATTTATTTCCTAGTAAATAGATATATTTCTTGATGGGTGTATTATATATGTAGTTCTCATGTTGATTTCACTAAAAATTGATTTTGTATAAAATACAGTTGGGTTAGTATATTTTCCTCTTCCATTTGTATAGTTCACATTTAGTCTATTCCATGTAAATGTTGTAAAAATATTTTCCGCTTTGGCTAAAAGGTTGTTCGGGATGTGTCTTGGTAAAAGTTTGTTTTACTTATTTACTGATATAAGGAGATAGGTACCCAGGTTAGTAGTCGGAGGTAACAGTTCTTATTTGTGATTTGTTGATTTAGTTGGAACTCACACATAGGATCGCTGAGATTGCTACTTAATATTGGTTCTTTTTGATTTTTCTTTTTTTTTGGTGAGAATACAATAATTTGGCAACGATCACGTATGAATTTATGAAACATTAAAACTGCTTGATTGATCTTATTTTCGGACCGGTGGAAGTTCGTTGTTAACGGTGACACTTAGACGACGAATATTTGGCTTGTCATACTCCTCCATGGAGATGCCGCGCGATAGCTTTCGGCTGCCGTTTGTGCCATCAGTGGATCCTCCAGAGCTGGTCGAGAATGCTCTGGACCGATCCACACCGGGCATAACGACAGACGTAAGTAAGCCCTGCCCTTTACAGAACAGCAAAATCGATTGAGCCACCTTAGCCGGCTAAGAAAAAGAAATATTTTAGTTAATATTCAAGTTGCTACATACGAGTATCAATAAATATTCTTACCGCATCAGCAAGCACGTCTCCGGCACGCTCGATCTTCAACATGGTCACTTTCTCCTTCTCAACATCCCGATGAAGTTTCTCCACCATCTGTGCATATGGACTTAACATTCCTGTTATGAGTATTATGTCCACCTTACATCCCTTCAACGACAAATCCTTGCGACTGGAAAAACATCACATTTAACCCAGAATAGAAAACCTCTTCGTTCCAGCTGTCGCGTCCGAACTTACCTCATAAATGCTTTCACGTATAATCCTACGTTCTTAGAGTTCAGCGAATCCCTTAATCTCTTTTGGTACTCCGCAACAATTTTATCCTTGTCCGGATTATCGCCAACCAATTGCTGTTGATTCCCCCGACCATCGAGCGATTCGTTTTGTGTGAATATGTTTTATGATGAGCGGAAGATGTTATAAGATGTTTTGTGTTTTCATGTTTAAGTGTTTTTTTGTTTAGAAAATATATAGATTTATAGAAAGCAGTAAAAAAGTTTTTCTCTTTTTGGATTTTCAAAAACAATCAAAACAGAAACAAAAGTTATTTTACAACCAGCCACCAATTGAAATTAAAAAAATCTGACATCAGCTGTGCGTGAATATTTTTCTTGCAGTGCATTTGTCGAAATTTTATAAATTTTGCAAAAATTATAACAAAAACGAGACAAAATTATTTAAAAAAGAACATTAGTTCACGTCATACCTCGATGAACTGTTGGTTTTAGGAACGTTGTTTAGAGCGTTTTGTTGAGTGTATGAGTGTTTTAGTTTATTGGTTTGTGGTTTAGTATATTTGTTATTATGTGATATGCGTTGAGGTGTGTAAAAAGAAAATAATACGTTAACATTAACGGCAATTTGTCGTTTGCTGTCGTCTTTTTTCTTTGAAATTGCAGTTTTTTTTTTTTTTGATAAAGAAAAACTTTGAAAACATATAGCGAGTGAAAACTTTTAAGCAATACTGTGGGTTCTCTGAATGACTTGATATACGAGTAAATTATAATCGGCATCGGAAATAAGTGTGTACTGTCGAATGGGTTTCGACCAAGTCGCTCTACCAAATAGCTTTGGGCTTGACCTGATCTATTGTCCTGACCTGATCTCTCAGTGAAGACGTCTTATCTTGCGAAAGTTCGAACCGATCTTGCATGAATGTGGAATGCTTTTAGCACCCCAATTGGATGCGATTGTAATGAGTCCATTTTTTCGATAGGTGGTTCATTTCTAGACCAGCTGTTGTAAGACGCACGATCACAATTGGATGACAGAATGAACTGTAAACTGTCTTCCCGCTACGACAGCGACCATTGCGTCCTCCCCGTAAGTGAACTTCAATACACAAAAGTAGACTGCTATCCAGACTAAAAACCTTGTACAGAAGATTTACTGACAGACAAGATTCCAAAATTAGGATACCGAAATCACTGAATAGAAACACTCTGTCTGTACTGGAGCAACAATATTCGAGCTGTCAAAGCTAACAACCCGGGCATGTTCCTACAGATAAGTAAGATCTTTCGCCTAAATAACTTTAATGTTTTTTAGTGTTTTAAAATACCACGAACAGCGGATAACATCCAGCTATTGGCAACAGCAGACATAGATCTAACTAACGATTGGGGGGTGGCCGTGGTGCAATGGTAATCATCACCGACTGTTGAGTGGAAGGTCTGTAGTTCAAGTCTGTCTTTAGCCAAGAACAACTCCTATACGAAAAAACTGTGCAACAACATCAGTTGTGAATGAGAGATGATCAAAAAAATGCTGGCGAAGGCACTCGCAGTATAAGATCACTTCAAAATTCATGTTCTGTGTGTGGAAACAAAAAAAAGTTACTGTGAACTACAACAAACGCGATAAATTCAGTCGAATCTCTCGTATCCTATCTAGGACAACCACCCCTCGAGAGTAGTGAATTAACATTTTCGACACAAACCACAAACTGGTTGTATGAAAAACACCATAAGAGCGTAATTCTTAAATCTGCGCGGACCCTATAAAAAAAAACATGTGATGGATGAGAAATTTTTCGTAATCGAAGATTTGTAGGCAAAACCTGCAGTACGTTCCAGGAGGTATACTAAGTCAACGAAGGTACTAACCTAACATTGCAACGTTGAGTGCGACGTAAAATCACTTTCTTCGAGAAGTAACTCAGGTTTGGCGAGCTGAGAACTTGGGTTTCACCGGGCTCAGTGGCGATAGCATGGTAAAAATGGTATCGCCAACGAAACAGTACACCCTCCGTTCACATCGAAGTCAGAGTTTCTAGCGATCTTTGAATTATTGAAGAAGAAAAAAATTGTGGGAATCGTATTGTACTTAGACACCTCTCGATTTAAGCTATGGAGATATTAGCAATATTATTTGACAATGTCCTGAATAATGCACGTTACTCATCTTATCCCTAGTTAATAAATTTTATTCCGAATATCAACAAGACTTTCGGGGAAGTGATTAATAGGGCTCTGATCAAGTGGGTTGAAAGCAATAATATACAAAATCGGTTTTAGAGCGGGACATGATACGATACATTGTAACATTGCTTGTCTGATGGACTTGGAAAAAGCCTTTGAAGTACGATGTATAAAGGGGCTTTTCTATAAGTTAAGTAGGTTAAGCATAAGCCAATCACTGTTGTACCTATTCATGTTTTATGACATGCTGCCTGGTAGACGGTTCGTTGTCAAAAACTGCAATACCTTCCTCCCAGGTTTGATATTAAAAGGTTTGCAGCGGGATACAGTAAACTCTTATTCAGTATACATATTCACAATTGATCTATTAGGCTCCAAGTAATTGCGTACGTAGACGACTTGGTTATGTAAAAATTAGGTCTAAATATCAGCACCACTGCAACGTGACTTTGACATAGCGGTATTGCTACGACTAGAAATTCAAAATAAATTTACAGAATTATCTATGACCTCCAGAGACACTGGAAAAAAACTGGCGAAAATTCCAATTTATTGGATTACACAGACAATCACTAGTGATTGTGCAGAAGTGTAGCTGGATATTTGGGCATCTGGTTGGATATTTTAATCCAAATGTATGCTGCTTTATCCCGGGCTAAAGCCACTTTTATCTTTAAACAGAGCTGTTTTGCAAAAGTCAGCTAGTTGCATACATATGTCCAAAACTTACTTGTCGGTATAGCTCAACTTGGGAGCAAGCCCGATGGAAAAGATTCGGATGTTTGAGGGGTCTTGCCTCAGGGCATGTTTATTTGTAATGAGCTCCCGAATCGGAGTACACAAAATTCTAAAGCAATGAAGTTTTATACAATACACATTTTCCTGCTGAAGCTATGATTAATTTGGGAATTTTCAATATCATGAGAATGCAGACCTCGAGAGAGTAGACCTCGAACTTCAGTGCCAGATCTTTTGATGGTCGTCGTATCTTTTCGACCTGGGTTAACTTGTGGCGGGCTTAGCTTAAGGTAGATTTAAGGCAACATACATACATAGGTCTGTTGGAAAATCAACAGAAACTGTGTAATTTCGCGAGCTGTACAGGGTCTTTCAATTCAGATTAAATTGAAGAACTCGGGGTGTATCCCATGAAGACACTAGTACTGCGAACATAAAGATCTATTGTACCCCCTTCTTTGATCTATGATTTGTTAGTACCTCACATAGCACCCTTAGGTCGGCTTTATTTAGTTCTAGAACTTCTTTGGCACGTTTGGGATTGTGATTCTGATTTATGAACGTTCTTGAGTGTTTAATATCCTCCTGTCTGTTCAAGAAATTGTTCTTTTGTTTAATGATCCATTTGTCTAAATGTAGGTTTATGCCTGAATTGTCAAAATCAAAAAGGGGGGATGACCTCGTAAAAAGTATCTGAGCACCTTTCTTGGCTTATATGTCAGCCTTTTCATTGCCTTCATGGTTTTCATAACCTGGCACTCAGATCAGCTTTAGTCTGTTATTTACAACCAGTTTGTTTAGTGTTTTGTGACATTCCGGACAGTCTTAGAGTGTTACTCTTTAGCGCTTTAAAAAGCTGAGAATATAGTTATCCTCGTGCTAGTGGGTATCCTGTCGGTGATGCTACCCTACCTTATTTCTAGATTTCGACCCGACCGATCTGTATACCATTTCTGGGCTCCATCATTCATATGTATAAGGTGGTTGTTGTTCCATTCCTCTCTGCTTGGTATGAGTTTTTCATAGTATTTTTTAAAGTTTAACTCAGGCGACACCAGATCACTCACTCGGGTTAGGTCCTAAATGTTGTGCACTATTTTAAGAAGTTCTAGATGTCCAACAACAGTTCTCTATAAGGGTAAGGCTTGGTTTGTTGCTTCAGCCTGTATGAGCAGTGGGTAATTGTGGGATGTTTAGTATCACTTGATTGTAGACTCGTTTTGGGTTAAGCCCTCATGTTTTGCCTATGAGCTGATTTAGGTCCAATATTATTCCCAGAAACTTTACCTGTTTCTTTAATGAAATGAAATATTTCTTCGATTTTTAGAGTTTGAAGATTATTTATTCTTCTTTTTGTGTACGGAATTCGATCTCTTTCATATGATCATGGCGAGCACGTTTGCAGGTACATACATATATGTTAGACTGATTCCAATTTGAGCCAGTTTTCCACTATTCTTCCACATATATGGACCGGAACGTGGACAGTTTTTCTTCTGAGTTACTCTTATGTTGTTAGCTTGTTGACATAACCCAACGACTTAAAGTAACTTCATAAAATAAAATCCAACGACGTTTAATCGCATGAGCGAGGAAGCCATTCGGCTGGAGATTAGGCGATTACCAAACTTTCCTTTCAATAGTACGACTGTTTGACTTTCTGGCACCATTTTGTTGAACTTGACATTAAGTCTCTTCAATTCTGGATAAAAATAATCTTCGAATAAAGAACGATAGCGAACTCCATTCACTGTAAAATGGCGGTCTTTTCATCAACAAAATATTTGTGGATGCAGTGGTCTCCTGAGGCACATGTGGATGTGTTAATGTAGATAACCCATATTTTTCCTATTAGCAAAGCCTTTAAGAAAACGTAAACTCCATCGCTGGAGATGATTATTTGACTTCCCTGATAAAAATGTAGGCCTTGCCCTCTCATATGAGAAGCTTCGGCTTTGGTCTCAGTGGGCAATAGTTAAACAATAGTTAAAACGAAAGTCGCACTCAATGGCCCATTTTGAAATATGCTGGATTGTGTCTCGATTGCATCAGATTGAGAGCCTTGTTGCATGACAACTTTTTTAATGCTCGACAATTAAGTCTCTGAACTATTCATACTTGAAATGAAATGCAGGAATGGCACCGAAAACTCTTATTTATTTTCGGGATTTAAGGTTTTTCATAAGAGTAGCGGTCATAATGTTGTCATTATACTAAATGATATGTACATTGTGGCCTCATGCTAAGGTCAAAATCGACATAGGCGTCCAACTGTGTTAATTTCTTTAACTATACATATATGTACATATATCTAACTATAGACAACACTGCCATTTAGAAGGTCAATTGCCTATCTTATATCTGAGCCATGCGCTTTCCCTACGTCAATTTTCTAAAAGCAATCAACCTTTGTATGAAGGCGTAGGTGTTCCCGCACTTCCATATCACCTATCATTATCAATTCCCATTTAATCAACATACGGAACGGTATATCAAGTCATCAGAGAAGTTACAAAACATTAGCCAAAATACATGAAGACATTTATGAGCACATTGAACAGATTATCTATCATCTTAGCTTACGTGTCCAAACTTATGGTACATTAAGAAGCTCTCCGCGGAATGAGCTACCTCGTCATTCTTCCAGGTGATGAACTGTTAAAACAGACAAATTAAAATCAGCGAAGTGAAATCTAAAATTGACCTCTATAGCATACCTTTGATTTAAAAGATTGCAGTACCGAAGCGGCGCTTCCAGTGCAATTGATCAGAACCAATCCGAGCGATCTTGTGGGGTGGGCAAGCCCGAATCTAGCCAAGACATTTGCGCCGGCACCCTCGCCCAAACCAATCACATACTTCACATGCAAAAAGTCCAACACCGTGACCAAGTCCTCGCCCAACGTTTGTAAAGATGGAAACTGAAAACTGCCGACAAACACGGAATCATTTACATCAAACGACGGACAACATAAAAAATACAATTAAACTTACGATTCCGGTAATGCGTCGGCCCCGTCAGCGTGTCCTGGAACATCGATGTGAATAAAACATGATCTCTCTTTAATTTCCGTCATGCAAGGACTATTAACGAATTCCTGAAACGAATTATCTGCGAATGAAAAAAAAAAAAAACCAGAATCAAAGATTAATGAAATGGATTTCAGATAACCGCCCACGCTGCACAAGCGACTAGACGAGTATATGAGTCACCTCCATTCAGTATGATCTAAAATTTAGGTAAAACTTACGGTTGCATCCCAAGTCGTGGACTGTAATGAATACGGCCCGTTTCTCTTGTTGAGATAGATCCCCCTGTAAGATAAAAAGTAGAACGATATAAGCCGGTAAGTCGACAAGCCACGAACAGCCATGCATCGCGGCACGTCGTCTGATAAAATTTAATGTATTACTTGCCTGAACTGTGACCGTAAGCTCTCCACTCTTATCTGTGTTCACGACATATTTCTGCGGAGTATCCAAATGAATGGTTGTTAGTGGAGATAGATTTATGAACGAAATCGAAAAGGGTAACAGGATACGGAAACAGAAAAAAAAGAAGAAAACAAAACGGATATTGTAGCTCGGGTATTTAAAGCATCTACAGTAGATACGATAGCATGAAATGACCAAATTAAGGTATAGCATAGCGCAGATACGGATAAAGACATAATCTCAAGATACTTTAATTCCATCCACTGGGGAGATCGGATTCACGTGGGGGTGGAAGGATTGGTCATGTACATTTTGTGGGAGCAATGTCGCCTCAGGTCCGATCCAAACGAGAAAATCGATCTTTTTCACGGAATTTTTATTCAAATTTTTGATCGATGTGTACCAACAGTAACAGGTCATATAGCAAATAGAACATAGGCCATCCCAAGTAAAGTGGTTTTCGTACAAAGCGGCACGTACCGTACAATTACCATATTTCGCCTCTAAACTAAACACATCGCTCCTTCCAAAGAAACACTGGAGAAGCCTACGTAAAATTAGTGATCTAACTGTGATCAGAATTCTAAAAGTTTTGTCGACCCTGATGACCTAAGCCCTGGTTTTTTTGGAGGAGGTGTCAGCTCGCCTCCTAGACTGGACGATTTTGACGTGGCCACTGAAGACGAAATTATTCGAGGTGTATTCACTCATTAACTCATTTTACCGTACATTGTCTACCATATTGCGGGAAATTGGATTATAATTACATCGACTTTTCCGCAGTCGTAGAAATCAACTGGTCATATCTATCACTAAGAAAACCCACCCAGCATCGACGGCCGTTTTTAGATCAATCACTTTTCTGCCCTGCTTGACAAACATCTTCAACAGCTAATCCACTTTTCTATTAACTGAATTTCTCGAAAGCTTTCAAGCGAACAACTTCGATTTTGACGAAAATTGGGTTAGGTTGCTGAGAAGTTTTCTCTCCGGTCAATCAATCAAACTCATCGCTTTTATGTCAAATCCTGGAACTCATTAGCCTCAAATATAAGATGTTTAACTATTGCTAACATTTTAAACGTGCAATCTTCATTTATTTTTCCACACACCTTTAAAAAACTCATCCTTTCTAATTCACAAAATTAATTATAATATTGTGTATCTGATTATACGAGACCCTACTAGGTTAGCATGAAAAAATCATATAAATAGACCACGATTCCCAGGAGCTATATTAATTTGAATACGAACGATGACACCAAAAGCGAAAAACGAAACTAGAGCTGTCACCAGGAACCTCTGCTTGAAAAAAACTGTCTACCAAAGATGTACACACCGGCTTGGTGAAAATATCGGGGAACTTTGTTCCTCGATATTCAACAGTAGCAAGCTGGGCTTAAGCTGGAAAGAACATCCACTGAAAATGAACATCGCGAAGGGTGCCCATCATGTCCCTCATTGAAGATAACGTGAAAATGTTGTGATGGCAGATCGAAGAGTGACTATCAGGCATACAAATAGCTGAGTGCGGGAATTGCACGTAAAAAAGGTCTGTTCGCGTTGGGTACCGAGAATGTTCATCGGCGAGCAAAAGAAAAAAAAAACGAGTCGACATTTCTAGTGTTAATCTTAAAAAGTTTCAAGATGATCAGGAAATGTTTTAAGTACGCTTTGGAAGCGTGCTTAGGTTATGGCATCCCATTTTTGGGAGGCTGAAGGAATAATTAAGGCAGAATATATTTGAAGAAGGGAGCTTCTATTTTGGAATCTTAGTACGCAGACCTAATAAGAAGATAGCGGCAGGTTATTAAAGAAAAAAACCGCAGCAAACTACAAGCTGGAGAACTGTTTCACCAAGACAACGCACCGGCTCCCGAAGCCGCAGTTGACGAACTGCTTAAATACCCACCCTATTCGCCAGATCTGGCTCCCAGTGACTTCTGCCTCTTTCTTCGGCTCCAGGAGCAGGTCGAGGCAAAAAAACTTTTCTCAGGGAATTCTGGGCTTAGTAAAAAAATATGACTAAATGCATTGACTTGCTAGGAGACTATATAGAAAAACAAATCATTTTTTTAACAATAATCACTGTTTCATTTTCATTATCATTACTTTTGGATCTTTGAATCATCCTTCGTAATAGTTTTAAGTTTAAATGAAATATGTAACGTAATCAATAAGTAATAAAAAATATTACACAATTAAAAGAAACAAAAAAATTAAATTTCGGACTAGCATGTATCTGGCGCCATCTATCGGAAAACGGCATAAAATTATCTTAAACCAAATTGAATATAAAAAAAGTGGTATCAACAAAAAGTTGTAGAATAAATTTTCTTAGTAGTATTTCCAGAATTTCACCTTAATTACTGAACAAATTTATTGGTCTCTGGCTTGTGAGGTCGTCATTCTGTACGAGTGTATATGAATATATAGGCACTGTCTTAGGTCCCAATCTTGGCTGGATACCCAACATCGAACTGTGGGCTAAAAAGCCGAATCTATCCCATTCCTGTTACAAAAGTTTGGGCAGAAAATGCATTTACACAATTAACGTCTCTTTCTCACTTCCAGAACTACCGCATGTACATATATGGACTACCGTATATATTAGATATGGCCCCACAGACGTGTTGATAGCCATCGTATACTTGCTTCCTATTGACTTCTCCATCAAGGATATGACTACCTGAAGCCCGGTCAGCCTTTGAGAATCTGGCTGCTGACCGTTGGAGTCTCAATAAAGTCTGTAAGATTGTGTATCTGACCGAGTAAACCGACCATTATGTCGATAACTTGGAAATGGATTTAATGTACCTACCAAAAAATGTTTTCAACACTCACTTCACTGGTCTGAAAAGTCGTTACAAAAGTAAAGTACAATAGAATGATGAGTTACTTTAAGAAAATATATTGTATATATAACTTAATTCGTGCGGTTTTTTTTTCAAAATTTGAACGTTTATTTAAGAAAAACATGTACAATAGTATTATTAAAAGTATTGCCCATCTGAAGCTATGACTTTTTCCCATCTTTCTGGCAGTTTGTGGATCCCATCCTAAAAGAACTGCGCCGGCTTGACAGCCAAGAATGAATCAAGCCAATTTTTGATATTCTGCGTTTTGATATCCGGGCGTTCTGCATCGACCGGAACAAATGGTAGTCAGAAGGGGCAAGGTCTGGGCTATAAGGCGGGTGGGGTAAAACTTCCCATCCACTGTTTTCCAAATAGTTCTTAACCGGAATAGCAACGTGCGGCTGAGCGTTGTCATGATGGAAAATTATTGCCTCGTGTCTGGTCGCATATTCCGGGCGTTTTTCGGCTACTGCTCTCTTCAAACGGATTAATTGTGTTCGGTAGCATTGTCCATTGATGGTTTCACCCGGTTTTAGCAGCTCATAATACAGCACACCCTTCTGATCCCACCAAATACAGAGCATTACCTTCGCGCCATGGATATTCGGCTTTGCCGTTGATTTGGCTGGATGGCCGGGTTTCACATATGATTTTTTGCGCTTGGGGTTGTCGTAATGGATCAATTTTTCATCACCAATAACAATCCGATGCAAAAATGACTTCCTTTTGTGGCGTTCCAGCAGCATTTCGGACATGCAAAACCGCCTTTCGATGTCTCTCGGCTTAAGTTCATGTGGAACCCAATTTCCTTGCTTTTGAATATATCCAGCTGCTTTTGAACGTTTTGAAATGGCTGCTTGAGTGACACCCAAAGATTCTGCGAGCTCTTCTTGTGTTTGGCAACAATCTTCATAGAGTAATGCTTTCAGTTCTTCATCTTCAAACTTTTCTGGCTGCCCAGGACGTTCATCGCCTTCCAAGCCAAAATCACCACTTTTAAATCGTGCAAACCACTTTTGGCACGTTCGCTCAGCTAGCGCATGTTCACCATAAACTTCTACCAAAATACGATGACTTTCGGCAGCAGTTTTCTTCATATTAAAGTAATGAAGAAGAACTCCCCGCAAAAACACTTTTTCAGGCACAAAGTTCGACATATTTGAGTGAAAAATTTATTGTTGTTTACGCTTCAAATGAATGACATATACTGAAATGACGTACAATGACAGTAGCTTGCCATCGCATCGGAATAATACAAGTTACGCCATCTCTTAGCAAACCACACGAATTAAGTTATAGACCCAATATTTCTTTCAGTCCCATGCAATTTGGGTAAACGGAGGGGCTATTTACCGAAGATGTCCTTCTAGAGATTTGCTCTTTATATAATAAAGGCTTGAATGATAAAAAAAAATGTTACGTAGATCTGTTTATGGACAATGCCAAAGCTTTTGATATGATTGATCGCAGCAAACTTCTGAAAAGTTACTTTCTTTAGGGTTTTGTGGTTATGTATACAGGTCGTTCGTCTTCTTCTTTTCCTTTTTCCGGCGTTGTTATGGTCAGAAGTGTAGGACCATAACCTTCCCACTTAACTGCATTCCTACTGGTCCGCTTGTGGGGTCCGCCGGTTTGACCTCAGAAAGTAGCGGCAGGCTTCCCGGTTCGGGATTACTTCATCGCTGAGGCCAACCAAATGCTGGTGTTTTTGCATTTGTTTGCACCAATTATTTTTCGGCCTGCCTTTTTCTTTTTTGTGACACTGGCATGCTCCTGATTTTTTTTTGTTTGATCTTACTTTTACAACACCGGTGATCTCCAGTCGTGTCAACCCACTGATTTGCATGTACACTTGTGGGGCAGTTTAATGGTGGTATATGTGTCCCTAGGCTCACCTTGGTGTTTTCTAAATTGCCTAGATGTGATTTTCGTTTAACTTTGTTTTAGTCGCCTTTTACGACAAGCGAGAGGTATCGCTGCAGGGATATTCTTAACCCGTCCCTGTATACTACTTAGTAACGCCAGAGTGTTCCATTTTGGTGTACCGCAAGGGTCCGCTCTTGGTCCCATTCTGGTAAGTCAGCGGCTTTTGCCTAAGCTAATCAATGTTGCTTGTTAGCAATCTTGTTAATTAGCTAATGAAGTTAGGTCTATGGCAATTATGACTGTAACACAACGACGTTCATGTGACTGCCCCGGCTTCTGCTGCTATCGATCATCCGAAGGTCGATTTCTTAAAGAATAAGTTGATCGCAATTCCAGTTTAGATGTTATGACTGAGGTCCTGCAGTATCGGTGGGTTACTGGCATTGACCTAGTTCTTCAAATAATTCTACAGAAATAAGCTGAGAAGTGTCAAATCGTATGACTTCGGAGGCCAATTAAATCTTACTCTTATAATGCGGCCTTCATATTTCGTACGAGAACATTTTGCGATAGAGCTCTCCATTCACTCCAATTATCCCTCCAACTGCATCTTCGAAGAAATTTGGGATTTGACTTTAAAAATAACTTAAACAATATGAACTTAAAATAATCTTAAACCTATTTGCTATAGCTATATATCCTTAAAAGATTAAAGAGAGGCTGAATAGGAGATTTCTAAGACAGGACTTGGTCGAAAAGAGCGTAGTTCACTTCACGCAGCATTCTGGAAATTGGCTCATGAAAGCCAGAAGACCACGAAGTGCAAAGCGAATAAACCTACATTAAACGGCTTCAGTGCGCGTGGGATGGATACCTTAAGAGGGGACCAGACTTGACTAGCATATTCAAAAAGAGGTCTAACGAAGGCAGTGTATAAGGTCTTCCTGACGAAGGATTCGAGAACTCCGATAACCAAGAAGTTGGGAAACAACTTCAAATAACGTAGGTTCTGAGAGATGAAGGGATGCGCTTACCGGAGAATTGATTCTTTTACATATGTTAACACAACTTGTATGAGGTGATATTTTTGACACCAAATAGTGAAACTATTTAGGCCGAATTGGAGGGAGCCGGAATCGATAAGGGAAAATATATGTTCGGAGATTTTCATATCATTAGCGCATATGGAAAGATGAGACAGTTATTAATGGATGAGATACATTTCAGTCTGCTGAGGTGGACTTCGAAGGTGGCATTAATTACAACAGAAATAGAAGTCTAAAAATAATATTTCACTGTCGGCATCATGATTTGATATGTAGGATAAAACAGGGGGAAACTGGGGATGCGTAACACCTACTTCTTTGCCATTCTCAGTGCACACAAATATTGTGAAACAAAAACAAGAACCGTTTTAAGAACCAATTTCGGTTTGAAGAAATGTTGGGCTTATACTGTTGGGCGATACTCTCAAAGAGTTCGGGAATGTAAGAGAGTTTAGCAATGGTTTAGCATTCATCTGTTTTTTTCTTGAATTCGAATTATGGTAAAACATTCCCAAAACTGAGAAAAGACCACTGTGAAATTGAGCTTTGAAATAAGGCCGTAAGGTTGGCGCATTTTGCAATCGAGTAATCGGTTGATTGATATGAATTATGTATGTATGTATATTCACTGACGCTAGAGTGGTCTGAGGTCAGTCTTTCATATAAGGAGAATAGTCATGATCTGGTTGAAGGACCTGTTCGGTGAACGACTGGCTGAGGAAGCGGGCAACTAATTTTGGCTCATTGGAGGAAGCATTAAGAAAATTAAAAGTAGTGAGAAAAAGGCTAGAATCTTTTCGAATGGATGATATAGACATTAATTTCGGCTAAGATGTCGGAGGTAAACAGATTCGCATAGTTGTTTGAATTCTGTATAAAATTGAAGGTAAGTGGAAAGGTATATAGGAAGCAGTGCGGGACTTACGGTAGGACTGCCACCGATAAGGTAAATCTGTTCTTCTTCTTCTTCTTAGATGGCGTTACAGTGCGGTGTGAATCTCGGCCTCAACCAAGCGTCTGCAGCTGGCATGATCTTTTGTCAGTTGTTTCCAGTGCCACACTCCCAGTTGGTTAAAGTCCCCTTCCACCTGTGTGCGCCACCTTAGATTCGGTCGTCCTCTGCTGCGTCGTCCCTCAGAGTTGGATTCGAACACTCTTCGGGGCCGGAGCTGTATTGTCCATTCACTTTACGTCATCTTAGACATTGGATCCGGAGACGTCGTACTAGGCCGATGTCGCTAGTTGCTAAGGGCATCTTCGTCCGTTTCCGTTAAGGACCAGGTATCTGCGCAGAGGTACCTTGGTTTTACGCTACGGAGAGGGCTCTACTTCTCAATTGCCGCATGAGGCCAAAGAAGCAGCTGTTGGCAAGAGTGATTCTTCGTTTGATTTCAAGGCTGGGGTTAGTATCGCTAGTCACTAGCGAGCCAAGGTAGACGAAGTCCTTGACCACTTCAAATTTGTAGCGACAATTGTGACGTTCTGGGTAAGACGTCGATGTTGTGCGTCTTTTTTGGACAACAGCATATATTTGATTTTGGCCTCGTTCACCGAAAGATCCATTTTAGCCGCTTCTGCTTCAATGCTTTAATGACGTCTCGCTGTGCTCGCCCAATTACGTCAATGTCATCCGCGTACGCAATCAATTGCGCAGATTTGAAAAGATCGTACCTCTTGTGTTGGCCAGTGTGTCTCGTATGAACTTTTGCAAGCACGATGTTGAAGAAGTTACATGACAGTGCGTCACCTTGCCTAAATCTTTTTTAACATTGATGGTCTCGGTTAATTCGGTACTGACCTTAATGGAGCAGCGAAAATTCTCCATTGTCATCGTGCACAATCGGACGAGTTCGGCAGGGATGTTCAAACTAGACATGGCTCAGTATAGCCCGTCCCTATGCACACTGTCATATGCGGCTTTAAAATCGACAAAAAGATGGTGTGTGTCGGTTTGGAATTCTTGGGTCTTTTCCAAGATCTGCCGCAGTGTGAAGATTTGGTCTATTGTGGATTCTTAGTTGGCACAGTCTCCTTTCTTATGAACTGGGCAAACGATGCTGAGATTCCATTCATGCGGCTTTGTGGCTTTGTTAGTTTTAAGCTTCGAAATAACAAGGTTAATTTCACCTAGGTCAGGTGAACGGAATTCTCTTGTATCTTCATGGATCATTCTGCCTGAGAGTATCAGATCTATCGTCGCCGTTATACAGTCTAGAGATGTGATTTTTCTATAATATCAAGCTTCGACTGTGACTCTACTAATAGTTGCCCGTTGCTCTGGCCTTATAGCCCCGGCATGTTCGTTTTGCTTTTTGATAAAACTTGCGAGCGTCATTCCTGTGGTAGCATCTCTCCATCTCCTCGTCTTCACGCTTTTTGTACTCTCTGTTTTTCTTCCTTAAAAGCGTGTGTTCCTCTCTCTTTTTCTGCTCGTAGAGCTTAGGAGCGGCTCTCGTCCGTCTATGTAGCATGGCTTTGTGGGCAGTTTGCTTTGCTACACGGGCTTGTTTGCATTGCTCATCAAACCAGGGGTGTCTAGCTGGCGGCGGTTTGAAACCCAGCACATCTGAGACAGCGTCTCTGATGGCGCGCTGGCAATGCTTCCACTATTGTTCTCTGGAGGTTGAGGGAAACTCGATCGGCGAAGATTCTAGCGGTCAACTGCGATTGTAGCTTTTCGACGTTAAACTCTTGTTGTCTTGCTCGAATCCGTAGCATTCTTGATATCCTCATTCGAACCTTGGCTACAACAAGGTAGTGATCCCAGTCGATATTGGCTCCTCGAAAGGTCTGGCGTCGATCGCAACGTGATCAATCTGTTGGTGATCAACTGATCTGGTGATCGCCAGTTTTTTTCCAGTTGCGTGTCTGCACCTGGTCTGTTAAGGGACTGCACATTCCAAGTGAAGACTCGCCGATTTTTCCGTTTATATGGGTGGTCAACTTTGTACCCGTCCGTATCCGAGGCTTGTTGTTGCTTCGTAACAAGATTTGGTGAGATAATGATGTTACCAACGCTTAATCCCCACACGTTGGTCCTCCGGTCTTATAATTTTGATGACAGATGTTCTCGGCGTTTCAACAGTCATTGAACGAGTCGGTGCTGTCGTAGATCGTCTAATTTAGGGTAAATTGTTTTCAACCGTTGTGTAATTTGAACTTTATTGGCGTGTAAATTAAGAATAACGATCATAAAGTGCCATAAGAGAGGTCTGGCTAGTTTTAAACACTTTGGCTCTTAGCAGTGACGTTTTGCATTGAACCTACTAGAGGAATTATGTTGACCAAAGAAATTCACGAATTTTACGAAATGTAACAAAAACATGTCAAGGACTGTACTCTGTATCTGTCAAAAAGATCAACCACATCGAATTCAGAGCTAACATCTTGAGAGCAACCCTTTTAAACAAATAATTTCTCAATTTTACCAAATCGTATATAAAGTGATACCCATAGAAGCCTCATCTTCATTGAGGAACTAAAGGCACACTACTACCTACGCTACAGTGTTGATGATTATGTATTTCCTTTTATCCTCTCATTTTGCGCTTCGATACACCATACGATTACATACAGATCCCTCCCCTTCAAAAGAAGCTTTGCTTTTATACAATTTTAATACCAGAGTAAGTAGTGTTTAAGTTGCTGCCTTACTCAGTTCTTCTATATTTGTTGTAGGGTGTGATAATTTATATTTACCGTTTAAACTAAATTCTTTAATGTAAATGGACATGCTTAACGATAATACCGACGGCAAGAGGAGGACTTAGAACACATCTTAAACATATGTATGTTCAACCATTAGAGAGATAAATCAAAAACATTAGTGGATGTCGCCCACACAGGATACAGTTCGTCTATACCATAGCACTCGAAAAGACACAGCTGCATCAATCATCTTTCTTGTGGCAGAGAACTGTGGTCCTCGTCCTTCTAAATCAACCATACTACGAAGAACCTTAAGTAATCATGATGGAATTTCTGGGAATTTATGGTACGCAGAACACAGTTTTTATTCATGGATAGTACCAGATAGGCCCACTTATATAATAATGTGGTCCGGGTACGGTTAGTAGGCATCCCATTTACTCTATAATCTCGTTTTGCCTAGGTAAGTTCGGAGAAAAGATCCACCACCTCTTCTGTTAGTACCAGCCTGTATTACATCTTAGAAAAGCATATTTTCGAAAAATTGCATTAAGAAGTTGAAAATGTCCAAATGTCCAAATTAAATTAGTCTTAAGGTCAACCGTGGATTGAATTCGAGGACATTGAGTGCAATTGGATAGACACTTGACGTCAATAAGACAAAAATTCCAAAAAGCAAACAAACAAGTAAAAAATCAATTAAATGCCTTTGATCCGCACTACCGTCCCGACCTTCGGGCTGTCTTCAATTCTAATTGCTGAAATTCCTCAGGAATACTTCGATATCCAACAAGCACGTTTCATGTCACACAAACCAACCTCGAAGGTATTTCAAAGTATGCGCCTAATTCGTGTCACAATCTTCGACAGCATTCCTTAAACCACTTACTCGTATCTCACAGTGCAAAAAAGTAACATTTAAAGAGAAACGCACTTCCCTCTCTCACGTAAATTGCCATCGACAATATGTTCGTCTTATCATCGCCACGCATATTTCAAAATATTAAAAATCCATCAATTTGTCTGACGAACTGATGGTACATGAAATTGCGTATTAAAGTTGGGTATCGCCAGTATCTCCAGGAACGGATGTATATGGCGGATGTGCTGTACTCGGGGTACTTGCATGTAGGTTGTTATCACATTGGACTCTAAAGGATTTGATGAATTCAATAATAGATTTATTCCGACACGATAATGGTGAGAGCATGTGCCAAAGATAAAGACCTACCGCGCCACTGATGGGGAATCAGGGATTCTTATGAATACGAGCACTACAGTACCAAGACACATGTGTGTGTATAGATTGTGATTGATGAATTCTTGTTAAGCAGCCTAGAGCCTATAATGTTGACATAGCTCGACAAAATTGTCGGGACTAATCCCCTTTACTGACGACACCGGCGGTAGCACTATACTATCTATCTCCAAGAGGGTGACATCCTACCCAAGCTAATCAAAGTGTTGTTATTACATGGTATATGTATTGTACTTGTTGCCGGTACTGTAAATAATTTGTGTGCTCTGTATAAAGCGGTTTGAATACAATATCAGGGTTTATAGAGGATGAATAATGTGACACTTTTGTTTATTATTTATCGACACGAGACCGTTACGAGGGTAATAAAATTATACAAAGGACTGTATTGATAAAAGAGCAATCGATTTTTAATAAAATTTGAAATATGAATATAATAAACGCAATTGAGGCGTTTAAAAAATGGATCAATAGATAAGGGGGGAAAAAATAAGTGCGTACTCGTAACCGGTAGATAGTTTGGAGTCAGTTTCAGAATTAAGGAAGACGATGATGTTTTGATGTTGTGCTTTTTCACAATCCAATTTTCTGTCAAATTTAAGCTTCAGCTTGCGGTTGAGAGGGCATCTACAATTATTACAAAAGTCGGAAACTTGCATGAGTGCATAAGTGTCGGCTTTATATACGGACTTTCAATAGGAACATAACAATTTTATATTTTATGCGTTCCTACCCTTTTGTGACATTTTTATGTTAAGGCGCCAGTCGCGGTTTACGTTTTTATCATTGTGGAGTTCACGAAAGAGGTGGTTTGGAAATGACTAAAAATTAAGGAATTCTGAGTCCTTGGTCGCAACTTTAAGAGCGCTTACGCACATTTGTTGGTCGTAATAATCAGACAGTCCTTCGCGAAAATTGCTCACCTTGCGGAGGCTTAGTACAGGTAATGACTCTCGAGACCTGTCTCAAGAGGAACCGGAAGCCAGGAAGCAATTACTGACCCTTCCTTACCTTTCCTTTTCCACCGTACCAATCATTCCAAAACCCGAAAGGTGGAACAGCATACGCCGATGGATGCAATGGCTAAGAGGGTGCCTAGCTATTAGTATGCGAACTTCAGATACCGGGCGATCTCCGATTTCCAGCCTTCCTACAGCGTCTCCGGCTCCGCTGTAGTTGACTCGTGGAAAATTCCTAAAAAAAAAGACTAAAGAGAGTAATCCCACTCAAATTCCATCGCCCGCTAGGGCCTGTGAGCCATCAGCGGCACAACAAAAAACAGCAACGGTGATATCCTTTGCTGACATTGCCGCCGGACGGAAAGCAGACGATGTGTCTTCAGTCTCCGACTCCGGCTCCACGCTCTGTGAACATTTTGTCAGCATGCTCTCAGATGAAATCTCAGATGCGGAAGGAAACGAAACCACCGTTGTGGAGAACAAGTCTCTACCACTTGAAGGCTTCGTCAAACTAAAGTCGTCTGAACAGAGACGTTTTAAGGCCGCCATTAAACAGGGAATGGATGAAAGATGAAGCTCTAGCATAATATACCCCTGCCACAAAAGGAACTGAAATCTGAAAAAACAAGACTCGGCGTCGTCCCAATGATTTAGGCGCAAAACCTCTAACCACAGCATAAATTGCAGCTATTTAAGAGGCTGTGATTGACACCTCAATTGATCTACTAGGTAAGGGGACAAAACCACACTTCAAAAACCAACTTATAAGTCAGGTTGGCTATACTTTGTGTGATCTGACGCAACCACAGCCGATTGGATGCAGTCCAGCGGACCTGATGTCAAACTTGAGGAAGAAGACGCCTTCCCGAATCCTCGCATCGTTCGGGGCTACTTCCGAAAGCCTGTAAGAACAGAACTGGAGAGTAATGCAAAGCGAGCTAGAAAAGGAAAAGATCTCCTGCATCTGGTTTTAGCCAATCAGCGAGAGGGTCTTGGACCGGCTGCTAGAGCTTAAATGCAAAGTGGCTTATCGTTTTAGTGATGTCAAATTCATTACAAGAAGCCACGAAAATGTGGTACACAGACCAAATCAGAAGTTATCAGAGGCTCTGTAAACTAGTCCTAGTGTGTTCCAAGCCCGAAATATACGCCATCCTAACGTGCGTCAACCTAAACTTAGAGACTGTCATAAGAGGTATAAACATCTCTATAGTCAGATAGTCAGATAGCGCTCAAAGCGTTGGGCTCGTATAGTACAAGACTGCAAGACTTAGGCAAAAGAAATAAGGTCAAACTATGGTTGGTGCCAGGTTACAAGGGTATAAAAGGTAAAAATCGCCGACCAACTCGCTAGAAAAGATTCCGGCGAAAGGTACATACATAGGTGCCGAACCTTTCTGCGGAATCTCCAAGTCAAAGAATAATTTTCTCTTAGACAAGTGGGAAAAATAGCAACACCTGCACTTCTGGAACAGCGTTCAAGGACTCCATCAATCGAAGAGATTCATACGGCCATTGAACAAACACTCTATCAATATTCTCAAATATAATAGAATCGATAACAGTTCACTAATAAGTTACCTTTCGGAACACTGGAGACTGAGATATCATCTTAACAAAATTAACCTCTCGTCCAAATCTCTCGACTCTGTCAAGAGGACGAGGAAACTGCAGAACCCATACTAAGTGAGTATGCTGATCTCTGCCGCCTTAGGAAGCGTTTCCCCCTCAGAGAAATCTTGACGCCTGAGGGGATCAGCTCATGAGGGACTCCCTCAGAAGGTAGAGGAAGTCTTTGTCTATTTTGTTAGAGCTAGCAGGCACCTACACTGGTCGTAATACTCTATGCTATCTATTAGCACTAGCACCCAATTTAAAAAAAAAAAAATCAGACAGATCAGTCAGGCTCTGTCTGTTATGGTAGATAGATTCAAGTTAACTTATTCACTATTATAATGAGCGGTTCAAAATCGCGGCCGCATTTGCTCTAATCGACTACATGTTCTTCACCGGAATTGAAAATCTCTCAGTCCACATTGTGGTGAATTTCGGGTAAAGATCTTAGCCTCTACCCTTACCAGATGTAGTTAACTCAAAAACTTAGGCCCTTTGATTATTTTATATGCGAAAAATGTTCAAATTGAACTCTGCAAAAGTTTTGAAAAAAACACTCCAGAAAATAATTTTCAGCGATTAAGCTCATTTTCGACTTAATGGCTTTGTCAATAAATAGAATATGCGTTAATGGACAGCAACAAACACACACGTACTTTTATTCCATCCAAAGTGACCATGTGGTATGGTTTTAATGATTGAGGCATGATTAGGCTGTAGTTTTTCGTCGATGACATATATTGCCAACTTACAACCAATGGAGTTTGTTGTCGTGCTACGTTGGAGGAATATTTTTGTTGGTCAACCAAATAGCACCACATAGCTACAATTTTTCTATTGAAGGGGAAGTTTTATAATCGTGTAATCTTGAGAAAAGTTCCGGTCAAATGACAACCTTAATCATGCAATTTCGGCAGAAATGGGTAAAAGAGTGGAGGAAATTGACTCTAATGAATCAATCGATTGCCTCTGACGTATTCTTGATGATCATACAAGTATAGCCGGGATATACTTACTAGTGCATACTGGCAAAACACTCTGTAGTACACTTGTCCGCTAAAAACTTCTAGAAATTCGCTGCTCGGAGTAAGGCCCTTTCTCCCATGGGAAATATCAGTTATACCCAACGCTAAGCAAATAATCTGAGATTATCAATGTGTCTCACCAACTATTCGTAGATTTTAAAAAGGCGACTTTTTAAACTGATCAAAAATGAATTATGTGAATTGCTTTGTAAGATTAGTATTTCCGAAACTGATATTATGCATGAAGGAAAACCGAAAGGCCTTATTTAAAGATTACGGCATGGAGACTATAATTTGGTGCTGGAAAGTGTAAAGAGATCCCGTCATTAAAAAGACAGGAGAATAACTCTTAATTGAACCACACGCGTTTAGCTTACACAGACGATCTCTACCTTGGAATGCAGTGAAGAGAAGGTCTAATTATGGCAGGAAAGGAAGTGGGCTAAGAAGTTAATTAAGTAAAAACCAAATATACAGGGTGTCCCACGAGCAGTGTGCCAAAAAGCTAGAGTATGTAGGTCTGGTCAAGACAAGAAAAAAATCGTATGGGAGGGGGGGGGTCTATTCCCCCCCGTTTAGCCGGGAGGGGCAATTTTCTAAAATATTGACTTAATTTGGGAAAAAAATTATTAAAAATCAACAGTTAGATCCACAACGCCGTAATATACTTTTTTGTAAAGCCAGAAACCTCTCCCTTCATCTTGTTTTTAAACGAAGCTTTAAGGAATTTAAGGAATAGTTTTTGAGAAATTAATTTTCAAACTCAAAATTTAGAAAAAAAATAGGAAAAAAAAAATTTCGAACTACTTTTTTCCAAAATTGTATGTAATTAAGTACTAATTTTTTTTCCAAAATTCAATTTCCTTATTAGTTTTTAGTTAAAAACAGAAAACCGGATGCAAAAATGTCTTGTAGTTTTTGAGAAATTAAAAAAAAACCAGAACCTCTTTTTTTTAAGAAAAACCTTTTTTTGGTTTCAACCCGGCTGGACTTGTAGGCAAATTGTTGTATGAAACATTGACCTCTTTTTTACTATTTTTAAAAAAATTCGGAGTTTTATGAGGATACAATAAAGTGACACAGTATTGGAATAACCCTGGATTAATCTTTTTTTTCATTGATAACGCCTGAAAACTGACCTGCCAATTTCGTCTGCGTCCGCCCGCCGCCGATGGGTTCTACCCGGTAGATCCTTAAGACAATAAAACCACAATTTTTCTTTATTGAAAAATAAAATATTTGCAACCCAAATGTAAATAAAAGGTATCGCATTTTTAATAAAAAAAAACCATTTCCAAATTGGATGTTAACTCATCAACACATTACGATGTCAAACTCATACTCTCGAGAAGAATTAACGGACATGCACTTCTGCTACGGTTTAGCTAATGGTCGAGATCGTGAAGCCGAATGACTCTACGCAGAAAGATATCCCAATCGGAGGTGTCCCAGTCGTAGCATGTTTTCAAGAATCCACCGTCTACGAGAGAACGGAGTGCAGCATCATTGGAGTAGCACCAATCCACACAACAAAAAACAAAATAAATCACAACACCGCTTTAGCTGTAATGTTTGGCTTGGTATTGTTGGACAAACTGTTATCGGGTCCCGGTTTTTGAATGCCGTTATTAATGGAGAATCATACCTGCAATTCCTACGAGACCTTTTGCCCGATTTGATGGACAACGTTCCTTTGGCGATAGCAGATAATTTTATCTACCAGTAAGATGGAGCACCAGCACACTACAGCTTACGGGTTAGAAACTGGCTGGATGATCATTTTAGTGACCGTTGGATCGGAAGAAAGGGCCCCACGGAATGGCCACCTAGATCACCAGATTTAACTCCTCTAGATTTTTATGTGTGGGGATTCATGAAGAATTATGTTTACGAAGTGGAAATAGTATCTTTGGAACAACTGAGAGAACGTATTGAAGTCGCTGGAGTCAATTTGCAGGAAAATTTGTCAAGCATGGACTTATGTGCAGACATTAGAAGGAGTTATAATCTTTGCCTTCTAAAAAATGGGGATCATATTGAAAATTTTTATACAACTCCCAATTTAAAAAATAATAAAAAAGAGGTCAATGTTTCATACATTAATTTGCCTACAAGTCCAGCCGGGTTGAAACCAAAAAAAGGTTTTTCTTAGAAAAAAGTGGTTCTGGTTTTTTTTTTAATTTCTCAAAAACTACAAGACATTTTTACATCCGGTTTTCTGTTTTTAACTAAAAACTAATAAGGGAATTGAATTTTGGAAAAAAAATTAGTACTTAATTACATACAATTTTTGAAAAAAGTAGTTCGAAACTTTTTTTTTCCAATTTTTTTTCACAATTTTGAGTTTGAAAATTAATTTCTCAAAAACTGTTCCTTAAAACAGCTTCATTTAAAAACCAGATGAAAGAAGAGGTTTCTGGCTTTACGAAAAAGTATATCACGGCATTGTGGCTGTAACTGTTGATTTTTAATATTTTTTTTTCCAAATTAAGTCAATTTTTTAGAAAATTGCCCCTCCCGGCTAAACGGGGGGGAATAGACCCCCCCCTCCCTTACGATTTTTTTCTTGTCTTGACTAGACCTACATGCTCTAGCTTTTTGGCACACTGCTCGTGGGACACCCTGTATAGTCACTGTACTTGAGGCTTCGAAAAAGTAAATAAATTAAAATATATGGGAACTGACTGTCAAAAACGACTGACAAAGTGCATATTTATAAAACTACAATAATGCTAGTGACACTCTACGTCTCTAGTCTTGGCTTCTGACTAAGGAGGATAATAGATTTCGGGTCTTTAAAAACAAGATTTCAAGGAGAATCTATGTATGGTTTAAAACAAGGCACAGTCAAATAAAGGAAACTACACTCGGGAAACTATTCAGTCCCAAGCATTGTCCGAATAATAAAACCGTGAAGACAACGATGGGCAGCGCACGTAGAACGAATGGACGGTGGACAAACAGTCAAAAGAAAAATGAATAGAAAACCCGACGGAAAAAGACTATCAGGATGGCCGCTCCGCAGATGGGAAGACAATTTAACGATGGAATAAAAGAAATGGAACAAAACAGCAAAACATGGAAGCTACACACTCATGGTAGGGGGGCTTGATAAGGGTCATCAACGTGATTCTGAACTTCTGAGTTCCATGTGGTCACTAATAATAAAATACTAATCTGAAGGTGATTGAGAGAACTCCGCTTCTCTTCTTGTTGTAACTCCAAATTTGTGCTCAATTGTGGCACAGTTACTATTGAAATCGAAAATAAATTATTGAACACAATGTCGGAAATTATTGCCAAAGTTGCTTCGATGACATCTACTGACATAGCATATATGTTTGTAGAATTCAGTTACTGACCAAGAAAATTAAGTTTGTGGATCAGCAAAACCATTTTTTTTTTGAGGAAGCTAAATATAACCCCAATAATGTTGATTGGAATTATAGACGGATATTTTGCTCAGAATTTTAACTAGGGAAACAAAGCGATGTGAGGCTTGCAATTAATTGAGCTTAGCGAGGTTCTACGAGCGTTAGGTCCGATAAGTTCCTAGCCTCACCGCCAGATGGCGCCAGTATCGCAAGAGCAACTTGTAGTTTTGTTTTGACCGCGTGTGGAAGCGGGAGAGCCCGCGGATTTTAGAAAAGAACGTGACAAAAATCCACGACCTCGTATTGGCAGACCGCCCATTGAAGGTGCGCGAGATAGCTGAGACAGTAGGCATTTCAAAAGATCAGGTGGGTCATATCCTGCATGACATTTTGGGCATGAGAAAGCTGTCGGTCCGATGGGTGCCGCATTTACTCACTCCGGAAAACAAGCACAACCGTGAGACCACTTCAGAGCAGTGTTTGACGCTGCTTAAGCGCAATCCGAAGGAGTTTCTGCGTCGTTTCGAGACAGTCGACGAAACATGGATCCACTGGTACACACCAGAGACCAAGAAACAGTCGAAATAGTGGACTTCACTCGGCGAACGTGCTCCGAAGAAGGCGAAGACTGTCCCATCGGTCGGAAAGGTGATGGCCACCGTTTTCTGGGATTCACAAGGTGTGATCCACATCGACTACCTGGAGAAGGGCAAAACAGTCACAGGACTGTACTATGCCGAATTATTGGGCCGATTTGACGCCGAATTGAAGGAAAAACGCCCCCACTTGGCGAAGAAAAAAAAGTGCTCTTCTACCATGACAACACACCAGCTCACACCTCCGCCCTCGCCACGACTAAATTGGTCGAATTGGGCTACGAATTGCTGTCCCATCCACCGTTTTCTCCAGATTTGGCCCCGTGCGACTTCTTTTGGTTTCCAGACTTGAAAAAGTCATTCGCCGGGCAGAAATTGCAGTCGAATGAGGAGGTCATCGCCGCCACGGAGGCCTACTTTGCAGACCTCGAGAAAACGTATTTTTCAGACGGGTTAAAGAAGTTAGAGCATCGCTGGGTCAAATGTATCGATCTAAAAGGAGACTATATTGAAAAATAAATCGCCATTTCTCCAAAATTTTTGTTTTTCTTTTGTAGGCTAAGTACTTATTGAACCACCCTCGTATTAAACCGTTTTATTAATATTTTTTTTTTTGAAACTCATTTTTTGTTTTAGAATTTGTTGTTCAACAATATATCTTTGCTTAAGATATTTTTTGTTGATTTAAAAACTTTTAAATCATTGTGGCCATGAGATTCGATTGTCATCAAGTTAGAACCAATTTTTTTTTGTGACCAGCGGCTTAAAATCTGATTTTTTGGAATTTATTACACTCGTAATTCTTTTAAGACGATCGGTGATTTCTTTTTTTTCAACTGAAAGTTGATCTAAATCCAAGAAACATTTTTTTGAATGTGTGACATTGTACAGTCTTCTAAGTGCATCTTTTTCTTCAGCAACCCTAAATAATTGTTTTTTCTTTTGTAAACTTTAGCTTTTCGGGTGGTGGTACACATTTGAAGTTTTTCTCATGATACTTCATATTCACAGCGAGCAATTTTTTTTTGTAGTCATTCGACTTCACAAAATTTTCAAATATCTTGATATCACACTCAGGAAGTTTCAGTAAATCTTCTTCATCTAATTTGTTGCGAAATCAACCAACTATTTGCTTAACATTTTTGTTTTTTTTTTGACTTTTTCAAATTAATAGATTTCACAATTACAGACATGTTTTTAAAACCTTTGTTTTTGTTTTTTGGGGCATTTTTGCTCTCTTCTTTTTTCGAGCAAATTTTGCAATAAATGATGTTTACTTTTCGAAAAAATTTCATTAATTTCCACTTGCCTTCGCATGCAGCCGTGTAAACTTAGGCTTTTTAACTTGCCAAGCCGAGTTCTTTTTAATGCTTTTGAAGAGTCTGTCCTGAGAAAATGCCAGGTCTATCAAGAGTCCATTAAGCGTTCGAACACGCGACAATATTATGTATGTAGCCTAAGTGCAAACTATGATGTGCCGATGTCCACCACAGCTCTATCAACGATGATATCTTGATTTTCATGGACCCTAATTGCGTAAGCCAACTGAAGGGGAAACTGTTTCCTGGTGCAAGAGACGTTTCCTTTTTTGAATTCAGCTGTTATATTGTGGCGTTATCGGAATCAAGCCGTTCTAAACAGTTGGGCCTTGAAAGTTGTCAAATTTTACCAATACACATAGTGGTAGTTCATAAAGGTGGTTATCAGAGTCTTGGGTTGTATAAACAATATCGACTACTGTGCCAAGAGAATATTTTTTGTGGGCATGTTTTCAATTTGCTGAAGTCTAAGGTTTCGGTTTTGTCTTGAATTGCGAGACAAATTACCTTCACCTCGTCGGGGCATAGTTTATGGATTTATTTTCTAAAATCAGTGGGATTGGGGCTCGTATATCTTATTTTTGTTTACCAAAAAATCGTTTAAATCAGCTAGTTCTGTGAACTTAGCCATTCACACAAAAACGTGATGATGTACTTTAACGCAGTTTTTAATGTAAGTCTTCAAATTATTTGGATACAAATTACTGTGAAAAAAATGCGAAGTGCTACGCCATATCTTCAATGTTTGAGAATTATATTTTCATTGTTTACATCTGGTTTGCACGTGACAGATAGATTTGACATGTAGCTCTATGGGGAGCACTGTTTTTTGTTGATTATTCCTACATAGTATTTACCACTGTTTTTGTGCATTGATACTGATGAACATGTGCTATGACATCACCATTGAACATTTGATAGACGTTATTCAAATGACCTGCAGGTACTGCGCGTGAAAATTATATTTTCCATGTTAAGTCAATGAGATGATTTTTCGGTGATTATTCCTCCGTGGTACAACTTTTCTAAAATTTTATAAGTCTATAACAATCACCACCTTGGACTCTTACTATGTCCAAAATTTCATCTTCATAGGTCAGACAAGGACAGAGGAGTTCGATTTCAAAGAAGTGGTATTTCCGGGTATTAGAGCTTCACTTCGCTTAGCTCAAAAACGTGCGTCGTCGCACAATTTAAATAATTATATTTACAGAGAATTGAGGTAAATCATTACTAAATCCCTAGAATTTAGTTGATTAATTAGAGTGTTGTCGGAAATATTACGCCCTATCTTGGAGATATCAATAAGTTTTCATATTCTGGAGGACATCTATTCAACGTACCCTCAGGTGTCTAGATGTAGCGTAGAGTGCTGCCAGGGGAGATCACATCATTTTTAATATTTCTCTTCGTGAAACTTTCAAAAGGAATATTTGACATAGTTACCCAGGAATCGGCAGTCGTAGGGTAGGATGGCTTGGAAAATCGTTTTGTGGAAGTAAGGAGACGTTTTTCTGTTGATAAATATAAGTAGATATAGCACTTGAACGGCAATCGATTTTTCATTAACTGTCTTTAAAATGTGTTTGCAAAAGATCAATTGTTAATTCGGTTGTGTTTTTCGGCAATAAGTTTTGTTTCCTGCTGGGAACAGTAAATATGCAATATTTCAAACTATTATTATTGATTGCGTTACAGCTTATGAAGAGCCAAAGCCAAGCTTCTCTCATTTACTTATGTTGTGTGCGATTTGTTTTTCATATAAGTGAACGGGACCTACAGTTTAAAGCCGATTCCGAACGCCGCGACCGATAAACTTTTTTTAGGTAAGTGTACCGCGGGGGCTTTGCCAGTAACCCGCCAAAGAGAGAGCGCGTCAGAGCTATTTTTTAAATACCTCTTATTTAAAAAAATTATGTTAAGATCAAACTTGCTATATCATCAGAAATCAGACGCAAATACGTTATAAAATACTGGACCAGGGACAGACACTTGAGGTACACCCACACAAAAACTACATACTACATCAGCACTGAAGTTAACAAACACTTTAAAGCGACCATTTGATACAAAACTTTGGACAAGATCATTGTGCAACACAGAATCCAAAGCTTTTTCAATATCCAGCAATACCATGCCAGTTGATTTACCTACTAAATGATTGCTCTTTGATTTTTGAGCACTCATGGCAACTTGGTGGGATGTTCCGTGGCTATCTGTAAAAGCAAACTACTCAATGGGATATACGGGGTTAGCTCAAGAAATAAGGTGACTTTTTCAATGTTGCGATCTGGGTACATTCGCTTTTCAATTCTTTTTTGAAAGAGCCAGATGAATACAGAAGCAGAGAAGAAAATTGTTATGGTCTAATCACTATCAGTGAAGTTGCTGAGAAAATTGGCATATTGGTGCCATGAGCCATGATTTTTTGTCAGATACGTCGGGTATGAATCCTGCGTCAACGAAGTTTGTTCCGGAATTGCGAATTTGAGGAAAAGAACCGTCGCATAAGCATCGCTCCGGACCTGTTTAATGACGTGAATGATGACCTGAAAAGGGTTATACTTATATGGTTATGACGTCGAGACCAAAGTTCAGTCATCCCGATGGAAAAGACCAGAAGACTCGGATCGCAAAAAAACACGCCAAGTATGGTCAAATGTGAAAGTTTTTCTTATTTTCTGCGATTGCACTGGCATGGTTCATCATGCGTTCTTGCCGAGAGTTCGTACGGTCGATAAGGAATATTACCGTAAAGTTATGGACCGTTGGCTTGGAGCAATACGAAGAAAACGTCCGGATATGTGGAAATTATAGCTGTTGCATCACATAATGCACCTGATCACTCGTAATTTTTTGACCGAAAACAATATTGAAATTACGCCTCAGCTGGTCCTAAAAGGCATGCCCATCCCGATATCCAAGGAAGCTAAGTACCTGGGAGTCATCTTAGATGGCAAGCTTCTTTGGTCAAAGCATGTTGAGCCAAAAACCACCAAAGCGCTGTCAGCTTTTTGGCAATGCTAAGGTGTTTTTGGCAAAACATGGGGCTTATCGCCGAATAAGGTCCTCTGGATCTAAACGGCAATGATAAGACCGATAATCTCATATGCATCGGTTGTCTGGTGGAACAGGCTAACACGCAAACACGTTATGGCCTCTTTCACCAAACTCCAAAGAGCGGTCTGTCTCAGCTGCACGGGGGCTTTCCCCAGTATACCGGGAGCTGCTCTAGATTCTATGATGAATCTTCCATCTCTTGTCATATATATCAGAGGGTGTGCATTGAAAGCCATGTCTCGCCTGAAGAGAAATGGTCTTTGGTACAACTCGCATTCGAATGACAGTGTACTTGCGCGAAAAATATCCTACGACCCCTGTCTCATGTATATGCTTTCTGACCCAATGACACCTGCCATCCTACTGCGTTGTAATTTCACAATCACATTTCCATGGTGTCAGGACTGGCTTTGGGCAGACACTGGAATAGACTGTCTTCGCATTTTCACAGATGGCTCCAGGACTGGGCAGGGGTCCGGCGCTGGAGTTTTCTTTGAGTGCGAAAACATTCGACTGCACTTCTCGTTATGAAAGTATGCGTCTGCCCTTCAATCAGAGATTTGCGCAATCCTAATGGCAATGCACTATATTTTGAGGCACAGGTGGAAGGGAAAAAGCATATGTGTCTGCAGTGACAGTCAAGCTGCACTTAAAGCTGTGTCCAACCCTTTATCCAGCTCCAAATTAGTGCATGAACTCAAGACCTTTTTGAACAAAGTGGGAAGACTTAATTCACTTAGGCTTGTATGGGTCGCAGGTCACTCTGGGATCCCAGGAAACGAGATCTCCGACGAACTCGCTAGAAGGGGCTCAGAGGAGAGTTTCTCAGGACCTGAACCCGCCGTAGGTCTACCTGCTTCCACGGTCAACTACGACATCAACGACTGGGCCTTTAATGCACACAGTCGTAGATGGAGGGAATATCCAGGATGCAGGATGACTAAGCGCGTACGCCCTGATGTCTGCAAGAAATCCGCAACATTTTTCTTTTCCTTAAGGAGAATTGATTGCAGAAGGCTTACGGGCGTCATTACGGGGCATTACACTTTTGCCAAGCATCTCTACGTGCTTGGCATCAGTGAGACGCCTACTTGTGCTGCATGTTGCGAGAGGGTGACACAGCATAATACTTTCTCTGCGACTGTCCCGCCTTCGCTCGCGCACGGTGGCGCACTCTTGGGACCGACGTGGTGGGTGCCGAATCTCTTAATTCTACATCACTGAAGCCCCTCCTCACTTTTCTCCGGACAACGGGGAAAATACAATAACGACAAGGTCTCTCTCTGGTAGTACAATGGGCCAGTATTTGTATCTGAGTGCTCGAACATATAGTAGAAGCCTCCAACAAACAAAAAACAAAAAAATTACCGTATTCACCGGTTTTACTTTTTCTTAACCCAAAAAACAACATTTCATGATGTTTTCTGGTATTTTGACCTTGCCAAAAGCATATGATATTTATTTCTTCTCAAGAGAAGCCTTGAAATTTCTTAGAATATGTCGAAACCAAGGGTTAGTAAGCTAAAAAATGCGAAAAGGTCACTGCGACATTTATTAACAATCAAAAGTTTGACCGCGAACATAATTTCGTAACAAATTGGACCCAAGTTTAATGAGCAGCAACTTCTAAGAACATAATTCGACTAATTGATACAAGATACTCCATTAAAGCGGAAATAAATCCCGTCCGGATATTGCAATTAGTCTGATACAATTTCCTCACATAAAGCAACAAAATTTGAAGATATCCTGAGTGGAGGAATATTAAAAGTTAAATTTATTCAGCCAGTTGAAGAGAATCACATTTCCTTTGAGTACTTTCAGGATAAAAATTGTAAATTTTTTTATCTCCTGTGTGGATCTACAGGCATCCGCTATAAATAGAAATTTGTTAAGGTTAACGAGATGTTTGCCTTAGCAATGAAAAGTTTGTCATAAACATCTCAGGCAACGTGCTACGCTCGTGTTTAAAAATTAAACGAAATCCACGGTAATTTGGTCATTCTAAGAAAGATGAACAACTTCAATGAGTTATGTCGAGTGTGTATGACAACTTATATCAGAAATGAAGCTCGTTTCCTATATAAGGCAATTTTGTGTTCGTCGGAAACCAATTTTCAAAATAAGGCGATGATGCTATTTCATCCACGTAGTTTCCGGTTCGCCACCACATAAATGCGGCGCATCCGAAAAATACCTATAATCAGATACGTTTTATCACATTATTCGCCTCCTATAGATATTCCAGAATCGAACGACAGCTACTATAAAAACGGAAACTGGAACATTGCGTAAGAATAGAAGACCGTCCGACTGTAAGTATGTATGTATATTGTCTACATTTTGTCACGAATTTCCCTAGGGACTAATCCAGAGTCTTAGTTTTGGTTCGGGGTAGGAAAGGGAAGATTTTTTCCTTCTACAGGTTATACGTGGACTCAAATGAATACGTGATCAAAAGTTTTGTTTCGGAATTTCGTTAGGAAATTTATGTAGTACATCAACGTCTAGATAAGGATAAGACTAATGGCGTAGATACTTGTGCCGATATAGGTACCTTGAATTATTGCTTGCTGTAGTTTGTGAAATACAAGAAGAAAAACCAGCGACATTTTTAGCAGTCCTTGGAGATTGCCTGGGCTTAGTCGCTGTAAGCCAGTCGCAGATGTTTCGTGAAAGTTTAATCGACTGTGGGTAATTTAAGGCTCTATTATACGAGGAATCGAGAATACCACGTAAGTGTTTTGCGGATGAACATAAAACGCAGACCGAGGTGGTTATACAACTCTCAATTTCCCTATTGCGACCTTCTTTGTGTCACGAATGTATGGAAGTTCAATAAAATATAATGAACTTTAGCTATAGTACCAGAAGTTCTTTAAAGCCTTTTCTACTACTTGATAAAACCGTTCCCTTGCCGTAGGATAGTGAATAAAGATTAAATGAACTACCCTTGGATGCTTATTTTTTATTATTCCAAGAATCTCTTCAATATTGGTTCCACATGACAGCATTGAATTCGATCCATATGTAACGACTCAACGAGCAAAACAACTTACATCAACGGCTACGACGCTTTTCCATCCATCCAGTCCCAACCACTCATCGATTTTTCATCCCCTTCGACTACAGAGATCTGATTGCTCTTAAAGACAATTTATATCGTTCAAGTGATTTTCATTTTTCACATTTAGTTTCCAGTGGGCTACATACGTATGCACTCGTTCAATTGGACTAAATTAAAATGAATGACAATGGGATGTCACATCGATCATCGTATCTGTTGACCCAACAATCGAGTACTTATTGGCAAGTGGTAACCGGAGGTAACCTGAGCCAGAAGATGGCTTCAAATATTTTTATTAGAGAAATATCCACGCAAAGGTGACTAGAGGCAACGATGGTCTTTCATCGTTTGGTAAATGCCTTTGCGTTTGGCTTAGGTGGACGATACGAGTACGTGACCTGTGGGAATATTGAATTTAGCCATTTTTTTAACACCGGCATTCACTCAATTTCGCGTGTGACATCTAGTTCTGATGAAGGTTATTATGGCGATTTGTCTTTAATAAATTTCATGTAATTGAGTACGTGTCTGAGGACTGATGCTGGTACGAGATATATCAGTAGTTCATCAATTGAGATTTATCGATTCGGTTCCTGGGCATTTGAATGAATCACTTGCAACCAAAGGCATATTAAATATTTCGTGCGAAGTATAAATGTATTTGGAGTGCATGGTAAACAGGATAAGAGGAACACACTTTGAGGTAACCGATCAATCTCACAGGTTTTGTTTATTTTGCTTCTCATAATTTATTAACAGCATTCCTGATGCTAAAGTAGGCTAAGCTGTGGTGGAAGGTGATTAATACAACACGAATCACTTATTGTACGAAGAATCGTATTGTATTTACATTAATTATTCTGTAGATACAAACACCAAGTGTGTTCAATAAGAGTGGATATACATACTCGTAGCTATTGGCTTCATAGACTAGCAAAGCACATGGAAAATGGAGAGGCTCCGAAGAGATTTATTCGAGACATGCAAAAATCGGGGCTGTTGTTGAGGAATTTAGATGGATGTGTAAATAAATGGAAGCAGTATGTGTATTAGGAGCCAAGCCTTAATCTAGAGGTAAATAAAATATCAAATTCTATCTATCCACATTCCACAGGTACTATTTAGAGCCTCATCAGCATTTTAGGAACATGCTTTCCTCTTTATTACATATTTTCCCAGGAATAGTCAAGGAGTTATTCGAGCTAACCGTGCGTGACTTAGTACTTCGTAAGTGTCCTTGGCGAAGAAATGAATTCATCAGGTATATGTGCCATATGGGAGAGTAAGGAAATCAATGAATAAGTCCCTCTTTCAACATTTCTACTAACTTTAAGGTAAGTCCCCAAGCTTCTTCTCAACGAGCACACAAACTTTAAAAGGTTGGAAATAAGTACTCGACATGTCATTAGTAACTCAAAATGGCGACTCTGAGATTAGTCTCTAATTTATGATGCTTTTTGGATTATAGCTGGATATTTTGTAATATAAATCTCAAGGGTACCCTGTATGATCTGTAAAAATCCTAAGCAAATCAACTGGGACAATTGTTCAAAATTTTACCCTCCAATCTTAGGGACACTTTCATTCTGGAAATCATACAAGGACTCTTATAAATCTACTACAAAAAGGTCATTAGGGATTCCAAAAAACTAGAATTCTGATCAGGCTCCTGCCAGTCATTCGACAACCTCAAAAACATCGCAGATTCAGGTAGATCGTGTCTTAGAGCATTCCGTCCCAACTTTTATTAAATGAGTGGATGGAACTTGGACAGACTTTGACTTAAAAAGACTTAGAACTCCTGACTTTCACCTGCACTTTGCGGAGTGTACTGGTGCCTCTCTGCCCACAGGACTGGTTACATGAGAAATGTCCTGGAAACCAGTCATAACAATTGCCATTAACCACCTTATCTTAATAATAACCACCGGGCCTTGACATGTCAGAAAAGAATTTGGTGGTTTGCTGAAGCTGCCTGCCGCTTAAGACGTTCCCAAGTCCTGGGGAAAGGTTCATGTTTTTATTCCCAATGTTGGAAAAATATGCCAGAAATCAGCCACGGATTTGCGTCCCATAACGAAATTGTCATATTCGCGAGCCCTTGGAACCAATCCCAACACTGCCCTTTAGAGATAAACCGCCGTTTACCATCAAAATCAATGCTAAGAAGCAGGTGCTACAGCTCGAGGTGAGCCTGGGCCTCAGCCAACATGGTTCTCCATCTAGCACGACCTTTCCCTAGTTCCCTCCAGTTCCGGATCCTGGAGGTTCCCTTCCAGCTGTGTGCGCCACCTTAGATGCAGCTGTCCTCCACACCGTCGTAACTTGAGTTTGGATTAGAGGACTCTCCGGGCTGGAGCTGTGGTGTCCATTCGCTCTACATGGTCTAACCGTCTTAGGCGTGGAATCCGTAGACGCCTGGCTAGGCTTATGTCGCTGTCCAACCCATATAAATAGTTCGTATCTGAATCATCTCCTTCATCCCCCGTCTGGGCATATAGGATCAAAAACCACACGCAGAATCATTCTCTCGAAACAGCCAAGGGCCTCGTCATCCAATTTTGATAGAATCCATGTTTCTGCGCCATACAGAGATAATAAGATATCGACGTCAAAGGCAATACAACCAGGCTATACATATCCTCTAATACCAAAGAGTTGGTGGTCATCTTAAATCCCAAACTTAGCTAGACGTCTGACATGAAAAAATGGTTAAAAGCTTTCTACGAGTGTAGTCCGATAAGTACTTAGCCTCACCACCAGATGGCGCCAGTATCGCAAGAGCAACTTACTATCGTGTAGTACATTCTAGTAGACGGTTACTGTTCAGCCGGATCGGTCTCGTAGTTTTGTTTTGACCGCGTGTGGAAACGGGAGTGTCCGCGGATTTTAGAAAAATGGAATAAGAGCAATATCGGTCCGTGATTCGATTCTTGTTTTTGGAAGGTAAATCGCGCAGCGAAATCAAAGAGCGTTTGGATGCTGTGTACGGTGACTCTTCTCCTTCGATGGCGACCATCAAAAATTGGTTTAACGAGTTTCAACGTGGTCGCACGTCGGTTTTTGATGAGTCACGTCCAGGTGCCCCGAAAACGGCTACCACGGAGGATAACGTGACAAAAATCCACGATCTCGTATTGGCAGACCGCCGATTGAAGGTGCGCGAGATAGCTGAGACAGTAGGCATTTCAAAAGATCGCGTGGGTCATATCCTGCATGAAATTTTGGGCATGAGAAAGCTGTCGGCGCGATGGGTGCCGCGTTTGCTCACTCCGGACAATAAGCGCATCCGTGAGACCACTTCAGAGCAGTGTTTGACGCTGTTTAAGCGCAATCCGAAGGAGTTTCTGCGTCGTTTCGTGACAGCCGACGAAACATGGATCCACTGGTACACACCAGATACCAAGAAACAGTCGAAACAGTGGACCTCACCCGGCGAACGTGCTCCGAAGAAGGCGAAGACTGTCCCACAGGCCAAAAAGGTGATGGCCACCGTTTTCTGGGATTCACAAGGTGTGATCCACATCGACTACCTGGAGAAGGGCAAAACGGTCACAAGGCTGTACTATGCCAAATTATTGGCCCGATTCGACGCCGAATTGAAGAAAAAACGGCCCCACTTGACGAAGAAAAAAGTGCTCTTCCACCATGATAACGCACCGGCTCCCACCTTCGCCCTCGCCACGGCCAAATTGGTCGAATTCGGCTACAAACTGCTGCTCCATCCACCGTATTCTCCAGATTTGGCCCCGTGCGACTTCTTTTTGTTTCCAAACTTGAAAAAGTCACTCGCCGGGCAGAAATTTCAGTCGAATGAGGAGGTCATCGCCGCCACGGAGGCCTATTTGCAGACCTCGAGAAAACGTATTTTTCAGACGGGTTAAAGGGTCAAGTGTATCGAGCTAAAAGGAGACTATATTGAAAAATAAATCGCCATTTCTCCAAAATTTTTGTTTTTCTTTTGTAGGCTAAGTACTTATCGAACCACCCTCGTATGCCCGTTGCAAAACTGTCGCTCATAAGTCATGACTTTACCAACTATTTTGATACTTCTGCACTATACTGAGATTTATCTGCACTTTATCCAACTAATCGATTCCCTTCACTACTCCCTTCTCTAGTCAAACACTACAGAAAAGTTGATGTCCATCCTACCTTCCTCTCCTATTCAATAATGAAGCCTCAAATTTACTAAGCACTATTGCCAACTTTTCGTCAGCTTTTTCAAACAATCTTTTTCCGCTGACTTCCTTGTATCTGATACATGCTTATTTTAACTGCTTATCAAATATCTTTCTTGGACCATTCCTCACTCGGCTCCTATAATTTTTATCATTATTATGACCGAGCATTTGAAAATCGGAAGTTCAGAGCTTCATTAACAACCCTTCGCCAAGCGTCCCTATCATGAGCGTGTTATTTCCTTGTTTCACTGTTCTGTTCCAAAATTTCAAGGTCTATGCTCTACCGTCCCGCCACCTTCGGCGTGATCTGCCTTCGGGGTTTTCACCCATTATGCTTTTGACTGTGCGTCCGCTCGTCCACTCGGACAAAGCTGGGGGCTGAATAGAGTTCCTCGACTTTTTGGTTTTCTATTCTTTCTTCTTAAGATTTGGTTTTCAAAAGATCCGAAATATAGACAAAAAGAATAAATTTCATGTCCGATCTTGACATTATGGGACTTGAGAGTTGTTTTGAATAGTTATTTCATCGGGAAGAAGCATGCGTTAAAGCCTTTTATTTATTTCGATCTTGTCGTTTTTGGCAGTCAATATGGTACTCTCTAAAAGCGTTCACCAAGTAAAGCAAATGCGAGGTTTTAATCGATTTAGGTCTATCAGTGACCATGTATTTGGTTTTCATTTCATTTACTTCTAAGCCCACTTGCTTTCTTGCATAATTAGGCTTTCTGCGTTCAGAATCCTGTTACAAATTTGTGAGTATCTGTATCGCCAGAAACGAAAGTGTAGCTGCCCTTAAAAATTGTTAAGTTTGGAAGTCGAACTTCTTATCGACCCACTGCCATATTTCTAAAAAATGTTTGTGCACTTTTTCTCTAGGAAAATTCCTCCAAATATGGACAACTTATTTTATAATCCCTATACAAAAAAAGTGGCCCGAAATGTGATGTTAACAATTGTGGTTCATTTGCCGAAATTTTCACATATATCCAAAAACTTCAAAACAACTTGTTGTGAAATAATATTGTATGTTTTCACAGGAAAACTTTAATCTCCCCAGAACCACAGGGCGTCCTCAAGTCTAGTCTAAAACCAAACCGTAAAATTTGCCGAATTGTCTTTTACCACATCAAACTAAGACGGGCAAGGAAGTCGACGCTATTTTAGGAGATTTCAGAAAGAATTCTAGCAAAACTTTCCACAAACGAATACTCTTCAAACCCGGCTTTAAATCCGTTTCAGATGAAATCATTTTAACTGAAAAACTGCTATTACAGTGTTCGTTTTAGTTCTAACTTCTCCAGTCTGTTAATAGTTTTCTTTGGCGTTCCTCAAGACAGTCATTAAGGTCCACTACTTTTAATCGTACTATTAAGGATATTTATTTTCTCCCGAAATGATTCTTCTCGTATTCATTCGGATCCCAACAATTTTTCTATTGGGTGCTCCAAAAAGTGCTTGAAGTTTCACATTTCCACTTTCTCCGCCATCAACCAATTTCCACCGGAAACTTACCTATGTATGCCGGCGATATAATTTTTAAAGTCAGTTCGATTCTGCGAAACGAAGAAATTCTTCAACACCTACTCGATGCTTTTGAATAAGCTTTGTTCGCCTCCTTCTTGAATACGCCTCACAAGTGTGGACTCCTAACGAATATATTTACATTTCTGACATCGAAAGCACCTAAAGGAGATTCCAACATGGTACTCTGGTCAAAAAAGAGTCCTGTAGGCGCTGGTGTACACTGGTGGCTCCAAGCTATAACTGAAATTAGGATATCGACCCAACTCAACATTTTCATTCATCCCGCCTCTGCTTAAGGCATCTTTGAAATAGATGTGACGGTTAGGGAGGCATGCAAAGCACTCAGTTCAACCTGCCCAATAACATGGTCAAAGCTATTTGCAGTAACCAAACCGTCATCAAAGCAATTCCCTCTTACTGTACGTACCAGGCAGCCCCTGCGTCCCATCACCCTCCGCCTGGATTAAGTTACTGTAAATACAGGACAATTGGCCTCATAAACGAGAGAGAGCCCTGTTCGGAAATTAACCGTGTTTATGCCATGGTTCGTGTCCAAATCAATCTCAGCCATTATTACGGTACACCAACTTCCATTATCGAAATTGTCTTTGTTTAAGATGCAATAAAATCGCAGACATATACGAGTAAAACGTATGTACGTTCCACCTACGCTCCAATCCGATTCCTGTATTCAAGCACGCTTGATATAACGAAGTGATTTAGATTGTTTCCCGCCAATCGAGGAGCACTAAATAGATGATTAGAGCTGTCTTAAGAGCGATTCAATGGCATTTTCATTTCCTGCCCTTTATTACTAAATCCCTCGTAGGATGAAGGCTCTTTTCGGTTTTCAGCTGAGTTTGCATAGGTACGAGTCTGATGCACGTTCACGGTAGGGGGCACATCCACAGGTATAAAAGGATCAACCTTTTAAAATCCAAAATGAAAATGGTTTTCTTAAAACTTTTCGTACGCGTAATAAATTCCAATTTGAAAAAATAAACGCTGGTATTTAAGAAACTCTTTATGAGAACTTAAATCATTTTTATGGGTAGTCATGCATAACGTTTATGTGTGCGCGTTTGCCAAGATACAAGCCGTCCATTACTGGTTATATTAGTATGGTATTCGTCCTAAACTTCCTTCCCTACAGGAGCCACACATTAATTCAGAATTCCAAATGGTCCTTGAAGACTGTGCAAGTACCTATGGTTGGCTGTATCTCTGTATCTATTCCTTTCGTTTATTGTATGGTCATACATACATATATATAGAATCAGATCAAATATGGGATTTATGTATATTTACGGTTTTACTTTCGCCGCGCTTACTTCTCCGCGTGAGTGGGTAGGTTATTTGCATTCAAAGTATTCTACGGTGGGAGCGTGCCTTATACGGTTTCAGTGATTCTTCTGCTTATGAGACCCTTTCCCTCAGTGGCTTTGTATACTGAAGATTTATTTAAATTAAGGCTTTGTTATTGTTATCTCTTTGATGCGCATTGGGATCTCGAAGTTTTCTTTTTTGTTCTTTGGAATTGTGGTTTTATCGAAGGTAACATTATCTGTGTATGTATGTGCGTGAGACTAATTTATTTTTCTTATTACTCTTGGGAGAATCTAGGTCACGTTAATGAAGCTCTTGAGCAGATGTTGAAAATAAACGGAGGAGATAAGGATCCGCATTTAATTTCAACGAAGTTTTTTAGACATCTTGCGCTAATGAGCAAAGCCTACAGTGGCGAAAAAAATTATACCCTGAAGCCACTTATGATAAAGGCAATTACTTTGTATCAAAGTGGAAACTAAAAATATAAGCGAGTTATACCTCGGTGGGGCGTACGCGCAAATTACATGCTTGATTCGAAAGTTTACGAGGAAAAATTAAAAGCCCGTAATATTCTAAGACTTCGAGCACTGGAAAATAGCACAAAGATCACGCGTACAAAATATCAGACTGTAGAAAAGGAAGTCAACCGTTTCATTGAGGATAAAAAACGAAATTGCCAACTTTTCTGAAACTAAAATGGGAAGGATACGTAGAACGAGTGGATAGTCGACGAGTGGTCAAAAGAATAATGAGTGGAAAACTCGATGGGAGGACAATGTAAGAAAGAACCCAGAAGGGATGGAACAGAACAGCGAAACGTGGATGGACTTCACTCATGACAAAAAGGTTTGGCGAAGGGTTGTCATCGAGGCTCTAAGCTCCAAGGGCCCGCGCTCGTATACCCGTGGAACCCAGCGACCTACAAGTTATTTTGCTTCTGTTGCAGAGGCAAAATCCCGATCTTCCGACTACCACCTGGAAGGTCATTAAGACGGAGGTTGAAAAGGACTCGGACAGGACAGTTGCCCTGAACAGAGATGAATTCCCTTCATTAAAAGCGAAGGAAGGCAGCAGGTGAAAGGTATACGAACAGGACGAGAGGCAGGCAATGGCCATGATTCCCACCACCTCAGCCTCCTTCAGAACTCGGCAGGAATCCGATACTCTATCCTCTGTTTCAGAGGATCTGGATGCTACTGTGACAGAAGCATCTGGCTTAAAATTGCTTATGCCAACCTCCACTTTGCAGAAATTGGAGATGACATTGCCCTTATGCAAGAGCCATATATTAACAATAACCGCATTGCCGGATTAAGGACAAAGCAATACAAACTGCTACACGCTAACTGAGAAGGTACCGTTAGGACCTGCATTTTAGCAAAATCCCATATTATATTTCTTTAAGCACCTGTGACCTCACTACTCCCAGAGTAGAAGTCTTCCATGAGGCATACTTGGTCTACGACGTTATCGGGCCCTTACCATCTACAACAATCAGAAGGATGGTCAGTGAAGCAGAATGGACAAAAACACCGGTCCTGATAGGATGTGACGCGTATGCTCACCACACCATTTGGGGCAGTAGCGATATCAACAAAAGAGGTGAGCTATTACTAACTTATATTATTGAAACAGACCTTGTTATTGGTAATACGGGCTATAGGCCAAACTTTGTAAAAAGAAATATGCAGGAAATTTTGGTATCCAATTCCTGCAATATCTCGGTTGTAAAGTGGTCGGTATCAGAAAAGAACTCTTTCTCTGATCACAGTTATATTCGCTTCAATCTAAACTTTGAGATCCCAACTAAAACATCCTTTAGGAATCCTAAACGGATCAAGTGGAATAAATATGAGGCTAACCTTAAAGGCGCCCTTGACATCGCTCAATTAAGTAGCCCCAAGCCGCATTGAGCGTCTGGCGACTAAAGTTACAGGAGCTATGAACAGATGCCTTCTAAAGTCTTGCCCAAGTTGCAGACCAACAAAGAGAACCAAACCTCCATGGCGGTCTGCTGATCTTGGTACCCTTAGAAAGGAAAGTAGACGGCTTTCCAGTCTAGAGCAGAGGACTGGAACCGTTACAAAAACAGGCTCAGACTACTCGTATATAAAAGTGAGATCAGAAAAGCGCAAAGAACATCCTGGCGCGATTTCTGCTCAGAAATAGAAGAGAATAATGAGGCCAGTAGAGTGAGGAAGATACTGTCAAAGGCTCCCACTATACCCGCCCTTACAAATGTTACATTTATAACGTGGGAACCGGCGTTGGATGCTCTCGGTTCTAGAAATGTGGGTTTGTTGGTAAGGAGACCACACTTGAGAGGCGTATTCAAGGAGAGGCCGGGTAAAGGGTATGTAAATAGATCGGGTAACGTAAGGGTTCGAGAATTCTTTAGACCATCACTTCACGAAACCGAGTGCAGAATTAGCTTAAAGGATTATCTCATCGATGTGTGCGCGAAAATGTAGCTCCTGGTGACATATGTAATATGCCAAGATCGCAAATGACCTGAACAGTGGAGATGGATTGATTATTGAGGAAGTATAGGTAGAGACGAGGAGGAGGTTTGATTCGTTTACGTGAAAAGGTAATTGATTGGCATTTCATTTGGAAATGCAAAGCTCCAAGCAATATTTGGAACACCAGATGGAAAAACTATTGAGATCAGATTGAAAAAGGGAAGAGTCATGACTGGAGGAAATGGTCTTGAAGAACTTGGATTAGTCGGCTTATAGTGAGATGTGGGAATGTTTGATCACCATTGTGTGTGGTAAGAAGGAAAAGAAGTGGACCTTAGTGGCTGCCTTGGGGGACGCCGGAAGAAGCTAAAAAGGGATTAGAGAAGGCAGATCTGAAACGAACACTGTAATAGCGATTTTCTAGATAACAAGATATCCACTTCAAAGAAATGGGGTCGAAGCCAAGGCAGGACAATTTGAAGAGTATCAGTCTGTGAGAGATTTTATTGAAAGCTTTACTGAAATCGGTTGAAATATCGTCGACTTCTCTGCCGTTCTCTAAGTCTGATAGGGTAAAGGACACGAATTCAACAAGGTTAGTAGCTGTAGATCTGCATTTGAGGAAACCGTAATGTCTAGGGGAGACTAAAGACTTGCAGCGAAAACTAAGAGTTTCGTACAAAATTCTGTCGAAGAGTTTGGGTATATGTGGCAATGGGACGATAGTTGTTAACAACGTTCTTCGTACCTGTTTTGTGTATAGGGGTGATAAATGAGGTTTTCCATAAGCGGGGGAGTTCACCTAGGAATAGGGATAGGCTGAAGATTTTCAAGAGAGGAAGAGAGAGGGTTGAGGAGCATTTTTTTAGAAATATGGTAAGGAGATCATCAGGTCGAGGAATGAATTCATTATTAAGTAGATTTAATTTGTTTTCGATGACATGAGAATCGACTGTGCGAGGAAGAAATGGTCCAAGGGAAAAATTCGGCAAATAATCGAAGAAAGAGAGGTCTGGAGCATAAGAGTCGTCGGTGAAAGACTGTTTAAAAAAGGTGGTGAAATATTGGGGTCATTCGAGGTTTGATTATGGAAGGAGAAAGAGGTAGGAGATAGCTGCGCAGGTAGTTAGAAAAGTCATTAGGGAATTTAGTACCAAGGAAGATTGTCCACTGCTTATTTCTTCTGTTTCTTAGAAAACGGAGCCTACGATTGTATCACTGTGGGGAGGTGGACAAATATTGCGTTGTGATATGGTAACGTAAAGAGAGATGGGAAAAAGGGGTATTGCTGCTGTATCCGCCAGTGTTAATGAAGATCGTGATTTATTATATATTTATAAGATTGTGTTACTTGACTATATGACAGATTTTGCGTACTGGTCTCAGTAAAAAGCCTGACAAAATATAGTTCGTGGAAGAACTGAAGCCGAACCAACTGATAGCGTCGAATTTTCCAGAGCTTGAGGAAGCCCAATTTTTTAACGAAAAAATGTCCTCATCCATGAAGCACATTTCTAGCTAAGAAGCAAAACGACTGTTCTACTCAAGCAATACAAGAGCTGCCAACGCACCTACAAAAGTACTTCGGCGGAATCGTTAGCCCCTTATTTTTTCAAAGATGACCGTGAGAACAACGGCGCGCGCGGCGCCCTCAATGACGCCCGCTTTCTTTCAATGATTTCGGACTTTTTTTGCCTAAAATACGTGAACCGAACCTGGTCGACATATGATTCCAGCAAGATGATGCTACGTGCCACACAGCACGCGAATCAGTGAACCAATTAAGAAATGAGTTCAGTGAGCGATTTATCTCTTATTTTGTGCCGGTGAATCAAACGGCTAGATTGTGACGCCTTTAGCCAATTTTTTATGGGGATATGCATATCACCCATATAAGCCGATAAGCCAGTGCGAATTACAGCTTTGAAAGATAGCATTACATGTAAGATACCAGCCAATAAAGTCGGAAATTTGATACAAAATTTGACTATCCATATGGACCTATTCAAACGTTTCAATATTTAGACAAAATCCTTTAAAAAAAAAAATTGATTGACGAGTCAGATCAGAATTTTGTACATTTTTATAATTTTTCTGTACTTCTTGACAATTAAAATTCAAACTCTTTAAAAATCATATATCATAACTACTCTAAACCTCCATGTTGAAACCCGTTTGAGACACTTGCTCGTTCCATCTCGTTGACAGATCGTGGTCAGGTCGTTTTCAGTAAAACCTTGATTTGGGATATTGATTGATAGCGACTGGATTGTGGCACCTTTAAGCTGAGTTCACCTGGATTAAAGCCCCGGTTAGAGCCATAGCTGTCATACGCCTAGGATCGGTAGCATATGTTGTTAACGTGCGACCAAACACTTCTGTGTTAAAACCCAAGTCAAAGCATTCATTTTCGCGGTATTTACTAAAGGCTGCAGATAAAGGTAGCATTCGTCAAAGCTTTTCTTGGTTAAAACCTAAGTTAGCGTATTAATCTTCGTACACGTTATCTATTGTCGCTCGTTATTCAGTGCGAGTGACAGCTATGATTGTAGCCCAACCTCTGCTACATAAACTTCGCTTCACTTGCCGCTTCCATGTAACTTTACCCTAAGGTTCGGTTTATACTGATTTATTGAGTTTATTTTCGCGAACACTACTAACAACAACAAGCAGTTGCTTACTTTGTTTTTAGGCTTTTTCTGGTTGACTGGATTTTTCGAAAGTGTTTGCTTTTGTTTGTTTTAACACTTCCGAGTCATTCATCGTATTATTGTGTACACACTGCGTGGGATCAAAGACTGACCGTTCACCCAAATTTCTGGTTCTTTTATAGGGCTTAGTTATCGGAGATGTTTACGGCACCTTTCCATTCGTCAATGACGTTCGTCTGCTTGCGCCACTGACAGCTATAAGTGTGAGTCTTTGTTTTCTTCGACCTGTAATCGCCGTACATTCTTAAGAAAATTTCTTTTTTTTTGTTAAATTTTTTTACTTTAGGGCGTTGTCCTGGATGTTTGGATGTCACACTGGCAGTTTGAGCTATTCTGTTCTGGTAAGTAAAACGTGATTATGTGGGGGTTGATTTAAAGAAAATAAATGTTCCCCACAACGTCAGAGTTGTCCTCCCCCATGCAATATCATCGAGAGATACCAATCCATTTTAAACTTAATCCCAAGTCACAATCCGCAATTTAAAATTGAACTTATCTTACCATTAGTCGGCCTTAAAAGTCACCAAAAAAGTAACACAGATGCGGCTATTTAAAATGGATAAATCCCTGTAAGCTGGCTCATACGAAAAAGCCACGTCATCTCACTCCTATCCATTACCATATCCCATTCCGTGGCCGCCGGGATGAAAACCAATTTATGAAAAGCAACGATAGGCTCCTGCCATTAATCTTTCCCAACGGTCGACGACCAATTTAACCTTTTGAATTATTGATTTCAGCAATTCACTTTAAATCGATGAATGTATGTTGGCAGGATAAATTCCGTGCTCACTCATCCGGGCGGATGAGGGGACTTTTTTGTCACTGACAGCAAGGGCACAAAAAGGTTATCGACAAATAAGTGAATAATAGTGACGCATCAAAACAGTGTCCGGAACGCTTAAGAATGGCAACATTTTTATCTTCGTAGGAATATGAAAATTGGCACCGGGGAAGAGGCATGGAGACACACTTGTCACTTTAGCTTAAGGGATTCAGCTTTTGAAATGACTTTTCCTTATACTGTGCCGTGATATGAATTGGATAGCATGCTGCGTTACATATTAGGAAACACAATGAAAGTTTTAATGATATTGACTGTAAGTATGTGCGTGTATGTGCCGTCCATACGCACAGCAAGCAACATACATTCTCTTCAAAACTAGGGTGGAAGCCTGTGAATATGATTTCTATCGATTACTTACAAAGGAATCGAATTTCAGTTTCCTTATCTGTAATCCAAATTACAAAAGGAGGCCGACAGGTCGACAGGTGTTCTGATTTACATAAATACAAAACACGAATTTGTTTCATTTCGGAAAGAATTCCCTTTGATATATACTCAGGATAATAGGAGATGATTGCCATTTGTTGATTCCGGGTAGTCGATATAAAGGGAAAGACAAGAATTTTATCCAAACGGTATATCATACCTCCACCAGTTTGTTTGTCGATTTTTAGTCCCAAGGCATGGGGATACCTTTACCATTTAGGGATCTTCCTATATATAACCCATTTATGGTTTGTCGATTTGAAAATAGGATAAAAGAAAGGATCGAACATAAAAAGGTGGGTTGCTCAGGATCATAGTCGTGCATTGCACTATTCCTTTTCCCCATTTCGCCAACCTGAAGTGAATATTTTTATTCGATCCAGAGAGCTTTTTTGTTTTTGTAAGGAAATAGCTTTATTTTCTTTGTCCTTTTGTATTTGGGGAGGATACCGTCGTCATCATCAAAGGACGTGACGTCTACACACCTTTATTATGTATTCAGAGTTTGAGGTGAGATTATGAGTTTTGAGTTCGTTAGGAGTAAATGACTTATCAGAAGTCGGGAGTTGGAATTAATTCGTAGCGCTTCACCAGGAATGACGCAGATAGTACATATTTCATTTGTCACCATCGCCTAATATTAAATATAAAAGACTGATGAAAAATTATCTGAATAGTCAAGGGTAAGAAACGTATTAAAATTTGGAGAATGGTGCAAAAGCAAAAGCTCGAATTCAAAACAATGAGGCGATGAAAGGCGTTTTTTCATCTGGCAACAGCTGATTCAACGACAAAACAGGAAGCGATTTCTGCATTAAATTGTCACTGGCAATGAAACGTGAAAGCGAAAGAGTGGAATCATAGGGATGAATTCTTTTATGAACTGCTCAAACCAAATTAAATCATAGCTGCAAATTTAATGGGGTTAGCGGCTACAATTAATGGGGTTGAAAGAAGCATTAAAGAAAGAACGACAATCCCAGTCGGGACGTCTCAAAATTGGGCAATATCAGCAGCGGTAGCATGCCAAAAGGAGCCCAACTGATCACGTACAGTTCAATGAGCAGTTTGAAAAAAGAAATCGTGAAACTGGTCAAGTGGAAAGGTAAAAACATTCAAGGGAACTTTGGATTACTTTGAGAACAAGCCTGGAAGATTGTTTTGAAAATGCAGTCCAGGATAGATCAGGAGTGAATACCTCAACAAGAACTATTCAAAATTGGCTGAAGGATATGATTATTTCTGACCAAGAAAACCCTTTCAAAGCAAGGAACATGAGATTGAATCAGATTGACCAAGTATCAAATTTTCGGAAGAGTCTAAGTTAAACTTACAGGTCATAATGGCTGTTGAAGCCTACTTGACTTTTTTCCCACGGTGAAGTATTTTTTTCCATTTTAGTCTTCTACCTTGCACAGCTGGAGTAGGGAAGACTTATGCAAAAGCTTTCCTGTCTGTCCGTCTGTCCGTCCGCACGCATATATCAAACCAAACTTGCCGAGTAGCTATGAGTCAAACTTGGCTGTGTTATAGAGTACATGATTCTGAGCTCATAGTAAATTGGGCCCTAGCTACTGTGATTCCTGAGATCCAGGTAAAAATTGGCAAAATTCAAGATAGAATACCTGGAATTGTAGCTTGGCTCCCGGCGAGCTGATCCCATCTTTTTATGATATGGGAATGCATTTCCAAACACAAAAAGAAACAGTTTTGATGTTATAGGGTTTTTCAATAAGGACACAACAACAATCGAGAACCATAAATTTACGAGGGTGGACGACTTATTGAAAATCAACAAAAATTGTGTCGTCACCTTAAATTTACCATTTTTTTTATCAAGTATTATCTTTCAAAAAAATTCACCCGTATTTTCAGACAGATCTGTCAAATAGTTTTATTGTGACAACCATTTTATATAGACGCCGCATTTCGTTAAAATGGAAATACGTGAATTTCGAATGCTCATTAAACACTGTTTTTTTGGGAGAAAAAAATCTATCACGCAAACCAAACAAAAGCTAGCTTAACAAATATTATGGGGATTCTTCACCATCGATTGGAACCATTCACCACTTGTTTACTGAATTTCGGTGCGGTCGTTCAAGTACGTGTGACGCCGGACTTTCTGGTCATCCCATTGAGTTCACTGCACCAGAAATGGTCGACAAAATCCACGGTTTGATAATGGGCGATCGGCGAGTGAAAGTACGCGAGCTTGAAGAGGCTACAGGCTTATCACATGGCTTTGTGATTTCGATTTTACATAAAAATTAAAAGGCTTTTGGCTTTTTGCCGCGTTTGCTCACCATCGACAACAAACCCATTCGTTTGACAATTTCAAAGGTGAATTTGGCGGTGTTCCAGAAAAATTCGACTGAGTTTTACCGCCGTTTCGTAACCGTGGATGAAACCTGGATTCACCACAATACACTAGAAACCAAGGAACAGTCAAAACAATGGACTTCTCCTGGTGAATCGAAACCGAAAAAGGCCAAGGTGGGTTTCTCAGCAAACAAAGTCATGGCAACAGTTTTTTTTGGATGCGCTGTTATGTGATGTGTGTTATTCACATCGATTACCTTGAAAAGGGTAAAACGATCATCGGCGCATATTACACAGAGCTACTCCAAGCCGATTTGAGAAAAAACGGCTGCATTTGGTGAAGAAAAAAATTATTTTTCACTAGGACAACGTACCAGCGCACAAGACAGTAGTCGCATAAGTCTATTGACTGTAATATGGCGAATAATTCCATCGACGAAAAAATATGGCCTAATCACACCGCCGGCATGAAATCCACACCACACTGTCACCTTTTGGAGTGATAGAGTCTCTCGAAGCTCAAGTTAATTTGTTGCTGTTTAATAACTCATATTTAGCTAAATCTCTAAAAAAAAAAATTCGGTGAAATTCAAGATTTTTTTAAACCTTTTCAGAACCCAATTTGAAAAGTTTCGGAACTTAGGAAGCTTCAGTTCTTGAATTAATTTGATATTGTAAGGGTGTATGTCAAAATCTTTAAGCAAAATTAGCCTGCATCAAATTCACATTGTGGACTCCGAGACTTAAAATTCCTGTGAATCTCCTTTTCAACTCAAGCTCTTACAGATGAAATATGTTCAATTTTTTCTTCTTAGTCAGAGACTAAGTTTCACGTTCGTAAAGTGTCGCTGGCCTTTGTATATCTTTGTAAATATTGGCCTTGATATTGTGATACAAAAGAATTGTTTCGAAGAGCTCCTTCATCGAAAAAGCACGCGTTGCCCGTATGGGGCCTTTTATTTATTTAAATTTTTATTTTAGTCAAACAGTTCCCAAATGTTTATGGTAAACTTGCTTATTTTCCCAAAGCGTTTACCAAGTACATTCAGGTGCGAGGTATGAATCGATGCAAGTCGATCAGTAACCATTTATTTTGTTTTCCCTTCATTTACTTCGAAATCTACTTCCTTTCTCACCATTACTTCCCCTTAACTATTTTCTTATTATTTTTCAGCAGATTTATAACGTCAGCGTAAGCTAGAGCGGCTGTGATTGCATTAGGGGTTACGCCCTATTACTTTCCACAAAGAATCTCCTTATCTCATTACGTGATAAAGTGTTTCCTTGTTTTAATCCTTCGCGTATATCAAATGGTTCAGATGAGGCGTTTCCGACTTTTACTAGTCCTCTGATTCCCTTTAGAGATACTTGTGTCAGTTTTCCAAAAATTTTCGGAATTTCAAACTTTATATAGTCTTATTTGCCTTTTTACAATCTTGGAATAGTTGGTGGACCGTTTCGTGGAATTTCTATTTCTTTTCTAAAAGCTGCTGTATAGTGAAAATCTGGTCACTCATCGAGTGAATTCTTCTGAAATCACACCGGTAGTTTCTGATTATTTCCTCACCGTATAATTTCAGTCTCCTTTAGAAAATATTTGATAGCACCTTGTAACAACTTGATAGCAGCGATAGGCCTCGGTAATTGTCGCATCGTGTTCAGTGATCTTTTTTGAATACGGGAAAGTTGACGGAGTTCATTGTTCCACATAATTGTGACGAGCTCATGTAACTTCTCGGTTAATTCATTTCCAGCATATAATATAAGGCTATTCCTGTGGCCTTGTTATTCTTAAATCGATGGATTGTTTCTTTTACTTCCTCGACAGTTCTTCATGAATGGGTAATTGTCATCCATGTCATTAAGTAATTCACTAAAATATCTCCTAATACAAATCATTCATTGATCGAAAGAAGCTCCGCATTATCGTATCTTGATCTGGTCTGGTATCTTTTTCGCATAGCGTTTATCTTTGCATGCATTGCTTTCATTTTTAACGCCGTACGTTCCGCCTTAATTTTAGCGAACTTTTTCCTTTGATATTGTCGTCTAAAACCCGAAAACGTCGGTTGACTTCTTTCGTAAGATCTGATCTTGTATGCGTGATCTCTTCAGTGTTCTCCAGAGCTTGAAGTATTCCTCGTTAGACCAAGGCTTGTAATAGCCTAATTCCGCTGCTTCCTTTACAATACTTCTGCCCGGCTACTTTATCGTGAGGTTCTATCCCATCTAATAGGGCAAACCGGTTATTATTTTCGTCTGGGTATTGGCGCTGGAATTGAGAGTCTGATCAATTATTTTATAGTCACAGTTGATTGAAGCGGTTTCAATGAAGTTGATGAAGCTCTTAATAATATTCAAATTACGAGAGTGGTCCGATAAGTACGTAGCCTCACCGCCAGATGGCGCCATTCGAAATTTCAGCCGGATCGGACTCGTAGTTTTGTTTTGACCGCGTGTGGCGGGAGCGTCCGCGGATTTTAGAAAAATGGAAAAAGAGCAATATCGGCAGGTGATTCGATTCTTGTTTTTGGAAAGGAAATCGCGCAGCGAAATCAAAGAGCATTTGGATGCTGTGTACGGTCACTCTTCTCCTTCGATGACGACCATCAAAAATTGGTTTAACGAGTTTCAACGTGGTCGCACGTCGGTTTTTGATGAGCCACGGTCCAGGTGCCCCGAGGATACCACGGAGGATAACGTCACAAAAATCCACGATCTGGAATTGGCAGACCGCCGATTGAAGGTGCGCAAGATAGCTGAGACAGTAGGCATTTCAAAAGATCGCGTGGGTCATATCCTGCATGAAATTTTGTGCATGAGAAAGCTGTCGGCGCGATGGGTACCGCGTTTGCTCACTCCGGAAAACAAGCGCAACCGTGAGACCACTTCAGAGCAGTGTTTGCTTAAGCGCAATCCGAAGGAGTTTCTGCGTCGTTTCGTGACAGCCGACGAAACATGGATCCACTGGTACACACCAGAGACCAAGGAACAGTCGAAACAGTGGACTTCACCCGGCAAACGTGCTCCAAAGAAGGCGAATACTGTACAATCGGCCGGAAAGGTGATGGCCACGGTTTTCTGGGATTCACATGGTGTGATCCACATCGACTACCTGGAGAAAGGCAAAACGGTCACAGGGCTGTACTATGCCAAATTATTGGGCCGATTCGACGCCGAATTGAAGAAAAAACGGCCCCACTTGGCGAAGAAAAAAGTGCTCTTCCACCATGGTAACGCACCGGCTCACACCTCCGCCCTCGCCACGGCCAAATTGGTCGAATTGGGCTACGAGCTGCTGCCCCATCCACCGTATTCTCCAGATTGTTTCTTCTTATTGTTTCCAAACTTGAAAAAGTCACTCGCCGGGCAGAAATTTCAGTCGAATGAGGAGGCCGCCACGGAGGCAGTTGGAGCATGGCTGGGTCAAGTGTATCGAGCTAAAAGGAGACTTTATCGAAAAATAAATCGCCATTTCTCCCAAATTTTTGTTTTTCTTTTGTAGGCTAAGTGCTTATCGGACCACCCTCGTATATCGCTTTGAGTTTCATACAATAGGAATAGAAATAGGTCAACTAAACAGCATTTGCAGGATGTTTTAGTTGCCTGCGGTAAATGGAAAAGAAGAAGCATGCCTACACTAACAAATCATGTTTCGACGTTTCAACAATGTTGATTACAGCTTCGAATGCAAGTACCGCTCGGGACGGCTAAAAAAATCAAAGACGATGAATTAAAAGCAAGCGCAAGTCAAGCTTAATTTTGATGATTGAGAGTGACTCAACAAGCCGTTTGTGTTTGAAATACTTGAAAATGATCCAAACCACATTGGAGACATTAAAATGCAACTTTTCACTTGCAGCAGATAGTTAAAAGATATCACAAAAATAAAAGAGAAGGTGATATTCTACGACAATCCTGGTTAATCGTTGCCAACGACCATGACATCAACAGGATAGCCGAAGGTCATGGTTGGTCTATGTATATTGCTCTGAGTATTAACTATGATGAACTACTTAAACCTGATGATTCAATTACGGTCGATCGATAATGGTTACAAGTGATTCGTTTGAGCTGTACATTGCAAGAAAAACGACCGGAATAACATGACGACAAGACATGACTCGGCCTCATGTCGAAAAAGTCGTAAAAAAGTATTTGGAAATGCCTAAATGGGACATTCACCTAATTCTCCTGACGTTGCTCTTGCTGGTTACTGGTTGTTCCGTAGAGACAGCTCAATTTGCCAGGTCATCAGTTCATGTCTTTCTCAGAAACTGAATATTGGCTTTAAGCTTGGATCACCTCAAAAGATGATCCAAGGTGGAATTCGTGCAGTTTAAGAGTTGGATAGTCACGGGGAAGGTTAAGAAATATTTTTAACTACTTATTTTTTTTGCGCAACTTGACGCCGTTTAACGTGAGTTTTCGCGCAATTACCTCATACTGGAGACCCGTAAGTCTTAAGTAAGTGCTTAGAAAATTACATTAAAAATTATTATTTTGTTCTTTTTGTTTCGAAGTGATTTCTGATCTAAGTATACAGTTATCTAGGCTTACGAGTAGATTTCCAGAAGACAAGAAACAACTAAGTCTTTTTCTCGTGAAAAAAATAGCTGTGCACCTGTCATTTCTATTTTCCTGTGCTTGTACAATAATATTCAAAGAAAGATTGAATACCGATTTGAAGGTTATTTTCTATCGTTGAACCATAGTCGCGGGAAGAGTATAAAGCCAAATCGTCTGCGTAGAGTGCTGTATCACAGTTGGGAACGCTGGGTATATCAGCAAGAAGAATATTAAAGAGAACTGGGGCCAGAATTGAACCTTGTGGAACTCCGGCTGGGACAGGTTTTGTTGAAGAGTAGGCTCCATTAAGATTAACTTTAAAGATCGATTCAATAAAAAGCTTCAAAAGCCTTTTCAATGTCAAGGAAGACTAAGCCAGTTGACTTTTTAGGGTTAAGCTGACCCTTAACAGTCTTAACAATTTTAAGTATTTGATGCGAAGTGCTGTGATTTTTAATGAAACCTAGCTGTTCAGCAGGAAGAGTGTTCGTAAATGCTAAGTACATCAAGTCACTTGTTGGCAACTCTTTTATCACTTGACAGTTTATGCTGTCCAGATCAGGAGAATTATGATTTTTAAGGTCCGAAACTATGAATTTTATATCCTCAAGAGCTATGAACACGTTAGAGGGAAGGGAAGTAGGTGAATTGTTCAAAAGAGATATTTCGTTTTCAACCTCAGACTCAAAAGAAGATAAATAATTATTTGACGTAGTATAATTTTTTTGGGAATGTAGTTGCTAACATTTCTGCTTTGTCTTTTTAAGTTGATATTAATGACCAGTTTACTTTGAAGTTTGGACAATAATGATTTTCTTACGCATTATTTTAGCTACATTCCAAAAAGGCCTATAGCTGGAGTCGAGCAATCTTAATTTATTTTTCCGTTGAGTGATTTGTACCACTGCCAGAGCTTTCTGTAACGGTTTCTTATCTTTATTAAGTTAACTATTTCTCGAGGTAGGGTAGATGCTCTTTTAGGAGATGATTTTAAGGGAACAGCAGCACGACTGCTTTCAAATAATTTGCTATAAAATGTTTCAACTTAATAGGCATTTTCTTGACTGTTATTCACATCAGAGAGGTTTTTTGAGCAGGTACGTTGCTGCGGAGATGGTATCTAAACACGTCCCAGTTTGCATTTCTATAGTCTAAGTATTGCACATTGTTTATATGAGGACTAAGTAAAATATCACAGCTAACAGGAAGATGATCGAAACATTGTGTACAAGAGAAATTTTAAACGAATTAGGAGTGGTGGTTAGGAATAAGTCAAGTGTCGATGGAGACTACCTACTGCAAGCAGGGAAGATGGGTGCATTAATATAAAGTTATGCCTTAAGCATAAGTTATATAATGTGTTTTCCCAAAGGTTTGCCCTTAAACACCCCCAACTACGATGTCGGCAGTTGAGGTCACCTCCTATCACATCCATCCTGCAACATTATCACAGCTTTAATAATCTTGTAAGGTAATTTTTCAAGGATTCAATTTTATGTGCATTGCATTGACAAAAATTTAAAAATGGACCGGCGTGATTGAATGGTTTAAAGGCTTTAGAAAAAATAGCAGTTTTTTTTTTTAATTTTGTTTTTGTAAATTGTTTCAACTTTGATTGTCCAATTTTTTTTAAATGTATTTATTGTTCTACTGCCTCAAGTAATGAAAAATTTTAAAAATAAGTAATGCGCTTTTTTTGGCGTTGGGTGTAAGCACTAAAAGTTTTGTTCTACTACGAATATATAATAAGAGCTAACAACTAAAAACGTTCCTTAAATGATTAAGCTAGTTATGAAAAGGAATATGAAAGTTACTTGAAACTTACATGACTTGGCTTCCGATCACGTTCTAATTTCTACTATTCCCATTAGGATATGAAGGATGTGAACTTAGAAATAACATGCTTATGCAATTAATCACTCGTCCAACCACCGCACAAGGTGTAAGAGTTTTCTATTATAATTCAGAAAGTTCTTAAATCTCTCAAATATCGGTGGCTGGGAGTAAGTTCCTTCCAGAGATTTACGAAAGGAAGAAAGGGCATTACGTATTCGTAATAGGCACAGCAGACAGGACACGATGAAGTAAATATGTACATTAGTTATTGACAAACCCATGGACCTTAAACACGCGAAATGACAGAAAATATAAAATAATAAATGCAATACTCTACGTGCCCAGCCGTTTGTTCTGGAACAAAAAAAAACCTGAAGCGTCCAATTTGCCCACAGGAAAAATCAAGAACAGAAAACGAAAAATAAAATAAACACGAAAACAAACAAAATATAAACAGGCAAGACGGGGGCGAAAGCGTTGAAAATCAATATTCGCTCCCTAGTTTTCAGCAAGAAACAAAATCCAATATCTCTGTGGGAACTGTGTTCCGACTCACAGATATAATCCTAAAACCTACGCTCGGTCGTCATTGGTCTCTTATCAAAGGTATTTACACTTCCAAAACGTACAATCGTAATTCCTTCACGGGCTTTCCGTGGTATATAATTCTTGTGTAGTGTTTAAGTACAAAATAGGACCAAGTATCCTAACAGCTAATGGAAGGAGGAATCAAAGCGGGGAAGAGAAAAGGGTAGTTTTCATTTAAGTTTGACGACATGGAAAAGGATACATTGAGGCCATTCATGGCTTGGCTTGGTTGATGTGATTTCATTGTATTTTGGTGGGGTGTAGGATATAAGGAAGTTTGGGAAATTGGTCGTCCCAAACAGTTAAAAGACGTAAACAGAAATTGATTTAGACATGGGGTTGGCAGATGATAGTTATAAAAAGTTTTATGTCAAAAATATAATTACAGCATTCTCAGAAAATAGGCCCGAGGCAAGGCACGAAAATCAGTCGCACTTTAATATAAGATTTATAAATAACTTTTAAGCGTCTGTAGTCTCGTGTTGGAATTTAATTATTTCTTGAGAATTATACATACATCTTGCCTTAATCGGGGAAGTGTCGGGTGGGCGATTGGATGATCGTCTTAATGTTGGGCAACACTAAATGTACATTATTGACACAATGTAGTGGAATTATTATATATCCTGGTAAAATTAATAGATCGAGGGCAAGTATACCTCAATTATCACTTGACAAATCTAAGGATGAAAAGGAAGGACAGGATCTTCGGAGCAAAGGACAAAGTTCAAATTATTACTACATCCTTCCTGAGATATTAAGGAAGCCTTTTTCTATGAACCAACGTGTACGTATATGTATAATATAATGCACATAATATTGTACTTTGATTAACCTGGTCAGCGGTAGTTTAGACCCCATTACAATAACCAAGGGTCATCCAACAAGGAGTGTCATTTCAAATCAATAGAAAAATGCAGTTTTTTTGCAAGAAGAACGGCATTTTATTTATAACATAGTCAAATGTCATTAAATCGTACAATCTCAGCTAATTTAAGTTTTCATTTTGAGAAATAAATTTCTTTCGTAGAATAAAGCTATAGCTTCAACCGTTGTATGACATGTGGCTACAGCTTGTTTATAATAAACGTCGCCCACGCCCATAGTACCAATTTCATGTCACAGAACATCACCCGGTATCGTAAGCGTAATCCAGTCAACAGTCGCACCAAAAAGCTATTAATTTAAAATGATCATAAAAAACTATATTGTTTAAAGCACTGTTCATCTTTAGCCACTGTTTTTCCCATATTTCCCTACAGAAAGGAGGGAAGCAACCCTTAATGGAATCACACCCGCTCCAGCTTACCCTGATGATCTGGACCGTTTGGGATATGGTTAGGAAAAAGCTAAAAGAAACGCAGAAATTCTAATAATGGCCGGAAAGAAAGCAGGTTTAGAAGTTTAGTAAGAACCAAATATATGGTTACTGACCCAGTTGGATCGACACAAACCAGACTGTACTCGATAAACGTTCTCAAAAGTGGTTAAATTCAAAAAGAGAACCGATGAAGGAACTCAAGTAAATTCTTTTGTCCCGTAATGTCGTTTCTCTGACTAAAAAAGAGGGAGGCATGACGAGGAATTTTATTCAGTCTGAGTAACAAAATCAAGAAGACGAAGATAGGCAGTACACGTAGAACGAATGGACAATGGGTGAACGGCCCACTTATGAGTGGAAAACCTGAGAAAAAGACCTCCGGGAAGGGCGCATCATAGATGAAAAGGCAATATAAGGATGGACCTATAGGAAATGGAACAGAACAGCCTAACATGGAAGCAACATACTCATGGCATGATGGTCGTGATTACAGTAGTCGAAATCTGAAATATGTGGTAATTCAACCATTGCGTTTTAAAGGATTTTTTTGTTCAACGACACTAGGGTTCATAGATGATAGTTGATTACCAAGTGTTCGCTTAAGTTAGTTCTAGAAGCATTAAATTTCACTCTATTGCTTATACATTAATAATGGTATGGTGCCGAGGTTGAAATTTAATGTGCTTCCTTCTTCTACAACCGTCTTGTAAGGAACATTAAATCAGCGAGGATTAGAAAGTAGCAAATAAGAAGTATTTTATAAAAAAAGAGAAAAAATATCGGTCACAGAACAGAGCCTTGGGGAATGCCAACAGTCATTTGGTTAATATCAGATTTAAAGCCATCCAAAACGACTTGAATTGTAAGGCCCGAAAGGTAGTTACTAATTCTTGGAAGCATACTGTGGAAATTGAAGACGGGACATACGTTTTCATGTTCTTTACGAATAACCAAAAGTTTTTGGACTTTTTCCCTCAACTTTTGATTTTAGGAGAATTTCACACAGTGCATTGCAGTCTTTTTTGAATCGGTTAAACTTATTCCGCTTTTTCTCAAAGGGGTTGGCTTTTTTAAACCGCCAACTCAACTTTCTTAAGAGTTTTTGGCAGCTCAAGCCATACAACGCAATTGTTTTGGGATTGTTATTACATGAGCACTCAGACACAAATACTGGTCCATTGTACTGCCTGGCAGACAGCTCATCTAGAGCCAGGGTCAAGCTTCTTTTTATTCACTCATGTTGTGTGCGATTTGATTTTTCACATAAGTGAAGGGCACTTAAAGCTTAATGTGGATTCCGAACGGCGAGAGCCGAGAAGCTTTTTCAAGGCAAGTGTACAACGGGGGTTGTGCCAGTACCCCGCCTAGTAAAATAAATAAACATTCGATGGCGTTGGTGTTATCGGAATCCCATCTCGCTCGTTTCAGGATTATGCTATCCATTCCATGAGGAATATACAAAGCAGAATAGTATTTCTCATCACTATCGTGGAAGCATAGTGACCAGTTTGGGTTCCTAAAGAAGTTGAACATTCCGCTCAAAATGGCTTTCTCGTATAGCCATACTGTGTGTATAAGAATTTGTTTCCTAACTGAGGAAGTGGGCACGAGGAATAAACTGATACACAGTATTCTATAGAGCCAAGAGGTGGCAATATGTCTATGTCAGCGTGAGAGGTGAGAAACAAGTCCAAGATTCAAAGCAGATGAATTGCAATATCAGGTATTCGTATAGGCTCAGTTACTTTCCTTCGGGTTTTGTCCGTCCTGGATGTAGAAACCAGTTAGTATTGTGTACGTTGAAATCGCCCGCAATAACAAGAAAACAGAAATACAATTTTGTAATGGAGTGGGATAGCGAGTCGAACTACTTATAAGTTAAGTTGTTAGTCAGGTTTGGCCTTCTATCAATAAAACAGTATAATTCACTATTGTTTTGCGGTCTGGAGCATGGAGTTAAGGCGATGAAATTAAATTTCGGATTGGACTAATGGTTGTATTGTGGTTGGATCATTACGAACGTAAAGGGCGAGACAACGATATGGAAAGAGTAGTGGCATTATATGTAGATCTGAGCAGGCTTAAATCGGATAAGTCGATACCCTCACTCATGCGAGTTTCGCTTAGTGCTAAAACAGCTGGTTTGTGGGGTGTAAGGTGGACGTACACAGCATACATACACTGAAAATTACCTAATGACAGCTGTTTTATTGTTTTATTGAAAAAGAACATACATATACATATGTACTATTTACGCCACCTCCGGTGAGACGTAACAGGTCAATTCAAGATCCCAAAAGGTTCTTGGCTGTGACTTATTTGGCTAAATTACCAACCTTCAATTTAAACTTTTTTTTTTTTTAAAGCATACCCGTAAGCTATCACATAAGAAGTATAACCTTTTAAGTTGTTAAGCAAATATGCATGACAGTGTAGCCTAAGAACAAGGACCAATTAAATAGGTTAAAATGAAATGAAAACAGATAATTTATAATAAATTAAAAAAAAAAAATACCCAGATGCTCCTAAAATTATCCTAAAGAGTCCTAAAATTTTGCCTAAGTTGCCCCTTTAAATTGACGATCTATGAGATCTTCCCGTTTTACCTGGGAGCGGGTTCCATAGTCTTACGCACAAATTAAAAACTGTTTTTTTACCACCTACAATTTACATACAATTTGGTTATATAAATGTTCTACTTCTCTTAGACGTAACAAACCGAACTCTTTAATAAATTTTTTTTTTTTTGTTTTTTTTTTTTTTTTACAATAAATATAAATATACATATATACTGATAAATAACAAAAAAGAAAAAAAACAAAAACACTGCAATCTATAGTTCATTAAGAGCTAGAAGCGAAAGCAGGTGAAAAATTAAATTAAATTAGGATACAAAATACAAGATACAAAATACAAGATACAAAAATATTGATAAGAGGGGTCAACAAAATACTATAATAAACGTTAAAGGGATTTGTTAGACCAATACACAAGGTAAGTCGAGAATTTCTTTGTAATTAAAATTAAAAAGCCATGATTTAATTTTTTTTTGGAAAATGGATCCATTTCGAATACATCGTATGTAATAAGGTAGCTTATTGAAAAGTCGTGGAGCGCTTACAGAAAAGAAATGAGAAAATATATGCAGATTGTGGTGCGGAACTTGGACAAGATTCTGTTCATTTATTCTGAGTTGATAGTTGGAAGAGCTTCTGTTTAGTAGATATCCAGATCTCGCGAAATTTATCTTTAAAACTTTATAACAATATAAATGTTTAAGTGGTAAAATATTAAGATTCTTGAAAAGTACAAAGCTACCATATTGACGATTTTTATTACAAATTAAACGAATAATATGTTTTTGTGACACTAGTAGAGGGTATATTTTATTATAGTGAGTACCACCACAGCAAACAATTCCATATTCAAGCTTACAGTGAACTAATCCATAATAGATTGCCTTTAGAAGATCAAATCCGCAATAAGATTTTAAAAAGAAGAGTTGTCTAGTAGCTGCCAAAAGGTATTTTTTTAGTGCATTTGTATGTTCATACCAATTTAACTTCCAGTCGAGCATAACTCCGAGATATTTAAAATGATCAACGTTCTCAATATAGAAACATTTTTCAGAGCAAGGGTGTTCAGGGAAAAATGTCTGAGCGCTAGATTCAGATCTACAAATAGTTTTACTGTGTCTAAAACGTTTGCATTTCGCACAGTGGAAAAGAAAGGATCCATAATCCACTGTCTTGCCGCTGGAACTAAAATACATGATTTTTGTTTTGTCACTGATTACCATTTTATGTATTTTAAACCAGTGACTAATCAATTCAAGGTCATGATTAATGGCCACAGAAAGATTCAAAGGGGAATCATCAGTAAAAGCACATGCCATATCGTCTGCAAAGGCTGTTATTTTGCTACAATATTTTTGTAAAAAGAGCGAATTAATAAATACTAAGAAAAGTAATGGACCAAGAACAGAACCCTGAGGAACACCCATAGAAACTATACTATTCGAACTTAATACGCCATCAATTTTGACTTTTTGAGTTCTGTTAGAAAGGTACGAACCAAGCCAACTAAGAAAACTACCTCTAAATCCGCACCTATGTAATTTGTTCAAAAGTATTTTATGATCTACCGTGTCAAAGGCTTTGGTAATGTCAATAAAGAGTGCAGCGGTATGCTTCCTATCATTTAACCCTTTATATATATTTGAACAAAAGTTTAAAAGGGCACTTTCTGTAGAACAGCCTGAGCGAAAACCATATTGACATTCACTAAAAAATTTATTTTTTTCTAAGAACTTGATCATTCTCATCTTTATAGCTTTTTCAAAGATTTTTGAGAAAACTGACAGCAAAGAAATAGGCCTATAATTATTGATATCAGCCTTATTTCCTTTTTTAAACAAAGGTATCACTTCAGTAATTTTCAAGTAATCGGGAAAAATACCACATGAAACACTTTTGTTATATATAAAACATAAAATATCACAGATATTTAGTGCTATTTTCTTAACGAAGATACTAGAAAAATCGTCAGTAGGTTTCGAATTTGAATTTTTAAGAGATCGAATAATCTTGTATAATTCAAAAGACGTTATGGGCTCAAAAAAGAAACTCTGCGGACATGACACTTCACTAGATAAACAGATACAATCACAGTCAGAATCACAAGTATTGGAGACAACCTTAGAACCTATAGATGAAAAAAAGTTATTGAATTTATTTACTAAAACTTTGGTGTCAGATATCACAGCATTGTCTACATTCAGATTCTTAATTTGGATCTGTTGACTAGATTTATTTAATATTGTACGTACTTACCCCCATTCCTTTTTAGAGCCACCTTTGACCTCACCAAATGACCAAATGTGTGGCCATATTTTACTCTGTTTGATTCTGTAAAAGTAGATTGGTATCCTAAGCTTAAGGAGGCTTGCCAAACAGGGTTAGGCGAAAAACGAGATTTGATCCTATCGCAAATCTATTCTAATCTAATAATAATGTAATCTTGTTAGCATGCGTGAACTGTGGCTATTGAAAAAGCCGAAAACTGGAAGAATGTACGTTAAAATAGGGATCAGTAGCGGCTTGACATCTCATTTTAACTGAGAGACAATTTTCAGAGTACATACATACGTAGATGCCCTAAACTCTATCTGTCAAGTTGATAGTGTGACCACCTCACGTAAACTCTTGATTAAAGGTAACTCTAAGGTTTTTAATAGTCAATGTTGCTTCCCTTGGCTTGAATTGATTGGTAGTTACTTAAGTCTGAGGTAAGTCATATGACAATAGCTTGGCTTTTGCTGGAGTTTGTTTTTAGATGACAATCGTGCAAGGGCCAGGAAATCCTCATCCAACCTTGTAGAAGCATCTACCTTTTGGTGAAATGGTCAGATGATACGAGTATATCCTTTAACGTCGTTTGCGTACATATATATGTATGTGCCTTAAACTGTTTGAGAATGTTAGGAATGTCGTCACTGAACAGCGAAAACAGAAGGGCTAGCTCTATGAGAAGAGATAGCTCAGGGATAGGTAAGGTGGCAATATTTTAGCTGACCTTGGCGACTAAACATGAGCTATAACCTTCACATCACATTCAATCTGTCCTAAAAGTTTATAAATTTATTATTTATATTAAATTTATAGATTCACTAAAGCTTTACGAGAAGGCGCTTGGCAATGGTTAAAATCAGCACAAACTTTACGAAATGTCTTCTAAATATTTCCCACAATTAACACTGTTTCAACACACCGTGCGATTATATATCTTTTCATATTTAACAATTAATTACTCATAGTTCAACAACGGTGCGTAAATTAAAATGACACCTTTTATTGGGGTGCCCTTAATATATCACTTCATTTTATTGGGACAGTTATTAACATAAGGTTAATGAGAGCTGGAAATGATGCCAATATCCCTACCAATAGTTAACTACAATGTATTTGAAGTCCACTTAGTTTCCGTCCTAAGTTTCTGGATATTGTGCTTAATTTACTACAAAAGGGTAAACGGAGCTGCACATAAGAACCATTCAAATTAATCTAATGCGTGACAAAGGCGGCTTAGATAGAAATGAACGTGAGTGTGTTAAGTCCTGCATATATTCCCCTCATGCGAGGAATTCAGGAAATCATTACCAGGACCGAGGCAACAAAGGTAAATTCCTTCATTAAATTCTGATCCTCCTTAATGACTTTCTTATCGATTAAAGTGATTTGGCATCAGCTTATAAATGGCAAGGGCAGCATACAATACAAAAACTTTGGACAGATTCGATTCAAATATTCGGCATCAGGCAACTGCACACACACAGCATAGAGTATATAGCTGCTACAGTACAAAACAACGTTCGAAAAATCACGTACACCCGGTCCCCCTGGGTAACATTCCTGCCAGAAGTTACTTCCTATATTAGACATACCCTAGCATGTGTATGTATATAACCTTACTCTATGACCAAATCCTCTTACCACAAATAAGAAACTCATCGCAGGAGTCGGAACAAAAACACAGGACTCGTCTACAGCAAGAACCCTAATTTTATTTAACATACTCGCATACATTATAATAATTGAACACCATGGATGATTTTGTAGACATGGCATGGAACGCCCGCCCTTCAAGGCATACTCCGGTTCTAAAGAGGAAAAGTGGGATGACAGCAAGAAGTAGATAAAAGCATAGGAGCCACATCGACGAGACCCTCAAATGCTTTTAGTTATGTCTTTTTTACGACGTTGACGTAGGAAGTCTCAACATGTCATCCTGAATTGGGTTCTCTTTTTCTAAACAACTTTTGTGCATGATGTTGCGTGGAGTAGATAATGAGAAAAATTTCATGACATCCAGGTGTTCATCATTGCCGAGTGGGGATGTTACGAGCACATTTTTTTTTAACAAAGTAATCGTAAACCAGCAAGTGCATTAAAAGTCTACTCAATATGAGTCGAAAAGACAATTAAGCTGCCAAGTCATGGATGATATAAGTGACATGTGACGATTTGTCCCAAAGTCGGAATGTTGCCTGCAACTTTACCGTACCGGAAGCTCAAGCCTCTTTTACATATTTTTTCGTTTACTGACAAAACCTCAAACCGAGGGCGAAAGCGAAAAGAAGGTAAATTAATTACGTAGCAAATGGAAAGGGATCATGTGAAGAACATGTACAAGTGTAAGAGAAGCTTTGAATTTTCGCTGCTAATCAATGACTGTAAAATGAAGCTTTCTCGTTATAAATAGTTAAAACACATAGCACAACTCACCTAATTTTTAAAGACTTCTTTTGAAGTAATTGGTGCAGGTTCAAGAGTATATGCTATTATGGTGTTTGTTACACAACCGGGACGGGTTTGTGTCGATGATGTTCGTCCACTACTCTCCGGGGGTGGTTGTCCTAGATAGGATTTGAGAAAATCGACTGAATTTGCGTTGGTTGTAGTTCACAGTCACTCTTATGTTTCCATGTCATTAAGGTGTAGTATTGGAAATGCAATTATATGAATTATATTGGAAATGTTGACATTGTTATCCGATTTGGATATTTGGACTGTTTTTCACAGATATAGAAGTTAGACGATTTTAGGTGTTTTGGTGTGTTTGGCGGTTTTTGGCTTTTGAAAGAATCGATCATGCGATATGGATTAAATTTTGTGTGAAAAAAAAATAATTCGCTCTAACGTTCTGACTGTGGCATTTGACGAGTCTACTCCGAACAAAAAGATCTATTACTAAGTGGTACAAAGCTGTTCACAGAAGGGCAAGAAGATGTTAATAACGATGCCTGCCTTGAACGCCCCAGATCGTTAGCAAATGATTTTCATCCTTAAAGCAGTAAGGCAAATAAGATCGAAAAAAAACATGCCAAGTTCAGTGAAATGTGCAAGTTTTTCTCACTATTTTCTTTGATTGCATCGGAGTAATTCATCTTGAGTTCTTCTTAAAAGGTCATATGGTCAATAAGGATTATTACCTTCAAGTAAAACGTCCGGATTTCGTGGGAAAAATTTGCATCACCATCGTTGCTTGTGCATTAAATTAGGCCTAAAATGATATTGTAATCATGCCGCACCCACCGTATTCTCCGCAATTTGGCCCTTGCAACGTTTTTCTCTTCTCAAAACTGAAAAGACGCATGAAAGGAAGGAGAGTTACTTCGATTGAGAAGAAGAAGAAGCATCGCTTGAAGAGCTCAAGGCTATACCAAAAAGCCCACGTCAGAAGTGCGTCAAGGATTAGAAAAGGCACTAGCGTTTGTGTGTTATATCTAATGGGGATTAATTTGCAGGGGACAACATGGGTTTTGATGAATAAATAAATATTTTTGAGGAAAATAAAAAGTCACCTTATTTTTTGAACAAACTTCGTATAATGAGAGTCCGAATTTTATAATAAACAATTCTTGTACTTGCAGCAAATTCTAACACTTAAAAAGTTCGAAGGATGACATATTGGTGATGCCACTAATGACAAATTCATTTGATATTTGAGAAGCACCAACCTTCAAACAATGCGAGTCAAAATTGTATGATCTGACATCAAGGCAGAGTAAAATGGAAAAATCTGGATTTCGTTTCAGGGGAAAAAAAAAAACTGTCCAAACAAAGTTACAGCGTGACAAGTATCATTCGAGCTCTACCCCATCCAGACAATTAAAAAATGGTTTGCCGGTTGTAAGCGCGGCTGTACAAACACCGATGATGTTGGCCGAAAATCGGCAGTTATTTGAGATATTTGAGATGAGGAAGCTTTGTTCAAAATGGGATCCGCATTTACTCACAGTCGATTAAAAATTAACAACGCGGCGATGATTCAGAGCGCTGTTTGGAGATGTTTCAGCGAAGAATGTGTTTATGTGGTATGGATGAGACATAGATCCATCACTACACTCCACAGTCAACTCTGCAGACAGACCGTCCAAAGCGACTATAAGCGTCAATGTTAGTTGGTAAGGTATTTCACGATGGGCACGATATTTTATTCACCGATTACCTTGAGAGGAAATAGCGATTATTATATGTCGTTATTGATATTGCGTTCGATAGATAAAATTGCGGAAAAAACGACCGAATCGCACTTTGAATTGCTTTTCCATCAACCGTATTTTTCGGATCTAGCTCCCAGGAGAACTGAAGAATGAAGAAGTGAGAAAGAAATGGCGAAACTGAAGTGTATTTTGAAGTCAGAAATAAATCGTTTTACAAAATGTGAAATGAATGTATCATTCTTGAAAGAGGCTTTATTGACATCCTGTTTCCCTTTTGTCAGTTTTTTCAACAGTTTTTTAAAACGCGGAATACTATCTAGACAAGACTTTTTTGTGCCTCTCAGTTTGGCTTTACAAATGGTAGATCTACCGAAAGAGCTTTAAAAATATGTTCAAATATTGTAAGTTCAATTCAGTAAGTTATTCAAATATCGGTTTTCCTCAAGGTTCTTTATTAAACCTGATATTATTTCTGATAAATTTAAATTTCTTTACGAAGAAGGAACTATTCAAAACAATTCTTTCGTCCTGCAAATCAAAATCGATGGGCGTAGATGGGAGGACAATATAATGAGAGACCTATAGGGTTTTCCAAAAAGGACTTGACAACTTTTTTTTTAAATAAAACGCAAACCATTTGAGATATTTCAAAAGCTTTATTATCGGCTTGTAGTACAATCAAAACATTTATGAATGGAACTCGACTTCGTTCATATGGCCACCGCGAGCACATTTGCAGTGGTCGATTCGTTGGACCCAATTTTCGATGACTTGGCCACACATTTCGGCCGAAACGGCCGCTATTTCGCGTTCAATGTTGGCTCTAAGCTCTTCCAACGTCGTCGGCTTGTTGGCATAAACCAATGACTTAACGTAACCCCAAAGAAAATAGTCTAGAGGCGTTAAATCGCACGAACAGGCGGCCAATCGACTGGCCCATTTCTTGAGATAACACGCTCATCAAACGTACTCTTCAATAAGTCGATTGTAACGTGTGCTGTGTGGCTTATGGCACCATCCTGTTGAAACCACATGTCGTCCAGGTTCATATCTTTCAATTCGGGCCAAAAATAATGGGTAATCGTGGCGCGATGACGCTGGCCATTCACAGTAACGTGACGATCGTTATCGTCGACGAAAAAATATGGCCCAATAACGCCGCTGGCATTCAAACCGCACCAAACAGTTATTTTTTGTGGATGAAGTGGTGATTCATGAAGCACATGTGGATTTTCACCCGACCAATAACGCATATTTTGCTTATTGACGAACCCATCGAGCCAAAAATTAGCTTCGTCACTGAAGATGATTTTGCGATGAAATTCATCATCTTGGACACTTCGACCAACCCGTTGTCTCATTGACACGGCAACATCACACAACGCATATGTAGACTCAAATTTTTGCACTAAGCTTGTTATTGCCTGTCTACTAAGGCGAGAATTACGATCGAAAATTGGAGTTGGTCACCGACTCCGAATTTCGGTAGAAAATTTTTATAATTTGCAGACGTTTCTCGTTCGTGTACTTTACCATGATGAAAATGTTGAGTTTACTGAATAAATTGACAATAACAGTTCGATGATTAGTGAAAGGGTGCGTTCACAATTTAAATATAAAACTGTCAAGTCCCCATTGGAAAACCCTTTAGAAGAAATGGATTCAAACAGCGAACATGGACGGAATGCACTCAAGACAGGAAGGCTAAGGCATTGCATCTGTAACTGTCTTCCATGGTGATCTTGGTGATCTTATACCCATTATTTTTGGATTCTAAAATATATAGGCATTATGACTTTGGAATGTATTCCACGTTCTAAGTTAATCTACGACTTTAACATGTTCTGTGCAATATTCCGCAACGTAAAGCAATTAATTAACGTTCTTCGCTGCGAGAGTGTTAGGTTTTAGTTTAAATTTAGAAGGGGAGGAGTGACCGAATTCCACGATAAATTTTTTTTTTTTAAATTTGTGTATTTGGGGTAGGGTGTGAAAGGCTCAGACGTCAATCACGCGGATTGTTTCATCTTCATCTTCTTTCTGGCACTGTGTATCGATCGTAAAATTTGTATGGTAGAGGCTAATACCCTATTCCATCGGAACTTTCATCTATATTAGGATAGGGGGAAAGTTATTGGTGAGAAGCTTCAATCCGACGAAGCCAAGAATCCGAGACCTTCAATCTATTAACTGTTGAAAAATTCATCCTATTCCTCTTAACTGTGCGAATTGAACAAACAAGGTCGTTGATTTACCCACAGACCTGTTAATTTTAATATGTTGGCACACTCTAAGTACTTGATGGGATGTACCTACTATGATTTCTTCTAAAACCAAATTGCTCATTTTGTACAATACAATAGTATATTATTTTCTTCAATAATTGTGGCTAATTTTGCTTTTATCATTTTCTCGAACACTTTACTAATACTAGTTAACAGACTAATCGGTCTGTAACTGTTTGGTTTGTTAGGTGGCTTTCCTGGTTTAGGAATAGGTATTACCTTAGCTATTTTCCATTTTTATTTCAAAGAAATCGTAAAAAAGTATTGCCTAACATTCGCTCTTCTTGTTTTTGGTCCCAGTTTTTGGTGTTTTAATGAGAATGGAAGTGCTGTTTAGCCAGGCCATATGCCATCGAATAGAACAAGTGATATTACGAATGGGCAATGTCTGGTGAATACCGTGGGTAGGACTTCCTACCATTTCCAAAGCCGCTCTTAGTCCAAGATCCTCCCCCAAAGGGTCTTTTTACACTATTCCGTTTCAGATCAGGAATATCAATGAGTTGAGTTGGTCGCTATCAGGTTGCCATATGTAGTAATGAATTGCTGCTAAACAGCAAAATGCCGTCGCCTTGAAAGGTGAAAGGGGCCACACTCTTCTTCACGCCATGAAAGCTCCATTCGGACTCCGGTCAAAACCGAATAGTGTGGAAAGAGGTTATCGTACAATATTCATCACTAATCACGATCGGTACGAAAAACCTTTCCTTCTCTGCCTTTGAAGCAGCAGTTAACATGTGAGTAAATGTCTGTTGGCTTTAAGGACCTAATGTCCGTGCTTCTGAATCATTCATAACTCCTTCCAATATTTCCAAACTGCTGTGTTATCTACAAATAATGGCAGTGTAAGTTCAGCTAGGGTCTATCATGAGCCTTCATGAAGTAATGCCTCCACTTCCTTGTGTTCAAACGATTTCTGTGCGCCAGAACGTTTTTTATGTTAAACTCACAAAATCAAAGAATGCTCATCGTAGGGCTCAACAAAAATACTGCAAATACCCTTTTCTTGGCGAAAAATTCGACATATTTATGGTAAAAAAGGTGCTTACATTTCGACGAATCACCATAAATTTAAGTTCAGGTTTAGCCACTTTTAGATGGGTTACCATCTTAATTTACGATACATGTATAATACATGGTTATGATAACGTCATCTATTGAAAACTTATTCAAGGTCCCAATATAATTTTCGTTATAGTTCACCTCTTACATTAAGAAATCTTGCTTTACTGTCACCTCCGAAAGGACACTTATAGTTCACCTAATACAGGTTTTGTTTCAATAAGGACATGACAATTTTTTATTCAAATAAAACGAAAAGGAATATGTCTCGTGCAAATGTTTGATTTAAGCATGGATTTTGATCACGTTCATATTACAACCATGACAACCATGAGCATGTTTGCAGAGATCGACTCTTTCGATTAAATTTTTCATCACTTTCTCACATATCGATGGCCCGTTGGTAATTTCTTGTTCGATATTATTCCTTAGCTCCTCTTACGTTGCCGTCTTCTTAGTATAAGCCAACAATTTCAGGTTAGCCTTTACAAATAATTCCCGATGCGTTAAATCAAGGTGGCCATTCGACTGAAACATTTCTCGCACGATTACCGAATTTCCTCATCAATAGTTTGACCATCTGTGTGGCATATGGCACCATTTAGTTGAAATCAATATCACTGATGTCAAGACCATTCAATAATGAACTTCTTTGACCGTAACATGGTGATCATTTTTATCGACGATAAATCACTTGGTCAATTTGGACGTACACAATGGTATCTCTGGAGGCGCCTATGTGTTTGTTGCTAACCAATAACGCACATTTTCCTTATTAAAAAGCCATTAATGAGCCTCATCGCTGAAGATGATTTTCCGACGAAATTCAGGATTTTCTTACAATTATTAAAGAGTTTCGACTCATCATATGATCAAGAGGCTTTGGTTTTTGAGTTCATTGAATTTGTAAGGCTGTTGGTCAAAATTCGCCTCAATGTGAACTGAGAGATTCTCAATTCCTGTGAACGAATTGATTGATTTTGGCCCGTTTTGAATTGAACTTCCTATGTCTGCGATATTTTCAGTCCTTCCATGGGTGCATTGTCTTTAATAGTGAATAGGTTGGCTCGAATTTATCCACTATAGCACGCACAGCCAATCAATTGGGACTATTACTACCACTGAAAATGAGGGTAAACGCACTGAAAGTTGCGACCACTGACCCAGATATTTGTTAATCGGTTTTATAGAACTCTATCTTTAACCAGTTAAGAAATAAAACTATTAATGAGGCTTTAACAACTGAATTTGGACAGTAGGACAGCCATTGTCGTGTTGTGAATACGGAGAAAAACATTGACATGGAAAAAGTTCACTGAACGAGGAAAACCAATAGTTCCTAGCTGCGATGTATTATCATAGCTGACCAATTATCGATTGTCTTGTTTTTGATTATAGGTCAAATACACCATAATTATTTCCCCCCATTAATCATTCGAAACTATCGAAAAACTAAAAGCCAATATGATCACCAAGCCTTTGCGTGTCACCCCTCTAAAATTTTGACTTCAACGTACGACTTTTCTTCTTAAATTCTTTGACCTGCCCCGATTGGCTTTTTATCTTATCTCCAAAGCTCATATGGCATATCTGTAAAAATAATATATTCAATCTACGGAAAAATTAAGACAAGAACTGCGTAGAGAACTCTCAGAAATATGAAGCAGAACTTTTAGTTGAATAGCCGAGAGTAACTTTTCAGTTTTAGCTTAATGAGTGCTTCATATTCCCCCAACTTATCTAATTAGAATTGGTACTTTCCAACAATTGAAGTGATTTTATCTTTATGCTCTGTATATACTGTGGGTAGAGTGCTTATCAGAAAGAAAGTGCTTCCGCAAGCAGGCACAACTAGGAGTAGATTTATGTTACTATTCGCCTGATTCAAGCTGTGCATGGTACGAGATCCATTTGTTTTCTCTCTATTTCTGGTGATGGATCTCTGGCTTTAGGGGTTTATCTAAAGCCACTTAACTTAATTTGTACCCACATACTCAGGAAATGACTGGCTGCAAAGCAACATCGATTTCATCAATTGCCAGTCATGCTGCTCCATTGCAACTTGGATCATCACATCCTGACAGGACTACTTTACGTGCAGGGGTGCATTCAACGAAAGTGCCTGTCTTTCTACACACTGTTTGCACTTAAACCTATTGTCTATTGTTCCATCGTATATTTCCGGCTTTACTGTGTTCTGCAGACGTGTCTCCCAACCGCACATTCAATTGAATCCCATTATCCACAGCTTTGAGCCAGATATAAAACAAAGAAGATTAAATCCCATCTCATCGTGTTATCGACTCACGACTCGACAGAACTCCCGTACAGGTTGCGGTGTTAGAAGACTCTTTCTGCTCGCTATCCTGCGCGGGTCGTAAAAAACACACGACAAAGAATGCACCAGTGGTGAAAGATAATTGATTTTATTGCTTGTATCCGACGTACATATATCCTTCAATCCCGCCCACAGCACGCGTTAATTAAAATCTACTTTCGGTGATATTGGGTTTTTCGGTCAGCCTAACTTAGGAGCTTCCAAAGTCGAATCAGGCCATCAAAGGCTATCCTTTGTGCTACTGGGATTATGCCTTTACATTATCCTGCCTTCGAGCGCGGGTTGGCGTTTAATTATTTAGAGTAAATCTGAACGCGCCACGTACTTTCCATTACGCAAATTGCAAATTTACTTAATATCTATCCTTCCCCGGATCCCACGGAAGCGTCAATGCGATGGAGTTGTATGCTTTTCATTCATCTACATACATATGTAGATTATGTACCTACAGATAGGTATACTTTAAACGTAAAGAACGAACAGTGCCCTGATTCCGACTTACATACATATTGTACGTGTATACATTAAGGACGAGGGCATGAGGACATGTTAAGATATTTCGCCCCCGAGACGGGTTAAGCTCTAATGCACTTTGGTTCGTTACATTGCACGTTTTAAGCTTCTCCATTCATGATTCATAAATTAAGAACTCAGTGTGTCGCACGGAACACACATGGAAATGATTACAACCGCACATGAGGTTGAAAGGATACATAAAAAAAAAACTCACTATTGAGGTCAATGGGTTTAGAATCCACCACCCGGGAAGGATATGCAGCAGACTAATCCACCCACGCGCACTATGCACATATCACAAACTTTCTGTATCGTTTCCTTTAATAGAACCCACAACAGCCAAGGGATGATTCTCGCTACTATGAATATGCAAAGTGGAAGTGCGACGGGCAAACTATGCTCTATGATTAACGATAAGCAGTCTCCAGGTGTGGGACCAAAGCGCTCGGTTAGAGCCAAACAATATCCAATGCTAACTACTTCTTTGTTTTTTCCTCATTCATTAGAAGTTACTTACGCTGACTTTGTCGTTGGGGGTGTGATGATGGGTATGATGTTTATCGACAGTCAACATCATGAAGAAACGGCTGATTACTCGTATGTCCTTGAAGGGCAGCAAGTCTTGTGTCTCAGATGTCAAGGGTTCACACACGAATACGCGGATTAATTGGATTAAATGCAATTACAACAAATGCGCACGAAAACAAAACACAATCGACACAACAGAAAGGGAAACAGGAAGTTAACCACCAAGAAGGCAATTCACTTTCGAGCAATTGCGTACTAGGGATACGGATAGATGAGCGCGATTACTGAGACGACAACCGGTAGCTGAAACGAACTGAACGTAACTGATACTGGTTCTGAACTGACGAGTGACGGGTGATTTGTAATTGATAGACTCTGATACCATGCGATACTGGAATTACGTTCAAGGAGTCCCAAGTGCAGTGTTGAGCTTTTTCGGAGTGATGCTTTTCACACTCTGTGCGTTTATCGTTGGCGGTTATTTCGGCTTGGTTTTCGGAGAACTTTTGGCATTCGTTGTGTTTATCTCCGATTGAGCGGGAGGGGGAGTCGGCAAGCTTTGGGAAAGCTATTTTGGATGGGGATGTTACATTGAACTACGCATGCATGAACGGTGGGTGTGTACTGTGGCACAAGTCGGACATGAAGGGACTGAAACGATATATTCTGGAGCCGGATGTGCTTTATTTTCACTTTTATGAAAACGGATAAAGGGTGAACCGGCAGATGTTACTGGCACATTGATTTCAATGTGGTTGATCTCTTCGAAAGATGTGCGGGTGCAACTTATGGCAATAAACGCGTTTTTGTTACTCGGGGGTAAAAGTACATTTTTCGGCCATCATAATCGCCGTAGTGAGTCCGGAATTCGTGCAAGTGTCAAGCCTTTTTAAGGAACTGGTTCGGTACTGGGTCAAACTCTATATAAACATGCTCCGACCGCGCACATCACCGCTGTGAGCGAAAGTGTTTGAAACCACCCAGCAACATCAATTCGTCGGCAAAATCAACTTTAGACCACCAACGACGTCGCTGATTCTTGAGATGGCTGTTGTCTGTTGGATGACCAAGACATATTGTCATCAGATTTAGTCTTTTCTAATGATTCACATTTTTGATGCACGGATGCCTAAATTAAGAAAACTGTCGTATTTAGGGAGTTTTAGGAAAAGCCAAAGAATCCCGAAAAAAGTTAGTGTGTTGTGCGGATTATGGCGGCATCATTGGCCCGTGCTTTTCGAATATGAGACTCCAGTGGCAGTTACAGTGAATGGAGGCGACTATTTTCCCCCAAACAAAAATTGCGCCAGTTTTCTTATTCTCCTAAAATCGATCGATAATTTCGGCTGCGGTCACATGAACGGTGTTGAATGTCACAGTCCAAATTTCATTAACCGATAAATATCAATATTGATTTCACAAAAGCGTCCCCAAAAGCTATTTGCTCAATCTATATTTATTTGAGCGATTGGGGTAATATCGTAGTCTGAATACATATTTGTAAATATTTACAAAAAAAAGGCGTGATAGTAACACATGATAGTAAGTTCGCCAAGACGAAATTGGGCTTTATTCCTAAACATATGGTAGTATCGTTCAACTGAGATAAGTCGCTTCTCTAACACTTCAATACGCTTTTTGTAAAATGTACCTTTGGCCTCAAAAAACTCTTCAGTTTCGACAATAAGTTCTTCGTCGGAACCAAACCTAGACCTGGAGCCTTCTTTTTAGGTTTGTAAACGGATAGTAGCTGCTCGGGGCGATATCCGGATAATCGGGTGTATTGTTACGAACGACTTGTGACAGGGTGCATTGTCCTACTTGGTACTTCCTAAAAGTCGTATGAATTCCCCAAGAGTGGCGTCTTCTATCTATCAGCCTAAGATGTAAGTTCTGTAGGATGATGTGGTTAAGTGGTTTTAAGTAGCTGATTCGTTAGACCAGAAATAAGAAGAAGAAGGGACTTCTTCTGTGCATTCATCTCACCCATAAACCCACTACTTGCAGGCGGGTACTACCAAAAAATCTACAATTACATGGGTAATATTTTCACTTTTGTCGGAGTATCGCATCAGGGGGAGTTGGATTAAATTTTTTTAACAACAATTTGATGGTTTCTCTGGAGACATTATCAGCCGGGTTTTTAACTTGTTATTCTTTTGACTGTTTTGATTAAGCTCAACAACGGGAGGCAACACTATATTTTGAATGTATTATATTTTACTCTATTGCTTTTACTCCATTTAGGCAGTTATTCCAGTTCTACTACCGATAAACAGGGCCCTAAATCTAAAGACGAATATGTAAAACTAAAATACTGTCTTCAACGAAGAAGTCAGATTGAGTAGTAATGGGCAGGAGATCATGTATAAAATAATAAAGAGGATTGGAGACATGATGGAACCTTGAGGAACACCATCGTTTATATGGTCAATACCAGGCTGGAACCTACTAAAAAGACGATTCGATAAATAGTATCAAATTCAGTGAAAGAGAGATGCGAAATATACGCTCTTTCTTCAAACAAGCGTCATGCCAAACACGGTCAAATGCTTTTGCAAGGGCAACAATTTCGCACTCACCTCCTTACTGGAGCAGACGGTTTTACCTTTCTATATGCTTCTAAGGAACCCATTTCATAATATTTATCAGCATTTCCATGACCTTAAAAAGAAAGTAGCTACTTAAGTTAGAGGTAATTTTAGGATGGGCTGGACAAATGCCATTTTCCATTTGATCCGAATGAAGAATAGGTTAGGAGAAAAAATGTTGATCAGCATTTATGTCGAAATATGCCAAAAACTTTGTGTAACGGGTTTATGTTAGCTTCACCGATCCATAATACAGACGGTAACACCGCACAATCTGATAATCTAGTCTAAACTGTACGAATTTTCCGAGGAGCCAACATCGAAAATAGTGCTCCGTATCTTGTGGCAGCCAGGTTGCGACTGCGAATAGGCCTGGCTGCATTCGGATGAGACCGCCAGAGCATATGCCGATCACGTCTCCCTCAGGCTCTCGGAAAACCCTCCAACATCTGCTCAATCCGTACAAGACTAATGGACTCGATGTCAACAAGTCTTAGAGAGTGCTGCCTCTAAGGTACTAGGTTTCAAATCGCCATCAACAAGGAACTCATGGTTTAAAGACGAATATAGGAGGGCACATGCAGCCCAGCAACAAACCTATCAAGCGGCACTCCATAGAAGGACGAGAGCTATTCGTGAGCTGTATGAGCAGAAGAGGAGGGAGAAGCATAAGCTTCTCAGAAGAAAAAAAAAGAGCATGAGAAGTTCACGATCGAAGAGATGAAGAGATGCTATCACAGGAATGACTTTCGGAGGTTTTATCGACGAATAAAACAAGCTTGCCAAGGATATAAAACCAGGACGGAAGCCTGCAGGGACGATAATAAAGACCTAGGACTGTATAACGGCGATGGCGAAATAGATTCCGCTGTCACAACGGAAGATGATAGCAGAGAATTCCGTCGCCCGATCTCGACGAAGTTAGGAATGCTTTTTCCAAGCTTAAATCCAAAGCTGTTGGAGCAGATGGACTACCTGCTGAGCTTTTTAAAGCACCTGAAGATGGCCTGGTCGAGAGTGTGCAAGATGTGGTCAGAGGAATGCATGCCCGATGAATGGGATCCCCTGGAGACCCCTTTGTCTGCGCCAATTACAGAGTTCTCCTGAACACCGCTTACAAGATCTTCTCTGCTGTTTTGTGTGAACGCCTGAAACCGTACGTTAATAAACTAAATGGTCCATATCAGTGTGGTTTCAGGCCCAACGAGTTCCAGATCGACACACACCATCTATTTGTCGACTTTAAGGCCGTATACGATAGCGTGCATAGAGATGAGCTATACAGCACCATGTCTAGTTTTGACATACCTGCCAAATTCGTCAGGTTGTGCAGGATAACATTGGAGAATTCTCGCTGCTCCATCAGAGTCGGAAGCGACCTAACCGATTCCTTTAATGTCAAAAAAAGGTTTTAGACAGAGCGACATGCTATCGTGTAACTTTTTCAACATCGTCCTTGAAAGAATCGTGCAAAACTCTCAGTTCAACACAAAGGGCACGATATTTTTCAAATCCGCACAACTGCTCGCTTATGCCGATTACATTGCCATTATTGGTCGAACTCAGTGAGATGATTTACGAGCATTGAGACGGAAGCGGCTAAGATAGGACTGGCGGTAAATGAGAGCAAGACGAAAAGCTGTCATCGAAAAAGGACACGAACTACCGACGTCTTGGCTAGGGCGCACATATTGGCAGCCATAATTTCAGTCAAGGACTTCGTTTACCTTGGCTCCGCAGAGACATGCAGCAATGATATCAGTGCCAAATCAAGCAAAGAATAACTTTTGCGAATCGCTGTTTCTATGGGCTCGGGAGGCAATTGCGAAGCAGAGCTGACCATATGCAAGACCCTTAACATCCCGGTCCTGCGCAGAGGCATGGACCGTATCGAAAGCGAATGGGAAGACCCTAGGTCGTTTTGAGAGAACAACCCTGCGCTCGATTTTCAGTCCGTCTGCGTAAATGGGGAATGGAGGAGAAGACTGAACAGTGAATTGTACGGGCTGTACAGCGACATAAGCGTAGCTCGGCGTCTACAGATCCAACGTCTAAGCTGATTAGGCTATGTAGAGCGCCTTTGAATCCAACCCTGAGGGCGACGCAATCGAGGACGGTCGAATTTAAAGTGGCGCACGCAAGTGGAAGGAGATCTCAACCAATTAGGCGTGCGGCGATGGAGACTGCTTGCGAAAGATCGTTCCAGTTGGAGGAACTTTTTGAAGGAGGCCCAGGCTCGCCACGAGCTGTAGCGCAGAAGAAGAAGAAGAAATGGTTCTATCAATGTGAATGAGTGGACTATTGACGACGAGGGTAAGTTTTTAATGCTTTCGGCGAAAAAAATCCTTGAAACATTCAAGGATTTTTAGCCTCAGTTTTTAGTGAATTGGGATTCAACTGCACGTTGTAGTCATTCACAGGGTGTTGTCAGTCCGGAATACCAAAGTGTCAAAGTCACTCAAAATTGTGCACACTAAAATCGCCCGCGCTTTGTGTATAATGATTTCATTTCGAGGAGTCAGGAGACAATTCCTTGAATAAAGTCGGATATAGCACCAACCAGATTAAAGGTCATAAGCCCGATTGCTGACTTTATATGAGATTAAGCCTGCTCCTCATTCTTAAAAGTATTGTCGTTATAAAATTAATGCTAGAAGATATATCCCCTTAAAAACGGTAGACTAAGGTAGAAGACAAGATTTCTGTGGTTTTCTGTGATTCGAGCAACATGTTCGCATCTTTTTATGGCAAGGTGCCGTCGGTTTCGAGTTGACGTATGGGGTTGATGTATGGGGCACAGCTTAGCTTTGACTAAAAATGAGCAACTAGCTAAAATATTTCGGTAATTCATGGCCTGATTACAAAACCGGAAATGCATCTAACCCATTTAGGATATGCTTGGTTTGACCGACTGTGAGAGATTTCTTGGAAAAGTACTGTCTTCTCATGTAAATGAGGCTGTATATCTAGATTCGACGTAGTTCGCCCTCCAATGACCAACTTTCTCGTGAAGGCTTGTTTCCGCTGAAAATTTAGTTAGCCAACATTTCTGAGCTCATAGAACAGAACAACATTGGAATAATTTGTCCCAAATTATATCGAGTCCTTAGAGTGCAAGCAAAACTTTCATAATTTTCTGCTTGTTTAGTCATAGGAATTCTGTAAGTGGCGCCCGAGCAGGGACATGACTCAAAAATATCCTATCCCTTCTTCTGGCGGTTATTGCTCGAGCCTGAATGTTCCATTCAATGAAATCCTCTATCGGTCGGTTCCGTTCATTCAATTTTAATTCCCGAGAACACGCAGAACATCGAATCAATAAATATGATATTCTTCCTAACTGCTGTACGGAGTTACGACAAGTACTAGGCGACTACCATGCATCCAATGTATCAATCAAGGAAAGCAATGGACAAACAGTGGATTTGAGCCCTTCGTTACCATCGAACCATTTGAGCACCTAGTCCAGTTAATCTAATGTTGAGAATGTCAAAAGACTTGAGCTAAGGACCACGATTGAATACCAACTATGTCGGCAAGTGAGTAATAGGATAAATCTACTTAAAGCAAGCTAGGATGGACAGCAAGACCAATAGATTAGATAGGTTCTACTTAGAAATGGTCCACAGGTAGCCCCGATGCGATCGGTTTGGACAAAATCCTGCAAAGCTAGCAGCAAATAATAAATAGCAATAATCATTAATATGAAGTCAAAAACAAACTTTTAACGAAAGTTTGACAACTAGTTGACGAAAATTAATCTCATCTCCTCAATCTCAAGGAAGAGAACACCGGTATCATTAGTGAAATCGAGGCTCTACTATACGTGAATGAGATAAAAGCAGTGGATACCCTTCTATCTACACAAACGCTTCTATTCTTTATATACCAAAGCTTAGGATGTTACTTGGCAACGTCTTAACCATTTCAAAGTCCAGTGACCGTTTGATGGCTCTCAAATTGGTGATGCATGGTGAGGTGTGGAACATCGTAAGCGCATATGCCCCTCAAGTAGGATGCGAACAAAAAGAAAAAGATGCATTCTGGCTAGATTTCCACAACCTTGTCAAAACCTTGTCAAAATCATCCCAAAGGAAGAGCTTTTGTTTGTTGGGGGAGATTTAAACGGACATGTCGGGAAGACAAGCGAAGACTATGAAGGCTACCACGGAGGGCTGGGATACGGCACCAGGAACTCTGCAGGTGAAGATATCCTAAACATGTGCAAGTCGTACGGTCTTATAGTGCTAAATACCATGTTCGTCAAACAAAGCCGGCACCTGATCACTTATAGCAGCGGCGGAAATGAAACTCAAATAGACTATCATTTGGTATCCAGTTTCATGAAGCCACGAGCTAAAGATTGCAAAGTGATCCTGGGAGACGCGATCGCCCCTCAACACCGTCTCCTCCTGACTGATTTTTTTATGGATGCGAGAAAGAAGTCAAAGCAGCAAACGAAGGTGTCTGAGAGAATCAAGTGGTATAAGCTGGATAAAGGAAAAGGCGAAGCTTTTATTACCATCATGGAAAACTACCTCTCTTCCATTATCGATGAGGTCGGTAATGAGGAGTGCAGAGCACAAGACATGTGGGATTCCCTACAACAATCTGGCCTGGAGAAAGCCAAATCACTGCTCGGAACATCTAAAGGCCCCTGCCAACACGCAAAAGAAACCTGGTGGTGGACAGACGAAGCCAAAGCAGTGATACACGAAAAGAAAATGGCTTTCCAAGCTTGGTCAAAGTGCTCTTCTACTAATAGAGAGGAAAAAGCTCGCCGTGAAAAGGTATATAGATGTTGCAAAGGTATCGCGAAGAAAAAATGCGCCGAATTCAAAGTGAAAAGCATGGAAGGCCTCTATCAGGAGTTGGAAGAAATATCGTCTTCCGCGTCTGACAGGAACCAGGCTACCCAGGAGCTTCGACAAAACAATTTGAACAAAGGAGCAAATAAAATAAGGAAATGATCAGGAGATTCGTTCCCCAAAGTTTATTAACAATGCTGAAGGCCAACTCCTTGTGGAAGACGAAAAAATTCTCCACAGATGGCGACAGTATGCGAGAAACTTCTGAACGAACAGTTTCCCCGAGTGTACTTTCCAAGAGCCGCCCCGAATCATGCCGAAATATCCGACATCACAGTCGAAGAAGCTCGGTACGCGGTTAAAAACTCCAAGAAAAGAAAAGCTGTTGGGCCGGACGGGATACCCTCTGAGTTCTGGAAAAAGATCGGAGACATCGGGTCTAGATGGCTCATGGTTATCTCCAAACTTATGAGAGGCGACACTATGCCTAATCAATGGAGGGAAAGCTATCTTCTTCCTTTGCACAAAGGAAAGGGTGATACGCGAAATTGTGATAACTACCGTTCTGTCAAGCTGATGTCGCACACCATGAAGATCGTTGAACGGGTATTAGATAGCCGACTGCGGAAAATAATACGACTATCTGATGACTAGTGCGGCTTTGTCTCGGGTAAATCAACAACAGATGCAGTCCAAAGTATAAGGGTCATTATGGAAAAGCATCGTGATTCTTCAAAGGACTTGCATATGGTGTTGGTTGATTTCGAGAAGGCCTTTGACCGGCAACCGAGAGATCTTTTATGGGTAGCGCTAAAACAAAAAGGAGTGCCAGAAATCTACGTGCGAGTGATCATGGACATGTACAAGAGAGCAACGACAAGAGTAAGATGCACCGCAGAAGTCACCGAAGAGTTCGCAATCAAAGTCGGTGTACACCAAGGGAGCGTCCTCAGTCCACTGCTCTTTATAGCAGTCGTTGATTGCTTGCTTGAAGGAAAAGTGACGGACCCCAATGTGCACCAGCTATTCTTTGCTGACGATGGAGCCATTATAAGTGATGATCAGGCGTCCCTACAACGAGAACTTGATGTGTGGGTGGACATTTTTGAGGGACACGGGTATCGTATTAGTTCAAAGAAGACAGAGTATCTGTGATGCCCGTTCTCTGACCCTCATCAGCCTATTCCAGACATTTACTTGAATGGAAGAGTGCTTCCCAAGTGTGAAAAGTTTAAATATCTGGGATCTATGATTAATAGAGAAGCAACTTCTGATGACGACATCAAACATCGCATAAGCGTAGGGTGGATGAAGTGGCGGGAAAACTCCGCCATCTTCTGTGATCGAAAAATGCCCCCTAAGCTGAAAGGAAGGCTCTACACTTCAGTTGTACGTCCGGCGCTCACATACGGTTCACAATGCTGGACAATGCACAAAAAGTATGAGAGCAAATTAACGGCAACTGAGATGAAGATGCTTCGCATGACAGCGGGAGTAACAAAGCGTGACAGAATTAGAAGTTCAAAGATCCGAGGAAGCCTCCACGTAAAAGAAACCATCACAAGAAATATAGAGCGCGACCGACTCAGTTGGTATTGCCATGTTCAAAGGAGAGATCCTTTGAACCCTGTCCAAAAGGCGTTATCAATCAACATTCCAATTTCAACACGCAAAAAAGGCAGGCCGAAAAACAATTGGTGCAAACAAATGCAAAAACACCAGCATTTGATTGGCCTCAGCGATGAAGTAATCCCAAACCGGGAAGCCTGCCGCTACTTTCTGAGGTCAAACCGGCGGACCCCACAAGCGGACCAGTAGGAATGCAGTTAAGTGGGAAGGTTATGGTCCTACACTTCTGACCATAACGACGCCGGGATAAAAAAAAGGAAAAGAAGAAGAGTTAAATACGATTTTAATACTGGGGTTCATGTTGACATAGAATTCGACAGGATAATGGTAAATTAAAATAAAACCCTTGGCGTTGTGATGGACTTTCCTTCTATAAAACTCGACGAGAATAGCTGTTGCTACACAGCCTGTAATGAAACGACTTGGCAACGAGCAATACTCGAGTTTCACAGCTACAACCCTTCAGGTCCTTCCGCTCCTTTTAACTAGTATCACCAACCGATCTCAATGGATCAAATTGCAACAAGTACACGGGATAAGCATAAGAAATATTGAATGGCACGGGTACTGGTCGCAATCTAGAAAGTCAGCATTGACCCCAATATCGTCTACCATATTACCATACCCAGCGTCAATACAGAACCAGCAGCTCTAGCAATACAACCAGGTCCCTTGCCGTCGCTTGACACAGATTTAGTCCTCTAGTTCTCACATCACCAATGATCTACGGGACGTACACTTTTAGTCGGAAAGGAGGCATTTGTACAGAGGCAAACGTGTTCCCAAGACACCGATTCACAGCGATTGAGTTGCAGCTCATCGGATAAGCGTGCTGACCTCCGTTTCATGATAAGGATAGAACGACGAATCAGAGACCTTGAGTGGAAAACATTTCAGGTTCTACGTTTTCCTTGTAAGTCAAACGGTCGCAGACGCTTTTTTCATTGGAGCCCACGGATAACGACCCTTTAAGTAAAGGGTTTTTCAACACCGATAGATTTTGGTGACCTATGGCGGCCATGTCGTTTTGGTGACATCTGCCACATCTCTTGTTTATCATTCAGTTACTGATTCAAAATCACCATGGCAAGTAATACGATTGAACAGCACGTCCAAATAATAAAACTTTATTATCAAAATGAGTATTCGTCAGTGCAAACCTTGCGCTCGTTGCGCCCATTTTACAGTAGACGTGGTGGCCCTTCACAGTCGATTCTTCAACGTTTGATGGCCAATTGGCAATCAATCGGCAAACATTCGTACTTTTAATGAACGCAACATCGCTGCGGTCCGGGAAAATGTACAGCAGAACCCGAGGCAATCGATTCTTCGCCGTACACAAGAACTCGGCCTTTTGCAGACTTCAACTTGGCGAATTTTGCGTCGGGACTTGGGCCCACACCCGAACAAAATCTAACTGACCAGGAGCTCAAAGTTCATGATCACAGACAACACCGTTTGTTCGCTGACTGGGCTTCTGAGCATTTGAAAGGGGACCTCAATTGTGATCAAAGATCATCTCAAGCGAGGCGCATTTTTGGATGAATGGTTATGTTTAGAATATATGGGACGACACCAACCCACATGAGGTTCACCAGGTGACAATGCGTCCTCAAAAAGTTACAGTGAACGCCACAATTGACATTCTGCATGACCGATTTTAGGGTAAGGTTACGTCTCGTAGAGGTAAAATAAATTAACCACCAGGGTCATGTGATTTGACCCCGCTAGAAAATTTTTGTGGGGTTTCCTAAAGTTACAGGTCTATGCGAATAGATCGCAATAGACCGATGCCCTTAAGATCAATATAGCACAGGCCATCGCTCAAGTTCAGGCGGACCTATGAGGAAAAGTCACTGAAAATTGGACCACTCGGATCCGTGCCACTGCAAGAAGCTGATACAGATATTTGAACAATGACATATTTCATACATAATGGCATACATGGGCCTTTTAAATAAAAAAAGAATTACGTTAATACCTCACATACAGCTTGTTTTATCCTAGTTCAACATCTACTCGCCCTTAGTGAAAAACCCTTAGGTTGATCGACTGTGATAAAAACACTAAAACTTGTTCATATGTGAGATTGGCCATATTTGTGACCAAATTTGCGTATGTATTAAGGGTTCGCTTACAAGTGTTACAAGGTTTGGTTTCCATGTAACCCAGGACACATATATGTCTTATTAAGTCAGCAGGTCCCGGCAAATGATTTCTCTTCTAAATGAACACATCTGTCTTGCTGACGTGTCATGATAAATGAATGTTTCGGTATTTCCTCACAGGAATAAATAAAAATGTTATGTCGTGGTTTCCTCCACGAGCTCGTAGCAGTCTGTGTCGTTTCGAACCACCTAATCATTAGTAATAATTTTCAGTCCAGGCCACTAAACAACAACTTCGCAGCCCGAAATGTTTACGACCACCTCGCACTCAGACTCAAATCTTCTACCCTCCAGGAAACTGCGAGAAAACGAAAGTAGTCAACGCTATTTATTAATATTCCTTTACTGCGCATAAACCAAAAGCAATCACTGAACTGCCGAGATGCTAGGCAGCTGCAGAGCAATAGCCGGGTGTGGGCGGAGAAGGAAACATTATTTTTGCTCCCGTGTCTTTCACAACACATTCGTATTTTGTTTCGTAATTTATTTTGCTCGGGATTTTCGCGTCATCTTGTTATGCCCCTTGCGCGTGTAAACAAAAACAAGGAGTAAAGTCCTGCATCTGTCGAGCTTTGACAGACGCACACTGGTTGGGGAGGAAACAAAGGGTGGATCAGTGAAGCTTTCAGTATACTTCTAGATTTGATGGTAATTTATGCACAAAGATGACTACGGCTGGGGCGGCAGGATGACTATGGGACTTGGAAAAAGGCAACTCAGCGAATGGGTGAATTACTAATTAATTCATGGGAAACTATAGAGGGACGTTGTAAATTCCGTAAATTGCGACACAATGTGCGTACAGATGATACTATGTATTACTCGTACTCGATATCGAGTAGGGAAGCCGGGCTCTGGAAACAGGGCACTTAGCACGTCCACTGTCAACGGTATGTTAATTGCTTGTTTGAAATCAAATAGAACTGCGTTCGTGTATACCACGCTACATACTGGTTTATGAATATAATACGTTAAGTACGGCAGGGAAAAGGTATGAAGGCCGTCCTAATCGAATTGCAAATTTCTCAAGCGTGGAGACATAAATTTGGTTTGCTTGACAGCTCGTTGTTTGCTTGAAGGGTCATCGGTCGTTACTCGTAATTTGTCAAGCTAAGTCAGGAGTAGATTTGGACTGCGACGAATGGAAGATTGGACGTGGGTTGGGTAATAAGGAGAATTTATTCACCTAATTCATCTCTCCAAATCGAGGATCAAAAGGATTTAGAGATATTTGGAAAAATCGTCAAATTTTTCCCCACGCCCTAAATACTTAAAGTAGACAAGCGTATTCCTCATAAGTGGGTCACTCTAGAACGGTAATTCAATTCTCATTAAGATAAATATATCGTGTCAAGACCAGGGTGTTCAGCCTACAGATATGATACTTGCACGTGCTTGATGCGGAGAATCAAAATGCAACATAATACCTACACGATTACGCTAGCTACTCCGATTTAAATTTAACAAGAATCAAGCACTCTATTCCATGGAGAGGCTCACGGCGCTTGTTTTCGAAGAGAAGAAGCACTGAAACCTTTCCGATGGTATTCAATGGTGTCGACGTCGAATAAAAGATAATTGGTGAATGCTATCGCACGATAACGAGTTCGAGATGTCAGTGATTAGTGAAGTGGATTAATCTCGCGATAAAGGCGGGAACCTAATTAATTAGTTACACCTCGACCTTTGTTTATACGTGAGATAGTGGTTTGGGCGTATGAAACAATTGGCGCACTTTTAGTGGTTTCATTAAATGTTCGCACACTTGACACCATATAGTAATATAGTAATCTGCTTGATTTCATAGCCTGTTGAAATATATTAAACATAACAATCGAGATGGGCATTATCAACCACAGACTTGCCAGCATAGTTTTATGTTTTATCTAATCACTTTCACACGATATGTTGCTCATCAGATTTTTTGAACTAGATCGGAAGCTTGTGGGTGAGATAGACCTTCCATTTAAGGCTCTCTATTTGGATTGGAACATATGGCCGAGCTGGGTCATGTGGCAAAATAACCTTGTCATGTCACTCTCTGTTCGTATAACGGCCACTTTACCTTTAATGCCCAACGCAAACGAGTTAAATTCTGTCGGTAGTGAGCTTCTGTTTTAATAGCCTGTAATAAACTACACCGAACCGTGAACTGATGATGTTAATGAATAGCCGAAGATCTTTTTTTGCGTAGGATTATCGCACAGTATCAAGTTTCATCACCAGTCACAATATGATGCAAACGATATTTCCCTTTTGTGCCATTGAAGCAACTGCTCACAACTGAAAAACAATGTCCGACATCTTTCCGTTTCAATTCATATGACACCCAATGTCGTTTCTGCATTATTCCTGACGCTTGCAAACGTTTCGAAACTGTCGTGTCATCTACCTATAATGTTTTTGCAAATTAATATAGCTTCTGACGCTTCTATTCTCGGTCTTCACCTTTTTCGGTTTCATGAAGCATTCTTTACCTTGAACATATTTTTGAAGCCTCGAGAGAGGCTCAGAAGAGGCACGAAAGCTTGTTTAAGGCTCAACAGGATTGTATAGTGAATTTTAAGGCTCGAGATTTTGCAAATTCGAGTGGATAATTAGAATCCCAATTCTTCGCTGATCATGATAACGAGCTCTTATCCTCAGAAAAGTAATTTTTTTTCTTTTTTTTTTAGTGGGTTCGTGCAGGTTCAAAAGTTGTTTGTCACACAACCTGGGCGGGGTGCAGATAGTTTGTGTCGAAGATGTTCGTTCACTACTCTCCGGGGGTGATTGTCCTAGATAGAATTTGTCGTATTGATTGTATGTAGTTCACAGTAACTGTTTCCATGTCATTAAGGTGTTATATTGGAAAAGCACACAGAGTATGAATTTTGAAGTGATCTTATGCTGCGAGTGTTATGCCTTCGTCAGCACTTTTTGATCATCTCTCATTCACAACTGATGTTGTTGCACAGTTTTTCCGTATAGAAATTGTTCTTGACTATGGACGGACCTCCCCCTTTATAAAGGAGGTATGAAGACATGAAATATTGCGTGTGTTAAGTTTTTGTCTCTTTCGCAGAAGAAAGCAGCAATGTCAGCTAAGCGATCTAACAAGAACCTGATCTCTTCTGACGTGTTTGATGATCAGTGTTCCAACAACAATCTACATGTTATCAGCAACGACAAAAGCAACCGACACAAAATTATTATGCATGGTTTTTTAACGTTTTATTCAAGATATTTATTAAAAGCTGCTTATAACCTAAAATTTAATAATAAATGTCAATTTGTTTGGGTTAGGGCTTCTTTGACTTTTATTAGAAAATGTGAGGATGGAAACCGATTAAAAACTAATATTATACCATTTCGTATTGATTGCGATTTGACAGTTGACATTTATACTTCATTGCGACGTAAAAAGTTTTTGACATCAATTGTTTTCAATCATGGAATGGGGCGACATCGAAAATCGTATTGTTGTAGTTGGCCTACTAAAATGCAACATGGAAAAAGGCGATATCTTTAGGACGTTGCAACCGCTTGAAATCACTCGCAATTTTGTGCATCGTGCTGTGAAGTTGTTTGAGGATACTGGTGGAGGACGAGGCCGTCCGCGCGCTGTGAGAACTGCGAAAGCGATCAAAGCCGTGAAGAAACGAATCGACCGAAAACCGCTGCGAAAAATATGTCTCGTATTATGAAAGAAGATTTGGGACTCAGCGCGTACAAGCGACACACTGGACATCTGCTCACGGCCGCATTGAAGGAAAAACGCAAGCGAAAATCGAAAGCATTACGCAGCCCGTACACGAAGATTGAGCCAGACAAATTCGGTTTACTGACGAGAAAATTTTCACCGTAGAAGAATCATTCAATAAACAGAACGATCGTGTGTATGCTCGGTCATCCTGAGAAGCATCCCAACTCATCCCGAGGGTTCAAAGAGTCACCATCCCGCGTCTGTAATGGCATGGTGAGGAGTGAGCTACGATGGCGTTACCAAGCTCCATTTTTGCGAGAAAGAAGTGAGAACATCGGCCAAAGTATATCAATCGACCGTCTTGGAACCCATTGCGAAGCCTCTCAGCACATCAATATTCGCCAACAAGCCGTGGACTTTCCAGCAAGACTCTGCTCCAGCCCACAAAGCAAAAGCGACTCAACTGTGGCTCAAAAACAAGGTTCCGGACTTCATATCAACGGATGATCGGCCAGCTGGTAGTCCAGACCTCAACTCGTTGGATTACAAGTTGTGGTCCGTATTAGAGGGCATGGCTTGCTCTACTCGACACCCAAATATTGAGTCGTTGAAGCGAGCCCTTGTCCGTGCAGTGGACAATCTCCCATGCATGAAGTCCGTCTCCCGATCGATGAGTGGCCAGATCGCCCCAAGTCGTGCTGGAAGGCAAATGGAAGTCTTTTCGAAGAAGTTGTTCTAAGATTTGTAGCCATTGAATAACCCAATAAAAACAAAAACAAAATTTTAAGACATTAATTCGTTTGCATTTGGGGTCGATTTTTCTGTGTACCAGTAACCAGTATTTATGAGTCATAACTATATTTCATACTAATATTATATAGTAAATATAATGTGATTATATAGTAAACAATTTGCTTTTAAATCGTTCCGTAAATTCCCTTTTTGAAAATAACCGCAATCTCTAATATTTTTAATTGCTTTTGTCCATATCATCTAAGTTCTGAGTATTTCTCTGGCTTATCGATTATTCATCTTAGATCAAATTTTGACATCTTTCACACTCATCTCTCACCTTTAGATCATTTACTGGATATTATTTTTCAATTCGAAATTTTTATTTATGATCATGAGGTGCCAAATTATTCTATACCTAATTACAAATTTGAAGCAAACTGTAATGAATCATATGCGGTTGGTGGTCTAGCCACTTTCTTTAGGAATGATTTACTTTGTCGTTTAGTTAGAATTAAAAAAAAAAAAATTTTAAGTAACCCCGGCACAAAAAAAAATTTGCTTTAAAAAGTAAAAAAATTAATTTTTTCTCTCGGCCTTTTGACTTCATTAAAGGAACCTAATAATATTTTTAATATAAGCGTCGCCGCGTCGGGGGACCGCTTAGTGAAGAAGAGTTGTTAGTTATATCTACAGAATGCGCCATCTCATATGGGTCGATGTAAACTTCGAATAACTTCAACAATTGTCAACCGATTTTCATATGGCACAGCATTTTGGAAAAATCAATTCAGTATAATTTTAACCATGAATCGCGCGGAAATAGTTTCAATGTTCATTAAAAATGAAATCTCGAGTGTGCTAACTCAACGTGCGTATCGTGCAAAATATCGTGTTGCGCCCAAAAAAGATACAATTCGTCGTTGGGCCTCAAATTTTTTTTCAATTTGGTTCTGTGGCAAGCCCTCGTGAGCAACCTAGGCCACGTCCGCGGCGTTCAAACTCATCTATTCAGTCTGTGATGGCCAGTGTTCAAGAAGACACAAGTTTGTCATATCGGCGCCGTTCGCAACAGTTAGGCATCAGTGGGACCACTTTGCGGAGAATTTTAAAGGACTTATTTCCATACAAAGTGCACTTAACTCAAAGAATTTTGCCACGGCGCTTGGCATACGCACAAAATGTCCTTGCAATGATTAATGCGGAGCCAGAATTCTGACACCGAATTTTGATGAAGGATGAGGCACATTTTACGCTCTCTGGCTCAGTTAATAACCAAAATTGTCGTTTCTGAGGCACCGAAAATTCTCACATTATTCACGAAGAGCCGCTATAGGGTCAAAAAGTTGTTGTTAGGGCCGGTGTATGCGCTAAAATCATCACTGGACCGTATTTCTTCAAAGTTGGCGATACAAGACAATTGGATAGCTCTAAAGAAACGTTCGTGGGGAAATCGCAGAAATTTCGACCGAAATGCTCGAAAATATCAAGGAGAATGCGCGAAAACGAGCCCATTTTTGCATCGGCAATAAAGGCGGTCATTTAATTAATATTGTTTTCAAAAATTAATCAAAATAAATTGTAAAGGTCTAAATTGAATAAAAGTTTTTGAGTTTCCAAAATCGGTTGAGAATTGTTGAAGTTATTCGAAATTTACATCGACCCATATGAGATGGCGGCCGCTGTACATAGGTGTAATGTATAAAAAAATATCTGCTAGTTTCAAATTGTACGTATGAACTCAATTTTGTATATCAATTTATATTGGAAGGTCTACTAAGTTCCTGCAATGTTTCGATATTGTACCACTTGTTAAAATATTGGATATGCTTGTTTTGGTACTTACATACGTTGTTCACATAGAGTAGGTCTTTGTATAATCCATACTTTATCGTTATCAATATTTTTTTTTTTTTTATTCTGGTTTTATTTTATTTACTTAGCAGTTGCCCGACGCGACGGCGCTTATATTAAAAATATTATTAGGTTCTTTTAATAAAGTCAAAAGGCCAAGAGAAAAAATTAATTTTTTTACTTTTTAAAGTTTATTTTTTTTGTGTCGGGAGCTACTTAAAATTTTTAATTAATTTTTTTTTTAATTTTTTTAAATTACTCGCGGACCCTAATTGCGATAGGTGACTACTTAAAATACATTTTTCTTAAGTATTATGCAACAATGCAAAGGGCTTCTTGTATGTACAAGGAGGCGCAAGATTTATCATCCAATTTTGTTTTTGAATAACTTTATTATTAAATCGAAAACAAAGACTGAGTGATGGAATCTTTATTTGGATCTTTATAATTTTTTCTGTTATGTGGAAAAGATAATATCAGTCCAGTGGCTGCCGGCAATATTGATACACATTTGTACCCGTTTCATCGCATTTTCCATGACTTTCCACAAGATTTCCGGTGATAAATGTTCATATTTCTATCGAATATTCTTCTTAAGGGCTGCAAACGCGAACGTCCGAGGCTTGTTAGCATAAGTCCTGGGCTTCCAATAGCCCCAAAGGAAGAAGTCTGCAATCTGGCACATGCCAAATCGCCAAAACAGGAGATTACGTGACCAGAAACCACATACTTCACAATATCCATTGTGGCTCGGACTGTGTGTGTGGCTGCACCGTCTTGTTGAAACTAAATGTTCACCAAGCCCCACTCATCCAATTCCGGCAGTCGGAAGTCGTTTCATGGCCCTGCAGCGCCGTCCAGTAACAGTGACCGTATTGCCGATGACGTGCTCAAAAAACTGCGGCCAATCACTCCTATGGCTCTTCGTGTATCATACGCGGGTTTTCAATTCCCCAGAAATGAAGATTTCGCTTACTCGTATTGACGTAACCGCTTAGGTGGAAATGCGCCTCATCACTCATGATGAATTTCGACATGGCAGCAGGCATTAACTGGTGCACTGTTTGTACTTTGTACGCAAACATGTGTAAGTTTTTCACTAAAATTCACTGCAGAGTCCGTCTGGTTACGCCCAATTGCGTGGCCCGTGGTCTTTTTGATGTTTCTTCGTTCTCAGCGACATGGGTAGCCACAACCGCGATATTCTCGGCCGAATGACCAGTCCGGTGACGACCACGTCCTGCATGGTCTCCTATGGTTCCAGTCTGTTCAAGTCGAGTAGCTAAGCGGAATGTTTGCCCAGTTGGCGCGACACGAATAGGAAATCGACGTCGAAATTCCACCGAATGATTATTGGTCAAAAAAATCGATACAATTATCTCACACTGTTGAGGGATATCGATTGCTTATTTGTTTGTATACTGCACCTGTCTAGTTCACCAGTGTCAAATATGATTGAGGTACGATGCCTTTTGCAAGAATTATAACATCGTCCGATAGGGTGATTCATTTTGCGCCATCTAAAAGAGCTGATGGCCTTGAAAAGTCTGAACAGATTTTCATAAATTGTCGCTAAGAACCATCTCGATAACGTTAACTTTCAAACAAAAAAAAATCAAAAAAAAACGGTCCATTCGTTCAGGAGCTACGATGCCACTATTTTAAATAAATCCAAATCGAATGCTGATGTTAATATCAATTATGAAAACAGTATTGTTTCTAATACATTAGAAGTTGCCAATCTTTTTAACGATTTTTTTACAAACATTAGTTGCTTTCAAGAGAACTTTATTTCTGATGCATACACTAACCAACATGATCCTATTTTAACACAAAAAAACTTTCAATGTTTTTGCTTCCAGGAGTTTTCGGCTATAGAAATTCAGAAATTGATAATGTCTCTAAAAACTTCTCACTCATGTTCAGCAGAGCAAATATCAAGTGATGTACTTGTTAAGAAAAAATTTATTTTCAAATTTCTGAAGACTTGTATTTTGTCTTCAATAACTGGGTAGAAAAGGGGATTTTTCCTGCTGCAGTTACACCTCTACATAGAAAAGATGATACTAAATAATTACACGCATATTCCTCTTACTTCACCATTCCCTAAGGTTTTTGAAAGAGGAATAACAAGTCGCATGTTATCATTTTTTGAATACCTCACAGCTTGACTTTAGAAAAAAAAATGCCTCAATTTAATTGCGTCTAAAAATTCCCTCAGCACGGATGTAGCCAAAGCTTTTGATGCTGCGGACCACACAATTTTGTTGAATAAGGTCTTTAAGGACGGCTTTAGGGGTTGCATGTATGACTCGTTTGCTTCTTACCTTAGAAATCGCAAGAATATAGTTAAAATCAAAAAAATCTGGCTCGTATAAGACATTAAACATAGGTGTGCCACAAGGTTCCTTTCTTGAGCCTGTTCTTGTCATAATTTAAGTAAACTCATTATTCCTCCAGCATTTCTAAGGAAAAATTACTGGCTATGTTGACGATGCAACTCTTTCTTATTCCAACAAATTCTAGGAAGATGGTTATACGAACACAAATTAGTGATCAGCTGTAAAACTAAATTTATGGTGTTTAATTTACAGGATACTAGTTGCGATTCTATTTCATTAAATTATTATCATTGTCTTGTTGCTTAAAATTCGAAATGTTATTATTGGCTACAAAGAAGATTTGTGTTGCAATGATCACTGCTTTCTAATTGAGCGTATGGAAACATTGAAACACCTAGGTATAATATTGGACTACAAGCTAAGTTGGAGAGTCATATATCCTACTTTAAACAATATTCAAATAAAATAGTCAGACAACTAATATATCACCTGAGTCAAGTTTGTAGTACGTTTGTTTTAAAGTTGGTTTATGATGGTCTACTAAAGCTCCAGTACGGATTATCCTGGGTGTGTATTATATACGTAAATCCATTACTTTACATCATTTGTAAAGTTAATCGTATAAATCCTAGTGATGAACTGTTTAGACGTCTGGATATTCTTCCTTTAAAGCACCTCTACCACATTTTTGAAACACCTTATTCTCGAAAAAGCCATTTATAAGGGAAATATGAAGGTTTGACGTTTGCAGTTTGGGCCTCATTTGGACTTTATAGGAAAATTTGAAGCTAGAGATTTTGCAAAAGCAGGTGTGTATTTGGCATCTTCATTCTTTGCTAATCACCATTGCGCGATGGGTTTTGGAAACTGACATCATTTCATCCATTTAGTATGCATGGTTTCACAGCATTACGGAATCACTTTGGTAGTCAAGGTACTAGACAGGCCAAGCTCTAAACTTTACAAATCGTTAATCAGCAATGTAAAGTTGTGGGAAGGAACTTGAACGAGCCAATTTAGCTCGGCGTCATGATACTACAACGACAGCACAGGCAAGTTTTGGAAATCGCAGACTAGACTTGATTTAATCGCTACCTGGGGTAAGCGATTCTGAAATATCGGAAATATCATTAGTCGGGAAATAATTTTGATTTTTTGTACTTATTTTTGCAAATGCATTAACAAAACATCCGCAAAAACTTGACTTGCATGAATCAATTACCATTAACTTCGTTTCAGTTTTCCGCACGCTAGTCTCTGAGTGTAGTTGCTTTGTGCATGGTGTGGGTTCATTCGAAATACGATTTATGGACCTGTGTTTTCAGAAGAGTTGCTAAGATCTATCTAAAATAAGACTTTAAGACATATTTCAGTTGATGACTGCCATTCTTATGTTTCTTGCCATTTCTTGCCAGTGATAACCGAGATGCTTCTTCTCAAGAACATCAAGATATTTTCGAAATTGATTGATGTTTTAATCTAAACTGAACACATGCAATGGTTACGTACATATCTAATTATTAGGAGCGTGTTGGTTGTTTTGGTCAAGGGAAATAGCTAATCGGAAAATGTTTACATTTCAGTGCCTTATCGAGCATAGAGAGCAAGCGTTTCCTCGTCTCGCCGTCAATCCGAAAAATTCACGTATGCAACACTCCTAACTCTTGAATAACCTCAGACCATTGTTCGAATTTGGTTAGTCGTGGAGCACGCGACCGACTGGAAGCACGTAACACCGTGCGTGATCTCATGTAATTTCCGTAAATAAAAGCAAAAGCAACAAATGTCGGGACAGGTAAGCAATACGTAATGAAAAGGTCGAAATTAGAATCAACAACAGACAGATATGTCCTCTACCAGTTGCTGACACGAACAGATGACGAGATTTGTTTAAACAAAAAATAATAATAACAAAAGAAAAATATAGAGAAACATTGTCGTGTACTTGACAGCAGTTTTATAAACCATACGATAGAGTAGGCGGCTGAAACTCAGCAATGCACGCGATAATTAGGCATGGTCAACAGGTCGCACCAATTGCAAGATATTTATGAGCGATCTGTTTGTTTGTTTGCAACTTAGAACAACAAACCGCGCCGTAAGACGATTGCCAGTGAGATGAGTATACAAATAGAAACTTAAATTCAACCTATAAGTAAGGAGGACTTATGCAAATCTCAGTGAAAGGGGAGAGTTTGCGATGTTTCCATAACAATAGCTAAATTAAAAAAAAGCTATTGCTCCCAAAAATGGTGAAGTTTGACTGGTTTAGCGGATTTTCGAACAAACGACTGCCAAGTAGGCAATAATGAACCAATTCCCATTCAATATTCGTCAGCTACGCTAAACAAAGAAAAAAGAGTTATCGCACACCGCTATACGTTCGAATTTATATCATTCATTGCCTGAGAATTACTACTTAAAAACTACGAAACGTAGAAGAGCCATCAATCAACCTATAGCCTACATTATTGCTTTATCAGCAGTTAGTCGTACTTCAAGAAGAATTTAATTGACTTCAGTCCTTAATTGATCCAACCGCACCATCGCAATTGTATCTATTGTTTTTGTTTCTGTTTTTAATTATGTAATTGAAAGCAGCCGTCTTCTGCGCCTCTTTATCGGATTAATTTACGAACATTCGTATTCACAAGCTCATGTGATCATGTTGTTCTCATCAAAAACAATATTTAATTGCTCTTCCTCGATTGCTGTGCACTATCCGTACGAAAATGAAAACGAAAACAATAACTCATAGCCGACACACCCATTTACAGCCGCTTGGTATATTGTTTATACGCAAATAGTGTATTTAAGACGCATTTATATACATAGATATGAGTGGTGTTCAAAAATAGACTGAACTCTGAAGATAATCACTCAATTCGGCTAGTGGTGTCTGGTGGATGCATAGTGCGTCTCACAGCTCGCTAACCACTAATGTTCGAGAGAAAAAATAAAAAAAACTTCGCTAGCAATGCAAACGTTCATTTGAGTTTGCATCTTTATTGATTTATAAGAATGAGGGCCAGAAAGGCAATGAGCAATAGCTCTTAAATGGTTACATGCACATAGGTCACTTCTATGCAATGTAACGTTCAACAGCCTCTTGATTATGATGCATATGTACAAATGATTGAGAGAAGCAACACTTACAAAGCTCTCGACCTTTATGCTTAGCTACCATCCACTTGGGATCACACAAATCACATGCTGTAATCGTTTTCAAAATGTTTCACATCTTGCCCAAGTAGGAAAAGAGAAAAAGATAGACCAAAATCGATAGATATGTGAAAAGCCTCAAAAATACATTTTTTTTTTCACACGGAAACTAGCAGGAATTCAAGGATAATGATATACTACAGCAGGTGAGTGCGTCTACATACTACTTTACAAGGGAGGAATATTTTTTGTCGGTTTTTTTCCGGCTTCTTGATTAAAGGAAAAAAGCTAAACTCGCACTCGGGATCGTATTGAATATCTTAAAATTGGTCATCCGATACCTCGTATATTGTGTTCAATATTCTCACCCTCTCCAAAAGGCTCTCCGCTCGTCGGGCAAATGTTGTTCGTCGTTCTTGTGCAGTTGACATGTTTATTCTTTCGTTCCACAGCTACGTTGGCCTATGAAGATCACTCAGTAGATTACCTAAAAATAGCAAAAGATTTAATATATTGTACATATGTGTATCTCACGAAAAGTATATTTTACATAGTATATTTGACAATTTACAATAGTATGAAAGCTGCCGAACAGAGATATCTTTGGTTAGAAATATTTAGTATATAAATAGGATGGGTAGCGTTGCCTAATGAACATGACCTATTAAATAAAATAAAAAACAAAAAAAAATTGGGGCCGGTTTTGCCTCTGTTTACGAGTACTTACATACACATGCGAATATATGTATGTATATATGAATGTTGGTCAGTTTCTTTGGGTTGTGGGTGGTTTTGAGTTTTTTTGTCAGAGCCACTTAGATTGACTTGTTTGTAATTAATTTTTTCCTTCGTAGAATTTTTAAGCCAAAAATAAATAAGAAAGATAATGGAGAGTTGAATGGAAATGCGCATTTCTATGCGTAGAAAGCCGAATCTCCAAATTAAGGCAAAGAACTTCCAGGCATATGCTCAGTAAACTATTGTAGCAATAATATTAAGGCCAGACGCGGTTGTTTAATGCGCTATATTCCATTTTTAATACAGATTGTATCATAGTCACGGTGTCAGTCAATTATAGGCATATAGACTGCGTGGGTCAGGCATTGGCTTGGCGTCTAAGTACCAACATTTTATCTGCTGTGTTGCTCCACTGAAATAAAAAATACCCCATGTCACCAATACCCTCTCGTTTGATTCTGTATTTTGAATTCAACGGCTGCATTAATTGTTAAGACTCACAACCATCCTCGGTTTATCATAAATTTTGTTTTCAGACATTGTACAAGCGGCAGTCACCCTTTTTCTTATACAGTGGTAGACATTCGTTTATACGCACACGAACTTTTGCGGCTATTTCAGTAGTATCATTTTTGTTTTGGTTTAAATAACCCCAAAATATTTATTTAATTTTAAGATATTAAAAAAAAAAAAAAGAACAAACTTCAATAATTCTGAATTTTTTTTTTTATAAAAATATGAAAATTAGGGTAGACATATGTACGTAAGGTTAGTAATTTTTATAAATTTTACATTTATTATTTTTAATAAATTTTAATATTTCGTGTGGCCTCCCATGTTCTCTATAATGGAAAAAACACGATTTGGCATGGATTCAATTAACCTATGGAGAGTATCGGGTCCAATTTCAAGCCAAGCCCGACGAATTCCATCTTTGAGCTCGGACACGCTGTTGTATTGTTTCCCTTTTGAATATGCTTTACCAGCAAGCATGCTCGAAAGGTTCTCGATAGGGTTGCAATCTGGACTACATGCAGGCCATTCCAGTAATGTTTTTTGAGGAAAACCACTCTTTCCACAGCCTAGAAACATGGATGGAAGCGTTGTCTTGCTGAAAAATATAGTTTCTTTCCGATTCTTCTTCATAGTAGCTAACTAAAACGTCTTCCAACAACTCCGTATGAGTAATAAAACACACAGGCGTCTTTCCATAGTACGAAAAAACTCCCCATATCATAAAAGTTCCGTCCCCCGAAAATGCGTTTAGATCGTACCACATCTTGTTGTCTTAAATTATGCCAATAGCAGCTGTAGCAGTCCGGCCCGTCTAAATTGAATTTTTTCTCGTCGGGAAATATCACATTTCACCATTCATGGGTCCAGGACATGTACTTACGGACAAACTCCAATCTTTTGATTTTGTAGCATTTAGTCAAATGTGGTTTGGTTTTTAGTTTTGTCCATTTGATCGTAGATGAAGCATTTAAAACACGTGCGATATGCCGAGCACTAACGGGAAGATCTACTTTTGTTTTAATTTGCCGAGCTGATAAACGATTTTTCGTAGCTTCATCACGAATTTGAGCTCTTTGTCGGAGTGAAAGCTTCGTATTTCCCTTTCTCCTTTCCTTAGGAAATTTCTTATAACGCCTTCGCTTCCACCGTTTTTTGTTGCAATTTTCCTGTTTGAATAGTTTTCTTCCTACAAAATCCTGATTTTTTCTTTTTCGCAGTCAGTCAGTCTTTTGCCTTTACCCATGGCTGGAAAAGCCTTGAAATTATTAAGAATATACAAGGTAAAAAACAAATAAAACATTTAATCACCTTTTTTACACACAAAATTTGTTTATTCTCCACTAAAATGCCGATGCGTATAAACGAATGTCCGAGGAAAATAGAACACAAATAACACATGAAGGAGATAAATCGCCTGGTGCAACGCGGAATGTACCGTTACAAAAAAATGTATAGTTGATTCACATTCCTGACACTGATAGTAGTAAACCCTTGTATGTACCAAATTTAAATTCTTAAAAATAATCCAGTACTAGAGCATTTATTGGAAAAATTGTAAATGCGTATAAACGAATGTTTACCTCTGTACATGTAACCTTCATTTACTGAAGCACTGAAGGGTTTTTTTAGAGGTTTAGTTTTTAAACTGGTAACATTGTTTCTACAGATTCTCAATTTGACAGTTGAAAGTTGATTTGTGGTTAGTACATTTTGCCATTTTACAATGAATAGACTAACGTCAAAAGAACGCAAATTGTGCAAATTTATTTTGAAAACCATAGTTCGGTTCGCCAAACTTATCGTGCGCTACGTCCATTTTACGGTCGATATAATCGTCCATCTGAGCAAGTTATTCGGAACACGATGAATCGTTTTCGCACCACGTACACTCTAGTGGATAATACGACAACCAGTGGGAAGGGAAGAAATTATTGCCATTGTGAAGCGCAGTGTTGAGGAGCAATTGGAGCTATGCCCATCCACTTTGTGGAAGATTTTACGAAATTTTTTGGCTTAAAAGCTTATAAGATCCAGTTTGTGCAAGAGTTGAAACCGCATGACCATCCATCGTAGGTTCGATAGGTCACTAGTCTATGCTGATAAACCAGATTCGCCGTCTTATTGCTGATACACCCCAGTTGCTCGATAAGATGCCAAAAATTGGACTTCACGATTGCACTTCATTCGAGCTGGCCGTAACGCGCATGTGCCCGAAATCATATTTAAACACATTGACATAAAATTATCTATTAAATGAAGCTACTATCATAGACATTTTCAGTAGTTTCAAATATTTAATTTTCATATTGATTTCATAGAGTTCCGTGCAGGGACGGGTTAAGAATATCCCTGCAGCGAAAGCTCTCGCTTGTCGTAAAAGGCGACTAAAACAAAGGTAAACAAAAATCACATCTAGGCAATTTAGAAAACACCAAGGTGAGCCTAGGGACACATATACCACCATTAAACTGCCCCACAAGTGTACATGCAAATCAGTGGGTTGACACGACTGGAGATCACCGGTGTTGTAAGAGTAAGATCAAACAAAAAAATCTGGAGCATGACAGTGTCACAAAAAAAAAAAGCAGGCCGAAAAACAATTGGTGCAAACAAATGCAAAAACACCAGCATTTGATTGGCCTCAGCGATGAAGTAATCCCACACCGGGAAGCCTGCCGCTACTTTCTGAGGTCAAACCGGCGGACCCCACAAGCAGACCAGTAGGAATGCAGTTAAGTGGGAAGGTTATGGTCCTACACGTCTGACCATAACTACGCCGGAAAAAGGAAAAGAAGATTGATTTCATAGAGGTTTGGATGATTCGGATAATCCAATTCGTTGTTCCTAATATAAATTTAAAACAAATTCATTTGTGATTTAGTTTACGATTAAATTTTCAATTTAGTATATTACCCTAACTTTGCCATTTCAAATGGAATATAGTATCAATCAAATGTCCGTCATGGGAATGCTTGTAATTGCATTGTAATTGCCGACGACTCTTCGACACATATCCGAAAATATCTCGGCCATAACTTAACAAATATTCGTTGCCAAGACATTAAGGATTGTGTGCATAAATCGCATATTTCCACCAAAGGAAATTCAACGGCAACAAATCGCATTGTCTTGGTGGCCAGTTCCCATCACAAAAATGCGAAGAGTAAATAAGAAACACTTTTTTTCCAATAAAGCCAAAATTGCTCGTGTTGTGTGTTATATCTTCGTTTTGAGGTCCAAAAATTGCTTTGCAAAATGTTTACATTGGCTCATACGCTTTGCTCGCAGTGAAATTGATTGATTCGGATCTTTTTCATCACTTTTACTAACGGCTGCTTTATTTTCAGCTGAGCATGCGTTTCGATGATGGACCGACTTTAAGACTTCTGAAATACATAAAACCAGGCACTTTGATGTTTTTTTAACTTTTTGCCTATAATACGCTTTTGTAGTAAGTTTGTTGTTAAGTGATCATGTTGTTTAATGACAAACCTTGAACTAAACACATACAGTCTCAGATGATAGTTGGGTTTGATACATGTTATCGAAACAGTCATGTCAAATCGAGAACACGAAGTGGATAACACTGTGATGTCTGATGTGGAAGAAGATACTTTTTCGTGCCAGCACGATACCAACGTGCTTAAAAATGAACACATCTAGTTTTTAGCCAGCGTCAAGAATTAAGACACCACAATATAGCTTTTTTAAGAGTTGAGGCTCGGAGTTTCAGTGGTGGGCAGGATGTGTGATTAATTTTATTTGGTAAGCCAATTGAATTGATTACATTATATACGTTATAAAAATAATTTGAAGAGCCGCCGTTTGCCGAAATCGCATGTCGACCCTGTTCAAGCTCGTGCATTATAGCGGGCGCCATTGACGGTAACGTTGTTTTCACGGGGATTGTTCATGCGACCAAAAATAGCATTCAACCAGAAATGAGCTTCGTCGCTAAAGATAATTTTTCGATAAAAAAACGGATCTTCCCCCAGCTATTCTATGGCCAGTCGCCGAGAATCTGGCGTTTTGGCCAATTGTTCGGCTTCAATTTTTACACGAGCTGTATTTTCTAAGGTTTTAGATCAAGATCCTTGCATAAAACCTTCCATGTAGTCAAATAACACAATCCAATTGCTGCGAACGGCGACGAATAGACAAATCACGGTGAAAACCTAGCGGATCTAACAGCAAACATCATACTTACGAGTACTCTGCGCATATGGGCAGACTCATACATACGTGAGTTATCAGAAATATAACACTAAAAAACCAAACACTGACATTTTCTATGGATGCCAAGAACCCCAATAAAGCAGAAAAGTATTTTCGAACGATTTTTAAGCAGTTAACCTTCTAACTTGCTTAACTACGAGGGTTTTCTCTCTTAAAATGAAAAAAGTAGTTTAAAGTATACGCACGAAGATATCGCTCTAAGAACAATCGGGTTCGATAATGGAAGTATAGAGCCCTAAAACCATGAAAATATGTAAAAATATTTTATTTAAAAAGCACGGATATTATCAAACTATTTTCAATCTTTTTATCAGCTGACAACAGACTAACAACTGGTTTGACCAATAGGCAAATATGCTAACATAATAAACAAAACTTCCGGTAAATCACACTAATACAACTCGTTATATTATAAAATTGACATTAAATTTTGAACACACTTATAAGGTGCCACAAATGGCACAGCGATTAGTTTTGTTTTGATATTTGTGAAATAAAGAGATGTGGAATGCATGCCAATTAAATATGGAATGCTATACTCCTTAGATCGTGGAATACTCATGACTAAATTGAATATTTCGTCAGTAATTTTGGTGCAAAGTGAATTACGATACAAATAGTTCTTTTTTGTGAAAGACTTGAAAAATGTGTTATTTCTAAGCGCAGACAGTCGATCAGCTAGAGCTATAGGCCATCAATGGCGCTTAAACTACGACTACGCTCTCTTGAACATCAGCGAAGAAGTTTACGATTTTCAGTTGGCAGTCATCATAGGCGATAAGGCGATAAGGCTTATTTCCTTCTGAATACATAACACCGGTAGGTATATAAACATAATGTGCACTGTTGAATTACCAAGAATTCACATATCAATCAGTAAGAGCCATTACATTCACTCAAAATGAGAGTGCATATTGCGACATTTATGTTGGAGATGTCATTGGGTTCCTTATTTTTGGGGGCGACCTAGTACGGTTAATGGGACTGGTGATTCATACCGAACCATGATTAATGATTTTTTATTGCCGCAAATTTATCAAGCGACACTGAAGAACATGTGGTTCCAACAGGACAGTGATCCTGCACACACAGCTAGATGTTACTGATCTATCAGAACAAGTTATAGATTCTGGAAGCTCTTAAAGAGATAACCCTCACAACAAGGAGATAACTTTAGAAGAGCGTAACTGATCATTTACAGTAGTGGCGTCCACTTAACCAATATCATTTTCAAAAATAATAGAAAAGAATTAAATGTTAAACTCAAACATTTAAAAAAATGAAATCTGTGTTTCTGGGCGTCTCAGCAAATAAGACTATGTGCAGGCTAAATATTATTTTTATGTTGTGTTCTTTTATGTTACGTTTTTGAAAAATACAAATGCAATAAAAAGGAATCCATTACTTTTGCATGAAATTAAACGATTGGTTTAAGGTCGTTAGAATGATCCGAATTTAGGCAAATGTGCGGCGTATTTATGATAACTTGTTGCCATTTTGAAAAAAATTCCATTATGTCCCTCCCATTAAAGCACTCGTCTCTATTGACAAAGAAGTGGAACAATCGAATTTTTTACCAGCAAAATGGTTTGACAAAAATAGGAACCGGTAGTAATCACTTGGTGTGAGGTCCCTGCTATAAGGTGTGGTAAGATGTGTGTGTCCTGCCGTTGTCTTGAATGCACACATTGTCTCTTCTATGTATTGCCCGTTTCTGATTGCTTGTTTCAGATGATTTAATTGTTGACACTACGGTTCCGATTTAAAAGTTGTGTCATAGGACTCATAGATAATTCACTACCCACCAAACACTAAGCAAAACCTTCCTGGCCGTCAATTCTGCCTAATATTTGCGCCGATTTACCGCGATTAGATCCCAGCCGTTTTCGCTTGAAATTTTCGTGATCCACTTCCGGTCGATGAGATTTTTTTTTTTGGCTTGCGTTGGGTTTTTTTTATGATTTATTAAATGGCTTCAAACAGTTTTTTGTGCAATCTTTTTCTTCTGGGTAATCGAAACAGTGCTAACATAACGACCAGACTCGAGTATTTGATTTTATTATTTCCTACAATTGACCTTCCAAAGCATGGTGCTACAGTTTCAGTATCATAAACACCATTCATATTTTCAGCCTCCTGGCTTGCGTTTTCATATTATCAAGAAAATAACCGTAACATAAGGCCTAGACTAAAATTATCTGTTAGAAAAATTATCGATTTATTTTCTATATAATATTATAAAAAAAGAAAAATATAGAAAAAAATGCTTCTCTATTCATAAAATGTCGAACCTCAACAGATTTCGAGAATTTCTGATAAACCGAATTTACATATTAGGTGTAAAACTATGTTCATGTGGCAGACTACCACAAACTACCAGTTTCGCGACCTTTTTCAAGATATGCGAGGCATCGAATATTTTAAAAGTTTACGATGTTTTTTTTTACATTATAAAAACATTTCGTCAATTCAATTTTAAATCTTGAAGATCTAAAAACTCTATCTGGAGTTCACTATAAAGGGTGGGCCATCTAGTAGTTTATTTTAAATCATAGGTTATTTTGACACTGACAGCTGTTTCCCGCTCGAAATCTTGACAGAAATGAGTCGCTTTACCCTTAAACAACCTTGGGAAATATTGAAAACTTATTTCCAAAGTGAGTGCTGTGTAGCCCAAAAAGTGCGTTTTTTAAAACTAAGTTTTGGTCCACCGCGACAGCTGTACGCAAGTTTGTGCAAAAAGTTCGTGGACAACACTTATGATCCCCGTCGTCGTACGGTGTGCACAGATAAGCATGTGGCTGTTGTGGCCGAGAGTTTGAGAATCAATTCAAGAACATCAACTCGCCATCGATCTCAATAGTTCAACATTTTACAAACAAGCCTGAGTAGAAATCTGCACAAAGATCTCGGCTTGAATTGGACAACGATTTTGGGCGAAAAATCATCTTTTCGGACGAGGCGCAGTTTCACCTCGGCGGCCCGGAAAACCCGCACATTATTATCGAGAAGCCAATGCATCCACAGAGAGTGACAGTTTGGTGCGGATTATGGAGTGGTGGCATCATTGGACCATTTTTCTTCGAAAATGAGGTTGGGAACAACGTTTCGGTATACGGTGGGCGTTACAGAGCCATGGCGACCGACTTTTTTTTACTGAATTTGAAGACATGGATTTAGACGACCTCTGGTTTATGTAGAATGTGGTGCCATGAAACACAGCCCATGCCACAATCGATCTTTTGCGGACCAAATTCCCAAATTGTGTTATCAGCCGTTTTGGCGATTTCAATTGACCGCCTCGGAGCTGCGATTTGACTCCTTTGGACTTTTTTGGTGGGGAAGCGTAAAGGACTGATGTTATGCCAACAATTCGGAAACGATTCAAGCACTTAAGAATGATAAGCTGGAGGACGATCCGCTTTTTTGGTTGAATGGATGGACTGTGTGAACAACATGCCCGCCAATGGCGCCCGTTATTTTTTAATGATTTCGATTTTTTTTTTGTCAAAATGCACGAGCTGAACCTGGTCTAGATGAAGTCCCACGAAGGCGGCACTATATGCCATACAGCACGCAAATCGATGAACCAAGTGAGAACTGAGTTCGGTGAGCAATTTATCTCTCGTTTTGGACTGCTGAACTGTCGGCGATGTCGCCGACGCCTTTAGTAAATTCTTAATCAAATTACGTCAAATCACTCGCCCTTGTCGATATAAGACAACATTACACATGTTAGCGAGATACCATTCAAAATACGCGAAAGAGTGATTAAAAATTGGACCTCGTTATTAACCAATTAAAACATAACATAAAATAGCCTCTGTACACTTTTGCAATTTTCCTGGCCACTCTCGTTTCGGAAAACGTATGGCCCAAAGACCGCACCTTCACAAAATCCGCATCAAATAGTGGGTTTTACTGAATTCTGCTGTGGATTACTCTCTCTTCAAATGTGGTAAATTATTCACGAAGCCGTTCAGCTCCATCACTGAAGATAATTTCTTTCGGTAATATTTAGTTCTGTCACTGTTTCAGACCCATTCAGCGAATGTACGGCGCGCTTATTAATTTTGGAGCCTTAGTTCTTATGTCAATCGGATCTTTTACGTTATAAACAGAAAGCCTAACTTTTTGAACGCAACTAGAAATCGAAAGGTATCGGTCTTCAGCTCCCCTTTCATCAACAGCAGCAATGCTCTCACTTGATTGCTTGATTGTCTCTGATTGAGGCATCCTACACGGATTGTTTGATCGGCAACCGAACAGTTTTCCTCAAATTTCGCGATAATTTGCTGAATTGCTCGTTCAGTTAATATTTCGTAGCTCGCGGAAATTTTGGCGAACAAAGCATTTTTTATAATAAACTTTAACAACAATATTGTATAGTTCTCCATGATAAAATGGTGATTAAAATGGAATACGACCATCAAAGAATGATAACACTGCCTCTTGAAACGTCAAAGCAATAAATTGTCAAAGTTTTGACAAAGGTATTGACTATCCCATTATATGTTATACATACTTTGGGAGTAACAACGAAAGTCACAGTTCCGCGCAAAGGGGGAAACCACAGCTAGACCCGAATGTATAAGAGTCTCGACGCTTCTACTTGGGTACGTTCTTGAATGCCAGAACCTCCTATTCCATGTTTTCTGTGCACATTTTTTCATTGATTTTTGGTGCTGGCATTTCATTACGATATCCATGGAGTCGATATTAAATCAAATTTAATTTGGAAATCTTGGACATTCGTACATTAAAAACGCCACTTTTGACGATGAATGCTTTCGATGGGATGGGATAAAATCGTTTAACCTTGCGACTTAGAAATTTGTTCTATTCGATGAAGGGCACTCAGATATATACGTGAGGTAATCTTGAATCGGGCCCAGATGTAAGGGAAACTAAAATATGTGTCACGTTTGTAAATTCTCTTATGGCATTGAGGCTTCATACATAGTCTCTGCGTGTCTTGATTATTTATTTCCCGCCATCAAAAATTGAATCAATAACACAGTGCCATTTATACATACACCTTTCATGTAAACCAGTGTATTGGTCTCTAGAAATGTCAACGCCACGTAATAATTAAAAAGCAATGTGCCAATTCGAGATGCTACTTGGTGCATCTCTGACTTGGCATTTTGTATGTACACTAATATCATTTGAAATATTTTGGCAAGTCCTATCTGTGCTGACTTCAAGAATTCGAATTTATAACAAAGAGTATACAATAAATTCATGGCAATAAAGCGCTGAAAATAAAAACTAGTGTTTGTTTAACGGTCAAGGGCAGGTAATTTTTGTTTACCGTTCAAAAGAAAAATCACGAAGACAGATTACCCGAACAAACTAAAGGTATAAATATTTATTGAATAAAGGAAAACAAAAAAGTAAGACACGGTGCCTTCTACTTGCATATACATAGTATAGGTTTGTGCGTTTGCATATGATTTACGAAAGCTATTTTGGGGAAGGAAGTAATTTATTTTGTATACAAAGCTTTTAGCTCGTTATAGAAAGGAAGTCCAAGTTTGTTTTACTATCATCTTCGATGAAATTGGCTTCGTGTCTGGACTTTCATCATAGAATTACGGATGTTATGCTTCATAGTCTACCCAATGTCCGCAATCATGGGTGGAAAATCCAGGCAATACCCAAACCTTCTACCTGAGAAGATGAGCACTGTACTTCCGCATGCTTTTCTAATATGTTATCAAATATATAAACAAAAAAAAAAAAACAACTTCCTACACTGCACTGGCAGACCTACTTAAATCGATAGATAGTTGACACAACAAAACATTTCCGATAGCTAATCATTCCCAACCTACACCCCAGTCATAGTTTTCTATATTTAGGTATTATAACCGAAATCGATTTTTGCTCTGACACGAACTTATTCAGCCACGAACGATCCCCAATGATAAACAAAGCCATAACCTGTCAATCACATGATAAAACAAATACTCCGGCCGCAGTTAATGTCCATTAAATCAAAAAGCCCATATAAAGTGTAAAAAATGTCACTGAGAAAAATTTAAATAGGAAAAGTCGGTGTGGCTCTGGGTTAACATACACAAATGAAGTTCGCATGGATATAAAATATTTAGCACCAACGGAGGAAGAAGAAAGAAAGAAGCAAGTGAGGTTGTCTAATAAATTCAAATAAAATCTGATGGTTTTATGAGGTCATCAAAAAGTGTTACCGAAAATAGCCTGTAAAGTCATGGAAATTAAGAAACTTAACGAAAAAATTCATACGACACTCAGTTACTTGTTTTTTACTCGTCACCTCTTCTTTCTTTCAATATAAGTTACTGGGTGCATATGAAGGAGTTTTATGACTGCGTCTTAACTTTTGAATTGAGTTTAAAATGAGGGGCTCTGGTCTTAGGCATGTGGTATTTTAATAGCTATATATTCAAAATTGCAAAGCGACTTAGATGCCTTAATGTTGCCCGTGCTTACTGGGCTCTAATAAACAAACATCTTCAACCACCAGAACTTCCACACAACAATTCACAATGTCGCAGTTGCTTTGTGTCCACTGGCCTTGTTCCAATAAAACCTTAAATCACATTTAGGCAAGAGGGGATTTCGACAGCATTATATTTATTATAAATAAATCTCATATCCATTTGCAAGTGGTGAAATTGCTTTCATTTTAAAAATGAATTTGGCATCTTAGTATATGGAACTCAAGCACTCCGACCCTATCATTGCTCCTTGACTATCTTCCGTTTTTTAACTTACCGAAGAGTCAGAATACCATGTCGATGAACTTGGCATATTTTCACAATTTTTTTCTAAGCTAAAAAGCTTCTCGGAGCACTCAGGCAACTTGGGATTTTATCGCTTTTTAATGTGAACTGAAGTTCAATCCAGGACTTCCTAACTCAAGTCGTCAATAAAAAGAAAATGACTCTACTAAATTTAGGCAATAAAAGAATACTAAAAGGGAACTGGCAAAACAAACTTTGTCGGATTTCTATGCTCGTGGTAATGTGATTTAATGCGTTGTAGTCGACCACTGTAAGGGCGCCTAGCTGACAACCGCTGTTGCAGCACTTCTACCAAATCCACCAGGACTTTCTGCAGAAAATGTGTTCATAGAACTCTGCAAGGCAACTACATATAGGTGTACTAGAGGCATTATCCTAAGGGTCGCGGTATTCCTATGTACATCTCTCAAGAAATATATCCGGGAAACATACATAAATGGGAAATCATCTTATATTTTCCCGCCTTTTTAAGTGCTTTTCTACTTAGCTACCATAAATTGATTCTTCTAGCGCTCAGATTAACTTCCCATTTGGATGGTATTGTAATGGGTTTTCTGAATCAAAAACTTTGTTTTATTTAAACGTTTCAAGGTCAATGGAATTCGAATCCATCGTTTGAGAAATATGTCTGTACGAGTATGTAGGAGGGTATTATGATACGTTGATTTGTTTGCTGTATGCTTTTTTCGTCTCGAATATCTCAAGAACAAATAATTATATCGACTCAGGATTAGTTTCATGCGACGCATCAGGGTGGGCCAAATATAAGTTTCTTTTTAAAAATACAATAAAATGAACAAAATTTAATTTTTATCATGTATTATGGCCTTATAAGTAAGAACAAACATTTCCATTATTTATGAAATACAACATCGTTCAAGTGGCTGCTTTGGCTGGCTTCGCAGTACCGCATTCTGTCACCCCAATTTTCCAAGACCTTTTTGATGGTTTCGGGCTGTAGCTCACGGATTGCTTCGATGATATTGGCCTTAAGCTCACTCACCGAAAACTCAAAGCTGTGCAGGTCGTGGGCTTCAGATCTTACACGATCTCTATTTACAAAGGTTTTTTAATACATGCAGATACAGAAGCAATATTTTACAGGTGGCCTGATGTCCAATAGTGTGACATTGGTTCGAAATTGGGTCACAATGACTTGATATTATGCTTAGTAACTCGATTATGATGATCGTGAAATGGTCGAAGTTCACGTAAAACATTTTTCACAGAGCACGAATTTCGAGAATAAAATTCAGTATATTATAACCGTTGTTTGAGTGAAATTTCCAACATAATAATATGGCAATATTAACTGAGCATGCTTAATTTTAACACATGTCACAAATCAAGCGTTAGCTGTCAAAAATTTAACATTAAAAAACCTAGCACTAAAAAAATCACCCTTTATAAGCAAAAAAATAATTATCAATGTCGCACCATAATTCCACTACCAGCATTGCCACGACTTTCTTCAAAGTCGTTTAAGAATGGATCGATAGACGGTTGCATTGTTTTGAAAAAGTGAAAATTCACCGCAAGAGTGATAAAAATATGGCGAAAACCTTTTCTAAAATTTGTTCTGCTTTTAGTCATCATCAAGCATTTTCCTGCATAGCGCTTTATTTTAAACAATAAATTGTAACGACTCAGACAAATCGGTCAAGAGTAGACCCAAATTCATTCTCACTCGTGAAGGCCAGCTTGATTTATTGCTGTCGTAGCAAAATTAGAGCTGCACCCCTACATATTCTACAGTCACATTCTTGGTTCAAACTAATGTAATCATCCCAAAGCTAGTTTTCTTTACGACTTTTCCGAATATGGCACGAGGAAAGCAGACCCAAATTTATCCGCACAAACTTAATCGCTGTGTAATATCCTGTTATTCTGTTGAATACAGTGATCGAGGAAACATACAGAAGGATAGAGGATTGAGAAAATAAAATAAGAAAAGACCAAAGTTTGAGAAATAAAATTGAAAACTTTTGAAAAGCGAAAGCTAATCTTAAAACCTACCGAAAGGCTGGGGAACCTGTTGGAAAATCATTTACTGTAGTTAGGGATGTTCAGACATGAGAGCTGTTTAACAAATAAAAAAGGTAGCAACACTTCAAGACACAACGATGCCCGGAATCATTTAAAAACACACTCTATCGAAATAGTAAGGCGGGTTTTAAGCTGAAATAAATTAAACCACAGAGTCGAGTCGTACGTCGCAAAACATTTTTTTTTAAGTTTTTCCCTACGAATATAGACTTGCATAACAGAAAAAGAAGTTAACAAGACTCCAGACTTTTGGAAACACGTTATTTTTAGTTACACAACCAAATTTAACTTGTTTGATAATGACGGGAAACAAAAAATGACGGGAACACTAAATACTGACTTGAAAGAAGCTAATCTCTGATCGATGGTGAATCATGGCGTTGGTAGTGTCACGATGTGGGAGTGCATGCCTTCGAGCGAGGTTGGTCAAATGGAGTTGATTCCGTATAGACCAATATGACTACCTCAACATCCTAAAACCAAATCTCCAGCAAAGCGCCACGAATATGAGTCTAGGATCAAACTATTTATGTCTTTCTAGACAACGACCCAAGGTACGCTGCTCACAATGCCAAAAAGTGTATGTTATTTAATACTCACTCGTAGCTTAAAATGCCTCCACTATCACCCTGACCCCATTGAACATTTGTGGGCCGCGCTGGAAAAAAATCATTCGAAATCGAGCTACCAGCTGGATAGACTCATCTAAAAAAGCTCTACAACCGAAATGGAAACTTTTAAGTCCGAATTTTCGCAAAAGATTTGTCGATAATATGCTAAAACGACTAAAACTAAAACCGTTGTTCACCTTTTTTATTTTATGTACTTTTTCTTATTTTTGTGCCAATAAGTGTGTGTTAAGTTTTATTGAAGTCTGTTTGATTATTTTCGTAAATATCAACACTTTTTGTCTATCGTCATAAATTAACCCTTCTTCTATTATCGTAAGCAGAGATTAACCGCCGTTTATTGCCAACAGAGGGTGACTAATATCGGTGGTTTTTACTTGATTAGATAATTAGAAGGGCTTAACAGTGTCAGTATGTAACGTAAAAAACATTAACAGCAACTATCGTGACGCCGTTAAATTTACCTTCAAGAGTAAATGAACTGGTTATGTGAAATAGCTAGCCTACCGCTGACAAAAGTAATTGAAAACATGTTTCTCTATTCAAGTTAGTACGAGTAAGATCCTATCCAAGGACCCCTGCGTCCCGGGATTCATCCTTAAACCAGATAGTTCTTGGACAGAATCCAGTCGGGAATCTCTAGAACTGCTGACTGAAACCCACTTCCCAGGCTGTACAACCCCTGAAACCACAGTCTCCTTCGAGACGACGGTTCCTACGGTTCACACAACCGAAGAAGTGATAAACAAGATTATCACAGCGGATAAAGTATCACGGGCAATAAATTCGTTCAAACCCTTTAAATCTCCGGGCCCGAACGATATCTTGCCGGCGATGCTTCAAAAAACACAGATCCACACTGTACCCCATCTCGTAAGCATTTTTTCCAATTGCCTGCGCACGGGGTACATCCCAACACAGTGGAAAGAAATAAAGGTAATTTTCATACCTAAGGCAGGTAAACCATCCCATACTGCCGCAAAGGACTATAGGCCAATTAGTCTCTCGTCATTTCTATTAAAAACCTTGGAGAGACTCCTTGACCTATACATCAGAGGACTCGCTCTGCATAGTGTTGTCCGTGAAATTGAGGGCTCGCTGAACTTAAAAGAGTTTACAATGGCAGCCTTCCTCGACATAGCGGGGGCCTTCAACAATGTAAACACAGAGACCATAACAACAGCTCTTGAGGACATAAAAGTAGACAAATCCATTGTAATCTGGATTGAGAATATGTTGAAGAACAGAATCATCAATGCAGACATTGGACACAGTTCAATAAGGAAGGTGACAACCAGAGGCACACCACTAGGAGGAGTTCTCTCCCCACTACTGTGGCTTCTTACAGTCAACAAGATCCTCAAATTCTTTATGGAAAGATCATAGCGTACGCGGATGACCTGGTTATCTTGATAAAAGGTAAATTTCTACCAACTATCAGTGAACTAATGGAATCTGCGCTGAGTGAACTCTCCTCGTGGGCAAGATAGAACGGTCTGAGAATAAACCCCCAGAAAACCGAGCTGGTCTTGTTCACCAGAAAAAGGAAAATTCCGATATTTGCTCCCCCAATATCTAGGCATCATTCTTGACTCAAAGTTTTCCTGGAAAAGAAACCTGGAGGAAAGGATGAAAAAAGGATTGAACGCTTTTTATGGATGCAAAAAGACCTTCGGAAAAAGATGGGGCTTGCAACCGTACATCATTCATTGGATGTACACAGCAATCATCAGACCCATTTTAACTTATGGGGCCCTAGTCTGGTGGACTGCTAGCAGCACAAAAAGCTATATGAACATGCTCAACAAAGTACAAAGGTCAGCCGCTGTTTGTACAACGGGAGCCATGAGAAGCACGCATACTTAAGATAATAGACGACCTGGGAAGGAAACATGGTTTTAGTAGCCTCGCAGCTACGACCGACTATATTCTTCCCCAAAGTGACTTCTCTCTCAATCCTATCTTTTCCCCGACAGAGAAGAGTGGCTATCAAACGCCGTAATCAACGACCATGAGATCACCCTCTTCACCGACGGATCGAAAATGGACACAGGCACTGGGGCCGGGTTCTACTCTGATACTCTCCACAAACAGGAATCATTCAGACTCCCTGATCTGTGCAGCATTTTTCAAGCAGAAATCCTGGCAATAGAGAAAGCAGCCAAACACCTACAGGTAACCGATATCCCACCATCGGATATCACTATCTTCGCTGCACTTAAGTCAATAGAATCCTGTATAACGAGATCAAAGGCTGTCATGAAATGTCTCGATTCACTGAAGTCCATCAGACACCACAAAGGGAACGAAAGAGCAGACGAATTGTCCAGGCAAGGTTCTGAAATGGACATCAGCAAAGCGGACACGTCGTTGCAACACCGGTGATCTCCAGTCGTGTCAACCCACTGATTTGCATGTACACTTGTGGGGCAGTTATGTGTCCCTAGGCTCACCTTGGTGTTTTCTAAATTGCCTAGATGTGATTTTTTGTTTTAGTCGCCTTTGACGACAAGCGAGAGGTATCGCTGCAGTGATATTCTTAACCCGTCCCTGCACGGAAAACGTTATTTCTATCCATTAATTCTATAAAAACGAAGGAATTAATATATTAGGTTTGTAGGGTAAGCGAACAGATGGTGTAGATGTCGTTTACTGAATACAATAAGGTTCTTCGTTTTGACATATGCTATGCACGGTCTTTGACAACTTTTATCATGAACTTTATCAGTTTTTTATTCAAATTTATCACGAAATGGGCGATTTGTACATTTTCCGTTTAACATAATCACTGTAGAGAGTTTAAGATTCGACGCTTTAAAGAAACTGGTTAGGTATCGGGCCAAACTCCATATTCATATGTTCGGACAGATGATCTTAATTTAAGCGCCTGTAAAATCCTAATTACACAGCCATTAACTGCGGTCTTGCCAAGGCGATTTTTCACAAAATTATATTTTCCGAATCACATGTTTTTATGGAGGCCTTTAATAAGTTCTGGCTGTTTCCCAACAGATGACTATGTGCATGTGATTTAAGACGTTAACACATCTACAAGGAAGCCCCGTAGTTAAGCTCAAACCTGAGTGTATGTAAGTTTGCCGAAGTGGAAAGAACAATTTTTTTTCCATTATTTTAAATATGCCGAATTTCCTGCCAAGAATTAAATAGTTTTTGAGAAATTTTATTGCAGACACGCTTCAAAAATAATGCTTTTGTTGTTGGAGTCAAAGAAACTATATCGCACCGAAGAATGTTGAGCATGAAGAATTGGAGGCGTTTCAAATGAAAATTTTCCCATGTCAGATGCTTGCTGAATTTACAGAATCATTACAAGTGAATGACACAACAGTTTCGAAATCTTTAAAAGTATTAAGAATGATTCAGAACGAAACACATTGGATACCGTACGATTTGAAATCGAGAGACGTACTCGTAGAACGGCTTTTTTTCACATGAGAAGCGCTGTTTCAATAGCAGAAAAGGAAAAGTTTATTGAATGGCGATGAAAAGTCGCGAGGTAAACTTGGCTATGGATTAACATCGTCGACGAAGGCAATTTTCAGATCAACAGGGTGTAGTTTATTACAAGCTGTTCAAAAGCTTACAAGACAACGCCCAATAAAAGCCGTGGGAAAGATGAACATAAAGGGTGGGTCATCTAGTGGTTTTCTTTTTGTAAATCATAGGTTATTTTGACACTGACAGCTGTTTCCCGCTCGAAATCTTGACAGAAAGTCAGTATCATACCTCCGCGGAACGAAATGAGTTACTTTACGCTTGAACAACGTCAGGAAACATTGTAAACTTATTTCCAAAATCAGTGCTCTGTGGGCCAAACAGTGTGTTTTTTAAAAAGAAGTTTTGGCGGCAATAAAGCACCCACCGCGGCTGTTTGTACAAACAGTTTGTGAGACTGATATGCTAGTGGACAACACTCATGGTCACCGTCGTCGTACGGTGCGCACAGATGAGAATGTGGCTGCTGTGGCCGAGGGTGTGAAGGACCGATATTATGGAAACAATCCGGAAAGATTCACGCACTTAAGGCCAATATCTTCCAAGCAATCCGTGAGCTACAGTCCGAAACCATCAACAAGGTCTTGAAAAATTGGGATGATAGAATGCACTACTGCGAAGCCAGCCGAGGCAGCCACTTGAACGACGTTTTATTTCATAATTAATGGGAATGTCCGTTCTTACTAATGAAGTCATAATACATGGAAAAAAATTAATTTTGTTCATTTTATTGTATTTTTAAAAAGAAACTTGTATTTGGCCCACCTGTTATATGTGGAAAAGGGAGTAACTTTAAACTGAGCTTTAAACTAAACTGATTGGTGGTGAATACGACGATGATCTCTAAATCCGTTTTAAGCTATCCGAGACCGCATCATCGGAGGTTAAGGTGCAATTGATTTACTCCCAGGAGGTTTTTTCATTTGAAATCGCCGAAGGGAAATTAGAGCTGTCATTAAGTCACCTCTGCTTGAAACCTATTTACCAAAGACATACAAAGCTGCTTGGTGAAAATATTGGGGGACTCTGCTCTTCCATAATTCACAGTATCACGCTTGTTCAAACCATTTAAGCCGGGCAGAACATCCACGTTCCTCACATGAAAAAGTCGAAAATGTTGTGTTGACAGATCGAAAAGTGACCATCAGGCATATACCTGAGCTCACAAGGATCTCATATGAAAATTCTCTACCCGTTGGGTACCGAGGAAGTTAACCGACAAACAAAAACAAAACAACGAATCGACATTTCGAGGGTGAATCTCGAGAAGTTCAGCAGATCAGGAAGTGTTTTCGTTACGTTTCATGACCATGGTCGAGACTTTGATCCACCATTCCACAATCGATGATTTGGAAGCGAGCTTGCTCACCGACGTCAAAGAAATTTAATATGTCAAGTTCGGCGGGAAAGGAACAGACCAGATTTAGGCCCTAGTAATTTCTATCTCTTCCCCTGGATCAAATAACACATCCGAGGCAAGAAATTTGAAGACGATAGCGAAGTTATAGCCACTGTTAAGGCGTTTTGAAGGAGTCAAGACGTGACTAGGAGACTATGTTAAGGGATTATGTTTTAATTTTCATCTTCTAGGTCTGGGAAATAGTAAAGGGCCCAATACACATCCTTGCCATACACCGGAGGTAACAGAAATAAGACTTAAAATTCTACGATTAATTGTATTGTACATACCTGGACATTTTTACGCAGATATTAGGCAAGACGCCTGAGTGATGCAGGGTTAAAACGAAAATAGTTTTTTTAATTTAGACAGCAAAAATCAATATAGTCAAAGGTTTTGGAATAGTCAAGAAGAACCATAATTCTATACGTAAATCTGAAGTTACTTTGAGGCAGATTCTCAATTATGTTTATGACGAAATCCCAATTGTCACTTGGATAGGGTATCTCCAGCGCCTAAATACCTATGTGTTTGGTTAGCCAACATTTTTTTCGAGAACTTTGGAAAACAGCGTAAGCCGATTGGCCCGAAGTCCGACCGAAGTGGCGGGTTAGGTTTTTTTTGGCAACTGGGACAATTGTAGCGGGAGACCGTTTACTATTAACAAAAAAATTTAAGATATCAAAAATGCCGGAAAGTATTTAAGCAAGACCTATTCAAAAACTCAAAAATATTACTAATCGCATCATGGATATCAATTGACTGGACACATTCAAAACTTAAGCCTTCATTTGAGTCCTTCTTTAATGAAACAAATTGGTTTTACATTCAAAGTATTTTCCATCGCTGGCCACACTGCTTTCTCCCATCTTTCGGGCAGCGTACGAATCCCGCGTCGAAAAAATTGTTCATCTTTTGAAGTGATCCACGAATCCATCCAATTTGTGACTTCTTCATGAGATCGGAAGTGTTGGTCAGCCAGGCCATGCGCCATTGATCGAAACAGGTGATAGTCAGAGGGAGCAATGTCTAGAGAATACGGCGGATGGGGTAGGACTTCCCATTTGACCTCTTTTGCAACGTGCGGTCGAGCGTTGTCGTGCTCCAAAATCACCTTATCGTGCCTCTCGCTGTTTGTCTTTTAATGCTCTGCTCAAACGCATTAATTGCGTTCGATAACGAGCACCTGTGATTGTTTCACTTGGTTTTAAAACCTCAAAGTACTCGACGCCGAGCTGGTCCCACCAAATGCAGAGCATGCTCTTGGAGCCGTGGATATTCGGTTTGGCCGTCGACGTGGAAGCATGGCCGGGACATTTTTTGCGTTTAGGGTTATCGTCCCCGGTCACAATGCGATGCAGATATCCCTTCCGTTTTTGCCTCTGAAGCAATTGTTCACAAACACACAAACGCCGTTCAACGTCTCTTGGCTTCAACTCATACGGGACCCAAGTTCCTTCTTTCTAAATCATGCCCATGACGTTTTGAAATGGATTGCTGTGTCACTCTCACTGATCGTGCCAATTCTTCTTGAGTTTGACGCGAGTCTTCACTCAGCAATGTCTCCAATTCTGCATCTGCGCAAACTTTCTCCTTTCCACCACTATGCCGGTCTTCGACGTTAAAATCACCGTTCTTCAAGCGTTGAAACCACTCACGACACGTTCTTTCACTAATAGCGTCTTCAGCATACGTATCTGAGAGCATTCGATGTGACTCAGCCGCTGTTTTCTTCATATTGAAAGAAAACAAAGAACAACTTTATGATACAGACACAAATCGATTAATGTTTGAATGGTGTTCTGTTGACCAAGGTCCAAGCCAACTGCCTGACGTCTGCGATCTGTTTTTTTCCACCGCTACTTACGGTTATCGCCACACGGCAAACGGCAGCAAAGTTGTCACCTTATATCTCTGGGGCTTAACCTCGTCTTCAAGTTTCTTCAAGTTCGGTTAAGTTATCCTCCTTAAAATTGTTAGGTGGACAATACGAGTACACTACAACTAGTAAATGACTCAAACGATCCGTACTTCTTCGAAGATGAGGTTACAGTGAATGTAGAACGTTATCACAATATGTTGGCCAACGATCCTTTTTTCAAAAATGAATGAATTGGATCTGGATGATCTCCCTTTTCAATAAGATGGCAATACTTATAACACAAATCTTGATTCGCTTCCAAGGTACCGCGATTTGATACCTTTAGACTTCCTTCGTAGGGGGAATATACGAAGATAAAGATACATGCTATTTACCCAGCGACACTTCCGAACTTTTCCTTCAGTAAGTCACCAATAATTTTGGTCCATAGATGATCGCCTGCAACAGTAGCCGCGGTGACCACATACACGATGTTTTATTCCATTTGAAATTGCCACAAACCGAATTTCATAAACCAACAAAATTGTGTAATTTAAAGAAAACTTGGCTCAGTCTGTATTACGAATATACCAGGATTTACGAGGCTTAGAAGGCCTTACGGACTCACACATGATCAAGTGACACCACTGCATGAGTAATGATTAAACATTTAAAAGATTGAACTTCGGTATAAATTAATTAAAAAACGGTATTTAAACTGCCAAAGGAGCTTATATGAAATACTCTACATCAAAGCGAAACTGGTATTAACCAATATATCGTTTAGCCACAAAGCTCACATAAATGTACATATATCACTCACCCTGGATTGGTAGGAACTGTCACTTTTTTTTATAATAATTCCGAAAAATATTAAACGATTCTATTCAAGCTCGAAGATAGAAAAGCTGTTGAGGGCATTCTACGAGTATTATATTCAAAAAAATACAGAATAATCTTGCAACGTACGTGACTAAGCGTGCATCGGATCGACACAAATAGCACGCTTGGCGTCATTAGTAAACAATAATAGAAATCTTAGATAAGAATCACATCTTCCCCATCGGAAAGTCGGAAAATCCTCCACCAAATTCGTATGGGTTCACGAAGAATCAGCTGATACCCCAAAAGGCTTCAGTGACAAACGCCATTCCCCCGCGGGGTTGAACTCAACGGAGTGTAATAACCTTTGACTTATTACCCGAACGGCGGCTCGTAGACACAGACACAAATAGTGGAAGTCGCAGGCCCTTGCATTTATTTTTGGTCGAACTATTTTCAATTCGAGAGCTAAGTCACAATCGAGTAGATGTATTGTAACATATTATACGAGCACTCGTACGTGTTGACTATGTATGTATATTCAGGTTGCACAAGGCACAAGCCAAAAACAAAACAAAAAATTACTGAAAAGTGCCACTATTGACTCAGAGTTATCGCAATCGGTTTTCAATTCACGTTTTAAAAATATATGTATTTCAAGAAGAATCTCTCACTTAGACGCTTATTCAAGTCAATTGCGCTGCAATTCGTGAACAACAACGACCGCATATGTCGAATAATCTGCTTTTCCCTTAATTTGATTTTAACAACAATTATGTACAAACGAGACTAAAAATACACGCCAGTATCACAATTTATTTTTTGCCATTGCGGTGTTATCGTTAAAATGCAGTGTCCGGCTGCCTGCCCTATCTCACGTACCTTATGTTAAAAATAAATCAAAATTAAGATCCTTTTCCGTAAGTCGTATCCACCACAAGCTCAACAACGCGGTAATATTTGATGGCATTCGATAGAACCGATCACGACGATACAAAGTTTGCGACAATACTGAATGGCGTAGCTAGTCGGACGGCGAGCGTAGTGTTTCCTATGCTCCTATTGTGCTACTGTCTGCTGTGGTCTTAATCGGTCTGGGGATGTCTTATTGGAGGCGCGCCACCGACCGACTTGAATTACAATGCCACTTTTACGAATGGAGTACTCATTCACTGTATATATCGAAGGGGTTGCTGGTTGCTTGCTTGCTTGTTTGCTGGTCGGCTGGTCGGTTGGTGTTCTTCTGGTGACGGTGCTGTTCGTATTTCTTTTACTTTCCGCTTCGTTGTCTAACACTTGGAAGAGAACGAGGCTTAGTTGGTTTTTCGATTTAAGAGAGCTGACCGATTGGACAGTCTATAAATAAAACTATCACAGACGAGTGGTGATACAAAAAATTTGTAAAAAGTATGCAATCGTTTTAGGGCAGCCGCTATGGCTGGGTGTTGGAAGGTTCAGTGAATGAAGCTAATAAATGGGGTGTGTTGAGATGTGGACGAGCTTGTGCCAGATAGATTATTTTTTCTTAAACGCTCAAGGTTGAATTTGATTAGTTTTGTGGTGTGCTTTGTTTATTTCTTTGACTATACTTGTATTTACAGGGTGCTCCGGATTAAACTCGAATTTTAATTATTTTGTATTTTACAGAGTAATTAGGCTCTTCATAATTGCTAAATGCTATGATACGTGGATTCAGCGCTTTTTTATGACTCTCCACATTAAAGGGTCTCATCTGTATTGCAAGGATATTGTATAAAAGCCGCACTTTGAGCTGATTTTTATATTTTTGTTGGGGATGGGGTGATTGATAAAATTATCTTAAATGAGGTTTTTTTTAGTTTACTACATTAGTTTTACTACATTCAATTGTGATATGTTTAATGGTTTAAACTAGTTTGACAAAAGTCCCATGTGAGTTCATTCCTAAATAGGAGATTGGTTTTTTTCTTTTATAGGGTTCGTGCAGGTTCAAGGGTGTACCCTGTTTGTCACATAACTTGGGCGGGGTGCAGATGGTTTGTGTCGAGGATGATCGTTCACTACTCTCCGGGGGTGGTTATCCTAGATAGGATTTGGGAGATTCGACTGAATTTGCGTTGGTTGTAGTTCACAGTAACTCTTGTTTCCATGTCATTACATTTATTAAAGTGTTATATTGGAAATGCACACGCAGAGTATGAATTTTGAAGTGATCTTAATGCCTTCGTCAGCATTTTTTGATCATCTCTCATTCACAACTGATGTTTTTCCACAATTCTTCCGTATAAGAATTGTTCTTGGTTATGGACAGAGTTGAACTGCAGACCTTCCGTTCAACAATCGGTGATAATTACCATTGCACCACGACCTTAGTAGGTAGCTATGAGTTAGCCAGGTGTACCCAAGCCGAAGTCGCAGGAAGTAATTATTCGTTTTGGGCGTTACAACTATCGGATGAGACTCTGGTGTATCTTTTGGGTTGATAGTGTCATACTATTGTGCACGTAAGTAGTCGCTCCAAGGTACTTTGCTTTTATCACGCCCATGTTCCTTAATGAAGTCTTTTTTGGGTAATGAGTTCTATTTCTTTTGGGGCATATGAATATAGCTTTTGCTTCGTTGGATGTTTGTATGTCCGCGGATTCAGATGAATCTCAGCTTTTCATTTTGCGATATACTATGTATTATGTTATACACTTTGTTTCGCCAGTGCCAATTTTTACTAGCGTCCTAAGCTCTAGACAAAGTTGATTTTCAAATTTCAATCATCACAATACTGCTGATTTTTTTCGAAGTAAAAGAATTACAGTGGTGTTCAAATAAATAGCACACCCGTTCTCATACATTATGTTGTGCCGAAAGTCTAAAAAGAGGTTCAGCGTTTTTTTGTTTTATAACTGATATGCGTTTTCATGCACTTTTTTTTAAAACACATTATTAAAAACACATAATTCATTTAAATTAACTTAAAAATAGCAATTTAAAATGAGGAAAAATAAAAAAGTTGTTGTTCATTTAAAAAAACAAACACAATATATAAGTGTTCCAAAAGGACAAGGGTTTGTTTTTGTGAGCATTTGTGAAAGTAAGTCTTTTCTTTTTTAGGAGACAAGAGGTTTTTTTTCTGGCGATTCTTTCATGAAGCTGGAATTCCATTAAGCCACGACGTACTGTTACGGCTGATATTTGAACATTATGTTGGTCAGCTAATTGTTGTGTTATCTCCCAGGGAGTTAGGAAAGGGTTACTGCAACTGATTTTGTGATTGTTTGGATGCAACGGCACCTCTTCGATCAAATGTGGGTTTTCTGAGAGAAATCGATAAATACGGATCATCAGCAATACTTGCATTTACAGCAGCAATATTTTCGACTGAACGTGCATTACGATGATGCACAGGCCTTACTACATTAGTAATGCTTCCACTCTCTTCAAATTTCTTCACAATTTTACCGATTGCCTGCATAGTCGGTCGATTATGACGACTGTAATCATCGCGTAATGCGCGAAAATTGGCTACGTATGAATCACCACTTTTGTAGTAAGTTTTAATAATTTTAACGCGTTGTTCGATTTTTAAGCGACCCATTATTTTAAATGGCAAACATTCAACTAATATGATGACGCTTCGAATGACAACTGAGTTTGGCAGGTGTCAAATGCCAGTGCTACCAACTTTAAACCACGAAATGAATGATCCTTTACAGTATGCAGAAGTGGTTTTTCCACAGTCTCAACATCGACTGTGACTCCACTATTAGTTGTCCGTATTCATCCCTGCAGGCTTTTGCTCTGACTTTAAAGCCTTGGCATTTTTTTTTTACTTTTTGGTAAAACTTTCGAAAGTCGTTCCAGCAATAGCATCTCTCCATCTTCTCGATCTCGCGCTCCTCGTGTTCCTTTTTTTTCTTCTCAGAAGCGCATGCTCCCCCCTCCTTTTCTGTTCATATGCGTAGAGCTCGCGGGCAGCTCTCGTCCGTCGATGCAGTGTAGCCATGTATGCATTCTGTTTCTCTCATGGGCCTGTCTGCACTCCTCATCAAACCAGGGGTTTCTCGAAGGCTTGAAACCGAGTACATCTGAGGCGGCCTCTCTGATGGTATTCTGACAACGTCTCCATTGCTGTTCTATGCTTGTGCATCGGATCTTGATAGAGTTTGAGGGAGACTTGATCGGCAAAGTTCCTTGCGGTCTGTTGCGGCTTGATCTAGAGAAGGTTTAATTTTCATAAAGATATTTAGGTCTTTGTAGTGTGAATAATTTTGAAATTCTGGTAAGATACAGGATTGGTAGTTTAAAAAATGTTTCCAATTCGCATCCAAGGAGTTTGGGGCTTTCCTCCGAGAGTTGATCGAAAATGCAAAGGTTGAAAACTTTTTTTTTAATTCATTACTACACAGTACTATTCGCATTCATCACGTATTCAACAACAATAGAGTGGACAATTAGATGGGGGAGGCTGGTTTGGTTACTGGTTGTAGCAAAGTCGCTTTCTTGCTCGCAATAACCCGAGTGTGTAATTAGTCCGATCGACCAATTCAAGAGACATGAATGTGTTTTGCAGCGTTTACGATAGCTAGGAGGGAACCTTGAGGTACTCCCGTAATAATATTTTATTCCTTCATCTGTGTTATATCTCAACTTCCAGTTAGAAAAGTAAATGGAAACTATTCTAAGAAAATAATATGATACGATTATTTTCATCCTTGCGAGCGACTTTGGAACCTGTCAGCCGAGTTAAATGCGTTTTTGACATCTAGTTTCAGCATTACGCAGTATTATTTGGCCCACGCTCCCAAGAGGATCCTTTTGGCTTCAGACGCAATGTCGACTACATTTAATGGAGTTCCTACCGCTCTGGGATCACGCATTTTGGACAGTTGCAATGAACCTGCCTGGTTTCTTTTAGATGGCCGCCTTCAATACTTTGCCAGGGTCCAGGCGCCTTTTTGTCGTCCATTTTGATAGGAGCGCTCTGCAGTTCAACCAATGATATGGCTAGGATATTTCCTAAAACTTTTTTTCGAAGAATTGTGGGTATATTACGTATCTTTGGGGAAACAGCTATTCCACGATACTACTCAGCATTATTGAGTATGTTATTTGGGAGGATCTGCAGGCTTTAAGTCTGGTTTTAACTTATTACCGTCTCACCTACCTAAAGTTCCAAGGCATTGTTCGAAATCTATTTCTCCCTTCGGACCGTTGGGTCTTGCGTTAGGCCTTAAGGCAGTTCATCCCTAGCATTTTTATTTCATCGTTCCAGTGTTAGCATGGGGCGCACCTTCGAGTTGCTGCTTTTCTAGACATCGCCGCGCCACGACATACATATGTTTTGTATGAGTTGACAAAACAAATTCCAACGGGTCGTTTAGTCTTCACGTTGAAGCTGTGCACAATCTTCTCGAAGATGTCCATCTGGAAGCCTTTTTTCTTTCGAGATTTCGAAGATGATCATCTAGTGGTCATTGGAACTGAGTTCCCCGTTAATACGCTTTAGGATAAATAGATCATAGATCTAACCATTCCTGCTTAACCCGGACTTTATTTGCTATGCCCACTCCTAGGGATGCACCCTCTTACATTGGTGAGCCTGCTGCCCCACTCCATATACCATGTGTTAAAATCTCCACCGATAGTAACATCAGTTCTTCGCTGTCCATCATTGCTTCATATTGATTGATTATCTAGGTAGGTCCCTCCGTTGATTGTTTAGTTAAGTAAAACCGTTTATTCTTGAGCATATAAAACTCCTGCGACTCCGGCAAATTCTCTGAAACACATGATACCCACATGCCTGGGAGATGGTAATTTGTATGGTGTATGGTGATAATGACGAATTTGAAAAGAGTCGTCCATCACAAGGAATCTCCCCTCAGAAAGTGAATTCTCAACTCAACGCTAAGCAGTTCGCTTCCAATGCCCGACCATAGAATTCTCCGACGAACTGCTCGAAATTAGAAAAATTTAGATAAGAAATCTCGATGATTCGCTCGCTATCATTTATTCTTTTTATCGAAGGTGTGAACGCATCCAACAGTGCATATAGACATTAGAATACTACTGAATGTAGTAAACGAAACTATCCTCCAACGGCATACAAAAAACCTTACTATGGAAGCAACCAGCACACCGAGAATCATATTCTATCTAGAACCCTTGTGGGTCACACATAAATTTAAACTGGAGTAATGACTTCGCAACTGCCTCCGTGGCGCAATTGGTTAGCGCGTTCGGCTGTTAACCGAAAGGTTGGTGGTTCGAGCCCACCCGGGGGCGTTCACTTTTTTTCACATCATTCTATAAAAGTATGTAATATTCTCAGACAACACCTTCATATCTCATTTATTTCACAAATTACATCTTAACTGAATGAGATAGATTCAGTGAGTATACGAGTATATGTAGATTCGGCTCCTCAACCTTAGTTATCACTGCCATTCAGCGTATTTTATGCAAGCATGAAAATACGAAATAACACTCATACAGCAACAATTTCTATGAACAAACTGATTTCATAAGTGTCATCTTAACGAATTAAGATAAGCTCAGTAGGTACAGTTCCACTATCAGACTCTAGGCACAGTCACAAATACGCATAGGTATTCTAGCCTCGATAGTATAGAAGTAAGAAATAAATAGACTGCGCGACTCAGATCCAGTTGACATTGTTGTTCAGCGTAGTCAGTCGCACGGCAGTTGTTTTGAAAATGGCTTCGTCGTGGTGCGGTCGGAATTTTAAGCCGAGAGTTTTTAAAAAGCATTCGCCAATTATTTGTTATGAATCGTCGCCAAATATAACTGTGTCGAAATCCGAATACGATGATAAACGTCACGAGGCATTACTGGGCGATATAGTCGAGAAAATCGTGATCCCAAAACGGACGGCTAGAACGTTTACGATGCAAAAGGGCGACTTGTGTCGTATAACGCTGCCGGAGGGACCCCAGGTGGGTGACTTGAACGTGTGGAATTTGGACAACACAAAGGAGAGGTTGTACACGGGCAAGACAAGGCAACTACACAGCACGCATTTGAAGACGTACGATCGGCTATGGAGTTGTTTACCATATCTGCGACCGATGGCAACGTTTGTATTCGACTCACTTGCAGCATACGGTATTGATGAAGACGGCGGTTCGTTACATGATGTGATTGGGACGAGGTGTGATGACTACACATACAAGTTGATAACTGGCAAAGATAGAGTTGGAAGTTGTCACAGCTCATTGGTAAAAGCGGTTGCTGAGAGGGGTCTAAGTGAAGAAGACGTACACGATGTGTGGAATGTATTCATGTGCACTGGATTCACGCGCGTATGTATTCTATTTCTAACTAAGTCACAGTCATTAGCTTTGGATATATAAATTTGTTTGGCTTTTAGGATACTCAACAGTATTTCTGCAAGCCAACGCCAGCTCAAAAAGGTGATTATCTTGAATTTATCGCTGAGATGAACCTGCTACTAGCTCTGTGTGCCTGTCCGCAAGGAGATGTATCAATCCCAGTAGGGCAACAAGTCCCAGATGAAATGTGCCACCCGCTGATGGTTGAGGTATATAGAAAGAAATAAAAATCACTTGAATGATCCAAATAGAAGAGAAAATTACGCAATAAAGTCGAGTAAAAAAGAGAACGACGTTTTTAAATATAAGCATTCGAGACGCTATTGTCGAACGAGTCGACCGTGACAGGACTCGAACCTGCAATCTTCGGATTCGAAGTCCGACGCCTTATCCATTAGGCCACACGGTCCTTATCCTTTATCCTTGCAGCATCAACATACCAGGCCACTCTTTTCAGCGGAATAACGCATAAAGCTTTTATGAATTCTTCTCCCAGCCATTGTTTTTGAGAGCTTTTAGAAACTTGAACAGGGGCTTTCAATAAGGACATAACAACTTTGTATTTGAATAAAACACAGGATAAATGGACATCAGGATGTATTCCAGGCGTAGTACACATGTTAAATTTAAGGATGGACACCGACGTCGTTCCTCTGGCCATCGCGAGCACGTTTGCATGACGTATTCTTTGGAGCCAATTTCCCACCATCCTTTCAGGCATATCAGCCGGAATGTTGGCAATTTCGCGTTTCATATTGTTCCTGAGCTCATCTAATGTTGTCGACAGATTAGACGGCCTTAAGTGAAGGTAGCCGTTCAACCGAATCATATCTCACAATTACACCAGCTGTGTGGCATCATCTTGCTGAATCCAATTCTGGCCAAAAATTGTCTTCCAATAAGGGACAACAGCGAAGTCCATTGGCAATCATTTTGATTATTTCAACATCTTAGCGAGCATTTTCATCGACAAAAAATACGATCCAATCACTTCTCCGGGGATGCAATGGAATCTCATGAAGCATGAATATGTGGGTTTGTTGCTGTCCAATAATGCATAAAGCCATTAGGCCAAAATTTAGCTTCATTTTTCCATAAAATTTACGATTTTCTACAAACTTTTGCAAAGCCCAATCGGAGAAATTTCAGCACTTGAAGTGAACTAAAGGCTCCGGTTGTTAAGTTAGTTTGATTTGGTAAGAGTGTTGTCCAAAATCTTTGCGCAAAATCCGCCTCAGTGTCGACTGAGAGATTCGCAATTCCGAAAATTGCTATATTTTCAATACTTCGACCGGTGCATTGTTTTATTGGCATAGGAACCTGGGTCAGTCGCTTTTCACAAGATTCTTTTGAGGCGAGCTTTCATCAGCAAAGTTGTTCGCAATGGACAGGAACAGATGGTAATCACTAAGTATCAAATCCGGACTATAAGGCGGATGCATAAGAATCTCAAAACCAAACTCTCGGAACTTCTGGCGAGTTATTATCGATGTGTGTGGCAAACGATTCCTCTCGTATGACTAAACATGGCTTGAATTTCCCCCTTAACTACATCAAATATGTTGGCTTGTCTGAGGCGATTGACTATTACGACCAAAAATTGAAGTTATCGCTTTTAAAGCTAATTCACAATGCCGTGTGCAGAGATGAAGAACGAGATATGCAACTTTCGTACGTCTGTTCCCGTGACACCCTAAATTTTTCAGGAAATTTTGACAGGAGTTTGTGTACCAAGCCGACAACCCCCGTTATAAACGACTCTATCCGTGAATACGTGTGAGCTCATTTCATTTTACCGCAGTGTACTCCCGCCACACACACTCATGGAATTATAACAATGTGCGCGATTGTTTACATAATTTTGACAGGACTTTATGTACCCACGTGCTCGCACAGCTTGTAGGCAAACGTCGGCGGCCATTTTAAGTTGCATATCTCGTTCATCATCTCTGGCCGTGTGCTTCACCTGCGCGCCTTGACAGATTTGAGTAAGAACAATGAGTTCCTATTACCCCGTCTCCACGAGACATCAGCGGTGTTAAGATTTCTATCATGACATAAATATGTCTCGTGTAGACTGCTAGTTTTCGGAACAGACATTCGGATGGACATAAGTAGATGTAGGACATTTTTTCCAAACATCTCCTTCGGACATCAAATCGGACTTTTTTTGACAGCGTTTGTCAGTGTGAGTGAATATATTGTGAAACACAAAGCAATATGGCGGAGTGGCGTGTATCGCAGAATGAGATTATTCATTTAATTAATTCATTTAAAAAATATGAGTGCCTTTGGAACTACCAAAGTAACCTTTATAAGCGGGTGGACTTGAAACGGAAAGCTTGGGTGGAAATCGCGAGTCACTTTAAAAGAAGTGTCGACGATGTTAAAAAAAAAATTAAAAGTTTGCGTTCCACATATGTGAACGATAAAAAAAAGTTTACGCTTCTAAGAAGTCGGGCTGTGGTGCGGATGAGGTGTACTACTCTCATCTTTTTTATTTTAGTGAGTTTGAGTTCCTCGATGCAGCCATCATTTTGAGAAATACCAAAAGCAATTTTGGACTGGTGAGTATAATAACGTGCCTTATACAAGATAAATAAATTAACGTCATACGTATATATAATTTTTAGAGGACGATTCCTTGGAGTATGCTTCCGAAGCCAGAGAAGATGAACGTAATAAAGATTATCCGACCATACCGACCTCGGTAGTTCCATTCTTCCCTGAGGAAGCGTAAACCAGATTCAAAAAATCTAAATATGACGACGCGTTAAGTGCCATACTAAAGCCGGCGACAGATCCACCCGAAGAGGACGAATATACCCATATTGGCCGAAGCATTGCGAGTCAACTTAGAAAGTTGACGGAGCTGGAAGCTTCACTGGCCACAATGGATTTGCAGCAAACGATGTCACAATAGAGAATTGAATTCGCGAGTGCCAACGCCATCTTCATTGTCGTCTTCACTATCGTCTACACTATCAACATCATCTATCGAAGGCAGAGACATTTTGCATTCTGCAATAATAAATGCAGATATATTCGAAGCAGAAATTTGATTGGTGTTTTCTAATAAATTTTGTTTACTTTTTAATAAACATTTAAATAAAAAAACATATTTTGTGGTATTTCATATTCATTTCGATTTACTTATATGTATCCATTGATATGGTACGTCGCCATCCGTCAGGCAGTATCTGACCAAATTATCACGGATCCTGTTGGCAAATTTGTAGCCAGAATTTTCCTGTGTCAAAAGACTTGACATCGTTTCGGGAAGAGCTTGAGTATTAACCAGCGGCTTGTCCTCAGTTCTTTGTATTTCTGGCGAAAGGTAATTGTGAAGGACACAACAAGTTTTCACTAAGGCGTCACAAGTTCCCAAGACAAGTTCGATTGGACGGTGAAAAATCCTAATAGTAGAAACACAATTGGGCGTTCGGTCGGTAGCGCGGTGACAGATTGACTAGAAACAATGGTATTTTATGGGGAAACACATAATACGACTTCATGCGTTTGATCGGCTTTTTATCGTAAATATCGTAAGCCCAACCTCAATGCCGAAGTAGAGCTACTTTTTATAGTAGAAACACAATGTGGCGTTCACGCGGTCGCGCATTTGGCAGGCTTTGCACCGACTTACGATAATATCTGTCAAAACGCACGACCTTACAATTTGTAACACACAATGTAGCTTCAAGTCGGTCGCGTGCTGAGTGTTCAGGAATATGACATAGTTATGTTCTGTTTCTTCAAAATTCTCAAATATGATTTCATTGCCAAAAGAAGAGTAGAAATGTGTTCTTTAGTTCATATGATTCAATTAGGAAACATAAATATTAGAAATATATGTGCAAATAAAGGTTTATAAATAAAAAATAAAATAAAGTATTTACTTTTGTTGAATCTTTGGTAATTAGTTTGTGTTTTAAAAGCATTAACAAACAACCAAAATTTTTACATATTAAATTCGAACTACTTTGAGTACCAACACATCATAGTAGATGACCTTTTTGCCAAAATCAAACAAGTCTAAAAATACGAAATATTAAAACAGCTGTAATCTGTCAAAACGCGCGACAATGTAGAGACTAGCTCTACTTCTATGTTGAGTTCGAGTTTACGATATTTACGATAAAAAGCCGATCAAACGCTTGAGGTCGTATTATGTGTATCCTCATAAGATACCATTGTTTCTAGTCAATCTGTCAACGCGCGACCGCGCGAACGCCACGTTGTGTTTCTACTATAAATCTTGATGCCAATCGACCAAATGCCATTTCAACGGTCAGTCGGGTACGACTGAGTCTATAGTTAAAAATTTCTTGGGGGGTGGATAGCTTTCCACTTCTGCCGAAGCCTTTCATGAGGTGCTTGTCAAGACCAAATATATCGCCGCCAACAAAAAAATATGGAGTGAATACCTCTTGCCCCTTTAGTGGCTCGGGAGGGGGGATGTTAAGCCGACTTGCATTTAGTTCTTTGTATAAAGTTGAATTTTTAAATATTATAGCATCGGATGCTCTTCCATTTCCTCCAACGTCGATGTAGATAAATCTGCTATGTGCATCAACAACGGCTAGCAGAACAATGCTAAAATAGCCTTTATAATTAAAAAAATCTGATCCAGAATGTGCTGGAGCTGTTATTTCAATATGTTTTTCATCGATTGACCCAATCGTATGTGGAAAGTCCCAAAACATATCAAAATCAGCTGCTACGCCAAGCCATTCACTCGTCGTCTGGGGAGTCTACAAAATGAAAACATATAATTATTGGGTATCCTGTAAATGTTGTTAGCGTTTATACTTTCATATATGCAACATGAAGTGCATCGTAAATTGCAGAAAGAACATCAGGAATAAATTTACTAATTGTTTTCCTGGATATTCTTGATAAAAATTCTAGCGATCTGAAGGAGTCTCCAGTGGCAATATACCTCAGCGTTATTGCAAGTTTTACTCTTGGTGTTATGGCACACCTCATTACCGTATGCCTTTTAACTATAGCAGGTTCAATCTGTGAAATGAAAACTGGAAAAAAAGTACATAAAAGGAATGCTTACTAGATTTAGAATCATCATGATCTCCATTAGCAAATGCTGCTCTAACTCGTGAACCTCCCTTTATTCCAAAAACGGATTCACCCAAAAACGTTTCTTTTTTCTAGCAATTTCTTCCACTTCTAATTTTTCGATTTATCTAATAGCAATTATTTTTTTTATAAGAAATATTTTTTTGCTTCTTATTCTTAGAGCCATTTTTTCTACGCGTAACTAAATTAATATGAAGGGTACCTTCTTGTCCAACGTAAACTCACGGAATGAAATGTTATGACATAATTTGCCCATGTACTTGCAAAAGATCAAATGTCAGATTAAGTGTCTGACATTTAGTCTAACATATTTATGTCTCGTGGAGACGCGGCGTATGGGACAATTCGAAATGTTACCTTGCGCGTTAGATCCTATATTTTTGCTAATATTGTAACGCATAAGATAGATCTTCTATCTACATGGTGCGTGCGTTTGACAGATGTTTTTGAGTGTTTTTTCTTCTGTGAATTTGCTCCCGTGTTTTGAATCGTTGAAATTATATAATTCATTGGTTTTGGTAGAAAAAATATGTTTGTGGGTTCTTTTTAGTTTCTGCATTATAATATTTTCGGTTACACTTCTCTCTGATTCAATAAAATTGCACTTGCAGCATTGAAGTGAGACGTCAAAAAGAATGTAACTTTTGTTTCGTCAAATGACTTATATGCCAAAGCAAAGCTTCATTACGTTTTGGAAATTTTGTGGCTGCGAGTTATAGCGTAGTACAGTAAACTCGATCTAACGCGTTTAACAAGCACGCCCGAACACACGCGGCATTGTGAATTTGCTTTTATGGTGTTCGAGCGCTCGGGCTTTTGACAGGCGTTGTACCGACTTACGATAAGCTTATGTCAAACGCGCGACCTAGGAATTTCTATAACGAAATGTGCCTTCAGGCTCTCGGCTCAGGCGTGGTTCAAAGATCGGGAATATGACAGAATGCAAGCAATGTTTCCTCAAACCCATACACACATTCAGAACATTTTTGTTTTCCTTTTTTACAAATTCAAATATACGAAATAACCTACATATATAAGCATTTTTTTTTTTTTTTTTTTTAATTCATTTGTGTTTTTATATTTTTAGAACTCACTTATGCTAGACAAAAATGCTTAAAACTAGCTTAAATATCAACTGACATAAAATACCTTACTAGCCCTATACGGACACTCTAAAGCAAATAGAACAACTTAAGACTATGCCTTTCGGCCTTACGATTTACTTATAATAATTAAAATAAATAAACAACTTAGGCCAAGAAAAGTGATATTTAAAAAAAAACTTGGAATCAGATCATTTTTTTTTTAACAAAGAAACTTATAACTAAGAATAACTTAACTCTACCTTAACTAAAATATATACATTTTTTTTTGGTTTTCGTAATTGTTTTGTATTTTTTTTTTTGTTTTTTTTTTCTTTTTTTTTAAATTAAAGCTAAAACTAAACTAAACCTACCTGCTACCCTAGCCTGCCTTAGCCTGCCCTTACCTACTCTAACCTAATCTACCTTAGTCTATGTAAGCCTGCCATTGGCATGTAGCAAGCTTTGCCTTAAAGAGGCTGACCTATCAAAGTTAACCACTACGCAGTCCGCTCCAACCTATATAAGCATTCTCAGCAGTCAATACGCACGACCGAGTAGAGAGTAGCTCTACTCTGGCGTTGAGTTCGAACTTACGATATTAACCGAGACAACGTTTGAGGTCGCATTCTGTGTTACGCCATATGAATTCATTGTTCCTACTCAGCTGTCAAAAGTCCGACCGCTCGAACGCCACTTTGTGATACGGACATTAAGGTTGCGACCACCGACTCAAAATTTCGACATTAATTTTTAATAATTTCTAAGCGGTGCTCATTCATGTATTTCACAGTGATTAAAACCTGAAATGCAATTGAGGTTTGGTCGGCCATCACCCTTTGTCATGGCTCTTTTGGGATTCTTCTTTCAGATACTGGCTAATGAAGCATGGATCTTTTTCAATTCACTCTTTCTTCCTCATCCGTTGATTTGACAGTTCACTCATTTTTCATTTTGTACCCGTATGACCGTATCCTGTCAATGTTAATGACAGATCAGAAATATAGTTTAAGGTGTCGTTTGCATTAAATTACAAAACTGTTAGATCCCCTTTGAAAAACAATTCATTTCTGCCTTAAGGGAAATGTGTGTATTTAACTGACATTGGGTTTAGGAAAAAGTTCGTGGCATTTTTCGCAGTATATGGCACCATTGCAAAAATAGCAGCACGCTATTAACAGTTACTTATAGCTGATCCCCACCCCAGACGCTCGTTGGACATCGAAATTGAAAAGTTGAGAATAAAGTAAAGTAATGAAAAATTGGTGAATATTTTGTAATATTACTACTTTTTTTTTTTTTTTTTTTTTTTTTGTTGGAGGCTTCTACAATCTGCTGGAGCACTCAGACACAAATACTGGTCCATTGTACTACCAGACAGACACCTTGTCTTTATTGTATTTTCCCCGTTGTCCGGAGAAAAGTGAGGAGGGGCTTCAGTGATGTTGAGCTAAGAGATTCGGCACCCACCACGTCGGCCCCAAGGGTGCGCCACCGTGCACGAGCGAAGGCGGGACAGTCGCAGAGAAAGTGTTCCGCTGTGTCGTCCTCCTCGCAACAAGCAGCACAGGTAGGCGTCTCACTGATGCCAAGCACGTAAAGATGCCTGGCAAAAGTGTAATGGCCCGTAATGACGCCCGTTAGCCTTCTGCAGTCATTTCTTCTTAAGGATAAGAAGAATGTTGCGGACTTTTTACAGACGTCAGGGCGTACGCGCTTAGTCATCCTGCATCCTGGATATTCCTTCCATCTACGACTGTGTACGTTAAAGACCCAGTCATTGATGTCAGATTTAACCGTTGAAGCTGGTAGACCTAAGGCGGGTTCAGGCCCTGAGAAACTCTCCTCTGAGCCTTTTCTAGCGAGTTCATCGGAGATCTCGTTTCCTGGGATTCCAGAGTGACCTGGAACCCATACAAGCCTAAGTGAATTAAGTCTTCCGACTTTGTTCAACAAGGTCTTGAGTTCATGCACTAGTTTGGAGTTAGACAGAGGATTGGATGCAGCTTTGAGTGCAGCTTGGCTGTCACTGCAGACACATATGCTCTTTCCCCTCCATCTGTGTTTCACAACATAGTGCATGGCCATTAGGATTGCGTAAATCTCCGCCTGGAAGACAGACGCATATTTTCCTAACGAGAAGTGCAGTCGAATGTTTTCGCGCTCGAAGAAAACTCCGGCGCCGGATCCCTGATCAGTCCTGGAGCCATCTGTGAAGATGCGAAGACATTCTGTTCCAGGTTCAGTGTCTGGCCAAAGCCAGTCCTGACGCCAAGGAAATGTGACTGTGTAGTTACTGCGCAGTAGGATGGCAGGTGTCATTGCGTCAGAGGGCATATCCATGAGACAGTGATCGTAGGATATTTCTCTCACAAGTACACCCTCACTCCACTGCGAGTTGTACCAAAGACCATTCCTCTTTAGGCGAGAAATAGTTTTCAGTGCACACCCTCTGATATATATGTCAAGGGGTGGAAGGTTCATCATAGCATCCAAAGCAGCTCCCGGTGTGCTGGGGAAAGCCCCCGTGCAACTGAGGCAGACCGCTCTTTGGAGTTTGGTGAGTGAAGCCACAACGTGTTTTCGTGTCAGCCTGCTCCACCAAACAACCGATGCATATGAGATTATCGGTCTTACCATTGCCGTGTAGATCCAAAGGACCTTTTTCGGCGATAAGCCCCATGTTTTGCCAAAGGCACCTTTGCATTGCCAGAAAGCTGACAGCGCTTTGGTGGTTTTGGACTCAACATGTTTTGACCAGAGAAGTTTGTTATCTAGAATGACTCCTAGATACTTAGCTTCCTTGGATATAGGGATGGGAATGCCTTTTAGCACCAGCTGAGCAATGCCAGTTGTTTTCCTCCTTCTCGTGAAGAGAACGACATCGGTCTTAAGAGGATTAACCGACAGCCCATTTCTCGTGCACCAGTCATCGATCACGTTTAGCGCCGCCTGCGCTTTGAGACAGACATTCGCTAAACATGAGCCGACAGAGAGAACAGCAACATCATCCGCATAGGCCTGGGCATAGATTCCAGAGGCATTGAGAGCATCTAGCAGAGAGTCGACCACCATGCACCATAGCAGCGGAGACAAGACGCCACCTTGCGGGCAGCCCCTGTTTACTCCAGACTTGACACATTGTTCGAGGCCTGTATCAGCGATCAATGTCCTGTGCACAAGCATTGCTTTGATCCACAAAACCAGTGCTTCATCTACGCCATGCCGTCTAGCAGCGTTACACATGCTGTCGAAGGTAGCGTTATCAAAAGCTCCCTCAATGTCGACGAAAATGCCTAGTACGTACTCTTTCCTTTCGAGAGCGCATTCAATTCTCCCAACTAGGTTTTGAAGCGCAGTCTCGCAGGATTTTCCGCGCTGATAAGCATGTTGCATGTCCGACAGAGGATGCAATCGAAGGGCATCTTTGCGCACGTGCAACTCTACTAGTCTTTCCATGCTTTTCAGCAGGAATGATGTTAGACTTATTGGTCTAAAACTCTTGGCTAGTGAGTAATCCTCTTTCCCTATTTTGGGAATAAAGACCACTTTCACCGCGCGCCAAGGGATAGGTATGTAGGCAAGTGCCAGGCTAGCAGTGAAAATTCTTTTCAGTGTAGGAAGCAGCTGTCTTATACCTTTTTGCAGCATAACGGGGTATATCCCATCAGTGCCCGGCGACTTAAAGCCATCGAAGGATGCCACAGCAAATTCAATGGCCTCAGTAGTTGCCACGCGTGACGCAACATACCAGCTACGCCGAGTTGTTTTCATCGCTACAGCCGCAGTATCCAATGAGGGAGTGTGCAACGAGCCGATGACAGTCTGATTTCCCGGAAAATGGGTCTGAAACAGTAAACTAAGAGTTTCTGCTTTAGACTCGGTAAAGGTACCATCAGACTTTCTGAGTACATCCAGCTTTGTCGATTTTCCTCGTTTGAGGACTTTAACCAACTAGCTGGTCGCGCTCAGGGATTTGATCTCTTCGCAGAAGGACTTATAGGAATCATTCTTCGATTTTCGAATAAGCTTCTTATATTCCTTCTGCTTCGATCGATATTTATTCCAGTCATCTTCCGAGTTCGATTTAAGCGATCTGTTCAGAAGACTTCTGGCTTCCCTGCGAAGCCGTTGGAGCTCAGCATTCCACCAGGGAACCGGCTTCCTGTTGGGAGGTTTTTTGACAGGACATGCGAGTTCAAAACATTTGGTGATGGCGCTGTTCAGGTTATGAACTGTATCCTCCACCGATTGATTAGTTTTGAGTTTAGGCGGGGCTTGAGTGGATTTCTCAAGCTCCTCCCTAAATCGCACCCAGTCTGTTTTTCTCGGATTCCGCTTGGGCTGTGAGGGGGAGATCCCGCACTTCAATTGGAATTCGATGTATCTATGGTCTGACAGCGTAACATCTGGTGAGACTCTCCAGTTAGTGATGGCCTTCGCATGCCTGTTAGATAAGGTTAGGTCAATCACTTCCTGTCGTCTCGCCGTCACAAAGGTTGGTAGAGAGCCAACATTGTTGATGAAAAGGTCAGACGAAAGAATGAAGTTTAAAAGATGGTCTCCTCTCCGGTTGCATTTGCTGCTGCCCCAAAATGTGTTTTGAGCGTTAGCATCGCAACAGATGATGAGTCCAATCCTTCTGGCTTCACAGTACTCTACGAGTTCGGAAACCGCCTTAGGTGGCGGGGGTAGTACCGAGTCGTAGGGGAAGTAAGCAGACGCCACGACGAAGTGTTCAATTTCTCCGTGCGCCTTGTAGCTCACTTTCGCAGCTACCAGATCTTGACCACAGAATTGACCAAGTTTGGTTGCCGATAGCGTATTCGATATGATGAGGCAGACCCTGGGCCTTTCGGATCGCTCATCATAAAGGATTGTAGCATCACGTATGCCACCAAGACCACACAGGCGTTTGTTCCACACCCATGGTTCTTGAATGGATACAATGTGATGATTTGTACTACTGCATGCAATTCTGCTACTTAGAAGAGCGGTAGCAGCCTTGCAATGCTGTAGGTTGATCTGAGTAAAAATCATGGATTCATACTGGGGAACACGTTCCATCCTTCGACTACTTGACATCAAAATGGAATACAATCCTACCAAGGCCGAAGTAGGGACGTGAGTCGTACGCGGTTTTCAGGGCCTCAACAGAGCCATTGTCCATTCCCACTACCAGAGTGAAGCCCTCTTTTTTCAGAGAGTTCTTTTTCTCCTTGTAGGAATAGACAGTCCAGGCCCTCGTGTCGAGTCCCGGGTTCTGCGCACGTATTCGCGTCAGCACTTTCAGCTTGTTTCCGGGTTTTCCCGGAATCCAGCAGATGGCGCGCGTTAGTTTCGGGAGACTAACTACTTGATATGTGCTAGTTCCCAGGGGGGGGATTTTCGGCACCATGCTCCTGATCCAGGCAGATGTCTGCTGAGAGGAACAGCTCACCACGAAGGTACCATTCATCAAAGCAGACCTCTCCGCTTGAATACAGAAGCCTGTTGCTGAAGCTAGCTCCAGTAGATGATCCTCGCAGTGTTGGCAATCTGCGCTGGTCATTCTGCTGTCACTGCCAGCCTTCCCTATTCTGACCTTTTCGGAGGAGATGGCTGCCTCTTTGTAGGAGAGGTGCTTGTCTCGACTCTTTACGGTCATTTGTGTTGCCTTTCCAGAGGAAGGGGTTTTTTTGTGTGAAGTGCCCGCCTCCGATGAGCAGCCTTTGGTCCTCTCCGTCTTCAGGTTTTTGCTTTGATCTTTATTGATCGCCGCATCTGCCTTTGGACTCCGATTTCCCGCCGCCATATCAGAGGAGGAGACATCACGTTCTCTCTCCCCAGCAAGATTGTCCCCGGCGGCCATCTTCCGCTTGCAAGTGCTCTTACCTTTTTCGGTTCGAGCTCCTGCTCCCTTCCGACGCCGCTTTCGAACAGCTTTGCCAGCCTGAGGGTTGTTATGATCCAAGACCGCTTCGCCTTCTGCGATCAGAGTCAGTCTGCCAGCATCATCACCTTTTTCGGCGGTGGCACCGACCATGACAGGACCCTGAACATCTTCAGCTCCGTCAGTTTTGGAACTTGGCACGCTCTTATTGGGAGTTTGACCGTCACCAATAAGAGGAGGAGTGTTTGAGGCGCATGCCGAAAGTGCTGGCATGCTTGTGCCTCCAGCAGCAGCCTTTACTAGCCGCCGACGTTTTCTGCGCTGCGCGCCGGCAAGAAGTGCGGGATCTGCAGGTGAGAGGGTCGGATGGGCTTCGGTAGGGGATACCTCCGCCGATCTGATCCTCTTACCTGCCTTTCCCAGAGGTTCGCCCTCAATCTTCGTGCCTTCGGCTGTACCAGCCTCTTTGCACGATTTTCGGGCACGCCTTTTCCTCCTTCTTTTTGGGCACTTAGCAGTGCAATCTACAGCACGTCCCAATTCTGGGGCTCGTTCAACCTTGGCGGTTTCCCGTGCCGCACCATCGTCGGTGTCGCCTCTGTCGGTTGCACCGCTCACGCTCAGTCCAACCAAGTGGTCGGACAATGAGCCGCAGGAGTCGGTGTCGTTCCGGGCTGCCGGAGAGTTGAGAATGACTGGTGGGGCCTCCAGAATCCTTGCCCCGGCCGCGATCAGGGAGATCGCGGGTGGATTTCCGCTATTGCGGGTGCCACCTGGAGTATTTTCATCCATCTGGTTGTCCATTCATTCATGACTAACTCGCGGTTCTCCGGGTCTTAGTTCGAGGTCATTGACCTCTTAAGCCCCTCCGCCGCGACAAGGCGCCCGAAGAGCGAAGGGGAATATTACTACTTACTGTGCAGGCTTGTGAATAATGTGCTGTGTACGGTGAGAGCACTGTAACAAAATCGGCTGCACGTAAACGATTCGCTCGCTTTCGCTCTGGAATTTTGATGTGAGAGACGCTCTGGTTACGCAATAATTGAAGAAACTGGAAAAAGAACCAAAAAAAAAGCTAGGCAATGACTAGGAAACTGTTTTGAACTATTTACACAAATTTGCCCATAAAAAGAAACTTAAAGTGAGCGCACCTGAGTTGAGTGCGAAAAACATGATTGACCGTAATGAAATCAAGCCACTCCTGAAACGTATCATAACCGGTGGAGAAAAATGGATCACGTATGACAATCGAACGCGTCAATGATCGTGGGCAAAGGATAATGAGCCATCGCAAGGGTTTGCGAAGCCAAGATTGGCGCCAGAAAAGGTGATGCTGTGTATGTAGTGGTACTGGGAGGGAATCGTCCACCACGAATTACTTCTAGATGGTGAGAGATTAAATTCTCAATTCTACAATGCACAATTAAATATGTTACACGAAGCCAATAAAATAAAAAGAATTGCCTAATAGGAAAAGTGTTGTCTTCCATCATGACAACGCCCGGCTACATACTTCTTCGATGACCGGTCAAAAAATACGAGAGCTTGGTTTGGAAGTTGTAATGCACCCACCGCGTATAGTATTCCAGACAGCATCTTCTGATCATCACTTCTTCCGATCCATGTAGAACTCTCATAATGAAATCAAGCTGCTTTCACAAATAGCCTGTGGAAATCAATTGATTCAGTGTTTCAGCCAGAGACCTTGTAAGTTATTCACTGATGTCCTCATACCCAAAAAGTGATGAAACATGAGATAGAATTTCTTTGTTATGTGGGTAAATTGGGCCAAAGAAGTGCTCCAACGTACTTGAACATTTTTATAAGTGGTACAAGCTCTTCACAGAGGCCGAGAAAGTGACGAACCTTGCCCGGGTGAATGCGTTGAGGCATTGAAGAAAATTGTTATGGAGAATCGTCAAATCACTATCAGAGAAGTTGCTGAGGATATTTCAAATATTTTCATGGTTCAACATGAGCTCTTGCCGGAAGGCCATACGTTAATAAGTATTATTACTTTGAAATTATACGTCATTTACGTGAAGTAATACGAAGAAAACGTTCTGGTTTGTGGAAAATAAATGAATGACTATAATGTGCCTGCTCACTCGTCGTTGCTTGTGCATATTTTTTTTGTCAAAAACCATGCCACAGGCACGGTATTCACCGGACTTGGCAGCCTGCAACTTTTTTCTCTACCCAAACTAAAAGAATGAAACAGTTTCTTCGGTCTATTAATAAATCGGCCTTCTGCGATCTCCCAGGCTCTGTTTCTTAGCATGGTGTATGAGACGCATAGTGGCTTCTGCCGATCGATTTTCGGTTTTCTATCGCGGTTGCAAAGAAAGCTTCACTGAGCCCTTGCAAAGAAAGCTTACACCTGGGTGCTCAACTTGGACTGATCCTTATCACCAACGATGTATTGGTGATCGCTTTCAGTGTATTCCCCTGTGACTTCCCAGTTTTTATTGACTATTGACTCCGATGTAAGGGACGCATCTGAAATCGTTTAACCGTATCGCGGTCATCTAAATTTTGAGACGTTGCTGATGTTTATTACGTCGAGGTCTAACCAAGAAGCCATTCTTAGTATTCGTTTCCCGATTTAGTACGCACTGGGCATCTTCCACTCGACCGTTTTGGCGTTGAGGTCTCTATTAATGGCTCCTCTATTTCTCTGCAGTGTCTTCCAGAGCCGCTTCGTCACTTCGAAATCTGCAATGGATTTATTCGGAGTAAGGTAGCAGCTATAGAGCGTGACTATACTGCAATATTCAGTGCATCGTCGAACTTGATGGTGTACATCTCTACAGTGACTGGTGGGAAGTGCCTGAGCAGAAAATTAGGCCGGATCCTGAGAATTTCTCTCAAAGATCATCAAAATACGAGATGATCTTATGGTTGTCCTAGATAGGATTTGAGAGATTTCACTGAATTTGCGTTGGTTGTAGTTCACAGTAACTCTTTTGTTTCCATGTCATTAAGGTGTTACATATTGAAAATGCACACACAGAGTATGAATTTTGAAGTGATCTTATGCTGCGAGTGTTATGCCTTCATCAGCACTTTTTGTTCATCTCTCATTCACAACTGATGTTGTTGCACAATTTTTTCGTATAGGAATTGTTCTTGGCTATGGACAGACGAACCGAACTACAGACCTTCCGCTCAACAGTCAGTGATGATTATCATTGCAACACGACCACCCCCACCCGACGACCCCCTACCTACAGAAAACCACAGTTTTCTGATCGCTCATAGTCGAAGATACAATAAAGCTTGAGCAACGTCGCCCTTCTTGACTTTGAAGAGCTTAATTCTATATAAAGAAGTATCTCTGAAAAGTTTAGCTTTTGAAGACTTATTTTCCTTATTTAAAAAGAACTATTTTTATTGGAGTACAAATTAATTCGAATACCATCGTAAAAAATACATCACTCAAAGTATTGTCCGTCGGAAGCTACTACTTTTTCCCATCTCTCTGGTAATTTTCGAATACCATCTCTAAAAGATGAGTCCTCTCTGGCATCGATCCAATCATTGAGCCATTCTTCGATTTCTTCAAAAGACCCAAACCGGTGATCCCCAAATCGTTTCGCATCCGTCGGAAAAGCCAGTAGTCGGAAGGAGCAAGGTCTGGAGAATACGGCGGGTGGTTTTTTGACCGCTACAGCCACGTGGGGCCGAGCGTTATCATGTTGCAAAATCACCTTGTCATGTCTTTCGGTCGTTTCTGGCCGTTTTTCATGCAATGCACGACTCAAACGCATTAGTTGTAGTCGATAACGTTTCCCATCAATGGTTTCGCCTGGTTTTAGCAGCTCATAGTACACCACACCCGTCTGGTCCCACCATATGCAGAGCATGACATTTGAACCGTAGATGTTTTTCTTTGGCGTCGATGTAGACGATTATGCAACGGGTTCACCAGGCTTTGCATATTTTTTTTTTCTTCTTGGGGTTATCGTAGTATATCCTCTTTTCATCTCCAGTCACGATCCGGTGCAAAAATCCCTTCCTTTGATGTCTTTCAAGAAGCAGTTCCGAGGTTTCAACTCGTACGGCACCCAATTTCCTTGTTTTTGAATAAACCCAAATTTCTTTAACCGAACGGAAATTGTTTGCTGAGTCACTCCCAACGATTCTGCGAGTTCACTTTGCGTTTGGTACGGATCTTGATCTAATAAAGCCTCCAATTCCTCATCTTCAAACTTTTTGGGCTGGCCAAGACGCTCTTTGTCTTCGACGCTAAAATCACCACTTTTGAAGCGTCGAAACCACTCTCTGCATGATTTATCGGTCGGAGCAGATTCACCATAAACTTCTACGAGCATTCGATGGGCTTCAGCTGCACTTTTCTTCCAATTAAATAAGAAAATCAAAACTTCCCAATAATGCTGTTTATTTAAGACAAATCCGGACATTTTCGAAGAGGCGAAAAACAATGTTGTTGTCAGAAACAGACGCTGATGCACACCAGAAACCACCAATGAGACGTCCCACTCAAAATGGCCGCCGACGTTTGCCTACAAGCTCGGGCGAGCACGTGGGTACCTCACAATTTGCTGTCAAATTTTTGTAAACAATGACGCACATTGTTATAATTCCAAGAGTGTGTGTGGCGGGAGTACACTGCGGTAAAATGAAATGAGCTCACACGTATTCACGGATAGAAGCTCGTTTGTAACGGGTTTTGTCGCTACGCACCTGAACCTCTGTCAAAATCTCGTCAAAATTTCAGGGCGTTACGGGGGAAGACGTACGAAAGACGCACGTCTCATTCTGGTTTCTGATGCACACTAATTATTGTTGACAGATGTCACACCTTTCCAATGAAGTAGGTAATCGCTTCCAAGATCAGCCACAACTTGCAGGTGGCGCCATCTTTTGAAAACGGACCGAATTAATTTTTACCGCCAATAGAAAAAAATTCCGCTGAAAGAGCTTAAGGCTATACCAAAAAGCGCATATTAGAAGTGTTTCGAAGATTAGATAAAGCATTTACGAAAGTGTGCTGTCTGAAAGGAAGAAAATAGAAATCGATGAATAGATTAAAAATTTTTCGGAAAAAACGAAAAAGTTGCCTTATTTATTGAACAAGTCTAGTAGAAGACTTGTAACCGCGTTGATTTGATATTTCGTTGGCTTTTTCCAACCCAATTTTTCGCACCTCTCGATATATACAATTTTAATGCGAAACAAAAAACTTTCCATCTGGCAATGTCCACTTTCAACTCCCATCGATAACATCCAACCAAATCACATCTCTGCGTAGACGTGTCACTCGCCACCTCGGTGCCAGGCCTGCACAGGCTCTGACAGTTCCCTGACAGTAATAATAATTTTTTCCAACTCAAAAGAAAGTTTCCCGTTTGAGCGACGACGGTCGGTGATTGCTAGTGATTGCCGTGGCACCTCGGAACTGAATTTTTCTTTCGCCCTTCCTCTCTCGAAGTGAAATGTTTATTATTCGATAGTCATGCACATTTTCTAAATCAATAGAGTAACTAATCAAATCAATACGCTTAGAGAGTAAAATGGCATCGCGTGGCGGACCAATGATCACAGGAACTGATGGCACAGACTTTGAATACAGACAACGAGTGGCAGCTCCACATCAAATTAGGTTAACAGCGATTTCCCATCCTTTCCAATTGCATTCATTTTATTTTCTTGCATTGCCAAAGTACATTCGTCCTATAAATATGCTCCACCCAACCCACTTGAACCTGCCGCCCCGAACCCCAAAAAGAAAAAAAAAACCGAGTGTCTAGTGGGCTATTACTTGGCCTTAGGCCCACGCATCATCCTAGACGCACGTAATACTGGGACGACCATGCTGGCAGTCTGCCAGTTTGTGTTTACATTTGTTAGATTGGCCCATGCAGTGCATATTGCACGGCATATTGACACATTATTTGATTAGAGCTGGGCTCAGTGGTTTTAAAGGTTCTGTGTTATCTTTTCTTGCAGTTTGCTGAACAAATCCCGTCTGAAGTACTGTATCTTCTTTCACGCGCTGCTATTTTTCGTGATGCTGGCGAAACTGACCTCCGATATATTAGATCGATTGGATATTTTTGTTTTGGAAATTGAGGAGCTCGAGGTGCCAACTCCGTTGTGGTGGGAGTATATCTGGTGTCTGTCGTTGTTGACTTCGTTTATTGGATTGTCAGCAGCGCGCGGGAATAAGATACGCGAGATGCAGAAGTATATGGTGGCGATTGGATTGTTGGGTGTACTGCCTCTGCTTTATTGTTTTGTTTACTATTTTGGCGATGTGTGGACTTATATTACGCTGGAGGACGACGTGGACCTTGAGGAGTCCGGCATATTCTTGTGGCGAGTAAGTATGGCCTTTTTCTGTTTTCTTGTGTTTTAGAATGAATATTAATTCGGCGGAGGGAGGAAGTAAGGTCCTAGTCAGCAGTGTGTGCAATCTTATTACCAATGTCGAGACGTACACTGGAATAAATGGCTTCTTAGGTTAAGTAACGTTGGAACGTTGAGTACATGTAAGCGAGGATGAGGATTAAAAAAATGTACAATACCCCCAGGTGGGAGCGTTTTGTTGTTATGCTCGACTCCTAAAGCGTATTTCAAGACGAGTATATTGAAAGTCTATTAACATAGTCCCGCGGTCTCCTTGACTACGCCAAAGTTATAGCTCCCAAATGCCACATTTTCGCGAAGACCCCAGTGCTGCGCGTCTTTAGCGACAGTTGTTTTGCCCCCATTTACCCTTAGAGCCACCTGGGCCTCTTCTGCTGTCTCACTGTGCTTATCCAATCATGTCAATATTATCATAGAACGTGCCCCTTGTAATGGCCAATGAATCCCACACGACTCTTTTTCACATCGAAGGTCTCGGTTAAATAGAGATCTTGGACCTTAATGTAGCAGAGAGATTCCTCTATTGTCATCGTATCGCATAATCTACATGTACCCTACGAACTTAACCACACTGCACTCATCAGCCACTCTTCCCGCGGGACAGCGGTTAGGTATCTTTCGTGGGCTGGCGCAGTTATGCATCCAGTAATCTTTCGATCCCACCATTCGTCTACAAGAAGCGCCTACAGTCGAAGACTGCGGGTTAAGACACTCTCTCTAGGCAAACTATTATGATCCATCACAAAGTTCGTAAACCGATGATAGTTTCCGATGGGTTGTTTCTCATTTGAAGGCTTCTGCTCAGACTGGTATAGCATCTAGGACCACTTTAGATAGTAGGATCCTCCTTGTATATCCGGGTCCACCCATGTTCAGTAGTCTTCTGGAGAGTGCTGTTCCTAGCAATGACACTTTTTTAACGCAGCCTGTTATCGAGTATTGCCCCTAAGTATTTTATCGCTTTCTTGGTCGGATATTATGGTTGCGGAACAGGCCATTGATATTTCTACGTTTTTTCTACTCATAAAAACGGCCTTCATTGTGGTTGGACAGTTCGAGCCCGGCAGATTTAAGCCACGCAATTGCTGCCTTTGGGGCTGACTACGATTTAAATGTGTTTTGCTACGATTGCAATAACTAGGATGGGACCCAGCATGGAACCTTGAGGTAGGCCCGCGGTGATTTAGAGATATTAACTCCTTTTTTGAATGTTATGCTTAACTTTCAATTGGTAACGTAGTTGGAGACTATCCTAAGAAAATATTTCCATACTTTTGAGTAATCTCCTTATTTGGGACTAATCTGCTAAACAAAATACTTTTTTTTTACATCTAGTATCACCAATGTCTACTAACTCTACTACTAAATCCATCTGCTTCTCCGAATTCGACGAATTTGCCGAATATCCTGAGCAATCTCACAGTGGTTCAGGTTGTTTTATAATCTCTACCATTGTTTGCTTGTGATGTGCTAGCTCTTTTAAAAATTAGACACTTCCCACTACCCGTTATATATTTTGCGTTGTTGGGTTAACTTAACTTGTGCTGTATTTCTTAGTTATGTGGCTCTCCGCTCCACATCTGCAGTGTTTGGAGTAGTCCATCATATTAGCCCAAAGTCTAGATATATGAAGCATCTTGATCAGCGATCTTTGCCAGATCCGACAGTTTAGCCAGCCAATCCTTAATCTTCCAGCTTTAAGCAAGTTCTTAGCTATTTTCACCGGAAGATTAATTACTCTGGGTTGTGGTGCATAGCTTGTTCATGTGCGGCTTCAATTCGCCGAAATGTGATGGGTGCCGACACGAAATTTTTGAGTCATCTCTAAGATCTGACGCTTCTGTGGGTCATCGATCATGCCTTCTTCCGACAATATCATATAGATAAGTTCATTCCTGTTTCCAATCAGTTTCTAATCTTCAACTGCTTTATATGGTTCAGTGTCAGCAGCTTTGATATCGCTATCTGTAACTCGTCTAAACAAGGTGCGCAGAATTCTCTCTCGTCTTCCTCCATTGTGAATGGTTCGGTCTGCCTTACAGCGGGGTTTCGACTATCAAGACCGTTGCAGAAGTGATCTTTCAGCATTAGTATCGACTGTGATTCCAATTCAAGATGCTCATGTTCACGATTGGAGACTTCTTTAACCTCGGCATGCTCGTTTCAATTTATGGTAAAATGTTCGAACATCACTCTTGCAACGGCATCTCTAGCACTTCCTTTTAAGGAAGCCTCCTTAAAAGCGTTGTTCTTTTCCCTTTTTTTCGGTTCTTAAAGTTCAAGAGCACCTCGTTTATGTATTTTGTTTCTTTAAATGAACCTGTCTGCGCTCGTCATTAAACCAGAATGGCCACTTGAGAGCTCATGCGAACTGGCATCCCTACTGGGTTTGGAAGAGGCCATAATCGGCAAAGATTCTTGCAACTGAAGCTTTTTAACGTCAAATATTGTTGATCTTAGTTTACCCGATAGACCCATGAAAATCGCATCCATATCTTGGCTACGAGATCCTGAGTCTATATAAGCTCCTCAGAAGATGTAAGCCCTTATGGAGTAATAAGAATATCAAGCTAGTAACCAAAAGATTACATCCCGTCACAGTTTACTATCCAAAATCCGTTTTTTGACCTACTGATGCGTGGCCTTTGTTTTCCTGGAGCTTATTTGAATATAAGCCTAACTACCTACCCTCGGGTTAAAATTTCCTGGAGATTTTGGTGTCATAGCCGGGGCATTGAATGTATGTTTCAACAAATCACTTAATAAGCTCGTACGATGGCTAATAAATCAACAACTCATAGGCAAAATTCGTCTTTATTTATCAACATAGTCTTCTTAAAGAGTGGTCTCTAACATTCCATGCGATTATTCATAAGATCCGAGAATTGCGATGCAAATCTGCATCCAAATATGCGTTGTTTTTTTGTTGTTGTCCAGACCGAGTATATTCCTGAAATATAAATTTTGGGGGCATGGCTAAAATTGTTATTTCAGACTCTCAACTATGTTGCCAGAAAATACCTTTTTGAATATTTCGAATTATACGAATTTAGTTCAAGAAATAAGGTGACTTTTTATTTTTCTCGAATTTTTTTTTATTTATTCATCTATATCTATTTTGTTCCGTTAAATTCGTCCCCATCATATATAATAGACTTACGGCAACACTTTTTTCAATCCTCGAAGCGCTGCTGATATGCGCTCTCTTGTATAGCCTTGCGGTCTTTATCTGTAGTTTTTTTTTCAGTTTTATGAAGAGACAAAAGCGCAGGTGACCAAATCCAGTGAATACGGTGACTGTGGCATGATTGTATTGTTTTTGGCAAAGAAATTAGGCACAAATAACGATGAGTGCATTATCAATATGCCTTAAAGAAGCGGGCCCGCTCCAGCCACCAAAAGCGTTAATGCTGTCGGACGACGTCTTCCTTATGGAGCGTAACACCACGTTCATAGGGCCACGTGGAAGACTAGCGGAACGGCCAAGTCATCCTGGATCAGTTCTAACAGGTTCAACATACATATGTTAGGGATAAAAAAAAGTAACAAAATTCGAAAATAGAATTTAGGTCGCGAAATTCAAAAAGTCACCTTATTTTTTGAACAAACCTCGTATTCAGTTGATCTCTAGGTAAGATAAAGCAGTATCGTCATCGCATTTTTTACAAAGCATGATGTACGGGCTCAGTAGCCTAGAAAGTTACCAAACCATTGTCATTCTTTTCTCTCTAATCTCTGACATTCTCAAAACCTAACATTTTTCACATTTATAAATAAAAACGTTGTCTCAATTACAGGGAATGCCCTACGGACTGCTATGGTATGCCTTCTGTTTCGTGGGTTTCCAAATCCACGGATTTACACTATACTTCGCATGGAACCTGATCCAAGCCTGGAAAGCTCGAACTGCCGCACGAAAGTACCAATAAGCATCAAATCTTCAATCCCACAACCATACAACACAGATCAATGCACACTATCACTTCATTCGAACACCACCACCACCACCACCGTCTCCTGCAGCTCCAAACAAACGAAGGTTGACTACAAAACAATGAATTCCTATCCCAACCGATGAAACAAAAATAACAACAATAAACAAATTTAATGAAAATATTTACTCTATTCAAAGGAAATAACAAAAACAAATGAAAAAAAGTATTTTTTCTATTAAATGTTTTAAATGTTAACAAAAAACCAAGAAAACAAACAAAAAAAATGCAAATTGATGGTTGACTTATATAAATGTTGTTGTAAATAATATTTTTCTGAAGACAAAACTAAAAGTGAAACAATACAAAGTAAAACGAAACAATAAAGCGATGAAGGGGTGACTCGGGTCATCAACAACGATATGCTAAGTGAAGGAGAGCAGCGATAGCCATACACATGGTCGAGCCGAATACTCATACGCACGTTTCTAGAGAAGACATTTTATTACATAGTTGATTCAATGTGCTGTAGCCGTTATGTAGAATAACATTTACTTAATTTATTTACATGAGAAAGTATATTTATTTACTTGACTATGGATTTTCCTTTTTACTTTTGAAACGAAAGGAGTTCTTTTGTGAAGTCGCTCTTGTTGATGGGACGACGGAATGTTATACAGGAGTTTTCCTAGTTTTTTCTACGCAATTGCAATTGTTTATAACAAAAAAAAAAAAACAGAAAAAAAAAAAAAATATAAACATGTGCCTATCAACTATAGTTGTTGTTCGTTTACTTCGGCAACTAGTCGGAGCCAAGCAAAATGCCTGTTAAATGAGTAAATTGTTTATTTTTCTTTCTCCTTTTGCGTTCCTGCGATGTTAATTGTATAAACAAGGAATTTATTAAATAAAATGTGTTCTGAGTGGGAAAAATATATAGAAATTGTTGATTTCATTTCTCATTCTTTTCCTTGCATTTTGTAACGACGATTTCATCACGCACCTCTGCTTGGGAAAAACTGTCTACCAAGGACATACATAGCGACTTAGTGGCATATATTTGGGGGCCTCTGTTCCTCTATATTCGTCCCAGTAGCACCCTGGGCAAAGGAGTTAAGACTGAGCGGAACATCCACTGAAGATGAACAATGCGAAGGATGCCCATCCACCTCCCTCACTGAAAGTAACGTGACAAAATGTTGTGGTGGTAGATCAGGCATATAGCTGAAGCTGACATAGCTCACAGGGATCTCATAAGGCACTGTTCAACGAATCCTTGCGAACTAATTGCATATGAAAGAGGTCTCTACGCGTTGGGCACCAACGTTGTTAACCAACGAGAAAAAGAAAAAAACGAATCGATATTTCGAGAGCAAATGTCGGAAAGTTGTAAGCAAATCAGAAAATGTTTTGTTACTCCTCACCGGCGCTAAAAAATTCAAAGTGCCAAGTTCGGTCGGGTAGGGAATCCACTTATTGGGACGTTGAAGGCACTATTTTGGGATATTACTACGCAGACAAAATAAAAAAAAATCGGGAGATCATCAAAGAAGAAACGCGGCTAACTACGTTGTGCTGTGCTGTTTGACCAAGACATCGCACTGGCTCACAAAACCGCAGCTGCCATTCAAGAAACGAGATACGAACTACTGGAACAACCGCCCTATTCGCCACATCTAGCTCCCAGGAACTTTTACTTCGGCACCTCCAAGGTAAGAAATTTTAAGATGATATACAAGTTATGGCCAATGTCGGGGCGTTTTGGAAAGGGCAAAGCACAAAAAAAAATTCTAAGGGAATCCTGGACCTAGAAAAAAGATGGACTAAATGTATTGACTTGTTAGACATCGTGTTTTGTTTTCGTTATCATTACTCCCGTTATTCGAATGATGAACATGAACCTAACCTCGAATTGCCCTCATCAGATTTTAATTTTTATAGCGACGGCAAGCGCAACCGACCAACCATAGTTGACCTCTTCATTAACTCAATTGACTCATACTTTATTGCAATATACGAGTACTCTTCCTCATTCTTTGAGAGTCGCCTTACGTTATTTATTTTTAAGTCTAGCCATCACAGCCTATTGAAGCCTATGAACTTGTCAATATAATAGTTTTATCGACTTCATCAGACGATCAAATGTTTTTCTGTTTAAGAGTGTCTCTTCCTAGATCACCTCGTTGACACAAATCTGAGCGAAGTTAGTGCCATCTCAAATTACGTGGCTAGGCAATTATACCCACGACAGCTACCATCTTCCCCTTCTATCATTCTTTTGCTATTTTCAATGTTAGGAAACTTATCCTACAGTTTTTAACATTCATACCATAAAGCAAATTTCATAACAGAAATTATCCTTCAATTTTAAACCGAATTGACGCGATACACGTATTTTAAAGAGAAATATTTAATTCCATCCCTTTTTATGTTCCCTTTCCTCAAGACTTCGTCTACCTTGGTATGATCGCAAGCTCTGTGGGCAATTTGAATCGGTATTCAATCCCCAAATGACTTTTCCAACTATTTTGGTACTTATCTACACTTTGCCGAGCTTTATAACTCCCCTTATTTGCACTATTTGATCGATATGCAGATGTTCAGCCACTAACCTTGTTGAATTAATGTCCTTTACCCTATCAGCCTTAGAGAACGGCAGGAAGTCGACGTTATTTCAACCGATTTCAGTAAAGCTTTCGATAAAATATCCCACAGACTGATACACTTCAAATTGTCCTCCCTTGACTTCGACCCCATTTCTTTGAAGTGGATATCTTCTGACCTGGAAAATCGCTATTACAGTGTTCGTTTTTGTTCCTCCAGTCATGACTCTTCCCTTTTTCAATCTTATCTCAATAGTTTTTCCACCTGGTGCTAAAAAAATTGCTTGGAGCTTAACATTTCCAAATGCCAATCAATTACATTTTCACGTAAACGAATCAAACCTCCTCCTCGTCTCTACTTCCTCAATAATTTACCCATCTCCACTGTTGAAGTCATTCGCGATCTTGTCATATTATATGACCAGAAGCTAAATTTTCGCACACACATCGAGGAGATAATCCTTAAAGTTAATTCTGCACTCGGTTTCGTGAAGTGATGGTCTAAAGAATTCTCGAATCCTTACGTTACCCGATCTTTTTACATAACCTTTGCCCGGCCCCTTCTTGAAAACGCCTCTCAAGTGTGGTCTTCTTACCAACAAATCCACATTTCTAGAACCGAGAGCATCCAACGCCGGTTCCCACGTTTTGCTCTTCGAGGTCTCTCCTGGTGCAAATCTACCAAGACCGCCTTAAACTAATCAAGATGAACACGTTGGAAGAAAGAAGAATTGAATTTGACATTCTTTTCATCCTTCGAATCCTTTCAGGTACCATTGACAGCGCGACCCTCTCTCTGTCTCTATCAACACTAACCCCCGCAATATATGGAATCCCCGTCTCCTCCATCCACCCACCCCCCGTACTGCATATGGTTCCAATGAACCCATATCTCGCATATTGGAAAGTGTTAATTCGAATCCTTACTTCGATTTCAATCTCAACACTCCATGCCTAAAAATCCTCCTTTTTAACCGCCCTCCCCTCTCTCCCGTTCCTCCTAGTTAATAAGTTAGATTAAACTAAGATTAGATTAAGTTAGATTGAATTAAGCTCAATAAATGGGGGTGTTTGCCCCCACGAAAATAGTTCTTCAAGATATAATATTATTTTACTGCAAGCCCATCGTCCCCCGAAATCAACATGGTTTCCTAAAAAGTCAATCGACAACTACTAGGCTAACTGAGTTTTCCTCACAGTCTTTATGTGCACTTGGAACTGCAAAGAAGTAGACGTAGTTGCCACAAACTTCAGTAAGGTCTTTGACAAAATTTCGCTCCAAATTATTCTTCTTAAGCTCACTGCTCTTGATTTTTTCCCGGGTTCTACCCACAGATCAAATCCTAAGTCGAATACCGTCAGTAAAATATTATTTTTAAATTTTCTATTTTTGATACAATTAATGCTACCTATGGAGCAGCCAACTCGGTCCAATGATAGTTATCCTAACCATTGATGATATTAACTGTCCTATCAAGAACTCTCATCCTTTCCGTCTGCACTGATGATATGAAAATCTTTCCATGTTGACTCTTGCTCCCTTCAATCTGACCCAAACAGGTTCACTATTTAGTGTCAAAATAAAACCATCTCGTGTTCAATGTTATGCCATTACCTACTCTCGTAAGTGCTTCCCTTCTATTCCTAAGACTTGCGTTAGCTTCTTGGTTGACTTAGGTATTGGCTGTGATCGAGAACTTAACTTTCACATCGACATTAATCATTACAAAACGTACCAATTCCGCTTCGTGAGACCAAAGAGTTCTCAAATCCACGAAATCTTCGTTAGGCCCCCTCTTACGTTATCCACACTGCGTGCATTGAGGCCATCCAATATAGGTAAGTTAAACGCGACAATGCACATTTTCAAACACTAAATTCCACAACCTACACAGCCAACCGATCATCTTGCATCCTCCACACGACATCCGGTCATTCCGTGTCTACATGCACCTACATCATCCAGAAGCAGTATGATCATCTTACACCTTCCCATCACCATCAGTCAACATGCACTAAGCTGCCATATGACACCTGCCCATCCACCGCATTCCAACACGTACACGAAGATGCACATTAGGAATAAGTTAGGCGATTAGTAAATGTTCTGTTAGCCACTAAGTCACTTGTTTTTCTGATTTGAAAAGAGGAGGTTCAGCTCCCAAATTAATAAAATTATTTTTTTAAGGAAAACCTAAAGAAAGGTTTTTAACTGGTATATTCGTTTTGCTCTTCGTACTGATACCATGAATATACAGGGTGTCCCACGAGCAGTGTGCCAAAAAGCTAGAGCGTGTAGGTCTGGTCAAGACAAGAAAAAAATCGTATGGGAGGGGGGGTCTATTCCCCCCCCCCCCCCCCCCGTTTAGCCGGGAGGGGCAATTTTCTAAAAAACTGACTTAATTTGGAAAAAAAAATATTAAAATCAACAGTTACATCCACAATGCCACGATATACTTTTTTGTAAAGCCAGAAACCTCTTCTTTCATTCTGTTTTTAAACAAAGCTGTTTTAAGGAATATGTAGTTTTTGAGAAATTAATTTTCAAACTCAAAATTTTGTAAAAAAAATTAAAAAAAAAATTTTCGAACTACTTTTTTTCGAAATTGTATGTAATTAAGTAGTAATTTTTTTCCAAAAATTCAATTCTCTTATTAGTTTTTAGTTAAAAGCAGAAAACCGGATGCAAAAATGTCTTGTAGTTTTTGAGAAATTAAAAAAAATAACCGAACCATTTTTTTCTAAGAAGAACCTTTTTTTTGGTTTTGACGCGGCTGGACTTGTAGACAAATTAATGTATGAAACATTGACCTCTTTTTTATTATTTTTAAAAACTTCGGAGTTTTATTATAATAAATGTTCAATATGATCCCCATTTTTTAGAAGGCAAAGATTATATCTCCTTCTTCTCCTAATGGCTGCACATATCTATGCTTGACAAATTTTCCTGCAATTTGACTCCAGCGACTTCAATCCGTTCTTTCAGTTGTTCCAAAGATACTATTTCCACTTCGTAAACATAATTCTTCATGAATCTAGAGGAGTTAAATCTGGTGATCTAAGTGGCCATTTCGTGGGGCCCCTTCTTCCGATCCAACGGTCACTAAAATGATCATTCAGCCAGTTTCTAACCCGTAAGCTCTAGTATGCTGGTGCTCCATCTTGCTGGTAGATTAAATTATCTGCTATGGCCAAAGGAACGTTGTCCATCAAATCGGGCTAAAGGTCTCGTAGGAATTGCAGGTATGATTCTCCATTAATAACGGCATTCAAAAACCGGGGCCCGATTACAGTTTGTCCAACAATACCAAGCCAAACATTACAGCTAAAGCGGTGTTGTGATTTATTTTGTTTCTTGTTGTGTGGATTGGTGCTATTCCAATGATGCAAATTGTGGAAGTTAGTAACCCCATCTCTGGTAAACTGTGCTTCATCCGTCCAGAATATCCTTGCAAAATAGTTTCGTTCAGTTTCATCTCGAAGCAGTAATGATCGACAAAATTCTGCTCTCAAAAACTTGTCGTTTGAGGTGAGTCCCTGAACGGGTGTAAGTTTTCGGTATGAAGCACTCTCCATACTCTAGATTTGGGCACTCCAAGCATAATAGCCATCCTCCTTGTACTAAGGGAGGGATTGCGTCGGACCAAATCCAAAATTCGGGCAGAAACCATTCGGCGGGCGGACCCAGACGAAATTCGCAGGTCAGTTTTCAGGCGTTATCAATGAAAAAAAAGAATTAATTCAGGGTTATTCCAATACTGTATCACTTTATTGTATCCTCATAAAACTCCGAATTTTTTAAAAATAATAAAAAAGAGGTCAATGTTTCATACATTAATTTGTCTACAAGTCCAGCCGCGTCAAAACCAAAAAAAAGGTTCTTCTTAGAAAAAAATGGTTCGGTTATTTTTTTTAATTTCTCAAAACTACAAGACATTTCGGTTTTCCATGCTTTTAACTAAAAACTAATGAGAGCATTGAATTTTTTAAAAAAAAATTACTACTTAATTACATACAATTTTGAAAAAAAATAGTTCGAATTTTTTTTTTTTCAATTTTTTTTCAAAATTTTGAGTTTGAAAATTAATTTCTCAAAAACTACTCCTTAAAACAGCTTCATTTAAAATCAATAGGAAAGAAGAGGTTTCTGGCTTTACAAAAAGGTATATCGTGGCATTGTGGATGTAACTGTTGATTTTTAATAATTTTTTTTCCAAATTAAGTCAGATTTTTAGAAAATTGCCCCTCCCGGCTAAACGGGGGGAAATAGACCCTCCCCTCCCATACGATTTTTTTCTTGTCTTGACTAGACCTACACGCTGCAGCTTTTTGGCACACTGCTCGTGGGACACCTTGTATATCAGTATAGATATATCACATTTACGTCGCATAGGAATCGCTTAAAACTGATCAACTTACAACCAACAGAGGAACATACTTTTTATCCATGCCCTAATAAATAATTCAAATGATTCCTCTTCCCACCAATTCCCGAAGCCTCCGGTCCCTGCCCCTCTTCGACATCAACTCCCATATAACGAACTACGGCTGCCATGAGACATTGTCATACATCCTCCTCTTAAAAAAATGTTAATCCTCCTAATAGATAGACTTGCATTAAGCTAATTAAGTGGCCCTACGGGGGCGTAAAATGAAATCTGATGGAAACCGAACCTTTCTCTCCCTTAAGGGTAAACCTCAAATATTCCCCATAATCATCATCTTTTTTGCATTACTTTATTCAAACAAACTTTCACGAAAAAGTCGTTCGTACCCGTTCTGCTTATTTTAACTCCGGAATTATTCCTTCGTTCTATCGTGAACCTCTATGTCATGGAAAATTCTTTAAATCAACTGAAAGCTTGATTAATTCCTGGCCCCGATATTCTTTTCATATTTACCTCCCTGTTTCAAAAATGTTTGGGTAAATTCCTCCAAATATGAAAAATCTCTTTTATAATCCGTAAAACCATAGAGCGAAAAACTTTCACATACCTAAACCCTTCGAAAATATTTGATATGAAATTTCATATCTTTAGTGCAATACTATAGTCTCCCCTAGACAACTTGGAATCTTCAAGTGCAGTTTACAATAACAAACCTAGTCGAATTTTAGTCTTTTACCCACTGAGCCTTAGAGAATGTCAAGTCCACGCTTCTTCAACTGATTTCAGGCCTTTTACAGATTTTTCCACCGACTATTATCTTCAAATATCCTAAACTTGGCCTTGAACTTATTTTAATGAGATACGAGTTACTCTTGTTACCTTGAAATTCGTAGTGTTCGCTTTAGATCCGCCGACTCTAGCATTTTCTTAGTTTTTTCTGGTATTCCCCAAGGCAGCCACATAGGCCCATTTCTTTTCATTTTTTTTCTTTTCACAACATTGAAATGGCCATTAAAATTCCTACGACTAATTGTACGCCGACGATAAGAAATTCATGACTCTTCCTTTATTCAATCGGACCCATACAGTAAAAGCTATATGAATACTCTTAATTGTACCTCGGGTCGAAGGTACAGAGGTAGAAAGTGCGAGTTGCTATCGGTGCATATTGGTTTTGAAGGGTTGGCAAGGGCATTCCATATTTTCCATATTCGTGAGTTTCGGGTCTAACGAGTCTATAAATTTAACTGCGCGTCCCAAGACCGACTTAAGGGTAGATTACTTAACATACGTTACCTTTCGAATTATATGGCCGAAGGGAAAGAACATGAGTCTTTGAACGAATAGAAAAGCTGAGAGTACTGTCATCAGAGAAGGTGTAGATTAGGTTAAAAGTAGCAGACAGGAGATCATTTTTTAGAAAAAGGAAGAGTGTCGGTCAAGGAACAGAACCTTGGGGAACACATGCATTTCTTTGGTGAATAGACTTGAAACCATTCAAGACGACTTGAATTGAACGACCCTAATTTCATTACTTATCCATAGACGAAGAGATTGATGCCAAAACTCTGTCGAATGCTTTAAAAATTTAAATTGATATCTACTGGCGATCATTAAGGAGTTTCCACAACTCGAGATATTTCATAAAAGAAGGAACGTTAGGCCAGTAGGTGGAGGGAGACAAAGATTCGCCCTTTTTAGGGACAGGCTGACAAAAGTTGTTTTCCATCGACTTAGGAAGGGACCAAAACAGTAGAACAGATGAATAGGTTTAAGTGGTTTTGCCAGAGTTGAAGAACACCTCTCCATCCTGAAGATCTCTGCACATTCAGATCTTTAAGTATTAAATAGTAAGACTAGCACGAGGAAACGTTTCAGTAACATTTTCACCATTTGTGTTGTGAATTTTCACTATTTTGACATACCTTAAAGCAATATGGTCAATACCCTCGCACCTGACTTTACTCAAAACAACTCCATATTTATAGGTATATAACCATAATAATGCCACGGAATGTTTTATATAGCCGAGTCACAACTAAAACGAAGGAACCAAGACCAGATTCTAGGATTTTGAAACAAACAATAGAAAGAGTGCAAGTTTCGAATGTTAACATTTCAATTATGGCTCGAACTTAAAAATGAACACCTCTGTTTGGTCCTTAAGCTTGCTAAGAAGACTACCGTCTATTAATATCTTGTTTTATTATTTTAACAGCGATTTTTCGCTGCTTGTTATTATTTTGCTACTTTTTTTTTTGGCGAAAGAAAGTACAAGGTCAGGATAAAAGCTCTAATGAAAATATCAGTAGGCTTAAGGTGCTAGGTGGAAGACAATATAAGAATTAACCGCAAGAGGCGTCACAAGACCCTACGCGCAAAATAAAGAGAAATTTCGAAGTCAAAATAAAAGTTTCTTTGGGAAATGAATGCTTAAAGTTATGGTAACAAAAAGTGGAAACAGTGCACGTAAGAAAGCTAGCAACTATACAACGGCCTTCCACTATTAGGCAAATCTCCTCGACAAAACCCTAAAAGGTCTTAATCCTTACCTGGTTTTGAGTCGCTATTTTAACCAAAGAACAGCGTACATATACATGAAAAAACTTGTAAAAGGAATTAACGTGGTCCAGAAAGGAGTAGTTTGAATATATTGGACAGGTTGGAACGTATTGCTTTGAGTGGTCCGACAATCACTTAGCCTCTCCACCAGTATAGTGTAGTACATTCTAGTAGACGGCTACTATCGAAATTTCACCCAGATGGGACTCGTAGTTTTGTTTTGACCGCGTGTGGAAGCGGGAGTGTCCGCGGATTTTAGAGAAATGGAAAAAGAGCAATATCGGTCGGTGATTCGATTCTTGTTTTTGGAAGGGAGTTCGCGCAGCGAAATCAAAGAGCGTTTGGATGCTGTGTAGGGTGACTCTTCTCCTTCGATGGCGACCATCAAAAATTGGTTTAACGAGTTTCAACGTGGTCGCACGTCGGTTTTTGATGAGCCACGTCCAGGTGCCCCGAAAACGGCTACCACGGAGGATAACGTGACAAAAATCCACGATCCCGTATTGGCAGACCGCCGATTGAAGGTGCGCGATATAGCTGAGATAGTAGGCATTTCAAAAGATCGCGTGGCTCATATCCTGCATGAAATTTTGGGCATGAGAAAGCTGTCGGCGCTATGGGTGCCGCGTTTGCTCACCCCGGACAACAAGCGCAACCGTGAGACCACTTCAGAACAGGGTTAAACGCTGTTTAAGCGCAATCGAGTTTCTGCGTCGTTTCGTGACAGTCGACGAAACATGGATCCACTGGTACACACCACAGACCAAGGAACAGTCGAGACAGTGGATGGCCACCATTTTCTGGGATTCACAAGGTGTGATCCACATCGACTACCTAGAAGAGGGCAAAACGGTCACAAGGCTGTACTATGCCAAATTATAGGCCCGATTCGACGCCGAATTAAAGAAAAAACGGCCCCACTTGGCGAAGAAAAAAGTGCTCTTCCACCATGATAACGCACCGGCTCACACCTCCGCCCTCGCCACGGCCAAATTGGTCGAATTGGGCTACGAACTGCTGCCCAATCCACCGTATTCCTCAGATTTGGCCCCGTGCGACTTCTTTTTGTTTCCAAACTTGAAAAAGTCACTCGCCGGCCAGAAATTTCAGTCGAATGAGGAGGTCATCGCCGCCACGGAGGCCTACGTTGCAGACCTCGAGAAAACGTATTTTTCAAACCAGTTGAAGAAGTCGGAGCATCGCTGGGTCAAGTGTATCGAGCTAAAAGGAGGCTATATTGGAAAATAAATCGCCATTTCTCCAAAATTTTTGTTTTTCTTTTGTAGGCTAAGGACTTATCCGACCACCCTCGTATAATCTCTCACTCTCCACCTAACCTCATTATACAGCTGTAAATAGGTCTTTCTGTGTTATATAAAAAACGATAAATAACATTCCTGTATGACACACTGGAACAAATTCGCCATGGAAATAAGGCACTCGACAGGTTATAAGAGAAATAAAAACACCAACTTGATTATCAAATCTCGCCCAACGAGTTCAATGTTCCAACTTCTAAACTCCTGACCACCCTAACCCAGTTACTCCGAATAGTCGTCGCTAATAAAACACACATAAACAATTGATATTCTAATTAATTGCCTTCCAGTACGTCGGCCACAGACGAATGATATATTGTGCCATTAAATTTGCCCGCTCGTTACATCATCAATTGTTTGAGCTGAAAGGCTAGAAATTTTTCGGTTAAAAAAGAAAAAAAAAAAGCAAAAAAGTAAATCAGAACCTGAAAGGTGTCGTTTACTCCTATTTGACGTCATTAACATATCTACCAGCCGTCCTACACGCATGATTACTCCTCGTTTTCACCGTGATATCAGTAGACCTAGGCCGGCTATTAAAAGGCTAGAAAAGTGCTTCATAACTCAGTTATCGCCGTATAGCTTCAGTTCACTCCTAGTTGGTGGGTACTAACATGAAGAACTTGGTTGTTCTGCCGTTGGGCTTGATTTTATTGCTTTTCGTATTTGCTGAAACGCATCCGGTGGAGAGTAAAATTACGACACAGTTCTTGCGGGCGCTAAGGACGAAATTACGTGAATTGGACTACATGGATGAGACTACCGAGTCCGAATATTCAGGCGGAGGTGATTGAGTGAATTAAGCTCTTGTATGACAATTTAGGAAATTCAAGTGGCTTTGTTTCACTACAGATGACACTGACCCGATTTCGGATGAAAGACTTTCGTGCATCAATCTGGGCAATGAGGGATGCGTAAATGGTCCTATAATCGGATCCGGCGGGGACGGGTGGTATCTTGCTGCCGGGCCAAATCCAGGAAAGTGACTTTTTCATAGCAACCTTGGAATTTTTAAGATTTTTTTATTTATTATTTAAAAATAAATTATTTTTATCCAATTTAATAAACGTGTTTCTATAAAAATGGCTTCATAACCTGTACTGTGTTCCAATTTAAAAATAATTACCTGAGCCTGTTCATCGTCTAGTTTCACTTGTTTTTTTGATCATTGTATGCATAGTAGGCACTCGAGTTTTATTTGTTGACATGTTGTTTTCACTTTAAGTAGCATGTAACCGTTAGTTGATTCTACCCACGATGAAGGGTCATCGTTATCACCTCTAATGCATGCCTATTTATGGTTCCTGCCCGAATGTTTCAATCAACATTACCGTCACCATAGCAAGTGCTTTGAGTATCATATTTTACTGTCGCTTTATCTTTCCGCAGCTGTTTTTAATACAAAGTACCATTAAATGCATTTAATTTCGCTTGTGAACACAAAGGGCTTATCTCGATATGCAAATATAATATTTTACTTCCGTTGCTTCTTCATTTTAACTACTGCTTACGACAAGTTGGGACGCTACCAATCGACTCGTAAGCAGTACGGCGGTGAATCAGAATTTTGGCTGAGTGCTGCAACAGCTGTTCGGCATTGGACGTCTGTACAACTCGAATATCGTTGAAATAAGAGAATTAAAATTGCAACGCGTCTTGACTGCAAAGAAGCTGCTACCTCTTTCATATTATAATATTGTACTAGTACATTTTGAAGTCTGGTGAAGTATGGTATTGTGGCCCAGACGTCAATAAAGCATGAATCGAATCCCGGTTAAGGCTTTGCCATCAAAATTAAATTTCGAAGTAATTCTTCTCAGCGTTGACTGCCTTGACATTAAGCTTTTAGAAATATTGTACATCAACTAAAGATATATTTCATTTGTTTTTCTTACGTAGGTCGCGCTACAGTACGGAGCGCTATTTTTGCGGAGTAGAGAGTCAACCTGATTTTTCAAGAGGCAGATCTATGACTTAATGGCAACCCTAGGTATAATACACATGGCGTAGATGAAGCACTGGTTTTGTGGATCAAAGCAATGCTTGTGCACAGGACACTGATCGCTGATACAGGCCTCGAACAATGTGTCAAGTCTGGAGTAAACAGGGGCTGCCCGCAAGGTGGCGTCTTGTCTCCGCTGTTATGGTGCATGGTGGTCGACTCTCTGTTAGATGCTCTCAATGCCTCTGGAATCTATGCCCAGGCCTATGCGGATGATGTTGCTGTTCTCTCTGTCGGCTCATGTTTAGCGAATGTCTGTCTCAAAGCGCAGGCGGCGCTAAACGTGATCGATGACTGCTGTAACTACACAGTCACATTTTCTTGGCGTCAGGACTGGATTTGGCCAGACACTGAACCTGGAATAGAATGTCTTCGCATCTTCACAGATGGCTCCAGGACTGATCAGGGATCCGGCGCCGGAGTTTTCTTCGAGCGCGAAAACATTCGACTGCACTTCTAGTTAGGAAAATATGCGTCTGTCTTCCAGGCGGAGATTTACGCAATCCTAATGGCCATGCACTATGTTGTGAAACACAGATGGAGGGGAAAGAGCATATGTGTCTGCAGTGACAGCCAAGCTGCACTCAAAGCTGTATCCAATCCTCTGTCCAACTCCAAACTAGTGCATGAACTCAAGACCTTCTTGAACAAAGTCGGAAGACTTAATTCACTTAGGCTTGTATGGGTTCCAGGTCACTCTGGAATCCCAGGAAACGAGATCTCCGATGAACTCGCTAGAAAAGGCTCAGAGGAGAGTTTCTCAGGGCCTGAACCCGCCTTAGGTCTACCAGCTTCAACGGTTAAATCTGACATCAATGACTGGGTCTTTAACGTACACAGTCGCAGATGGAAGGAATATCCAGGATGCAGGATGACTAAGCGCGTACGCCCTGACGTCTGTAAAAAGTCCGCAACATTCTTCTTATCCTTAAGAAGAAATGACTGCAGAAGGCTAACGGGCGTCATTACGGGCCATTACACTTTTGCCAGGCATCTTTACGTGCTTGGCATCAGTGAGACGCCTACCTGTGCTGCTTGTTGCGAGGAGGGCGACACAGCGGAACACTTTCTCTGCGACTGTCCCGCCTTCGCTCGTGCATGGTGGCGCACCCTTGGGGCCGACGTGGTGGGTGCCGAATCTCTTAGCTCAACATCACTGAAGCCCCTCCTCACTTTTCTCCGGACAACGGGGAAAATACAATAAAGACAAGGTGTCTGTCTGGTAGTACAATGGACCAGTACTTGTGTCTGAGTGCTTGAGTGCTCCAGCAGATAGTAAAAGCCTCCAACAAAAAAAAAAAAAAAAAAAGGTATAATACACGAAGTGCTCGACTACCTCAGAGGCCTTTACGTCAGTACTCTTCTGTTGACCAGCGGCTATGATCGAAAAGTCAGACAATAGTGCCTCCTCTTGTCTCAAGTCTTTCAAGAAATTCAAAGAGTCGTTAGATCAATCCCATTCTCCGACGTAATTTTGCACAACTGGACCAGTTTAGCAGGTGGGCATGACGCTGCCTATATGTACATATATATGCGGACTTTAAGCCAATAGTAACCATAGGTGCTAACAATGATATGAAACTCCTTTTTTTGGCTTATTCCAGTAGTTGGCGCTAGCGGTGCATGCTCTCTAGAAATGTCTGATCAGAAACGACACATGATAAGCTTGGGCTTCTGCCAACAACTCCTTATGACTAGATTTTAATGGCAGTCATACATTTTTTGTGCGTGAAAATGTCGACTTTCGAGACAGCAAGCGAATATTTGCTTTGCTTAAATCCGAAAAAATCAGGCGAATGATTATAAAAATATACTGTCAGGCCACTTATTACTTATTACTACAACAGTGGTAATTTTGGCGCGTAAGACAAGGAATATTACGGAATATTTTGAAGACTCAGAAATGAAGGCATTACTGGATCAAGATCCATGTCAAACACAACTAGTACTTGCAGATTTGAAAATCTCTGGAATGGTCTAAAAGTAAGGAAATTGAGTTCCATACAAGTTGAAGTCAAGAGATGCAAGACGGCGCTTTTAACGAACGAACTACTGCTCCAGTTGTAAGAAAAGAACGGCTACCTGCATTGTACTGGTCATATCGATGAAAAATGGATCTCTTACCATAATTCTAAGCAAAAGAAATGGTAAGGGCATAGTTGCCGTGCATCAATATCGACGGCCAAGCCAAACATCCAAAGATCGAAACTCATGCTGTGTGTTTTACAGGACCAGTTCGCTGTGGTATATCCTGAGCTGTTGCAATCGAGTGAAACCCTCATAGAAGTTTGCTAGCGTTATCAAATAACAGCCACAATATGACCATAAGCACGACAGAGTGAGTTTGCGATATGTTTTTTAGGTCGTTAAAACTTACCTGGAATTACTGAATTGGGACATTCTAGCTCACCCACTATGTTCTCTAGACATTCCCCCTTCCGGCTACCACTTGCTCCGTTCGATTATCCATGGTCAGGTTGAGCAGCACTCTCAGCATCAATCTTTGGAAGAGGCCAACAATTTGGTCATGGACTCTATGCATGGACTGATTTCGTCAACATTTTCGATCTATTCCCGCCCACGCATCTTCACCTACATTAAGCGTTTTCATTATCAGCTTTAGTGTGAGTTCAATAAAATCGTATCTACCTGATTGACAAAGCTTTTATCAGATTACTAATAGCTTCTAGAGGTGATTCTAAATGTTTTATCTAAATATTCCAAATTATGGAACTTTACTACCGGGTATTCGGCAGTCTCTTGGTGTAATCAATTTCAAGGGCTAAAACCTAAATTATAATAGTAAAGACATTACTTGCAATATTTAGCTGCAGCAATAAACACCCTACATATTTTCGTAAATATGATTCAGAGACTCCATCACCATCAGCTGCTAACAATAACCGACTTAAGGGCAAGATATTATTACAGCAGTAAATTAAGATCTTCTGCGGTTCTTAATTTTTTTTTTCGATTTTCTACAAGTCCTGTACCTAGAATCACACATATTTTTAAAAAATAAAAACAATTTAGTCCTACTTGTGGTTTAAATACCGTATCGTTGCTATACCGACGATAATTACAACGCTCACCGACAAGAACATATTTCGCAAGTAACTGATACATGATATCTGCTACAACTAGGAGTGTAAGACCTGAAATTAATTCAAAGTTGCCCCAAAAGTTGTAATGCATGCGAGTACATCCTCTGTTATATGTGAAGGGGTTTCAGCAAATCGAGGTGCTATTATAGCAGATGAAGCTATTACATCTTCAAACATCACTCTAGAAACCAAACACCTACATAAAAACTATCACCGAAGATGATGAAAATGTGGTCAACTTCATGGAAGTCATGAAAGAAAGCTTGCAACACAGGCTTAAAGCAGACAAGCAAGGATTCGAAGAACTTCTCACAGAACAAGTTTCGTCTTTTTTCGATCCATGACAAAAAAAAAATGTTGAAGTGGGCTGAAGAAGTGACATCTTGTTAGAAAACATGTAGGGAACGGTACAGTAGAATACTCTAGGTCCATCACGAGGTAAGACGTTTTGAGTAAAAAATGTAGTGCCATGGTAATGTAGAACCACAGTTAAATCACAAGTTTCCTGACCCATTAACTCTTTCGTCACGGCTTTCGAGGGAAAAAGAAAAGAAAGGCCAAAAACCTTCGAAGTGAATTCGGCATTGGAGGCATTGCTCGATGAGTATCCATGCCAAACGCAAAAAGAGCTTGCTTTCGCATTAGGAGTTACCCGTCAAGCCATTTCCAAGCGATTGCATGCGTTGGGAATGATTCAAAAGCAAGGAACTTGGGTTCCTTATGATTTGAAGCCAAGAGACTGTGAACAACTGCTCCAGCGGCAAAAAAGGAAAGGTTTTCTTTATCGCATCGTTACGGGTGATGAAAAATAGATTCATTACATCGAGCTCTGCCAGAAAGATGGGAAAAGGTTATCGCTAGCAATGGGCAATACTTTAAATGATTCATTTGTAACCGTTTTTTCACAATAAAGTTGCATTTTTATCAAAAAAAAAAAAAAAACAGCGAGAACTTAGTTGCGCTCCTAATACTAGACTAGACTAGACGCACGTTGCTGATGCAGTTTCCCTACGAAGGCGTAAGGCCGTGAATATGAGAACGAATACGTAGAGTAATGCTACTTCATTCTGGTCGGCGATTAAAATGCGAAATGTAGTTATTGGGGAAACAATCCAACACTAGGGGAAACCTGCTAAGCCATTGGTGGATTCTGCAATGCATAGAATTCAGAGTCAAGCTACTCGCAACGGATAGTCGTCATATCTTAGAAGCGGCTCCTACCTGGATCGCATGCTGCTTCACTATCGACTGAGACTGGCTGACACAAACGATTGGTATACTAACTGTCTACGGACTTTAATATACGACAGTGACCATTGCGGACTTAGTGCCGTGATCACAGTACCAGACGAATTTGCGGGATGTCCAAACGCACACCAACGATTAAGGAAGGACGTGTGGCCAAGCGTTGCCAGTAATCTGACGAGAGTGCTCACTTCGAGTGCCGCCTTCCCACCATCCAATACGAACCTGTCGAACGACGAAATTGGCAAGTACCTCAAACAAATGGGTTATATATTTAAGCTACTTAAGCAGATGTAAGACAGACACGCCAAAAACATCACGATACCATGAACGTGTATCGTAACGCGACAATCGATGGATGCGCTACACAGACAAAAAAGTAGAGTCCTAACAAGACTCAAACTGTTGTAGAGGCGGTTTACCGACAGACAAAACTCGGAGATCAGGACACTGAAGTCTGAAAATCTCCAACAAGGAAAATTACACAATATCTTTTAGTTTGCATTGAACAACAGAATTCGTCCTGTAAAATCCAACAGCACGAGTATGTTTTGGCAAATAAATAAAACATTTCAGCGAAGCCATGTGAATAACATTCAGGATCTGGAACTTCCGAGAACGTCAGACGATGAACGCCTACTACGTTCTATCTACGAGCTATCTTAGGCTAGACAAAAATGCTTAAAACTAGATTAAATAACTTAACAAACTTAAAATACCTTACTGGCCCTATACGGACACTCTAAAGTACACAGAACAACTTAAACTACGTCTTTAGGTCTAATGCTTGACTACAATAATTTGAAAAAGAAAATAGTTTAGCTAAGAAAATGTTTATTTTTCGAAAAACTTAGCATCGTGATCGAGGATCCTCAAGAGAAGGTGGCGACAGTAGGAGCTGTCTTCTAGGAAGTGTACAAAGTGAATGATAGTATTCGCCCGAACTACGGCCTGGAGAACAGAGCCCTACTTCATCACTTATACCTTCGAAATGATATTGATCAGAGAATCTTGGTCTTACCAGGTTCAATGAAGATTTCATGGTCAACAATGCCATCACTAGTTCATTTCGGCGGAAGATCTTCAGATGATCTTCGGGTCATTGAAGATTGGTTGTGCTTAGGTACCTTCCGAGAGGTACACCATCCTGTTTAACAATGCACTGAATAAGGCATATTATCCAGTGTACTGGAACACAGCGGTGGTGCAACCAATCCCAACCTCTAACCCGGCAAATCTCCGGTCGATAAGTCTCCTTCCGAGTATCAGCAAGGTCTTCGAGAAGGAGGTTCATACGGCCCTGTCTACATAGGTTGAGGACAATAAAATCATCCCGGATAACCAATTCGGTTTCAAAGCGGAGCATGAAACCATTCATAACGCCTCGAAACTCGTATCGGATATCCAATGGAATAAATGCAAGAATCAATGCACGGGTGCCTGTCTGATTGACTTGGAATTGACACCGTATGGTTACAAGGACTTTACTACAAACTCAGCCGGCTGAGCATAAGTAAACCACTGTTACATATGATCTTTAACATTTTAACCGGTGGAAATTTCGTTCTGAAAATAGCCAACGTGACTTCTACCCAAACATTTGAAATTAACAATGGACTGCAACAGTATATCGGCGTTTCGTGCTTCAACTGGTTCTTTCCGCATAGATCCAGCTGAATTTGGGCGATGGCCCGTGGTGTGATGGTTATCTTAAGGGCATCAGTCGATGTTGGTTTATTCGCGTATAACTTCAGGAAATCCCACAAGAAAAAGCCTAGCAGGGTCAAATCCTATGACCTAAGTGGTCAATTCATGTCACCTTTACGAGAGATAATATTATCCTCAAATTGTTCATGCCGAATGTCAATCGTGGCGTTCGCTGTGCGCGTACCGCCATCCTGCTAGAACCACATGTCGTCTAGGTGTATGTGGTTCAATTTGGGCCACAAGAAATTGGTTATCATCGTTCTGCATCGCTCGCCATTGACGGTGACCGTCTTACCAACATCGTTTTTAGAAAAGTACGGACCAATGACGCCGACGGCCCAAAATCCGCATCAAACGGTAACTTTAAGGGGATGTATTGTCACCAGGTGAACTGCATGTGGGTTGGTGTCGTCCCATATACGATCATTCGTCCAAAAATGCGCCTCGTCACTAAAGATGGTCCAAAATTAGGATCCTTTTCCTAACGTTCCGAAACCATGAATTTTGAGTTTCTCGTTCAGTTGGATCTTATACGGGTGTAGGCCCAAGACCCGACGCGAAAATAGCCAATTGATGTCTGCGAAAGGCCGAGTTCTTCTGCACGGCGAGGAATCGATTGCCTCGTGTTCTGCTGTACACTTTCAGAGACTGCGGCGATATGCTCGGCCGATCTTGCGTTCCTTTAAGTACGAATATTGGCTGTTTGATTTCCGAATCGGTCGTTTCAAATGTAGCCACCAAACTTTGAAGAGTCGACTCCGAAGGGCCACCACGTCTACCGTAGAACGGGCGCAACGCGCGCAATAACGAACGCTCAATTTGATAATAAAATTTTACTATTTAGATTCGCTGTATAATTGTGTAACTTGCCATGGTGATTTGGCATCAATAACTGAAAAATAAACAACAAATTTGACAGATGTCACCAAAACAGAATAGCCGCCACAGGCCGCCAAAATCTACCCGATCCGATTGAAAAACTCTTAATATATGAAAAATATATTACTGGAATTGGGTTGCCTATAAGATGGTCCTGAATCTACGAGGGTGGTCCGATAAGTACTTAGCCTGAAAAAGAAAAACAAAAATTTTGGAGAAATGGCGATTTATTTTTCAATATAGTCTCCTTCTAGCTGCATACACTTGACCCAGCGATACTCCAACTTCTTTAACCCGTCTGAAAAATACATTTTCTCAAGGTCTGCAAAGTAGGCCTCCGTGGCGGCGATGACCTCCTTATTCGACTGAAATTTCTGCCCGGCGAGTGACTTTTTCAAGTTTGGAAACAAAAAGAACTCGCACAGGGCCAAATCTGGAGAATACGGTGGATGGGGCAGCAGTTCGTAGCCCAATTCGACAAATTTGGCCGTGGTGAGGGCGGAGGTGTGAGCCGGTACGTTATCATGGTGGAAGAGCACTTTTTTCTTCGCCAAGTGGGGCCGTTTTTTCTTCAATTCGGCATCGAATCGGCCCAATATTTGGCATAGTACAGCCCTGTGACCGTTTTGCCCTTCTCCAGGTAGTCGATGTGGATCACACCTTGTGAATCACACAAAACGGTGGCCATCACCTTTCCGGCCGATGGGACAGTCTTCGCCTTCTTCGGAGCACGTTCGCCGGGTGAAGTCCACTGTTTCGACTGTTCCTTGGTCTCTGGTGTGTACCAGTGGATCCGCGTTTCGTCGACTGTCACAAAACGAAGCAGAAACTCCTTCGGATTGCGCTTCAACAGCGTCAAACACTGCTCTGAAGTGGTCTCACGGTTGCAATTGTTGTCCGGAGTGAGCAAACGCGGCACCCATATGATCCACGCGACCTTTTGAAATGCCTACTGTCTCAGCTATCTTGCGCACCTTCAATCTGCGGTCTGCCAATACGAGATCGTGGATTTTTGTCACGTTATCCTCCGTGGTGTCCGTTTTCGGGCACCTGGACGTGGCTCATCAAAAACCGAAGTGCGACCACGTTGAAACTCGTTAAACCAATTTTTGATGGTCGCCATCGAAGGAGAAGAGTCACCGTACACAGCATCCAAACGCTCTTTGATTTCGCTGCGCGAACTCCCTTCCAAAAACAAGAATCGAATCACCGACCGATACTGCTCTTTTTCCATTTCTCTAAAATCCGCGGACACTCCCGCTTCCACACGCGGTCAAAACAAAACTACGAGTCCGATCCGGGTGAAATTTCGATAGTAGTCGTCTACTAGAATATACTACACGATAGCAAGTTGCTCTTGCGATACTGGCGCCATCTGGCGGTGAGGCTAACTACTTATCGGATCGCCCTCGTAATTTGTTTAGTCTACAGAGCTAAGGCGTTTTTATAGGTTTAAGCCTACGATGTGATAAAGTTAAAAAAACGCTAATACAATTAAGCCTTAGTCGAAAATCTAGTTTGTCTCTCACCCTATTTCATAAGAATAGCATCCATGAAGGAAGACCTACAACGTTCTCACATTGATTGACCACACAAATGAATTGAAATACGAGGCTTTCCTTATGATTATTTTACATGTTAGAACGATGGTATTTCATAGCGAGGGCAATGTGTCACTAGTTTTTTCAGAGCCTAAAGTGAAACCCGAAGGAGGTAAAATAAATTGTGACACCCTTGTCAAAGTGAGCATTTCGCTGACAGAAGAACTTACACCCTAAGAGCAGAATTTTGTTCATTAAACAACAATTATGCAAACATATTGTACATATACAACTCCGTGAAGAAAAACAATGAATTATTTTGCACTTTTCGCCCGGCTTTCATAGGTCTACAAATGACATGCACGACTTGAAGCCAAGCTACCATTCACTACATTGTGGTAATACGTTCCGCGATTCTAAATGACCGCTACAGGATATAACGCCAAATTAATTCAACAACCACCAAAGGTAAGAAAAACAAAAGTATTGGAACAGAAACAGCACATTATCCGCCCCACTACAATAATTCACGTCCCCACTAAATGAGGTTAGTATCTACGGCTAGTTCGTATGTATGCACGTGCTTCCAAACCCACCGGACAGTCGGATAGTCGGATAGTCGGCTCGATTAAATCCATTCCAACGAATGAAGCTAGTGTCGTGTGGTCAGTTGCAGCGGTCACTGCAATGCCTCGTTTCACAAGCACCCCTCGATGACGTCACGCGGTGATTATATTCCATTTTACCAAACTTATTATCGACTGTAATCTACGGATTGGAAATAAACATTATTGTGTTGGCGACTTAAAGTCAAGATCTTGCGCACTTGGTGCGCGGTCCAACAGGCAGACATCAGCATCTCTAACGGGGTGGAAAAGTTCACCCCCCGATTTGACATTTCATCTGAAAGATGTGACATTGTGATGTGTGCGACGAAAGTGTATCAAGAAAAATTGTGAAAAAAGCGATTTAAACAAGTGATAAGAATATAACCGGACTGCGAAGATGCGTGGCGAAGAGACGTACCGTCGGATAACTCGAGAAAAACTCGTTATACGGGGCAACACCACGATAAGGACCTTGGACTCAACAACCTCCTTCCTGCCAACTATTCCATGGTAGGTAGTTGTGGAGAGCATCGCTCTATTCAATATGAGTGGAGCACCACTTAATCGATTTCGGATATGTGCATTTCAAATGCGAATGTCTGACTGCCATGAGCGGCGGGTTTTCGTTATATAAACAAGCAAGCGAATTTTGATGAACGATATTTGGCATTGAATTCCGCTAATTAGGAAGTTTTCAATTCAATGCTGTTTACGTTGAGATACTTGATTATAGCTGCTGAACTTTAACAAATTAATTGAATTAGTGGAAGGTATGTGTGCTCGTTTCAATTTTAATGAAATTGGATATGCACCGGGTGGTTGTGAGTGAGACTTGTGATTGGGTTAAGTGCGAAAATGTGATGTTAAGGAACTGTGATCTAAAAGAGAATGTAATCGATGTCCTCCAATTCAATGAGAAGCTCTTGGAGAGCACAAAATCTGGGATTTCAGGCAAGCATTTTATTAAGTGGTGACTATTGAAAAACGAGCGCCAGATTCTAATAGTCAACGACCTTATTGGATTCTTTAATTGATCTCGTTTAGGTGCCTGTTCTCTGCTAAGTTTTTTTGAATCACATATAACACATAAGCCTTATCGCATATCGCATTAAAAAAAAAACAGTTTTGAAGGAAATTCCACCTCAAACACGCAACTTAAATACAATTTTTGCTTCCCCGGATGAAAACTCTGGCCTTAATAACCAATTCCTGCATGTTTTACACTTTTTCGCGTAGCCACTTACATCCATTTGTGCCGGCAAAGGTCCTTAGCAACCGACTAGCCACGGTAGAGTCCACCAACAGGACTAGCCGCGCTGCCGACCAAATGAAACAAATCGATTGGCTAGCGTGCGTTGACCACTCGAATGCAAAGAATGAGAAAAAAAAAACACAAGCTCGTCCACCTTACCCCCATTTAGCCAAAACCCCATTCCGCTCGGAACAACCTCATTTTTTTTTCGCTCCGAATAGCAATGGCATTGTATTTCCTGATGTACATATACCACCGCATCATTACACTCCGAACACCAACAATCCGACAACGTTCCATTACCCTTGGGTCAAGCCAGAGTATTCCGAGCAATTTATTTTGTGGCCATAACACCGTTGGTCAGTTTGTAATAAACCCTCCGGTAACGCGGACGTGCTCGTGCTTATACCCGTCTCCCCGTTTCGATTTCTATTATAGTATTAGAACGAAGGCAATGCTCTGAAACGTTCGATGAGAGTAAAAAATACACCCAAGAGTGTCGCTAATGCAATGTTTAGCACAAGTGCACAGAACTGGATCGGGGCAGGAGACCATTTGAATGGGAATAGCGGTCATACGGCCACGAATGGAAATCAGCAGTTTTTAAGAAAACGTAGTGTTTCGAGTTCAAATCCAGCGCTGGATCGTCAATCGGATGTCCATGTCGAGTATGAAGTGTCGGTTCCGATTGTGCAGTCGTTCCGTCATACTCCATATCACTCACTATGGGATCTGCATCATTGGTAATGTGAACTATGCCTGGGGAATGTGTCTCTGTTTATTGCCCTTCATTAATAATTTACGATGTGCTTCCGGATGTTCGTTAAGAGTTCATTGGACTTTGTGGACTGTGAGTTGATAGTGGAAAGTGAAAAACGTGTACGAGTGACCACAGATGGTGATTAATAGGCGTGTAAACTATTGTAGTTCGTATTTGCTATGGGTGCCATGGGATTTTGAATAGAAATATTCTGAAAACAATTTGATAAGCTCATAAGGCTCGCAACTGTCCAAACACCACTTAGGAGTTAGTCTACTATAATTTATGTCAGGTGTCCGTTGAATGTCCTAAAGGTTATTTGGCCATTGTAATCGATTCCAAATAAGGTTTTTGTTGATTGGCACCGACTACAATATTCCAGTTCGAAGAGGAATTGATTTCTGCCTAATAAGCCTAGTAAGCCGGTTCACATCAAATCATAGGGTCGAGTTTGCTAGGAAAATTAGTCATTAGTATTGAGCGGTAAAAGGTTATCCAACAAGAGGTTTTTGGAAAAGTTGTGTTATTATTTTCGTTTTAATTACACATTCTGATGCTAGTAATGGAATATTATCTACCAAATGTCCGCCTCGGCTCGGCCTACTAATAGCCATTCTCTTGACGAAGTTTTATTTCGCGAATAATAGCTCTAACATTGGTGGAGCACTGACGTTTTGTCTTTAACAAAGTCCCAAGGGAAAAGGTCTAATGGTGTTAAATCACACGATTTCAACTGCCAATTGAAGTCTCCATTTCGAGGAATCAGACGTTCAGGAAAGTTATCACGCAATAGTCGCGAGTCACCAGCTCTGTGGCATGTGGCGCCGTGCCGCTTAAAATAAAAGGCGAGATTCATAGCACTAATTTTAGTCAGAAAAAAATCAATCGACATTTTTGATAATAAATTCATTTGAATGGTTGCATCACCAGCATTTTTGAAAAAGAAGTGTGGTCCAACGACACCGCCAGTTCAAAGTCCATGCCAAGCTGTTATTCACTGTGGGAGGTCGCTCTACTAATTTTGGGTCTCAGATGCAACAGTTTTGTTTATTTACATACCTAGGCATGTGGAAATGAACCTCATAACACAGAATAATTTAGTGCAAAAATGTTTAAAACCAAATCAGCGAAGTTTGTTGTGATCTCCTGGCTTCAATTTTTATCTCGACTAGACCTTATAAGCCTGTACTCCAAGTTGGTTAAGCCAATCGCGGTGTAAGCGGTTGCGGATAGGACCAGTTCCTGAAATTGTCTCAAAATAGACACACTTTACGTCTTCAGTCACACTCTCAGCTATAACGGCAATATTTTCGGTTGATGATACAGGAGTCACATCACTAACCTATCCAAGACGTTTACAATTTACAGATTAACTTCACGGTAGCCATACAAAAAACAGCTCAAAAGCAGTGTAAACTTGACGCAAGATTTCAGCGATATTTAACACTATTTTAAGCTTCTACGTAGTGTGATTCGTAGTGAAGAAGCTTTGTATTCCCGCGGTCCTCTGCTGTCGAATAGATTTAGTAGGAATAGGAATGTGATCTTGATTAGACTTAAAAATCTTTCGGAAAGCAGCTCAAGCTCAAGCACCACCGTTGAGATTTCGTGTCGTGAGTAGAGTCCCAGGATGAGAGAAATTTTCAATGCAAGCAATTCTGTTGAGAAGCCGTGATTTGTCAGCGATAGATGGAATAATCGCTAGCACTATTTTCACTATTTCAAAAAGTTTTTTTTTCCAAAGGGGGCTAATGCTAATATATAGAAAGGACCAATGTAGATATATTGTGCTTGCTAGCCGACTAAACGAGGAGTTCCTCTACCTTCTCCTATCTCGTATGAGCTGAGATGATCCCCTCGGGAGTCATAATTTCTCTGAGGAGGATATGCTTCCTAAGGTGGCAAAGGGCAGCACATTCAATAGTATGTGTTCTGCAGTTTCCTCGTCCTCAAGACAGAGTCGGCACTCGGTTTCAGATGTGAGATTAGTTTTGTTGAGATGATATCTCAGACAACAGTGTCCCGAAAGGTAGGTGACCAGTCTTCTGATATCGCCTCTATTATATTTGAGGATATTATTAGAGTTCTGTTGAGGAGCCGTATACTTTTTTTCGATTATCAGAGTCTTTTAGCGCTGCTCCAAGATTGCAAGTGTTGTGATTTCTCCCAATTGTCTAAGAGAAAATTAATCTTCGACTTGGGAATTCTGCAGAAAGGTTCAGCACCTTATACCTTTCGCTGGAACATTTTCTAGCGAGTTGGCCGGCGATTTCGTTGCCTTAATGCCCTAGTCCTAAAGGTAGTACGAAAGATGATTGTGTGATTAAGCTATGGAGGCTAAGCTATTACTTATATAGAAATTTCTAATTGAACTGCAACCAATTTCAGCAGTTTGCAACTTCCTAAGCTATGGTTAAAATTACGTTATATTTTGTCCAATGGCAGCTGGGTTCATCGATTTGTACAAGTGTACAAAAGCATTTAAGTCTCAGTTTTATGTCTTTTTTTGTCCGTAATGGAATTCAAACGCTAAAAAGTAACGGGTATTACCAAAAAAATTTGAAAAGTGAAGACGGAATCAAACGAAACCGTCGATGGCAGAAAAATGATTGCTGAACTGAAGATAAGAAGCTGAAGTGAAAAGCAATCCTGTAGCGGATATTGAAAGATGGGCCTAAACTCACGCGTTATAAGTTCATAAGTCTAACAGAAAAGTCGTACAAAATTCGAACTTTCAATTGGCCGCCAGAAATCAAGCGCAAGCGTTTGTCATGGTTTGGACGGCTATGATATCCGATGAACGTTCGCTGCTTGTGTTTTTGGACCTCGGCTTCAGATTGAATGTAAATGCTTAAAGCGAAAGTGCTTTGAGATAAGTTTTGAAGCCTTGGGCAACCAAGAATTTCAGTGAGAGAGAATGGGCGTTCGAACAAGATTCTGCACTACCACACAAAGCACACTTCAACCAACGTCACATGAGGCTTTTAATATGCTAAGCTCATTTTAAATGGTTGGTGTTCAATTGGACCACCCTGCACATATGTACATATTTAAATTCCGCCAGATGCCAAAAGGCTCAATTTTCCAATAGCGGCCACACTTATTAGGGCTGAAGTCATTTAGTGGTTTGGCTTTCACTAGAAGTTACAAAGGCGCACGATTGATCGCAAACATTGTCTGCCTTCGACACGGCGATTGTTTAATTTTACGATTCGAATACTCACTAATATTAAAAAACATTCTGCTCTCGGGATCGTTGTCAGCACTGCGGAGCCTTCTGTGGTTCTATTGGTCATCAGACGTTAAGTAAAACAAGTTCATCAAACATTAAGCAAGATCTAAGTGAATGAGTAGAGTGTTTTAAGAGTAAAACGTAGTTCAATATAGTATTTTGGCTTCTGATGACATTGACATGAGGTTCGAGTCCTGCGGCAGCTAAGTCATCGAACTCATATTTCGCGATATTTCTCCTCGACGAAACTTCTTGTAGTAAACTTATTTAGGGAAAAAACCTATTTACCTATGTGAGAAAATGAATCACACACAACACTGGTGACTGAGAGAAGATTCGGGGCGAGTCCTAAACGACTTATAATGCCCGAAAAAAAAATAAAAATTTAAGAAGATTCGTACCGAAGCATACGAGGAAAATATTGAAATCATACTGATTTTGTTTAACGGATCGATTAACCTTTGATTTTCAAAAACAAGAGAATTATAGAAATGTATAAAATTTGTACTTGAATTGACAAACGCTTGCCATTTACCTTTTAAAGATTATATTGTATAAATCTTTAGGTTTTAACAATTTGAAATCATTGAACGATGTCTTTGAAAAAATACTATCACATGATTCCGCCGGACTATAAGCCGCATCAAATAATGTATTTTTCTGGGTTAATTGATAGCTTCGTCGCTGAAGACTGTTTTTCGATAAAAAAGTGGATCGTCTTCCAGCTTTTCTAAGGCCCACTCACCGAAAATTCGGAGCTATGACAGGCAGTTCGGCTTCAGTTCTTACACGAGCTGCATTCTGCAAAGTTTTAAGGCCCCGGCCCATAGAATCCGTTGATCCGTCACTCCGTTGATTTCAACTGAATGCAAAGTAGAATATACACATTCTTATGGGAGGTGGGCCATAGCCGACGGATGTATGAACTTCAACGGACAAAGTAGAGCTACTTTCTACTTTTTGATCCGTTGACAGTTAATACATTCACATATTGGAGCTTACACATTTACATTCTGAGGTTCACGCATGCACGAATTGAGAGTAAGCACGTTCATTGGTGGATGCAATGAGAGAATGCTTAGGAACTCTCTCGTATTGAGAGAAACTTCAAATTCGGTTGACATTCAAAGTACGTTTCGGTTGGTGAAGGTCGTTTAGTGTGCGAAAAGTGAACATTATTCTGGGAAAAAAAAAGAACTGATTGAGACGATCAAAGGCCATCCGTGCCATCCATTTTATGTATAACTCAGATGAACGCACTCCATCAATTAATAAATGTCATCGACAATTGTCAACGGATTGACGGATTCTATGGGCCGATGCTTGCCTGCTCTATCCGCCAACACGTTTGCACTCAGTTGAAATCAACGGAGTGACGGATCAACGGATTCTATGGGCCGGGGCCTTTAGACCGCAATCCTTGCGTAAAGTCTTCTACGTAGTTATGTAAGTTACACAATCAAATCACAGTCTCCATGAACATTGGCGGATATAGCAGCAATATTTTCCTCTGTACGCACTCTACACATTCAGGTTGGTGGCGTGAAATTGGTGCGAAATTAGGTTAATATGGTTTGAATCGCTTGCTCGTGAAAGTGCGCGAAAAACATTTTTCACGGACTACGAGTTTTGATGATGAATTCAATATTTTGTAAGTGTTGTTCGGGAGTACGTTTCTCTACTATAAAATGGCAGTTTTAACTAAGCATGTTTGACGTTGACACATTTCACGAGTCACGCATGAGCTGTCAAAAATGGAAACTGAAAAACCAAATAAAGAAAATAACCCCTTCTGTTCCATACCATTTTATTCTATTAAAGATATTTATATCATACGTCAAGGAAATATTCGGAAACTACCTATGTCGCTTCAGGAGGAGCCGTTCGTTGAGTGATATTCACTATACGAAAGCTTCTCGCAAAGAAATGGGAATTCAACGAAGCGATCCACCAACTATTCGTAGTATGACTCCATAAACCGATTGAAAATGAACCAAGTCCTTATAAGGCTTAAAGTCCCAAAAAAGTTGATTAAACTGATACAAGTATGCCTTATATAAAACGTTCTACACTTTTCTTTAAGACTACGTAATGAGATCCCTTTGGCAAAATGACAGGAGAATAAACCATAATTACGCTGACGATCTGGACCTTTTGGGAAATAGTGAATCGACCGCCTCACCAATGTTGTTTTCGAAAAAGTACGGACCAATAACGCCGCCGGTCCATAATCCACAGCAAACTGTAATTTAATGAGGATACATGGTGGCCTAGTGAACCTCGTATGGTTTGGTATCATCTATTCATCCAAAAATGCGCCTCGTTGCTAAAGTGGATTTTTCCACCAATATCGGGGTCCTCTTCCAAACGCCCCGAAGCCCAATCAGCGAATAAATTGCTTTGTCTATGGTCCTGAGCTTTCAGCTTCTGGATCAGTTGGATTTTGTATGGGTTTAGGTCTAAATCCCGACGCCAAATTCGCCAATTTGAAGTCTGCGAAAAATCGAGTTCTTGTGCATGGCGAGGAATCGACTGCTTCGGGTTCTGTTGTACACTTTCACGGACGTGGCGATGTTGTCAGCGTTCCTTTGAAGTACGAATGTTAGCTGATTACCGAACCGGTCACCTCAAATTTGGCTACCAAACATTGAAGAGTCGATTGTGAAGGGCCATTATTTGCACAGTAAAACACGCGCAATGCGCCCAACGTTTGCACTAACAAACACTCATTTTAATAATAAAGTTCTATCATTTGGACGTATTGTTCAATCGCGTAACTTGCCACGGTGATTTGGCACGAGTAACTGAATAATAAACAACAGATTTTATAGATGTCATCAAAACAACATAGCCGCCACAGGCCACCAAAATCTACCCGCGCCAATTGAAAAACCCTTTATAAAACCATCGTAATGCAATTGATACTCTATGGATGTGGAACTTGGTCTCTGACTACGAAAGAGGAAAATAGGTTTCACGTCAAGATTTTTAGGAGAATCTATGGTGGAAAAAATGACAAGGAAACAGGCGAATACAGAAAACTGTGCAATCAAGAACTCGAGGAACTTTATTCAGACCCAATTATAGTCCGAGTAATAAAATCGCGAATACTAAGATGGGCGGGAGACACTAGACGAACAGTCAAAAGAACAATGGATCGATAGCCCCAGGAAAAAAGACCATCAGGAAAGCCGCGTGGAAGATGGGAAAATAATACAAGGGTGGAGCAGTACAGCGAAACATGGACGGAACACATTCGTGAGAGCGGGAAAGGTTGTCAACGAGGCTCTGAATTTACGAATTCCAAATCTGCGGTAATAACAATCATACGAGTAATAACCCCAAATAATTTATCAAATAGTAAGGGACTCAGGAGACTACCTCGAGGCACAACTGAGACAAAACGCATCGTATGCAAGCTTGGTCGAAACATCTAGTAAGGTGAAATAGGAGAAAGATTGGTGCTACAGAATTTTTTAGTGGATACGGCATTTCAAAATTTGGTTAATCGACATTTAAAAATGCAAATGACATGAAAGAAAATTACTTTTGTATTATTTTGTACAGTATTTGAAAAAATTGTTCAAGAAAAAAATGTCACCAATAGCTTTGGTAGCTACGAAATCTTTTAACAAAGAAAAGTTTTGTGTTTTAGGGACAAGTAGGATAGTGAGGCTGAACAGACTATATTTTGTAGTAAAGGCTGTCAACCATTATGATATCATCATTTACCAGGGAGAATTGCTTAAAGTTTTCGAATTAAATTCGAGTCTAAACTATAGGGAGTTAGAAATAGTTCATAGCGTTTTACCAGAGTTTGTTAACTTTTTTTTTTTTGAAAATGCTATAAAAAAAACTACTGAATATTTTCTCAAATTTCTTTTTTTATTTGAAAGTACAATCCTTCCGGTTAATAATGGAAAATAATTTCATTCAAATGGCTGCCTCGGCTGGCCATGCAGTAGCCTACACGATCGGTCCAATTTTTAAGCACATTATCGATTGTGTGCAGCTGTATTTCACCTATGGCTTCACGAATATTGTCCTTTAAAGCGTCAATTGTCTCTGGCTTGTCGGCGTAACACTTATCTTTGACGGCACCCCACAAATAATAGTCCAACGGTTCAAATCGCAGCTCCGAGGTGGCCAAACGACATCAGCTCTGCGGCTGATAATGCGATCTTCAAAAACAGGGCGCAAAACATAGAGTGTAGCTTCGGCTGTGTGGCACGTAGCGCCTTCCTGTTGAAACCAAATGTTGCCAATATCCTCCTCTTCATTTTTTTGTGAACAAAAATCCGTTCAACATGGCCCGATAACACCATTGTAACGGCCATTGACTGTAACGGCCACTCTTTGCTCATTTTCGAAGAAAAATTATGCCTCTGGACCAAAATCCGCACCAAACAGTGGCTCGTTTTGGGTGCACCGGCTTTTCAATGTATGCGTGCGGGTTTTCTTTGCCCCAAATGCGACAATTTTGCTTGTTTACATACCAGCCAAGATCAAAATGAGCTTCATCTGAAAAGATGATTTTTTTTGGCAAAATCGGCATCTTCTGTAAGTCGATCGCAGGCCCACTTAGCGAAGCGTTGTTCAAGCGTATACACAACCATATTCGTTCAGCGGAAGGATAAAACTAATTATCTATCAAATTAGACATGAGCTAAGTGTTACCATTCACGAAATAAGCACTACTTGAAAAAAAAACGTTAGATGGCGGACCCTTTACATTCTTCTCTATCACCTGTCCCAAGTATTTTCCATTAAACAGTCATTACGTATCAGTTTCAGGGCATGCCATATTATTGGAGCGTGAATAATAACACTTTCTACTTCCGGATGAATTGTATTTGCCGGGAACTCTATCATGCAATCTTGCTGAGCAAAGGTGTCGGAAGTGGTTTGCATGTTTCTAAAATGGTGATTTCGATTTGGGAGATGAGGAACAACCTAGACATCTGCAAAATCTGAAGAACATTAAAAATTAGAGAAACTACTTGGTAAAGATCCACGTCAAACACCTCAAAAATTGTATGAATCTTTGGAAGGATTCAAAAGCGAGGAAACTGGGTTTCAATCGAATAGAAACAAGAACAAGGGAAAGTCAAAAGGCGCTCATCATCGAACTGACACTGGTGATCTAAATGGATTCGTTGTCTGAATCCCAAGCGCCGAAAGTCATGGATTAAGTCAGTATCAAATATCCATAGATTCAAGTTCAAGTTCTGCAGTTGGTGGGATCAGAAGAGTGTGTTCTACTAGCTGCACAAACCTTATCACTTGTTCCGTTCGATTGCTAATGGATTGTCCGCAGAGAAGCTAAATTCTTATGAGGATTCTAAAAGTTGAGGTGTTCTTCCGATGAAAGTTGTTTTCATCCCCAAAGGGAACTTTAGAGACGAATTTGGCTAACAAACCGAACTTGTGGAATTTCTAATAGTCTTATATAGAATCCCAACAATTTTTTCTCCGCCGATATCTCTCGAGGAGTTTCATTTGGTCAGAGCATTTCATTCTTGCGAAATTAGTAGCCAATTGACTGTCTAAGGCCGCCAACCCTATAGGACTCTAATACGAGAACGCAGGTTTGGCAGATATCGTGTTTCTCTCGTTTATGTGGAATAAAGTAGTTTCAAATTAAGCATTGTATAGCAATGAGGTCAATAATATGAATTGTTCCAGTGAATATTCATTTTTCCTGGGATTTTGGGGGTCAGCCCGTGATCAACTGTAATAGCTATTGAAACACGTTTTAATTAAATCGGGAAATAGTCCGTAAAACCTCATAAAAGGTCACTTACTGATAGTTGATTAGATAATCGCAAAGCAATCAACGACAACATGGTCAGGCATGGACCATATACATATGAACGTTTCCACATTGTTGCTTCCACTCTGTTTCCCAAAAGTAAAATAAATCACACGTCTACCTTAAACGCTTGTTTCCTAATGTACGTAATCGGTTCAATTGAAAATGTGTTTACTCAGCAGGGGGGTCATATAACGTCCTGCAAATGGGCATAACTAGTTCGACTCTCATAGAAGTGTAAGCTCCAATGCGTTTTTTCAATAGTCGCTTACTGAACAACGCCTTCCTGGTTAAAATATTCGAGAAATTCTATAAGGTTCCAGGAAAAACGAAATATGACCCCTCAGTCCCGAACAGTCCCACTTCCTCTGCCATTTATTCGTGCCTTTATTGCAGTCAAGCACGACTACATTGATTTTTATACGCAATTATAATTTTTATTAAAAAGCAAAATACACACCGCTGTGAGGCGTCAACCTAAATAATTTTACATAAAGTGAGAGCCAAAACAAAAGCACTTCGCGGCTTCAGGTCGCTTGTCGTTTGCTCCGTTTCGGTTCAGGTGTCGCACAACTGCTTTATGATGCCACCACCGGGGAGCCCATGAATCACCTCAATTAAGCGCTGATAGTCCAATGGATTAATTTATGTATTTCTATGTTTTGCTGTTGTTTTTCGTTTTTTTTTTCCATCAATGGGAGTCGCTTGCGGTAAGATATACGTCCGATAGGCCTTTGATGTCGTGACGATGAATAATTGACGTACGATATGCTACATAATCAAAGGTTGTTGAACTTGAATGAAAACAGATATGGACGTGTACTTACGCCCACGCCTATGAGAATGTATGGAACATTCTCAGTCGAATCTATATCCTGTCGGTAATTGGTGAGGAGTGCGCTGGCCCTGAATAGTATGGGATGAGTGCAGGTCGTGACTGAGCGGCTTTTTTTAATTCGTTTCTTGCTTTATGGATTTTATCAAATGTGCTGAATCACGCTAACGGTGAAGCCTTAAAGTCAACACCAACTCAGGGCGATGGCGATGGTGCGATATAGTAGACTATCGGTGACTTTGAAAAGTCATTGTACTTGAAATGACGCTCAAGTCCATGGCTGGATTTTGTAACACAAAAATTAGGATTCTATTTAATAACAATCTGACTTTCTAACAGTTTTTCTGAAGGCGTTAAAAAGTACAACACACGAAATCGTCGCAATTCTAGGCCAAGGCAGAATACGCCGAGCTCAACACCAATATGCATCTCGTTATGAACGTTAATGGCAATCGTTTAATTTCTCCTTTAGCGCTTCAACACCACCTACGGGCCTATCTCACGTGGCCAGAATGATGGACTCCCTTATCCTCGATCAGTATCCCCCATTCACATTCACCAAAATAACGACCACACATCGACCTACCCGAACCGGAACGGTTAAGAAAACCACTACCCTCGGCGGATTGGCACCGACCGTACCAACCAGCCTTGGTCCAACTGCCAGCTTTCGATTGAATCCCCAAAAAAGCCGACTACCCACACAAGGTATGACAATCAACAAACTCACATTTACCTACTTACCTTCGATTGCTTTCAGAAGTTCCACCTCAACCAAGATCGACTAGTTTCAACATCAGCAACAATTCAACCCTGAACAACAACAATACCCTGAACAACCAAAACACAAGTTCACTTCCCAATCCCACGGACAATCGATGGATTTCATCGTTACGTCGCCGAGATCCCGAACTTCAGCCGACACTTCCATCGATCAATCTTAGTCACCATGGCAGCTCGAACAATGTGGGCGGCGTTGGCAATTCCTCGGAAAAGTCGCGTTCACGCAGTAACAAGATATCGACAACCACGAGGAAGAGTCGGTCTGTTGAACGTATGCGAGCCCGCAAACTCACCACTCAGATCAAGCTTAAAGAGAAAGTCAAAAAGAATTCGGTTGACTTGGACAATTCCAACTCGGATGATCAGGAAGCCACATCGATTGAGGAGAATTCAACTTCACAGAGCACGCCGAAGAGTTCGCCGAAAACCAAGTCGAAAATCTTTTCGCCTGTCGGCTATGAGCCTCATTTGGTAGATGCCTTGGAGAAAGACATTCTTCAGCGACATCCCGGTGTCAAGTGGATCGATGTGGCTGGTCTGAACGAGGCCAAGGCTATCCTCCAAGAGGCTGTTGTGCTTCCAATCATCATGCCAGATTTCTTTAAAGGAATCCGACGACCCTGGCGTGGTGTATTGATGGTTGGCCCGCCCGGCACTGGGAAAACAATGATGGCCAAGGCTGTGGCGACCGAATGTGGAACGACTTTCTTCAACGTATCATCATCCACTCTAACATCCAAGTATAGGGGGGAAAGTGAGAAACTAGTGAGACTTCTTTTCGAAATGGCTCGGTTCTACGCTCCGAGTACGATTTTCATCGATGAAATCGATGCCTTGTGCGCCTCGCGCGGTAGTGATTCGGAGCATGAAGCCAGTCGACGATTTAAAGCAGAGCTGCTGATCCAAATGGACGGTCTGAATGCGTCGATGCCAGAGGATAAGGTTATCATGGTGTTGGCAGCAACCAACCATCCATGGGATATCGACGAGGCCTTTCGACGCAGATTCGAGAAGAGGATCTACATCGCCTTACCCAACGGTGAGCATGTTATCTACTCCACCGTATCCAATAATTTCTAACTTTCCATCTTCTTTCAGAGGAGACTCGCTCGGCTCTGCTTAAACTCTGTCTGAAGGATGTAAACTTGTGTCCCACCTTAGACACCAATTTCATCGGCGACCAGCTGAAGGGCTACTCCGGATCGGACATCAGTAACGTATGTCGTGATGCGGCTATGATGTCGATGAGACGTCGTATCACCGGCAAGTCACCGTCGGAGATCAAACAAATCCGTCGCGAGGACGTCGATCTGCCTATAACACTTCAGGATTTCCAAGATGCCATGCTACGAACCAAGAAATCCGTGTCGGCCGATGATGTTTGCCGCTTCGAGAAGTGGATGCAAGAGTATGGATCGTGTTAGAGCTCGATCGAAACCCAGACATTGCTCATTAACAGTACTTCACACGTCATGCTCATTATTAAGTGTTAGCCTTCCAGAAATATGCGTTTTCGAGCTTATAGGGTTTTGTTTTTTAGTTGATATGTACAATTCTGAATGTCCCCAGTGCGTTGATATTATGATATTGTTTTCCGGATGTATCCCGATTGATGTGCACTTAGTTTATTCCACTGTTCAAAGTTACTCCCGTATGGAGAGAGAGAGACGAAGAACTTAGTTACACTCATCTCTAGCACAAGATCAAATTATAATTCTACTCATTCATGTTTAGATACTCGAAATAGATATCAGATATTGGAGTATTAAATAAACCTTTTGTATACATAACTAGTAAACAGATCAATTCGATCGCGATTGCGTTTTATTGTTGAGTATTCTAGGAATAAATGGCTTTGCAGACACTATAAATGTGGAGCTAATGGCTTAAGCAGGTATCTACCCTTTTTATACTTTTCCAATTACTTATCTTACGGCGATAGAGTGCATAGCAATTAGATATTAAGAATAAAGAGAAAGTAGCTATTTTCTTCTTGCCCCTGGAGCCATTGGCACATAGCCCACTGCACTCAAATACAATTTAAGACTTTTCAATAAGGACGTAACAATTTTATATTTATATAAAACACAAAATTATTGAGATGTCGGAACTGTATCATAACTATTTCATCATATTATCATAACGATCCATTTGGAACTTGGAAGTTCGGGTCCTCGTTGGCAACCCTTGACCAAACCTCCCTGTCACGAGTGTATTCCCTCATTGTTTCACTGTTGTGTACCATCTCTTCTAAGTCCATCCTTGTATGATCCCCCCATCTACGGCGCGACTTCCTCGTTCTAACCGGGAGTTTATTCACTTTAATGAAAAAAAAAAATCCAAAACTAAGAACGTCGTTTTGTACAAGTCTCTTTTGAGATGATTTGTTCACCAGCCATGAAAAGGAGCAGGTGGCGCATAAGAACCATACAAGCTGTCACACTATCGATGTCCGTGGCCTAGCAATGTCCTGTTGGAATACGATTGCTCGAATATTGGCTGCTTCTAGGCGATTACTTCCTTCAGATGGTCCAGTCGTTGACAGTACAGGTCCGAATTAAGAAATCTGCCATAGGGAAGCAGATGACCGTCCATTTGACCATTGTGCCGGCTCACCGCTATTCGATCACGACCGTTTCTTGCCTAAAGTTGTCTTAAGTGATTCACCTTTTATCACCAGTCGCCATCTGCTTTAGAGGTAGATCGATTTTGCTGCGATTTGCAGATGAAAACTGGCTCCATGAGGTTTTTTTGCGTCAACTTGTATGGGACAAGCTTCTTTTTGTATTCAGTATTATTCAAATGGCTCCAAACAGTTTTCTGTGCAATGCTTAGGTCCTGGGGGATCAAACAGTTCTTTCATGAGGAACAGATTTTTAGACAATAATTGGCCTTCTAGAGCGTGATAGGCTGTTACAGTATCAATACCATAAACACTATTAAAATTATCAGCCGCCTGGTTGCATATTTTCTCTTTGCTGGTACCCATTTCTGACACACACACAAACAATTACAAGGCTTTTCTAGTACGAAACCTCATCTTCCCAACGCTATCTCGTGTACGTCCCGTAGGACGCATACAATGCAAACTGCAGATTATTAAAACCATCTGTTGGGAAAATAATGAATTTACTTTTTACTACACCTACGTTATCCTTCAGCCGTTGGATTGCTTCTTTTACTTCCTCAATGGTTGGCAGTTCTATCTGAACCTCTGCTGTTCTATTGCTGCTGGCTCTCTATGTATATTCAGCACTTTATCGCAATATCTCCTCCTCTGGGCTGCAACTCTTCCATAACCGAAATGAGCTTCCCATTATCATTGCTTATAAATCCTGATCATACAGCTTTAATTTACGCATGCATGGCTCCTGAATTTTGGCAAACTTTTTCCTCAGCCATATTCGTTTCTCATCCTAAAGAAAACGAATGACTTCCTTTCACAGGATTTAAGGATCATATACGCGTGTTCTCCTCAGTGCTTGAAGTCTTAGAACGTGACGGGCATTAAGGTAAGGTTAGGTTAGAGAAGGGGAGTGTGATGGTTAAACATCACTTCCTATCGGAGGCCCATTGTGATTCCCTTCATTTGTGTGGGTACACATAAAATTAACCTGTCCTATCACGTGGTGGCTGCATTAGCCACGTCCGCAATCTCTGTAAAGAATCTTTGGCCTAGCGACACTAGGCATCGATTCTGGAGAGCTGGGCTGGATCCCGAGTCCCATTTCCGGAGCATTGCTCCAATGGAACAGTGTCCTGTGATCACTCCGACGAGCATACGGATCGAGTTACGGTCCAACGCCAGGAGCTTCTTTGTTTTTCCGATATTGAGTTCTGGCCACGATGATCTTGTCGTGTAGCTGTCGTTTCTTTGATGATTGTGTCGTTTATGTACCGGTATAATGCATGTATGGCCAGTCAAAGTTATTAGACGTGTTTTAGTGTAGCTCCAACCAGTAACGCTTTGAGGCTCTTGTATTCGTTTCTTAAAGTTTTCTTTCATAAATTTCCATACTCCGGTGCGTGTACATACACTAATTTTTTATATTATATGTATATACTGTTCACCAAAAAGTGTTACTCCTTTAACAAGTATGTCAACGTCATCCAGCATATTGACTCGCAACAAATCACAAAAAGAAACCCTCTCTTCCAATGCGAGCTCTCCCTCATCAACGCCAAAACTCTTAAGTAACGATAAAGGGACTCTCACTGTCAAAACGCTTGAGGAACAACTGCTTAAGCATTCGGCATCATTGCAACGTAGCTTTACTATTGAAATTAAAGAAATGCGTGACGAATTTTTCAACAAAATCGAGGAAATCAAGCAAGGCTGGGTTAAACATTTTGAAAACGTTGGCAGCGCGATCTCCAGCATAGTCGCTCGCGTTGATAAAATAGAGGAAACCTCCACCGCCACCTCCCAAATGTTTACCGCCGAGATCCAAGCTCGTCGTCATCGAAAGAAGAGAAGTCGCCTGTAAAGCTGTCCTCTCTGGTGTACCTCTTCGTCCCAACGAAAACCTACAACAACTAGTTCATAAACTCTGCGAAACCCTTAACTGCAATCCGCCTCTCTTGGTTCAAGTTTTTCGTACTAAAAGGCAACAACAATTCTGTGTTGAACACTCCACCACCAATTGTTATAAACTTTAACTCCGTCTTTGAGAGAAATTCACTTCTCATTGCTGCTGCAAACTACCGCAAAGAACTTAAGCAAGTGTTAAAATTGAGCGACTTGGGTGTTGCCTTAAACGGAAACTGCTACTTAAATGAGAGCTTAACTAAGCACTCGCGCTTTCTGTTGCGATCCGCACTCTCTGTTTACACCAAGTCTGGAACTGTTTATGTTAAGAAGACGGCAAATGGAAAGAGTTTTGCTATAGAAAGTTCTGAAGATCTTCGCCCTATTGCTGCTGATGTTCCTGATGCTGATGCTGCTGTTGGTGCTGCTTTATAAAATCACTGTATTGTATCCTTTTTTTTTTACATAATCACTTTACTGTATTCCTTTGTTTTATTTAAAAATTATTGTGACTCCTCTTTTCCTTAATTTCTCTTTACTTACCTGTTTTCTCCTCTCTCTCTTTTTCTTTTTATTTTTTCCTCTCTACTTGTAATATGAATAGAGTTCGTGTTCCTAACAGTGTGGATAAAAAAATAACGCACACCATGACTAATGTTCTTTCAAATTGTCGTGATGGTTTTAGGGTTTGTCATCTAAATGCACGTAGTCTTAACCAACATAAATAAGATTATTTAAAGTATATATTTTCAAATTCTTGCGTCGATGTTATCTGTGTTTGTGAAACTTGGTTCAAAAGTGATATTCCTGATATGCAATTTAATATACCTAACTATAGTACAGTACACTCTCGGTAGAGTGAACTAATAAAAACCAAGCCTGTTCATATGAGCGAGATGGTTCACATTATCGAGCGTGCAAATTTTAGTGCAATAGTACAGGTAATCCACAAGTGTATAACGAGAAATAAATAAGTAAAGTTTTGACGGATAAGCCGTCTTTTTTAAGCAAATTTGTAACTTCGGGAACAAAACTGAACCAGTCTTTAAAAATGACTGCAGTCATCCAAGCTGATTTTGAGCTTCTGCAATGTACAGGTAAGCATACGTTCGTGAATGGGCGAGGGTTTTTCGCCTATCACTTCAATTCGCCTATCGGCTTCAATTTGTGCCGACCTGTGGCATTAGTGCACCCTAAAAAAGTTATCTTCTACTTCCCTGTTTTTCGTCCAGGAGCAATTTTCTCAGTTGATAAGTTTTCCCTGGTAGAAGCCCCGACTCATCGGCGTTATAAATTTGGTCTGGTTTCAGATCCAAATCTTGAATTCTTTTCTTAAATTGCCTCTTAAATGGACGCACAAGTTCTGATTGCGAAGACAAATTTTCCCCGGATATTTTAAGATACCGAACACCAAACCTCTTTTTAAGTTTTTACACCCAACCGTCACTTGCTATGAAGGTGGACTCATTGCCGTGCAGGCTTCTATTTATTTTTGCTTTAGGATTAAGCCACTTATAAATTCGCCCTCCGCTGTTCTAGGAACCATTTATAAAGCGCCTTTTCCATCTCAGGTAGTTCAGATGCTTTCAGCGTCCTTCTATTTCCAGCGTCAAAGTAAGTATTAGCCCCAGTTGCTATAATATCGGCCTTCTTTTTGTTAATAGCACATATAGTCGATTTGGCTATTCTATATTTTTTTTGCCAATACTGTGTCCGAAACACTTTGAATTTTGTTTTCATTTTTTGTAAAATTCGAATGGATCATGGCAAGGATCCTTATTGCAACAACTCCTTTACCCGTATGAAGCATCGTAAACAGCTGTTTTCTGTGTCAACGAAACATGGTTCTGTTGTTATAAAAGAGAGCAGAAACGGAAGAAGAATCTTGATTGAAGATGAGGAAGCCTTAAACATCATTGCCGCGCGATGTCAGGGGGGAGTTCCGCTAAATACCAATGGAGAATCAACAGTACACGATTCGTAAATCTTTAACTCTCTTTTCTTTTACTATAAATGTAATGCTCTCTTTTTCCATTTTCTTTTCCTATGTTTTTCCGCTTAGTCTTTTGTTTCTCATCCTATTCTCTCACTGTCTATTTTACTTGTCCACTTTTGGTATACTGTTTTTCTCTTTTTTCCTCTCTATTTGTTTCACCTATCACATCTGTTTATTTGTTTTCATTTTAAACTCATTGTATAATGTATTAATTGTATGTGAAATAGATATAATTTATTTAGAATTTGTTCGTTTTGGTTGTCGCTTTAATCGCCATCATGTATCTTACACCCAAAATAAATACTCGTAACATCACAAGGGGTCGTTCCATGATTGAGTCGAAATTGCTGGTAGATATTATTTGTAAACAAAAGAAAGGTCTCAATATTTGCCATCTCAACACACAAAGCATGATAAGGAAGATCGATGAATTAAAGTCAATTTTTGATGATAGCTTGGTTGATGTCCTGTGCCTCTCAGAATCCTGGTTAAAACCAGAAATGTGTTCTGATTTGTTTAAAATCAATAATATGAGACTTATAAGGGCCGATAGGGTTCGTAAAGCTGGGGGAGGTGCTGCTATGTATATTAAAAACGGGTACAACTTCAATGTAATAAAAATGTCCCTACCAACTGATTTGGCTGAATTTATTTTTGTTGAGATGTTTGGTAGTTGTGAAAAGTTCGTCGTTGGTTGTGTTTATATGGCTCCTGATGTCGCCAACGCAAATCTGTTGAGGGAAATTTTGGAAGAACTTGCCCCATCTTACGCAAATATCGTAATCTGCGGTGATATGAACCTTAACATGTTACCAGGTAACAATCGAGCACTAAAACAAATGATAGAATGTTTTGGTTTTACATTTGTAAATCTAATACAACCTACACACTTTCCTCCAAATGGTGCGCCTTCCCTGTTAGACATTGCATTAGTTTCAAACTCTGAATTGTTAACGCATTACGATCAGATCCTTGCTCCCGGTTTTTCGTACCATGATATGATCCTGATTAAAATAAATGTGGCATTACCAATTATGGGAGGAATCACTTTCAAACAGTATCAGTATGAGAACATAAACATAAATGCACTTTTTGTTGATTGTCTTGCCACTAATTGGCTTCCAATATACAACACAAGTAGTTCGTCATCCCAGGTTGAATATTTCAATAACATGTTGAGATATCTGTTCGAAAAACATGTTCCGTTGAAAACAGTGAAGACGGAAAAAAATAATACACCTTGGATAACGCGTGAAGTTTGTGATATGATAAAGACTCGTAATTTATTATACGCGAGGTGGAGAAGATATCGATGTTCTTTTATGCGCGAAGATTTTAAGAAAGCTCGCAATGCTGTTACCCAGGTTATTCGTAAAAACAAGAGAGTATATTATACAAAATATTTTAGTGCTAGTTCAAGTAATCAGTTTTGGAGTAAAATGCGCCAAATTCAAATCAAATCAAGAGAAGCACCTCCAATCGACATCGATTTAAATAAGCTTAATAGTAATTTCGTTTCACTTGGTCAAAACTGTAACTCGTCTTCAATGTCGTATTCATTTAATTCCAATCATTATAATGATAATGCATTTTCACTTCATTGTGTTGATGAAACCAAAGTCTTTAACACTATTTTCGGTATTAGATCAAATGCAGTAGGTTCGGACAATATAAGCCCAAGGTTTATAAAAATTCTACTACCAGTTATTATTCACCAAATTACACACATTATAAATACGATTTTAACCACGTCTGTTTTTCCCAACCCCTGGAAAATAGCGAAAATATTACCACTACCTAAAGCTTCAACTCCTAATTGTGAATATCGACCAATAGCAATCCTTCCTTTTCTATGCAAAGTTTTTGAAACAATCGTAAGTCAACAAATTAAAATCCATTTAAATGACAACAAGTTTATCAATAAATATCAATCAGGGTTTCGTGCTAAACATAGTTGCATAACGGCTCTACTGAAAGTTACTGAAGACTTACGGCGAGGTTTGGATACCAATAATTTAGGCCTAATGGTATTTCTAGATTTCTCGAAAGCATTTGATTGCGTTTGTCATAATATTTTGCTCAGCAAGCTTGAGAGACAATTTCTATTTGATGGCAGCTTATGTCGCTTGATTATGTCCTATCTTTCTTATCGTTCACAGTATGTTTGTCATAATAATGAATGTTCTTCTCACCTTCCAGTCACATTGGGTGTTCCACAAGGTTCTGTGCTTGGTCCATTGTTATTTACCTGTTTTATAAACGATATCTCTGAATGCTTGACAATATGTCGTCATCATATCTACGCTGATGATGTTCAACTCTATTTGACATTTCCGAAGACACATATAAAAGAAGCAGTAGATGACATGAACAGACAATTGCAGGCTGTGCATGACTGGTCTGTTAATAATAAGCTTAACTTAAATCCTGCGAAAACTAAAGCATTAATATTAAACTGTGGTACGAGCATTGACACCTTTCCAGCCATCAATTTAAGCCAAACGACCGTGGAGTACGTCGATAATTTCAAAAATCTAGGTATTTATTTCACAGACAATTTCACTTGGGGTCTTCACATTAATAAGACAATTTCAAAAATATATGGTGTGCTTCGTGCTCTAAGCCCCACTGCCGACTATTTGCCAGTCAATGTGAAATTAAAAATTGTAAAGTCGTACATTTTGCCCATTGTACTTTATGGATGTGAAATATTCTCTAATTTGGACTATGATTCAAAAAGGAAACTAACCGTCGCGCTAAATAGCTGTGCAAGATATGTCTTTAACATAAGCAGACAAGAACATGTCTCTAGCTATACAAAGCAAATAACCGGTGTTTTGGTACCAGACTTACTCAGCTATAGAACGTTGTTGCTGTTACGAAAAATTATAAATAATAGAGAACCAGAATACCTGTTCGAAAATATACGTTTTTCAGTAAATAATAGGACTTTTACACTTATTCCACCTAGATGTAAATATAGAGCAACGTCCAGGCAATTTTTCGTACATGCCATTCAATTATGGAATCGTTTACCCCTTGCCATCAAGCGACTAAGCAGAACGAACACAAATAGCTTTAATAAAATCCTTTTTGAATATTTTTCTAGAGTTTAAAAGTGAAAATGGATGCTTCTTCCTTCAGTGTCTATCTATTCTTTCCTATTTATATCCTTTCTTCCACTATCCGTTTCCTCTTACCTATGATTTTTAAAATTATATCTTAAAATTATATCTTAAACTTAATTCTTATAAATATGTAAAATGTATAATATATTATGTTAAGCTTGTTCAAATTTAAAAGATTTGTATCTTATATGAACAGGAGTTGTTAATAATAATAATAATAATAAATCTAAAACTTCAGCGACTTAGCAACTCATTTAAAGAAATTTCAAGAGAATATTTACCCACCCCAGGATGTAAAACGTAGAACGATGACAGATAAAACAAGCGGTAAATTTTCTCGAAAGATTGTGCATTCTTTGTAGCTGGTTTATTCGTCATAAAAATATGGGTTCACTCTAAAGAGGTTTACTTGTTCACTCTGTAGAGTAGTCTGTATAAAATTTTCTGTGTTCATTATATACGAGAGTGTACTGTATTTGCAGAAATGATAGGATAACTCTCACAATAGGAGGTGGGGTAGCAATTTATTATAAATCCTGTCTTAAATGCAAAGTCATTTGTAAATCAACTGATTTGGATTCTGAGTTCTTAATTGCTGAACTACATGACGGTTTATCTAAATGTTTAATAGCATGTGCGTATATTCCAGGCCGCAGCTGCTCTCCTCAAGCTTTCTTTGCTACTCTCTCTGAATTCTCTGCTCAGTATGAACATGTTATTGTCTGTGGAGACTTTAATACTGATTTACTTAAAAATTACTCTCGTGCCTTTCAATTAAAAGATTTTGCATCTTCTCTAGGACTTCACATATGCAATGGTAACCACCCCACTCGCTTTGCTCCTGATTGCATTCTCAGCCTTCTCGATCTGGCCCTAGTATCAGATCCTTCATCTGTTCTTCTCTTTGACCAACTGTCACTTGATTGTATTTCTGATCATGACCTCATTTTCTGTACTTACAATATTCACTTCAACTACTCAGCTGCCCCTTTGACATTTACTTATAATGATTATAAGTCAATAAATCTTGCTGGCGTTCAATCTGCGGTTTTATCTGCTCCATGGAATAACTGTCATCTTAATATTGATCCTAATGTTAAGCTAAATCAATTTCAAGAGATAATTGCTGGACTATTTCATGAATTTGTACCGACCAAAACAGTTAACATTAAAAATAATCACTGCCCTTGGTTTACAGCTGACGTCATGAATACCATCAAAGGGCGCAATAGACTTTATAGTAAGTGGAAACGTAATCCCTCAGATTCTAATTGGCTTGCTTACAAAAAAAATGCGTAATCGCTCGATTGTCATTACTCGTAATGCTAAAAGAATCTTCTACGCCTCTAAGCTAGATGCTTCGCTTCCCTCAAAGAAGCTCTGGAATAATCTTCAACATATCGGAATCTCGGGTAATAAAATAAGTTCTAAATGTGAAATTAATCCAGATCTATGTACTAAACAATTTTTTTCTTGATAGTATTCCTGGGGAAAATAATTTCAATTTTACTGAAAACCCTATTCAATCCAGTATAAGGACCTTCGAATTAGAAACCGTCAGTGTAATTGAAGTTATAAATTGTATTAGGACTATAAAATCAAACTCTATTGGTGAAGACGGGCTACCCATACGGTTTGTAAGGCTGATCCTGCCTTATATAAGTCTTCTTCTTCTTCTTTTCCTTTTTTCTCCGGCGTTGTTATGGTCAGAAGTGTAGGACCATAACCTTCCCACTTAACTGCATTCCTACTGGTCCGCTTGTGGGGTCTGCCGGTTTGACCTCAGAAAGTAGCGGCAGGCTTCCCGGTTTGGGATTACTTCATCGCTGAGGCCTTATATAATATCTCACTTAACCCATATTCTGAACCATTGTATCACTACTTCCACCTTTCCCAAATCCTGGAAAATTGCTCGTGTGGTTCCTGTTGGCAAAACAGCAAATCCAACCACTGCAGCTGATTTCAGACCGATAAGCATCGTACCATGTCTGTCGAAAGTCTTCGAGAAATTAATAGCTAAGCAGCTTCAAAAACACCTGTCAACCAATAACCTTCTCTTCGTAGGACAATCTGGTTTTAGAACCCACCACAGTTGTTCCACGGCAATGGTAAACATCTTAGAAGACATTAGATAGGCGTTTGATAGAGGAAACGTAACTCTTCTCTGCCTACTTGATTTCTCTAAGGCTTTTGACAAGGTAAACCACAGAGTCCTTTGCTGGAAGTTGAAACATTTTTTCTCTTTTGGTCTGGTAGATTCCAGAGAGTCGTTACTTGCGACTCTTCCTCAGCACTTCTAACTGTTACTCAGGGTATCCCACAAGGTTCAATCTTAGGTCCAATCCTTTTTTGCATGTCTGTTAATGACCTACCGTCTGTTTCTAAATATTCTACTGTTCACCTATATGCCGAAGATGTCCAATTGTATTTATCAAAGCCTATGAACGATACAACTGGGCTAGTTAACGAACTAAATCTTGATCTTGCTAATATCTACAATTGGTCTGTAACTAATGGATTGTTCTTGAATCCGAGGAAGTCACAGGTAATTCCAATATCAAATGGAATAATACATTTCAACTCTCTACCTAATGTCTTACTCTGTGCTCACAAACTTGAATTCGTCGAAAATGTAACTAGCCTCGGTTTTGTAAGAATTGTAAACTGTCAGCATACAACCACACAAACTATGTCGTGAGACGTATTTATGGATGTCTTCACAAGCTCTGGTTAACTAAAAGTTTTACTCCTACTGACACCAGGCGAAAACTTGTTACTGCTTTAATTTTGCCCCTAATTACCTATGCTGAGGTTGTCTACAGTAATCTTGACTCCTTATCTCAACATAAGCTGCAAGTAGCGTTCAACGATGCAATAAGGTATATATATAACTTGCGCAGATATGACCATGTAGCTGAGTTCGCCAAGGGCTTGTTAGGAACCTCTCTCAATCATTTTATTGACGCGAGAAATTGTATTTTTTTACATAATATTATTGTGAATAAAACCCCAGCATATCTGTATAACAAACTTAACTTTGCTCGTTCACTTAGAACACGCACTCTTATTCCACCACGTCATCGTTATCTTAACTCATCCCGTCTATTCTTTATCCATGCCATCAAATTATGGAACTGTTTACCTATTAATATCAAAGCTATTACTAATACCACGCGCTTTAAATCTGCTGTCCTTCACCATTTCTCTCTTCTCTCTATTAAATTCTCATTTCCTACATTTAGCTACGTCTTTTTCTGATATCCTGTAATCCTGCTTTCTTTGCTTCCCATTACCTTCTCCTTTCTTCTACTCCTCTTCCCAATTTTTTCCTTTTTTTTTTTATTTATTTTTTAGTTTTAAGTTCTTTCTTATGGGTATTTTAAATATTACTAAATTGTCTTTTCTTGTACTATAAAAGATTTATATCGTAATGTACATTAAATATATGAAATAAATTGAATTGAATTGAATGCGATGATCGGTGGTTGCAATGACGTGTCCGCTTCGCTGATGTCCATTTCAGACCCTTGCCTGGCCAATTCGTCTGCTCTTTCGTTCCCTGCGATTGAGCTGTGGCTCGGGACCCAGCAGAGTTTAACTTTGTGGTGTCTGATGGACTTCAGTGAGTCGCGACATTTCTTGACAGCCTTTGATCTCGTTATACAAGATTCTATTGACTTCAGTGCAGCCTGGCTGTCTACGAAGATAGTGATATCAGATGGTGGGATATCGGCTACCTGTAGGTGTTTGGCTGCTTTCTCTATTGCCACGATTTCTGCTTGAAAAACGCTGCACAGATCAGGAATTTTCCTTTTCCTGATGAACAAGACCAGTTCGGTTTTCTGGGGGTTTATTCTCAGACCGTTCTGTCTTGCCCACGAGGAGAGTTCTCTCAACGCAGATTCCATGCCGCTAACTAAGCGAACTAACAGTAGTGTGACATAGTGCTTGGTAGGCAATATTATTGCATCGTGATGGTTAAGATGCGATGCACGGTCCTTAGCCCTTAATAAGCCATTGTCATCTAAAATGATATTCAAAGATTGTAGTTTACTATCCTTTTGAATACTCTTACCCCTCTTAAGCAATTGGAAATTAAGCAATTTCCTCTGAATATTCGCTTTCTTGAGCCCATCGGAAAAGTGTCGCCTTTGCGTGAAGTATCATTTCATACGAAATGGTTTCTGGTGCGGAATTTCCCGCGATTCGTGCTTTCAGTCTTCTCATGTAGAGTAGAAAAGTCGTTACTGTTCGATACAACCGCCTCCAGTTGGAGAAGTACTGGAAGTTAACCGCCACTGCTTTCTGTGATTTTCCGATAAGCAATATGTGACGTCGCATTTCGTTGTAGTTGCATTCGCCCATATCGGTGCAAGTTGGCCAATCCTCTTTGTCGTATAAAAACGCGGGTCCTGAGAACCACATTGAAACATCGCGTCTTGATAGTACTTTCGTTGCTAGATCTGCCGGGTTTGATTTTGAAGGCACCCACCGCCACTGCGTAATGTTTGTGTTTTCCAATATTTCTCCCACACGATGCATGACGAATTGCTGAAACTTCTTTGGATCCATTCGGAGCCATTGCAAGACAGTTTTTGAATCCGTCCAAAAATGTTTAGTTGTAATTTTCAGTCTACGACTATTAATTATTTTATTAGCAAGCCTCACACCCACAACTGCCGCTTGAAGCTCGAGTCTTGGTATAGACATTGGTTTCAGTGGAGCCACCTTTGACTTTGCGGCCACCATTGTTGTGGTGCTACCTCCTTCATGCACGACTCGCAGATAGCAGACAGCGGCATATGCGTCTTCACCAGCGTCGACAAATGTGTGTAGTTCGACTTCAAGAGCATCGTCAAGGTGGGGGGCGTAGCAACGAGGAATTTGTACTGAGGATATTTCTTTTAAGACCAGCTTCCATTTTTGCCATTTGGTGTACAAGTGACCGCCCAGCTCGGTATCCCAATTGATGCCAGATCGCCAGACTCAGACTTCTTGTAAAAGGATTTTAAGTTCAGTTGTGTGAAACACAATAAAAACCCCAAGGGGTCAAAGATGGACATCAACACTTGCAGTAGTTCCCTTTTTATGGGGATGGCGTCCGTAAATACATCACGCCGAAGTCTGGGAAATCTGGAAATATAGACAAGAGTCTTTGTTACGGTCCCAATTCATACCGAGAACCTTCTCTGTGGCGGCGAGGTCTTTCGGTGTTTGTTCTTTCGAAAAATCCCGATGTAGGTGGTCCATGACTATTTTACTATTTGAAGACCAGTTTCGAATATGAAATCCAGCAGCAGCATGAATGTATTTCACTTGCGTTGCCAGCTCGATCGCCTGGTGTTCGTTGTCAACACTATCAATTAGGTCATCTACGTAGTGGTAATGTTGTATGGCCTCCACGGCTCGTGGATATTCGTCTTTAATTAATTCAGCATTGTGGTCGCGAACATAATGTGCTATACATGGCGCACAGCATATACCAATGGTCAGAGCTTTCATTACATAAACACTTGGCTTGTCTACATCATCCTCCTTGCCACACCATAGAAATCTCTGTGCGTGCATGTCTTTTTTTATCACGTTGATCTGATGAAACATCTCTGCTATATCGCCGCAGATCGCAACCTTTCCCACACGGAAACTCAGCAATATATCGACTAATGGCTTTAAAAGATCTGGTCCGGAATGTATCAAATCGTTGAGACAAACTCCATTAGATTTTGCAGCCGCATCCCATACCATTCGTATTTTGTCGGGTTTGTTAGGATTTGTGGTTGTGAATGTTGGTAAGTACCACACAGGATCAGAAGTTCTTTCGATCTCATCAACAGTTAACTTCTTCGCATAACCTTTCTGCAGTAAATTGTCCACTTGCCTTTGAAGCATATGCTTTAAATTTTCGTTTTTTTGAAATTTCCTTTTAAGGCACATGAGACGTTTAAGGGCGTTTTCATAGCTTTCCGGAAGCTGGTGCAATCTTTGTTTCCATAGGAGGCCCACTTCATAGCGATCACCTTTCTTCTGGCATGTGGCCTTCAAGATTTCCATTGACTTGCAGTCCTCCGCGGAAACTAATGACTTTCTTGATGATTCTTCTAAGTCAAACTGTTCTTTCACCATTTGATGTAACTCGTTGTATTTTTCTTCGCAGTCGCATTGGTGAATGTTGAGCCAAGCATCCTGCTGGTGACAGTCATTGGGACCTTGAATTGCCCAGCCTAAGCGCGTCTTTCTAGCGATTGGTCGATTCCACGAACCTTCACGCAGCTTTAGGGGAACAGCGAGCCTTCAATTGTCCGTACCAATTAATACCGTTGGCCTTACGTTGTAATAAGACTTGATGGGAATACCCGTCAGGTAGGGATACATCAGAACCATGGCCTCCATATTCAGTGACTGCGTAGGTAACTTTAAACCCTTCACTGTATGAACTCCATTGAGTACGAATTTGGCTCCACTTTCTGCATTTGAGATATTGATGGACGCCTTTACCGAGGAATCTTCTGTACGTGTAGTGTTCCCGGTCCACTTTAAACATATTGGCTCTTTAATTCCTTCAGTACCAAGCAGATTAAAGATGTCTTTCTCAATTAGGGTTACCGAAGATCCCTCGTCCAAAAGGGCAAACGTGTCTATGAATCCAATATCTTTCTAAAGACGTATCGGCAAGATTCTAAAAAGTGAATGTTGATTGCTATTCTCGGTGGAGTGCGAGTTGATGGATCCACTGCCGGCGTTTTGCATTTCGATGTTGTTTTGCTTCGGAGACGATGTTGCCTGTTCTTTCTGGTGCTTATGTAGTAATTTATGGTGTTTAGCTTGGCATCCGTCAATGCCACAGACATTGTTGATGAAACATTTTCGACGGTGTTTATTCAAACATTGACGGCACAGATTGTGAATTTTCACCAAGTTCCACTTCTTGTCCAACGCGAGATTTTTAAATACGCTACACACTGCCACTTTGTGATTACTACTGTCACACCCAAAGCACTTGTTTATGTCCTGTGGCTTGTCCTCCATGTGAGAATTTACGTGTGCACTTTTTGTGACAGGGGCTGTGGACACGACGGTACTTGCTGCTTCCGCTATTTGGAATATCCAATCACTAAAAACTTTTACTATTGGGATTTTATCGTCCTTCACGTGCATGGCCCAGTTTAATTTGTATTGGCTGGATAATTTGTCTACCAATTCTTTTATTAACATGGGGTTGTTTAAATGTGTCTCCATCTTACATGCCTCCATGGTTGAGCATATATTTTTAACGTACAACGCATATTCAATTATCGATTCCAATCTGTCCCTGGGTGGCGGAAGCTTCCTAGCCTTCTCTACTACTCGTTCCAGAATATGTTCCGGGCGACCAAAGCACATCCGCAAGGTTTGTATAATCTCTGGTACCATGGTGGGGATTATTAATTTGCTTCTTACGAGCTCTTCAGCTTTTCCCTTAAGGCACGCCTGTAACCGCACCAGGTTCTCCGCATTCGTAAAGCCGGCTACCGCATGCTTGTTTCGAAGCTGCTGATAAACAACGGCCACTCTTCTGGGTCCCCATGAAAGTGCGGCAGATCTTTTGGTATAGCTTGCCTAGCCGCTAGCTGAGTTGGAGACGGTCCACTAAATGAACTCCAGTGTGGTGACATATTGCCGGCAGATACTTGCTGCGTTTGCTCATTGCTCAACTGTAGGAGAACTTGATATTTCCTTTCAATGAACTCCTGTTCAATGCGCCGTTGTTCCTCAAGCATTTTAAGCTGTAGATCTATTTGTGTGGGAAAGTGCTCGATTTGCTTCGGCATTGTTGTTGAGAGGGGAAATGACGTTGTGTTCTTAGCTGTAGCGATCGATGGCGCCGATGTCTGTGCGTGTATTGGTGGTCTTGTGAAACACTGTTGTATTTGTGCTGTCGCAGAATTAGTTCCATGTGTATAGTTCCTTGCTGATGTATATGTAGGAACGCTCATTACAATTCCTGGTATTTCCGTTAGTTCTTTTTTCCGAATAATTCTTGCCGTAGTTGTACTTGCCTTTCGGGGCTCTTCTGTTACAGTTGGTGAAGACGCTCCTTGTGGCTGTTCTGAAACAGTTGTTGACGAATCTCCTAGGAAGCCCGTGACATTGATACTTGCTGCTGCGCTCGTACTCGCACCACATCCCTCACAGCTTCAGCTTACTTCAGCTATGTACGTCGATGATGCAATTTGACACCTTTAAACTATGTATTTTTATGGAGATATGTATATGAAACCACTCGTGTTATTATGGAAATACCAGTCGATAAGTTTGAAAAAGTGACTAAAAATTTAACTTTCCATATAGACCATTTAAAATAAAGTCGTGATGAATGGCAAGCATTGAGTTATCAACTCTAGTAAAAATTGTATACACTTTTGCAATTTTCCTGTGGTTTTTTGACAATTAAAAACCAAACGCTTAAAAAATCACATATTGTAAATTGTAGATAATCACATATCTGTAAATTCGGATTCAGCTTTTTGATATAGCCCTCCTCTGTACGCTTTGACATCTAGCACATCGGTATTTACCCGGATAGTAAACATGTTAATTTTAAGTATGGTAATCGACCTCATGCACACGACCACTGCAAGCACGTTTCCAGCGCTGGATTTTTTTAGAGCCAATTTTCCACCACTCTTCTACACATGTCGGCGGGACGTTGGTAATTTCGCATTCGATATTGCTCCTGAGTTCCACCAACGTTGTTGGCATACACCGGCGACTTAACGCAACCCCATAAAAAGATATCCAACGTCTTGAATAGCATGAGAGTCGTCCAACCAAACTATTTTTTGACCAGCTAGGTAGCATGTGGGATCATCACATACCACTGAAATCATATCCATCCAACGAGCTCCATTGACCGCAACATTGCGATCATTTTCATTGAAGAAAAAATACGGCCCAACCACATCATCGGCATGGAATCCACATCACTCAGTCACTGTTTGTTGATACAATGGAGTTTCTAAAGCACGCGCATCTTTTGCTTGTTGACAATGCCATTAGGCCCGAAATGAGCTCCATCGCTGAAGACAGAGCCCAATCGGTGATGTTTTCGCGCTTCAAATGATCAAGCAGTTCTTAAGTTAATTCGATACTGTAAGGGTTAGGGACATTGTAGGCTGAAAAGTAAACAGTTCCTGTAAACGGTGTGGAATAGGCTGACTTGTTTCATTTTGAATTGGAGCATCTACGGCCGCTGGTGTCCCAGCGGCACAGGAACATTCAATAGTGAATCAATCCTCCATCACACGCACATCCTGTCTCGTGGAACGATATTACCACCGGAAATGGGAATAAGCCCTCTTTAAGTTGCGACCACCGACTCAGAATTTCAATAATGATTTTCAATAATCTGCAAACGTGGTTCTTTCGTGAACTTCGCTGCGATAAAAATGTAAAAAGTTTGTGTGGTCTTATCAAAAACAAAAATGTCATGTCCCTATTGGAAAACTCTTTGCTATGCAAGTTAAATAAGTTATGGAGCAATAAATGAGCTTATTATACCACTGAATTCATCTACGAACGTCCTTCCTTCTTTTCGGAAGTTATCTTTGTACGTACAATAGCTAATTTTAAGGTTCCATAAAATAATTTGTCGCATTTACCCCTTATCGGAACTCAACTCAAGCGTTTATAAAACCGGCAACAGTCAAACCATGTCCAGCTGCCTAGCCAAATATAGTTTTTAATACTCTTATGAAATCAGAGAAAGGCTCGCCTTCCCCCACCTTTAATACACGCTAAACGACTTATACAAAAACATGAACAATACAACGGCCGTCGGGGTCCTAACCAGCTTATGCTTTAAGTTTTGCGACAATTTGTTTGTATTCATTTTCCACATCCTGGAACTCATTCTGTAACTGAATTAGACGATCCTGTTTCGATGGCATCGTGATCCTCATCCACTGAGTGTCCACATTAGCCTTTTCCATCTTTTTTATATCCCGCAATTGCTTGTAATAAACGTAATTCAGACGCCGCTTCACATCGAGTCGATACGACCTATAGTCCTCCTCGTCGTACACGTTTGTGTGGTACAAACGCACGATCTCGTAGACCTTTCGGCATTGCTTGGGATTGATCTGGACACGGAGAAATATTATGCAGGTGGTTACCAAAAATCCGTGTAGTTACCTTCAATTTTTCGCGGGCTTCTTGCACCATCTCTTTAGAGAAACCCTTCTTGATGGCGGTTTTACTGAAGGTGGGTAGCTCTAAGCACAGCTGTGCATCAACGAAATTCCTGAGACGCTGGAAATCTTCCGACGGATCCTCAACTGTTATGTCGACAACGGTTTTCTGTCCCTGATAGTGTTTGTAGACTGTTTCAATGAATTTCGAGCCGATATGTAGCTTCTGGAATGGCGGCAGCACTAACATCTGACTGATTCGGGGCCGAGTATTCTGTGGATAAGCATAGTATTCGTAAACTGTCGTGTAGCCACATGTTGCATACTGATAGGCACCGTCTTGATTTTTATATTTTTCGTAGCTGGGGAAAATGGGCAAGTGAAATGGATTTTAGAGAAATATTACAGGTTTCCTACCACACAAAGTAGCTCCATTGCGGATCATCGATATCTATATACGAGGCGGCATCGATGAACCACAACACAAACGTCTCAAGCCGAACGAAGAATTTTAAAAACGCCGGCGTCTTATAGTCGCAATGGTAGATTTCAAACACTCGTTCACTCCCGTCGCTGTCGGAGATTTTGTGTTCACTGAGTTTCTCGCCGAACGGTTGGAACTTCTCCGCTTTCTCGAGTGTCTTTAGAAACTCGTCCAGGTTCACGAAATAGCAGCCTTCAGGCAGTTGAAGGGCTATCGTTCCGACAACATTGTCTGCTTCTATAGTACCGCCAGAGAGGTCCTCCACCCGCTGCTTGAACTCGGTGCCAATGTAGATCTGAAGTGGGCCAGCCGTGTAGTAGATGCGAACCTTGAGATCAACGTAGCCAAATATACTTTCGTTTTCACCGAATATTTGATGCGCCATAACAGGATGAAACGAAAGCGAAGCATCCTCGATGTCTTCCTTCTTTCGAACTGAAACAATAAACATAGATCAGACAATGGGATCAAGCTTGTTTATAATCCAAAGCTTCGTACTTAATTTGAATTCGACGACTTCGAGAGCATCGAGGACGAGGTTTTGTAGATTTTGTATATTCGTCGCATCCTTGATTTGAATTTCGGCCATTTCTCCAAATAATAACAACAATTTACAAATGCGGTTGCGATAAAATATATTAGAACGGAAAATAATATAGAATCCTCAACTGAAAGTAAAGCGCGAACAAATTGGAGGACACAACCGACGTTTTACCGCAAAAACTGGCATGCGCGGATGACAGCTGACAGGTGGGTGCGTTCGGTGCTACGATAATAAAGGTTTCCAGTACTGCGTTCAATTGGGTTGGTTTTTTGTGTTGCCATTTTACTTTTATGACAATCCGTCAGTCCATTAAAATATCTTTTAGTCTTCTACCTTACAAAGCTGGGTTCAGGAAGACTTATACCAAGGCTTTCCTGTCCGTTCGCATATATCAAACCAAACTGGCCGAGTAACTTTGTTATAGAGTACATGATTCTGCGCTCAGCGACCGGTTTTAAAACCCTAGCTACTATGGTACCTAAGATTCAGGTAAAAGTTTGCAAAATTCAAGGTAGAAGACCTGGAATATTGACTTGGCTCCCGGTAAGCTCATTCCATCTTGTTTAATAACATGTTGGTGAGCATGTCGTCTTGAGCTAAACAGTGTAAAAATGCTTATTTATTCGTATTTTGTATGTTTTTCCTGGCTTACACGATATGCTTAATATAAGAAGCGCCGTGACTTTGTGATTAGTGTGTGGCTAGAGTAAGAGACGCTCTTTCGATTTCTTTAATTGAACTTTTACCTTAGAGACGATATATGTATGTAGAGCACTGGTGATCAAAGAATCTTGAGCTAATGTTCATATCGATTACAGATCATCTTCGAATCGCTACAGAAAAAGAACAAGGCCAGAATCGACGGAATATCCAATGCTGTGCTTAGACATCTCTAATCAGTGGCTGTAGGGGCATAGGAGGTTTGTTTAATTTTTTTTCGCACTTTTTTTTCCTAAGGTTGGTACATATGTTCCCTAACTTATGTTGGCATTGTGAACGGATCCATGATGGCGGCTCCATCAATTTTCTACGTGGTCGATGATTCCGTGGACCGGCGGCGCCTGTACCAACATGATGTTGCGCTCCAGGAGCCCTCGGATTTAGTAGTTCGATGGCGCACCAAGATCGGAGGACGTCGTTCGACAGCATCAACGCTTTTAATGGCTGGAATGGTCAGTGGTTGTTTTAATAGGTTAGCCTCTTTAAGGCATCATGGTAATGCACTTCCTCACTCATAATTGCTTGTGCGTGATGTGTTGGCCTAGAATAATATCGTAATCATGACTCAGTCACCGTATTCAGAGAAAAAATAAAGATGCAGTGCATTGGAAGACAGCAATGGTGCAACTATGTAATTCCCAAGAGAGTCAAAAATACCGCAATGATACAACCGTGTAAATCTCAGTTCGATTAGTTGCCTTCCAAGTATCAGCGAGGTCTTCGAGAATGTAGTCCGCAGCGCCTTGTCTAATGAGCTAAGGACTATACAATCATTTCGGATAATCAATTCAATTTTAGGGCTGGGCAGAATCTAACATATTTGTGCCGCGACGAAATTTGTATCCAATGGAGTAAATGTAATAAGCAATGCACGGATGCCTGTCAGACTATCTTGGCAAAAGTCTCCGACACCGAATGGTTAGAAAGGCTTTTCTACACGCTCAGCCGGCTGGCATATTAACTTAACGTGAATTCTACTCAAAGATTTAACATCAAAAATGGACTATAATAGGGCGCGGCAAACTCGCCGATCTAAGCGATCTGGTTTCTCGTAAAGTAAAGTGAGTAATCGAAGTAATACGACGTGTATTTAAGCGCTCTGGTTTTAATAGTGGTTTCCGAGCCAATAATAGTGATATTTTAATATCCAAGGCAATAAATAGTTATTGACATTCTTAAACAAAAAAGACAAAAAAAAAAAAAAAACAGAAAAACATTACATAAAACATATTGTTTTTTGTGTTATAAAAGTTTCATTTATCCTGCGTGAGTTCCCTTCCATTGTCTTTATTTTTAACCCATATTACATAACCGAATTTAACAACAATCCACAAATATGTTTATATGCGGGCATTGCGGTGATAATCTCCCACACAATGGCGATTTCGCTACGTGTATGATGTGCAACCGTAAGTTGCACTTCGAGTGCACGACGGTCACTGAGAGGTCATGGAGAACAATGGGGGCGAGAAGAGATGCGTGGAAGTGCCAGATGTGCCGCAACGCCGGGGACGATCAAAGCGCTTCTACGATGTCGCAGGCTCCCGAAACACAAGCAGCAAAGAGGTTACGACAAGCTAAAAGCCGTGATAACCCAACAGGAAGTGCAGCTAATACTACGCTAGCCACAAGTAACTCTGCTGTCCTAGTGGAGATTAGGGTATTGAGAGCCCAAATGGGAGAAATCGCAGCTAGCTGTGAGTTCCTCGGCTCAAAGTACGATGAATTAAGCACAATAATGACAAAAAACAATAATCTTTTGGAATCAATTACAAAAGAATTATATGAAATTAGAGAAAGGAATAAAGAAAGAGACTCAGTAATAGAAAACATGCAATCGCAAATAAACACAATGGAGCAACAAATAATAAAAAACAATATTGACATAAAAAACATTCCACCCACAGCAAATGAAAACCTTTGCCATATAGTTAAGAGCTTGGGAACAATTGTTAATCACGAAATCAAGGACACTGATATCACCGACATTTACAGAACTAAAACAAAAAATCCGGATAAATCATCCATTGTCGTGTCCTTTTCATCAAATATTTCCAAGACTGCCTTTGTAAAGAAAGCACGCGCAACTCGTCCCGTCAAAACAAATGCAGTGATGCAAAAAGCCGGCATAGTCAGTGCAGGGGTCACTGACTCTGTTGTTTATATCAACAATCAGCTGACGAGACAAAATAAGCGTTTGCTCTGGATGGCAAAGGAGAAAGCAAAAGAAAATAACTGGAAATTTGTTTGGGAGAGTGCGGGAAAAATATTTGCACGAAGAAATGAGAGCACGCAACCAATTATGATAACAACCGCAAATGACATTGACAAAATAAAACATATAATATAATAATACTCTCAAAGTGCAATCAAGAGAGACACAAAGCCATTTAACTAAAATGGATAGAACAAACAGAAACAATGAACTATTAGTTAATGTAGATTGTAGGGTAACACATGGTTTTAACGGCATAGACATTAATGAATTAAAAATAAGTAAATGCTGTTGCCTTTGTTTTAATATAAGGTCATTAAGGAAAAACTGGAATAATTTTTGTGTAAATATAAATCAATTAATCAAACATTTAAAAATAATAGTTCTCGTAGAGACAAATATAGAAGATGAGGAGAAAGATTTCTACAGAATTGATGGTTTTGAGACGGAGTGTTTAAATCAAAATAAGCGTAGAGGAGGAGGAATCCTGATGTTCATTCGCAATACAATAAACTATACTCGTCTACCTTCTGAAAGCGCATCGTACGAACATATAAAAATTCGATTCACAGAGGGAAATACTACTACGTTCGTTGTTGGAGTATACAGGCCACCAGGATTTTGTAAAAAAACTTTCATTGAAGAAATTGGAAAGAATCATTTTGGTAAAAATGAAGAAATAGTTGTGATGGGTGACATGAATATTAATGTTTATGATTCCAATTCAAATTTTTTGAAAGATTACTTGGAGATGTTAGCTTCGTTGGGACTAATGAATGTCATAACAGAGTATAGCAGAACGGATGTGCAAATAAATTCCATGGTAATAGAAAGCGATATCAGTGATCACTACCCAACCCTCTACTTTACAGGGTCCCAAATAGCAGCCGAGGACCAAATAAACAATGTTACTCATTTAAGTATATCTACCGCGAAAGTATCGAGACTCATTTGCGAAACCGACTGGGAGGAAATAACTAGTGCTGATGATGCAGACATACTTTACCACAAACTGGCGAATCAATTAGAAAGTATATATAAAGAGGCAACTGTCACCAAAATAAAGAAGAATAAAAGAAAGACAAAACCTTGGATGACCAACAATCTTCTCGCTGAATGTAAAAAGAGAGATGTACTTTATAGAAGGTGGAAGAACAACACGTCAAATAGAAGTTACGAGGTCGAATACAAAACATTCAGAAACAAACACAACAAAAGCATATCAGAAGAGAAAACGCGTTTCTACAAGAACCAATTCGTTCAATGCAAAACTGACTCTCGTAAAACATGGGGAAACATAAACGAAATACTTGGGAGGAGAAAAGTTAATATTGATGGAATGTTAACCAAAAACTTTCCAATCGAAGCAGAAAGATTAACGAATGAGTTTTCGCAAACATTCATTACACAAGTAACAAATATAATGCACTTATGTTGCTCCAAGACTTCTGTTCACATAAACGCATCATTAGAAAGTTCTATGTATGCCGAAGCTACAAATATTTCTGAAATAGAAAGCATTATAAAAGCGATGGCAGAAACCAAATCACCAGGAATTGACGGCATACCAGCAATTGACATCAAAAGACATCCCGAAATCTTTGCTCCAATACTATGCAAATTTGTAAATCTTAGTCTGACACAAACAAAGGTACCTACAACCCTAAAAACAGCTATTGTGAGACCAATTTATAAAGGAAGTGATAAAAGTAACATATGTAACTATCGACCAATATCGATTCTACCAACAATTGAAAAGTGCTTGGAAGAAGTTATTTTGAAACGTTTGCGCTGCTTTATTGAAAAACACTCTCTAATTCATAAAAGTCAGTACGGATTCCAAAAAAAAAAAGCACTGGAAAACTTCTAAGAGAATTCGCCAATTGTATTAATGAAAGCCTGGATAAAAGCCATCACGTATTGGTATTGTTCATGGACTTTAGTAAAGCCTTTGATACATTAATCCACTCGAAACTCTTAGAAGCGTTACAGCGGATAGGAATACGAGGAGTAATGGAGAATTGTCTAAGAGATTACTTACATAATCGACAATTCCGCGTCCAGATAAACGGTGTATTAAGTAATGAGAACAACATACAATATGGAGTCCCTCAAGGTTCTAAGCTTGGACCACTCTTATTTATACTGTACACAAATGAATTGCTACGCACCTTCAAAGTATCAATTCCTTTTGCTTTTGCTGACGACATTGCAATTGTAGTACGCCACAGGTCGCTGGAAACTGCGATTACAACAATGCAGAACGAGTTTGATGTTGCAGTCAAATGGTGTCACGATAATGGATTAGTGATCAATGCATCTAAAACTAAATTGATGCACATTCGAAGCCCTAAGTTCCCACCAGCACAAAGATCAATATACATAAGCAATGATGCATGCCGCAATTCACAAAAACACTTAATAGAGATGGTTGACAGCTATAAGTATCTAGGTGTTATCATTGATTGCCATTTTCTCTGGGATAAGCACATAAATAAGTTGCGAAAGGACCTGAAGAAGACATTATACGCCTTAGCTCATTTGCGATTTTATGCCACATTGCCTATCCGGAAACAAGTATACTATTCACTAGTGGAGTCTAAGCTGCGATACGGTATACTTGCTTGGGGAAGTGCAGCCAAAACTCATATACAAAAATTACAAGGGTTGCAAAACAAAGTGTTAAAGCAAATTAACAGCACTACTCCACGATACCATTAAAACAGCTTTAAAGCCCTGAAGGTCGAACATATTTACAAGATGTCGCTAATTTTGGAGTTTTACGATGACAACCGATTTATTTGTCCAATCAACCATGATGCAAACACACGACGACGTGCCCAAGGGATGCTCCAATTACCCCGAAATTACAACACCTATGGAAGACGACAGCTGAAATATAGCGTTCCATCAACATTAAACGAGTTACCCCGGAATTTATTAAACATTGAAAATGTTAGAACCAGAAGGCAAATTATAAAAAGTTTTTTCTTAAATGATTTAAATGTAAATTAATTTAATATGAAGCAAACAAAATGTGAATTATTTTATTAACAAAATGTTTATATAAAATATGCTCACTGTAAATTTATTATTCAAATTTGTTAGATAAATAATCTTCTGCAGACAAGCAAATGCTTCGCAGAAATTTATATGAATTGTTAAGATATCGTGAATAATAAAACTCAATCTAAATCTAAAAAAAAAATCTAAATCTAAATCGTTGCTATTCTAAAGCGTACGTGGACAGGTCAGGTCCAATCATTGTTATTCTCTTGCAACGTGATTTAAAAAAAAATCAGCAATATTGTGATCAGAAAGATCAGGAACAGAGCAACATTAGATGATGGTTGAGGCTACTAAATAAGCATCTGAAGCTTGAGACGCATTCATGGGCCGAAAAACGTCCATAAATCACAACCCACAGAATACTGCAACCAATAGAAAGCAACGCCACAGGGTAAGTGCCTTAAAGTAAGGCAAAAAAAGTTTTCCTATAGTCTGTTCTTGCACTAATATCAACAGATCCAATACAAGGACTAAAGAAAGCTTTAAAGAACCCTGCGATCAAGCAGACGCAAACTTCTAGGGTATTGTCTACATGACAAAACTTAAGATAAGTGGAGTTTTGTCTATGTGGCACCATAGCAGGAAATATAACAAGTCACCTGGATTCGATGTCATACACAACAAGGATTTTGAGCTCTCTGTCAGAAGCATTTATGGGATTGCATTAGAATACCTAGTAAAAGGGAAAAGGGAACATCTGATACTACTACATAAAAGGGGAAACAACGAAATGAGTCCTCGTGATACTATCCCATTCGCTACTAGAAATAATGGGTAAGGCAGCACCATGCGCTTGGTAAAGGTTCTGCAAGGATCAGTATTAAGACTTAGATATATTATGGAATATCATGTAGGAGAGGGCTCTTAGTGTTACACTTCCAAATGTTTCAACAATCATAGGGGCATATTTCTATAGTCGTTCGTATTTCCTTGACGGGGACATATCCGGTAAATGATAAATTGTTGTTCCGTCGTCCTCTAATACCTTCTCCGGTAATGGAAGCATTGCTATAACTTGAAATTCTTTTATGGAACTCACATCTTTTTTAACTGTCTTGAACATAGTTTTTGATGAGTTTACCGCAGATAACCCTAGAATTTTTATTTCTTTTGCTTCAACATCAAGTTGTTCTACTCGGCAAACGTACTTAAACAAGCTCGAGTTTCTCTTTCCGCCCTTAAAGGAAGCCAGAACATATTCTCCCAATTGCAAGTCCTGAATTTGTTTCGGTTCCATCATATCAACTTCATTAGGCCCATTCCCATTTTCGTCTTCGCCCCAGTCTAAATCTATAAGATCATCATCGGCCGGTGCGTAGTTGACGGTTTCTTCGTCAGAAGATGAAAATGCAATTTTCTTTTTGGAACTTTCTTTTTTGGCCGAAGTTTTTCAATCTTTTTTTGTTCCGCTTCTTTCAAACGCTAAAGTTAAAATTTCTCCATATTGTAACTGTTTTAAAAGGGGAATTACTTTTCGTTTCGGAGTTGAGTTTTGAAGCTGACAAGGAACTGCGAAAAAATGGGCCATGGGCCAACTGATGAAGCAGCTAATAATGAAATAAATGAACGAAAAAGATTTTATTATCGAATAGAATTTAAATGAGGATTTTTCACACCTTTGGAAGTTGAATCTATCGGCGAAAAATCGGGTGAGCTCAATATATTATCTGGCAAATAGTGGCTATTTCGAAAATTTTGAGACAATGGGGACTCCATTCCATTTACTGAATGTGCTGAAAGGAATATACAGATATTTAAAACACATATACCTAATAGTCTTAACCGAGGAAATATTTACATTTGGAGGTTAATGGTGTAGAGGCATTTTGATTTCCTACTAAGACATTTCCAGAATTGGTATGGATAAATTATGATCCAACTGATGAAGGTGACGACAAAATCATCCTTTTTATAGCGATGGGGTCTCTGAGAATCAACAATGGGCTCTGTTGCATATTTGGAAATGATTGAGCTAGGAAGATAAGGTAATTTTAAGAATTTGAAAATGAAATTACCACTTGAAGTTAAAGGTTGCTCCTGGTTTTTTTCCAGCTCTGATTTATTGAAATCTGTTTTCGGTAATTTTGATGGATCAACTGGAAAAACCCCTGTTGACTCGAATCCAGCAATATTGTAATATTTTTGGAAATCAGGGCACTCTTCCAAACTTATCCCAGTAGTTTTGTAAATTTAGACTTGGATAGTTGAAACAACCCTTTGCCCAACATTTCTTTTCCATGTCTTACAAGGACCGTCTTAACTGGACCAAAAACCGCTTTATCTAACGGCTGTAACTTGTCTGTCAAATGGCTGGGAAATCGAAGCAGTTGAACATTGTTATTCATAGCAGCTTCCACTATTCGCACGCTGATATGGCTGGAGTGTCCATCATAAAGCAATAAAGCAGTTTGATCAAGAGCATTGTTTTGTTCTCTGAGACGCGCCACATGGGGAACAAACCCACTTAAGAACCAATGGTAGAACTGTAACTCTTCCATCCAATCGTTCTTTGAAGCTCCATATAAAGTACTAGGATATGCTTCATCATTTGTCCATCGAGCTTGTACCGCTGCGCCTTTAAAGACAAATAAAGGTGGTGGTATAGCCATCTGCAGAAACGCATGCCAAAACAATGGTTGACCGACGCCTCGAACCTCCAGTGAGTCTACTCATTGGAACTCCCTTTTTTCCTATTGATTTCAGTTTATTTGGATCATTACAAAACGCGCTTTCATCGGCACTGAATATAAAGTTTGACTTTTCGTCAAGTCCATATTCAGTTACAACCTTTTTCAACTTAATATAAAAGTCGTAAATGACTCAGGACTTTCTGACATCTTTCCTGCATTTTTGAAGCAGCTCCGGTTTCTTTAACGATAATTCGGGGTGACTTTTCATAAAGTTTCTGTACATTCTTGTCCAGGCTTTGAATTAGTAAACGGAGTCCTTATGCTATTTGCAACGACATAGTCAGTGATCAAATTTAGAAGCTCCTCTTTATCGCATGGATAACCACATAAAGAGCGTTCAAGAAGGCCTTTGACTATCTCATTTTCAACTTCCAATGAAAGTGCAATCTTACGTCCTTGTTTAAATTTGTCCATTGAGTTTTTTCTCTTTTTAATTCTGTTATAAATGACAGATATTAGCACCCTATATGCATCCTGAGCTGCTCTGAACGTCATATTTTTGTTTTGTACGTCGAAGACATCATCCACATACTTGAGCCGATGCCAAATACTGATATACGTCGCGCACCATATTCGATTATTTACAAGCGAATCCGGAAAGCACTTGAAGAGAACGATTAACCTGATTTGGACACCTTCTTGCTAGAACACAAAACAAATTCATATGCTATGTACCTAGACATACTGCGGGCAGGAATAAAGAGACCACGAGTGTTTTTAAAGCGAGAAACTAAAGACAAATGAATATGTCAATAAAACAAACAGAGTGTTATCGAGCCAAATTAAACATAAAACCATAAATGAATTTGCTTGTGCTTCCAGCCTAGGTCCACTGCGATGTTCTTTGACAATGCTCCGCTTTTTTTTTGTCATCCCTGTATTCCGATGACTTTACTGACGGTTTTTGATTTAGCGTCCTTTATATCATCTTTTGGCGGTCACCAGTCGGAGATACATGGCAGAGGACTTAGCGCTGGAAAGCGGGGGATTAATGGAGTGTAAGATTTTATATTTTTGTTTATTTTATTTTTCATTTGATAATTTTTTGTAGAAAATAAAATCATTCGTAAATTGGACTTTGGATTTTTATTCTTCAATTTTACTCTCCCGTCGGCTAGCCTGCTGTCATAACACAGAGGTATAAGCAATCTTCAGCGGAAAATAATTGAAACCATGGACGAGCATCCCGAATTCGATATAGTAGAGATAGCAAGAAAATTGAGCGTCGACATGCTAAATAGTGTAGAACTTACGAGCCAAGAAGCTGCTTGGTTCTTCTCAGCCAAGATATGTCAAAATCTTCTTGTTCGAAAATCGAATAAGGCATTGGAAGAAGAAAATACCGAACAAGATTCATGTGACATTTGGCTTGAAAATTGCTTCCATAAATATGAAAAGAGACCAGAACAATTAGATGATATTACTTTAGCCCAAGCAGTTGCGCATTATACAGTATCCAGAACAAATGAGTGGAAACGCCGGCAAAATCCAAGAGTTATTCGGTACCGAAACTATGACATGACGGCTGATCCAAATGAGTACAAACGAGAAATGGTAACGTTACATTTGCCTTTTCGTGACGAGGAAAATGAAATCCTTATCGAAAAAAAAAAAATATTCAAATTTACAACGACAACGATGTGCTCATAATGGAACGAAGACAAGAATTTGAGTCCTACTTGGATATCGGCAAGACAATCCAAATTTGCCGAGAATTGTGCATTGAAGAAGCTAATGAGGAAGAAGAAATGTTTACACATCAAATTTCATGAGTACCTGGTACCCACGCCTTTTTTTTCACACGGCCAAGCTAGTTAGCCAGGAGATTAGAAAGTATCCTTTTATGGTTCCGAGCCCGGCATTTGTTCCAATTTCTTCTCATGGTTATAGTTTGGGCAATATTTTTCGGTTTGAAAACCAATATCCCTGTCATGCGTTCTAAAAATGTATCTTGGATGCCATGTTACAAGCGAAAAGGCTCGCGAACCTGCTGGGACATTAACCCATTTACTACCACTGTACCTGCTTGAGTACATGATATTCGAATAATTTATCGCTCTACCTTTGTCTCATCTGTAAATTTTTGAATGATCTTTGAATGCCTTTCTTTTCTTTGACATTTCCACCAGCATATGAAATCAATGTTTACAAAAAAAGAAGCAGTAACAGTTATTTAGTGACAGCTGAAGGCATGTTAGGGAATTTTCATATTTTGCGAGGTTGTCTGTTTGTTTTCGGTAAAAATTGCTTATTTTTTATGTTATTCGTGCATTCCTTACTAAATAGTTTAAAGACATTGTGAAAAAATATAAATAAGTAAAAAAATAATCCACAGAGCGTAAATGCCCACGGTAGGTAGCTTTGAAGTTAAGTGTATCCGCTTGGGTACAATGGGAAGATATGGAGTAATTTTTGCATTTTTCACAGAATGGATTTCAAGGCTTCTTTTCACGGAAGGAGGTTCAATAATCTTCTAAATGCATTAGATGCAATAGAGCAAGACGAGAGAAGTTCTACGTACAATATAACGATCCTACCACCTGATGTTGACTGCATCACAGACGAGGATGAGATTGATGTCGATAACTTGCAAAATCAGGACGTCCCAAATGACATTCCGGGTAATGTAGAGATTTTTGTCCGAGATGAAGACTATGACAGCGAGGATGAAGTTCCGTTATCGGTGTTGCAATCCTTTGTTCGTGAACATAATGTACTCCATCCACAATGGTCTATAAACGACGTTGACTTGACTATGGATTCAACCTATAACTTTAAAAACTGCATTTTGGGTATGAAAATGAGTTTAGAAAGTAAATCCCCTGTTGAGATTTTCGAAACTCTTTTTGATGATAATGTAGTACAATTAATTTTACATCAAACTCGGTTGTATGCGTCTCAAAAAAATCATCATAACTTCGAAATATCGGAACAAGATCTCCGCATTTTTATCGGCATACTATTTTATAGTGGCTACCATTCAATGCCAAGGGAGTCCATGTATTGGCAAATGGACGAGGATACACGAACTCCAATAGTTGCAAACAATATGTCTCGAAATAAATTTTTTGAAATAAAAAAGTTTACTCATTTCGTCGATAACAATCATATAGACCGTGAAGATAAAATGGCTAAAACAAGACCACTTATGGATTTGCTCTGTCAGAAATTTTAAAAGTGGGGCTTTATGCATGAAAAATTGTCTACTGATGAAGCCATGATAAAATATTTTGGACACCACTCATCTAAACAATTTACAAGAGGGAAACCGGTCAGATTTCGATTCAAAAATTGGATGCTATCAAGCAGTTGTGGCTATTTATACAGTTTTGATACCTATTGCGGTTCTAAAAATATTACTGCAAAAAAATCTTTAAAACCGAAACTGTTAAATTTCCTTCCGACCATATTATTTACTTTGATAATTTTTTCTCTTCCCACGAGTTGTTGCGTTTATTGCGAATAGAAGGATTTAGAGCAACTGGAACCATGAGAGAGAATCGAACAAAACAATGTCCTTTACAAGCAAAGAAAGAGTTCACGAAAAAGAAAAGACGACATTATGAGCATATGTATGATGCGACGAACAAACTTCTTTTCGTTAAATGGAATGACAATAGTGTTGTCACTATGGGCACAAACTTTGATACCATTGTACCATTGCATTTTGTGAAGCGTTGGTCGCCTGCCGAGAAAAAAAAGATTTTCGTTCCCCAGCCGAAGCTAATAGCCAGTTATAATAGAGGTATGGGTGGGGTTAATTTGCACGATCAAGCGGTGAACGCGTACAAAATAAAAATAAGAGGCAAAAAATGGTGGTGGCACCTTTTCACATCTATGCTTAGTTCAACTCTGGTAAACGCTTGGAAACTCTACAACGTTGCGAATGATTCTCAGGAGGACTTACTATCGTTCCAAAGAAATATTGTACGTCATTATTTAAGAAATTATACTATTAAGAATGCAACAACGAAACGCACTGTTGCCGAAAGTATCGCATATACCGAAGGACCCCATTTTCCTCAAAAGGTAAAAAAAACCTGTACGATGCAAAGAATGTCCTATGAGAGTAGGGTGGAAGTGTGAGCTTTGTGTGGTTGCTCTATGTGTGGAAAAAACATGTTTTAAAAAATTCCATGTCAAGCAGAATTAGCACCCACATATTACCACTGTACCCGTTTGGGTACATCTCTAAAACCATACAAGTTAGTGTCGCCAGGATTGTACGGATAGATAATTTTCTGATCAAACTGATTCGAAGCCACGTTGCAAGAGCAATGACTTCGGTCAATAGCCTGATCTTCGGGGCTTACTACCCCAATGATCTATATCATGAGAGAGTGCGCCTTAACGGCTTTGTCCCGCCAGAAGCATTCCTCTATCTAGATAGATATGGGCTGATCCAGGACAGATTGGCGTTACCGCTAATCTTCCACGTGGGTCGCAATTCCGTGGAGCGGCGATTCCTCTACGAACCCGATGTCGCGCTCCGTGAGCCCGAGCGCCTCAGGTTCTGTAGATCGGTCTCACGCCGGGATCGAGGAGACGTAGTCCGCCAGCATCAACGCTTTTGGTGGCTGGAGAGAACTCCGTCAACGGACACCTTGATAGGAGCAGCCTCTTCAAGGCAAGGCCTGCCTAACACCAATGGCAGGCTTACATAGGCTAGGGTAGGGTAAGGTAGGGTAGGGTAGGTTAGGGTAGGCTAGGGCAAAAACGACAAAAAAAAAAAAAAAAAATACAAAATGAAAAATCACAAAAAAAAGAATAAAACTTAAAACAAAAAAAAAATTAAAAATAAAAACATAAAAAAAAAGATATATATATAAAATATATATAATGTATATATTTGTGTATATATATTTTAGTTAAGTTAGAATAAGATAGGTTTAGTTAGGTTTAATTAGTTTAAGGTAGTTTTAAGTTTTATATAAAATATTTAAAAAACAAATGATCATATGCTAAGTTTTTTAATAAAAAAAAAACATTTTTCTTAGCTTAAGTTAGTTAGTTATAATAATGTTAATAATAAATTCATGTAGACGTCGAAAGACATAAGTATGTTTCAATTGTTCTGTTTGTTTTAGAGTGTCCGCCTAGGGCCAGTAAGTTACATTTGTTAAGATAGTTAAGCTAGTTTTAAGCATTTTTGACTAGGGTAAGATAGATATAAGTTAATATGAAATAAAAATGAATTGAAAAAAAAAAAACAAGTTAGTGTTGGGGCACTTGTTGTAACAATCCATTGTAAAACTATTTTTGAATATCATTGTGAATGATCATATGTACCTATGTTAAAACTTCGTTAAATTTTTGAATTTGGCGCCTATGTGTTTTGGTCCGCCATATTTTTGGTTTTTTTCAACATCCGTTTTATAACATCCATTGTACAATATAAAATTGTAATTAAAGAGCAGACTCGGCCTATTTCGTGCGTGGGTTCGAGACGGTCAACACTGAGCATTTTGGTCTTCTTTTTCTTTTTTCTCGTATACGCTTTGCCAACAGATTCGTCGTCGTGGAAGTGAGCCGAGATATCGTTCCAGTTCAACGTGGCAAAATTGATTTAAGTATATCTTCGATTTAAGCCGAATTTCAGTGCGGTGAAGTGCGTGGTTTCACTAAAAAACAAACGAAAAGTACTTAAGTGATCTCCGTCTTCGCGATAAAGTTATTGACCTCGTCAACAAGAGTTTCTAGTCTTTGGGTCATAGAACCCGCACCCCCCAGACTGTAGAAATTTCCCTTTGCTTCAAACCACTAGAAGAAAATGTTTCCACAAGCGGTCAGAATCGCTGATCGTAGAGTTAGTTTATAAAAAATAATATTTTCACTTATTCACCTTGTATTGATAGTAATACTTAATAAAAACATGTAAAAAAAAAAAGAATTTTAAACTTTAAATGACTTTGGTTTTAAATGGGTTAAGAGCCACCGATTATTGTCCTACGCCAATAGAGTTGAATAAGAATTCAATTTTCTTATAGCTTAGCCGTAAAAAAAAAGTCAGATTTTATAAACCAATAAGAACAAAAATTATTGTGAGCTGGTCGTTAATAGTATTATTGTACCCACGGAACGTGGACAATGTGTTTGACATTTCACCCGGCAACTTTGCGAAGTCATTTCAACTCAAAATATTGTAAATTCAAGACCAGTTTTCAAGCTAGAATTCCCTGAAACCCATCATGCCCTGCATATTTGGTGAAGTTAACGAGCCCACCTCCCGAGCCTTTTGGGATGGTTTTGATGGTGAGGACGACGTTATTGCAGAACCGCCACTGTGAGTTGTGTACCAAGAGTATTCAAATCTAGAGCTAAACATTTTTTTCCAGTTTGGAATGGGACTACTCATCCAGCACGGAACAGAGTCCGCACTCCATCGACCTCTTAGTCCTCGTTGAAGGCCACAATATCACAGAATTTGGCGAACAAACGCTCTTGACAAATTCCACGGTACTCGGCAGAGTGCAGAACAAAGGCATTTCATTGCACAAGGTTTTGGGTAAGAGTCAAGTTATCGGACTGATTGAGGAAGATCTGTCGACGAGTGGGCAAATAGCTGCTCTGCTATTGCCCTATTCGAATATTGCCGCCAAAGTAGTGACAGTGACTATCCATCCGAAGGTTGAGTACAAAAGCGAGGATATGCGAGCCGTGAAGGATGAGATAACTTTCGTGCGGGCTGTTACCCAGGGTGTGCAAGGTGTTCCGTTGTTGGAGGTACCCAATTTTATCGCCGGAGCCGCCGCTGGAAGTAAGATTGTTAAAGTGTATGACACGATACGAGGGAATTGAATATTTTGTTTGTTTTCAGTTTCTTCGTACAGGGATGCCAAGAACATGCTAGTAAACTCGTATATCGCGTACACAGATCGCTCGGATTTGGACACGTTATCAGCAGCGCCTATCTTAAAATTATTTCGGGATGAGGGAATCAACTGTCCAAGCAAGTACAGGCCCAGGTTAAGGGACGAATCGCACCTGTACATGTAGGGAGCAGTCCTTACCTTATGTTCTTGATTTAATTGGTGAAATAAATCGGTGGAATTTTTAATAATTCGGTTTTTATTTTTATACTTTTCCTTCGGAGGCGATACGACTGAATTTCGGTTTTCATAGAAATGTAAAAAGTATAAAAGCCTGTTATCGATAACGTATTAGCATTACACATCTCTAGGTCAGCGAGACTATGCTGTCAAAAGTGACAGTTGCTGTCATTCAATAATATAACTCGCCGAGCACTGTTTTCTGTTTTGCAATTGGCTTTGTGAAGTTTACCGGAAAACGTATTGGAATCAAAAATATTTATCAGAAATGACGGCAGATAACTCAGAAAGTGGTAAAAAGCTTGTTTACTTTACGGTGGCCTAGAAAATATTTTTTCATTTTCCCTGCTTTTCAGGTTCGGAGTCAGGTTCGAGTCGCAGCCGCACGCCATCGCCGAGGTCAGGTCAGACGCCGGACCACCGCGCTCCGAGGTAAATACGTCTTTGTTGAAAATGTAACTGATTTGAACCACTTCATAACTATTTAGGTCACCAGACAGTCCAAAATCAGGTAGCGGCAGCGATCGCTCTCGGTCCGGAACGCCACAGAGCAATCGCTCACGAAGCGGTACTCCACACAGTCGACGTTCGAAATCGAACGACAGTCATCGATCGGATAGTTCGAATCATTCAGGAAGCCACGGTCGTCGATCACCCAGTCAACGAAGTGGACGTTCCGCGAATCGTAATGTCGACGAAGATAGTCGTTCGCAATCACCCAACTTAGAAATCGACGATCGACCACGGTCAACATCGCGGTCACGTTCAAGATCTCGCAGTGGGAGTCATACTCCGCAACGAACATCTCGCTCTCGATCGCGTTCAGGATCGCAAAAGTCGCGGTCAAGATCAAAGACACCGGGCAGCAGGAAGTCTACGTCTCGCAGTCGTTCTGTTTCACCATCGGGTTCAAAGACTGGCTCTCGACATTCCGGACACAGTGGGAGTGGTTCGGATTCTGGCAGTGATGTTGGCGAAAGTCAAACGAGAAAGAAGCGTAAAGCGGTGTCAAGCGGTTCCGATGATGACGACAACAAGAAAGAAAGCTCAGTCAAGAGCAAAAAACCGAGGATTGTCGATTCCGACAGCGAGGAAGAGGTGAGTACATTGGAATATCCATCCAATAACCATCCTTATTGGACGTCTTTTTTCTAGCCGAAGAAAGTGGGTGGAAATCTAAGCGAACTGTTCGGCGACGCTGACGATATTAGCGTTTCCGACGAAGAAGAGAAGAAATCCGAAGCCGGGGACGAAGAGGGCACAGCACGAAAGAGTCGTTCGCGATCTAAATCACGATCTCGTTCGAGTTCAACACGACGTTCACCCGCTGGATCTCGGTCCCGCTCAAGATCCCGGTCGGCTGAGCGACGTAGTAAATCCAAGGAACCAGAAAAAGAAGAACCAGAACCCATACCGGAGACCAGAATCGACGTGGAAATCCCTCGAATCGTCACCGACTTGGGTAAGGAAATCCATTTCATCAAGTTGCCCAACTTCTTGTCCGTCGATACGCGCCCGTTCGACCCAGAGACATATGAAGACGAAATCGACGAAGAAGAGACCATGGACGAGGAGGGTCGACAACGTATCAAGCTGAAGGTCAGTAACACCATACGCTGGCGCCAGTACATGGACAATCATGGTGACATGAAAAGCGAATCGAATGCCCGCTTGGTGCGATGGTCCGACGGTAGTATGAGTCTTCATTTGGGAAACGAAACTTTCGACGTATACAAACAGCCCCTGCACGGTGATCACAATCACATGTTCATCCGCCAAGGTACTGGCCTTCAAGGCCAAGCAGTATTCCGTACGAAATTAACATTCAGACCGCACTCGACCGAGTCATTCACACACAAGAAGATGACAATGTCACTGGCAGACCGATCGACCAAGACGAGTGGAATCAAGATTCTCACACAAGTCGGTATGGATCCGACCACCGATCGTCTGTATAATCTGAAGAAAGAGGAAGAAAAACTACGCCAAGCCGTGCGCAGTCAAAACAAACCGAAACCGAAGAAGAGCGGCCGTGCTGGAGCTCATAGTCATGATTCCCATAGCGGAGCGAACACATCGTACCATCAGGACGACGGAAGCGACGACGAGAATGCTATCTCACTCAGTGCGATCAAGAATAAGTACAAGAAAGGCTCGGCTGCGGAAGCCAACAAGGGTTCGGCTATATACTCGTCAGACGACGACGAGGGTTCGGACTTTGAGACTCGGCGGAATAAGAAGATCGACAAGACCAAGGTGGTGAAGGCACTTCGAGATTCGGACGATGAATCGGAGAGGTCCGAGGTCGAGGCGGGTAGCAGTAAGAAAAAGGACGAAAGTAATGACGAGGGCGGGGAAAATGACGGCAGTCACCATAGTGGAAGCGGCGATAGTGACTAGAAAGCTTTTTCGTATCTTGTTTACCTCGTTTGTTTGAATAAATGAATGACTTGTGTTGTAATTGTGAGGAAATAGGCTTGATGTCTTGGTTTATCGTCTAGTTATGTTGGAAAGATGTTGGGTATGCCCTTAGGGGCATAGTGGTTTAGCAAGGCTTTTCATTCTTGCTCCTGCAGAGTTTGGAGGAACTTACTCACCACTGACACCCTGTTCTCTTGAACTCGAGTTGCTGATTTATTCAGACATTATTTTTCCAAATTTTATTGAAACTCTCACATGATTCAATATTACATCAATATGAGCTGACGAATATGCGTTCATAGGCTTTTCAGAATCCCCTTCACGACGTTCCTGAACATTTCCGACAGAAAGCTCTCGTACTTCCGCAGAGAAAGGCCTCTGAGGCCAAGCAGCAATGATCCAAACCGAAACCAGTTGGACTGATGCATGCAGTATTGAGCCAGAGACACCAGCGCCTCATTGGCATGAGAGTCCAACAGGACGGCATTCTCTTCATTTAGTGCAAATTCTGAAAAGGGAAACGAATGAAGAAAAATATTGCTAATTGCCCGAGAGTTATACCTTTCCGACAGAGAATTAGTGTTTGAAGGAAACTAAGCTCCATCACATCAGCCCGTAGTTCCCTGGCATCGTTCAGAACCTGCTTCAAGTGAATATCGCCACAAGACTCGATTATTCCACTAATATCCAACGACCAGTGCGACCCACTCAAGACGAAACACTCACTCCAGACGTTCGCCAGAATCACTTCCTGCTGTCGCGTTTCCAACATTCGAAAGTGCTCGTTGCTCCTTGCCTGCTTGATGCACGTAACAAGAATCTGGGCTAGAATCTGATAGTGGACTCGATTGTTCGACAATATCGCGCTTTTACACAGCGCCATGTTCAACGCTTTTGTATTCCCCCTACTTCTTGCATGTCCAACTGCATGCTTATCCCGGCTCCGTGGTCCCCTCTCCTCCTGCACCGCAGTGACATTCATACCCACAGCTAGACACCGCTGCAACCGGCAAAACGGACACCAGTTCCTCCGAGCCCTATCCACCACGCAGTTACCATTTCCCGCGATGCATGTGTACATCGATGCCTTGCGAACGCTGCGCTTGAAAAAGCACGAACAACCATCGCAACAATTCACTCCGTAGTGCTTTCCTGAGCTATGGTCACCACAGACCTGGCACGGTAACACGGAAAACTCTTCACTGCATTTATGCAACGCACCCAAAGCCAAAGTCATACTCCAAGCACACACTCTTGATCCAACCATGAAAGGACACTGCCCATAGACATTGTCCACCAACTCCTTATATATCCACTAAATCCAGGAGCCACAAGGACTTTGGCCACTTAACAACTGTCAATCAGTCGAAACAATGCACCGTTTAAATAAATAAATTGACGTTAAGTTCGATTCGAGGTGACACCTGAACGACTTCTAAGTAAAGGAAGAAACACCCTCGACGTAAGGACATTCGACACAACCAAGGTGATTGTTAAGGAATTCTATGTTTATTCGTAAGGACTTGGACAAATGACCACTTGTGGCCGATTTGTGTATTTCGTAGTCGATTCATGAGGGCGGCGTCGCTTTGATTGCTGTCGACCGCGACGATTGTCAACTTTGTCGCCCGATTACCGCAGAAGGCGTCTATCGTTTAATTATGGGCAAGTCGTACACACCTTCAAAGGAGAAGGTGATGGGGTGTGCTTTGAAGTCACATTTACGTGGTCTCGCGGATTGGGTGAGAACAAATATTGGATTCAGTCTTTTGATTTTCACTGGCGAAAATTGTGTTGACTTTTTACAGTTGGTGACACGAGGTAAGTCTGATAACATGACCAGGTGGTAACTCTAACGCCTCACTCACAAGGCACTCTAACAATGTTTTTCGGACGATAAAACATCTAACCAACTCAACTGCATGTAGAAAGTCGAGTGCGCTCTGCACAAGTTTAATTCTGATTCCAGCTCCACGAATTAAGACTCATATGATCTAAATCTCCGGAACCGCCTGTGAGTGTAGAGTCAACTGCAATCATTGTCTGATGGTTGACCTACTTAATGCGGCGACCAGGGTTTCCCACACATTCTACTTCCTCTGTACAAACACAGACTAGTATGAGACCTCTCCAACAAACTTCCCCATCAGCTACGATTCCTCCGAACCCGCCGAAAACTGTGGAACATCTCCGAACTACATATACGGACCTTTAGAATTGGTCCTTACCTTCATATGAGAAATACGATTACCTATCACACATCCACGTACCATGTGCCACCTAAAGTCGATGACTGCTAGGTATGTAACCTCTTTAATCAAAGGTTCTCCATAACCTTCGTAAAGTGCACCAAGTTTACTCCGACCAAGTCATACAGAAGAAACTGCTTCAAGGCTGGCATCCCTTCCCAAAATTTAGTGGCTATTCCGATGCTCTCCCAACCAATAATTCTCCTAACAGATCACGTAACCACAACCGCGTATCCTTCAACCTTGCGCCCGGCTCCAGACCCTCATCCCCCTCATCGAACATTCTTAATTCAATACCCAATCCCAACACCCAGGCTTCACGTAACAGCCGCACGTATCCTCAGTACCCAAACTTTATACACTCTCACACTCTGAACCCAACTCCCTCCACCTCCTCAGCTTCTAACAACACCCCCTCCAGCCCCTCCACCTCCTCAGCTTCCCACAACTCGACCTTCCCTCTCACCTCCCCCTCTTTCTTAGATCCACTTCTCCCTCCCACGGCCAAACTCACCAAACATCTTGCCGAGCTAAACGCCGAAGACCGCTATGTTATGTCACGTTTAAGAAACAGAAGAATCTACGAAAATGTACGCCTCTATCTGGCCTACCTCCACGACAAACCTGACTCCATTTGTATCGACGGCAAAACTAAAACCAACGTCCTAGTTTCAATCCACCAAGAAGGCCTACCCACAGACCCCCACGCGTTGAAAAAGACCTTTATACGATTTCACGAAAGCCTTAATATTTCTCCCATTGATGTAAATAACGACCTCTCCACTTTCGCAGCCCACGTCAGTTCAAAGCGCATTGCACACTTGCAAAGTACCCGTTCTAATCTCAAAAACTATTTTAAATCCTAACCTAAATACACTTACATCTCCTCACCCATCAAATAATAACATATCCCTGTACTATCAGAACGTCAGAGGATTACGCACCAAAACCTCCGCAGTACTCCTTAACTCCCAAAACCTACCCTACGATATATTTGCATTAACTGAAACGAATTTATGCTCCAGTATTGGAGACAGCGAGTTATTCACATCGGGCCGACGGACGCGACAACTCTGCCGATCCTGACGGTCGCGGAGTTCTCTTAGCAATCCACAGTCGCTATGATCCCTTGCCCTTCAAATCATCGAATTCCGCTGACTTCAACTTCACTAGTGCCTCAATAAGACTCCCTAAACAGAAACTTTATCTTGCCTGCTGTTACTTAAGACCCTCACAGCCCACTCACTGCTACCAACTCGTCGTTGATCTCGTCGACTCCATATTTGATATCACCGAACCCAATGACATCATCATCATCTGTGGCGATTTCAATCTCCCGCACCTGAAATAGGTTCATTCCGATGATGAGACTCACTACATCGCCGCTAACCCCTCCACAGGTAAAGAAATACTTTTCACGGATCATTTCTCTGACTCCGGCCTTCTGCAACTCAGTAATATCACCAATAACATGGACAGACAACTCGACCTGATTTTCTCATCTGATGCCGTTAACTATGTTGTTACCCCGAGCAACCATTTTCTCTCTACTTTAGACCCCCTTCATCCACCTCTATCGGTAACTCTTTCACTCGAGACCAAACTCACTATCCTTCCGTCCGAAAATACGTACTGTTTCAATTTCCGCAAAGCTGACTTCGCGAAACTAAATAATCTGCTGAACAATGTTAATTTTAACTTCCTCCTTAACCCTAACTCACATATATCCCTAAACGAAACCCTTGCGCTATTTTACACCAAAATCCTCAGCTGCTTCATTCTCTCAGTCCCATACTCACCAAAAAAGAATTACACCTCATCTCCGCCCGGGTATACCAAGGAACTACGCTCTTTGCGCAATAAAAGAAACAAAAATTGGCACGCCTATCTTAGATCCTCCTCTGCATCAGACCTTTCTAATTACATACATGCAGTCCTACACTAAATTTGCACAGCTATGTGAATGACTCTACCTCTGATAACTGAACAGAATGCAATCCTCCCTTATCTCTGACCCCAAGTGTTTCTTTCACTTCACTAATACAAAAAGAAAAACCGATAGCTACCCCACTACTCTTAACTATCTCAGTAACTCTTCCAACGAATCCGAAGTAATCGCCAATTTCTTTGCTCATTTCTTCAGCCAATCATTCACTGACCAAGATCTTCAACCCGATCACGACTATTTTCGATACTTGAAAAACTGCCCCCAGACATCTCTTGTTTCATTGAACATCACTCCCGACCTAATCGCCGAAAAAATACGCAACTTAAAGGACGACTACTCTCCCGGTCCCGACTGTCTGCCTGCCATAGTATTAAAAAAGTGCGCCAAACATCTTATTTTACCCCTTACTGCTCTATTTCAAAGCTCTATCTCTCAAGGACTTTTTCCTAAGCTTTGGAAATATGCTTATAACATTCCAGTCCACAAAAAAGGACTGAAAAATTATGTGTCCAACTATCGTCCCATTGCCAAGCTCTCATGCGCACCCAAACTTTTCGAGAGCATCGTTTATGATGCACTACTCCTTCACTGCAAACCCATATTTTCTCCTAACCAACATGGGTTCCTAAAAGGTCGATCGACTAATCTAGTCGAGTTTGTTTCACAATGTTTGTGTGCACTCGAAGCTGGCAAAGAAGTAGACGTTGTCGCCACTGACTTCAGCAAAGCCTTTGACAAAATGTCTCACCAAATTATTCTCCTCAAGCTCACTGCCCTCGGTTTCTCTCCCGGTTTTATCTCATGGATCAAATCTTATCTCGAAGATCGTCAATATAACGTTATCTTCAGATCTTCTATTTCTGATCCAATTAACGCTACCTCCGGTGTCCCATAAGGTAGTCATCTCGGTCCACTGATATTTATTCTAACCATTAATGATGTCGACAGCGTTATTCTGAACTCTCAGCTCTCCATATATGCTGATGATATGAAAATATTTAAACACATATCTTCCCCTGTCGACTCCTGCTCTCTCCAATTGGACCTTAACAGGTTCACTACTTGGTGTCAAAAAAACCATCTCGAGCTCAATATCAGTAAATGCCAAACCATCACTTACTCCCGCAAGCGCTCTTCCTCACCACCTAGATCCTACATTATTCGTAATGAAACCGTTCCCCCTGTCAACTTCTTGGTTGACCTAGGGGTTATTTGTGACCGTGAACTCAACTTTCGCCTCCATATCGACAACATTATCAAACGTGCTAACTCTGCCCTCGGTTTCGTGAAACGTTGGTCCAAAGAATTCTCGAATCCTTACGTTACGAAATCACTATACATCACTTTCGTTAGGCCCCTTCTCGAATATGCTAGCCAAGTCTTGTCCCCCTCTTATGAATCCCATACTACGCGTATTGAATCCATTCAACGCAGGTTTATCCGTTTTGCCCTTCGTGGCCTTCCTTGGGCCGACCCCCTTAATTTACCACCTTATACGGATCGCTTAAAATTAATCAACCTCCAACCCCTTAAAGAACGACGTGATGTTGCAGACATTCTATTTATCCATGACCTTCTCAGTGGTAACATTGACAGCCCTTCATTATTGCACATGATTCCCCTTAACACCAACCCGCGTAACCTTCGGTCCACGCCCCTTTTCCGTATAAGCACTCACCGCACAATTTATGGCTACCATGAACCAATGTCCAGAATGCTTCGCAAAGCTAACACCAATCTTTTCGACCTTCACCTTAATAAGTCCAGCCTTAGAATTGCCCTATACCACCACCCTTCTCACTCTCCTTAATCGTCTCCACGCCGCCACCTAGTTAATAAGTTATAGTTAAGTTATAGATTTTTGTTAAGGCTTGCATTAAGCTAATAAAGTGCCCCTATGGGGGCGTCAAATCAAATCAAATCAAATCAAATATCCTGACAAGGAGTTTAAGCCGCATAAAATACTGGTTTGGACAACAAACTTCAGGTCAATAAGCCCACTACTAATAGTCAGGGCTTTAAGTCTAATATTACTATATTACTAAACGTGCCAAACCACTCACAACCAGACCCAACACCTTGCTCCAGCAACATCTCAATTTCTCACGACCTATGTAACCTGCTTCCCCTATCAAACATTAAAAAATCATCGATTGCTCTTATATAAATCCGACACAGTGCAGACGTATATCACTGACCGTCGCGCCCGTAGCCCGGCCCACATATGGCATTTATAAAACTCGTTCCCTCAACCCTAACACAAAAGTTATACACAATCCAGTCCCCATTTTTTTTAGATCCAGTCACCCCTTCCACGGTCAAACTTACCAACTACCTTTCCCGACAATACACGCTTCAGAGACAGAAGACTATTCGAAAAGGTGCGTCTCTATCTTGACTATCTATTATACCCACCGACTCCATCTATATTGACGGCAGGACCTTAATTAATATCATACCATCCTCGAAGGTCACTCAAGTAAGCCCAACGATTTCAAGAGAACCCTCCTAATCCACGGGAGCCTGAATATTTGACCAAATGCCGTAACTCACGAACTCTCACCGTTCGCTGCCCATGTCAGCTCCAACAGCCTCTGAAGAGAACCGGTTCCAAATTCAAAAACCATTTGCAACCTAACTTAAACACCATTCACCCAAATATATCTCCTTCTATCACCAGAATGTCAGAAGACCTCGCACCAGCACTTTCGCACATCACTAACAACAGGAGTAGACCATCAGATCTGATCTTCAATATTACCGGAAGTCCTTATATGATACTCTTGATCCATTCTACTCCAAAGTCCTATCATATTCACCAATAAATAACGTACCTGAGCTCCATCTTGGTACACCAAGAAAATACACTTCCTGCGCAAAAAAGAAACAAATGGTGGCAAGCCTACCTCAATTCCCACTCTTCTTCCTATCTTATTACTACTACTTTGCAGTCTTGGACGGAATTTGATCCTCAATCAATCCTCTCTTATTTCCGATCCCAAGCGCATCTTTCAATTTGCGAATATTCAACTTTTTTGTCCAATGTTTCAGCCCAAAATCCGCCCTCCGACGTCGCTAGCGTCAGTGAATATAAAATAACTCCTTCCTTAGTCATCGTGAAAATAAGTAACTTGAAGGACGAATACTCATCTGACCCTTACTGGCTCTCCACGATGCCATCTGTTGCTATCCTCATGGCTTTATTTTAAATTTCCATTTCATAGGGAATTTTTTCTCTTGGAAAAATGCTATCATCGTCCAGGGGCAAAAGAATGAAGTGCCCAACCATCGCCCCATTCTCAAACTCTCATGCATACCTAATTTTTGCAAGCTCATTTTTTCCCAGGGCAACATGGGTCGGAGTATGGGTTTTGTCTCTAAGTCCTTATGTGCACTCGAGGATCGCAAAAAAGTAGATTTTGTTGCTACGGACTTTGACAAGCCCCTCGATCTCGACCTGAGCCTTTCTCCGGCCTTTATATTTTTAATCCCCAACTTTACGGAAAGCTATTTTAGTATTAGAGTTACTGGTTAGGGTCGTACTATCCTTTATGTTTTCTAGAAACCATCAGGTACTCTTTTTATTATGAAGGGTGGGCTTGATACATATTTTTTCGGGAAGGAAAAGTACAAAATAAGTGAACGCCAAGGTTTCAGGAGTCTCCATACAATTAGTTACTTTGATTTTTGGTAGAGTCAATATTCCTTGAGGGTTGGCATCTTTCTTAGGAAATTAATTGACATATGTAGCTCAAATTATTTTCGAGTATAGTACTAAGTGGTAATATTTACAGATCGCCCTTGCTAAAGGGATAGCATGTAAAATTATATGGATAGGCAGCTCGATCTAATTTTTGTGGCTGACCTTTTTAACTCATCTGTTTCACTTTGTCCTCTTTCCCCCTCTACATATCAATATTCTACAGAGAAATATTTAATAACCTCTGTTTTCCATGTTACATTTCTAAAAAAATTATCCGCCATCTTTTCTGTTCCTTTCTCAAAAATTTTGAAGAACCATTTTTATAATACCCAAATTCTTCGAAAGCATTTTGTATGACACCTTAACCTTTAACTACAAATCTGCAGGTCTGCAACTACAAACCTAGTCGAATTTGTGTTACTTTACTCTCTCAGCTTTTGATTATGGTACGGAAGCCGACGCTATTTCAACCTACTTCAATGAAGCATTCGATAAATTTTCTCAAATTCTATACGCTTGATTTTGAATTTGTTCTTACGTGGCAAACCGATAAAAAAAAACAGTGAAAGGTTTAGATCTGTATTTTCTAGCCCTTTTTTAGCTTCCTCCGGCGTCCCTCAAGAAAGCCATTTAGGTCCACATCTTTTCATTCTTTTCATTAACGACATCGAAGTAGTCATTAAATATTCTTCGAGGCATGACTCTTCCCTTCTTCAATCGGATTTTAATAGTTTTTCTAGCTGGTACTATTCGGAGCTTTACGAGAACGCTTTCTCCACAATCAAACCATTTCCATCATACAGGTGATTAGTGACTTAGGCATAGTATGGGACCAAGAGCTCAATTTCCTTACACATATCGGTGATATTACTCTTAAAGCCAATTCAGGATTCGGTTTCGTGAAATGATGATGATCTAAATTTCCAACCCCTACGTAACCCTCTTCCATTGTTCGCCCCCTTCTTGAATATGCCCCTCAAGCGTGGTCTCAATAGCAACGTACTCGCATTTCCAGAATCTAGAGTATCAAACGCCGTTTCCTACGTTTTGCTCTTCAAGGTCTCTCTTGAAACAATTCTTTGTCTCTAGACAGAGAATAAAGAGATATGGTATCTGCTCTTATGCAGCCCCAATCCCTGTGCCTACAATTAAGATCGCCTCCTAATAGAAAATCGCCATTTAGGCAGAAAAGCTTCCTTAAATCGTTTTTCAACATAATTTTGTTTTCAACTGTTTTATGAGCACCAGCAAAATAGAGACAATAGATTTGTATAGGACGAGAATTTCTTAACTGAACCTCAATGCCAACATTTTCTACCAAACGCGTTTGTATAATTGGTAATAGCGAATGTTTAATAGTTTTTCGCACAAGAACACCTCCACCTCTCCTATCGGTCCTATCAACTCGATAGCATTTAAATTCGGGAGAGGATAGTTTTTCGTTGTGCTTAAGCCAGGTTTTTGAGTGAAAAGAGGGGAGTTGGGTGCTGTATGAATCTCGCTAGTGTTGACTACGTCGGAACTTGTTTGAGAGGGGTTTGATCATGTCTTAGACTGTTGTTGAGGTTTGCTTGCGTAATATGCGTTTTCCTGTATGACTGTTGGAACTTGTCGACGTTGCGGGAGGGCGGGGAAATCAACTGTAGATGCAAAAGAGATTTGTTTGCCAGTAGTGAGAGTGGAAGTTGATTTGGGAGAAGTTGAGAGGGATATAGGATTTCTCTTTCGTTTCGCATTAGCTTTCAACTCTAAATATTTAGATCGGCTGACACAAGGGACGTCAGTGGCTTTATGTCTCTCATTGCAATTTGCGCATTTGAATGCAGATTCAGTGTTATTCTTGCATTCGGTGGTCGGGTGGGGTCCAGCGCAGATGGCACAATATGTTTTAACGCGACAGTTGCGCTCGCCATGCCCAAACATTTGGCAGTTATGACATTGTGTCACCTTACCTTTTAGTTTTCGATGGAAACTCCAACTTATGTATTTGGGTGTGGAATATCGAACGAAAGTTCTTGCGCAGATCTCTTAGTGGGATTGAACCATTTTCTAGAGATATGAGGTATATATAGTCGATATAATTCGCTTTGTTTAAGTCGTACTTTTTGGTGATTTTTTTAACATCAATGCACTTTAATCCAAGACGAATGAGTTCAGTTTTAGGTACACTTACATCGATGTCGTTCATACCATAGAGAACAACTTTAAATGCTTTAACACTTTGCAAGTCATGTGTAAAATATTGGCATTGTTAGCTTTTAGTTTCTCGAGTACACACTTATACGAGTCGATCGATTCACAAACTATTTTAATTCCGTTTGAAATAATTTTTATATAATAGTCACATTAATTGATGCACGTAAACGCTAGATTTTTGTAATAATTTAATTGGCGGCACATATACTTTTTTCGACAGTGGCGAGACAATTTCGTCCATGTGTTCACTATCGACACTATCATTGTCGGGTTGACACGGCAAGGGACTCCAGTAATTATATCTGGTGTCCTTCTTACGGGAGTTATTACCAGACATTGTTGGACGTAACTTTTTGTCCGAGGACAACCGGCTATCCTCGGAGTTAGAGACGTCATGCACGGTTGAAAGCTCCGGACAGACTGAGTAATAAAATAAAAATTCTCAATTTCATGGACAAATTAGAGAGTCAATAGTACATTCGCGTAAATGCAATAAATTAAATAACTCGACAGGTTTTCAGTAAATACAATTCTCTTTATTGCTTAGAATATAGTAAATTACTTTGATTTAAACTACATACACAGTTCATAGTTGCACATAACAAATATATATATACTCGTAATAATATAAACAATTTTAACTATTATATTTTTTGGTTTTTACAAATTTTTCTTGTCTACAGTATTTAAAATGTTCGGACAGCTCAACGGTGTGCATTTAAAATGCGTTCATAGAAATGAAAATAAAATTCGTTAGAAATCATTAAACAGTTGATATTTGCATTTTATTAACTCTATTTTTAAGGTTCATTCACTGTAGTCTTTTTTAAATTCATCTAACTCATATTTTAGTTTCTTCTCTTACCTGTTTAACATATACACGCACGATACAAATTGCTTATGTACTACGAAGTTGAGAAAAGAGCTAATAACAATTACTAGTTTCTAATATATTTTTAAAATATTATTTAGTAGACATTTTTTCTTCCTATATACAGAGTGTTTTCTCATTTATTTCTAACAATTAGGACTGGACTAGGGTTCCCTTAAGACTACAAATTTTAGTAACACAAAATACATTTATAATGTTTTAGTTGATGACAAAGTGTTTTCGTTTTCTATCCACTAATGAGGTTATAATATTTTTACTAACAATTAAGCTACCCTAATAACCGGAAAACGTTTCTTCGGTTTTTGGTTTCCGGTTTCCTTGTTTAAAATTATTCTACGGAAATAAATATTAAATCTAAAAACCAAAAGGCTCATTGTAAAAATAAGAACAGAGGTTATATGTACTTTTCCAACGATTGTCATTTTATGTTTATAAACAGAATTCTTGAATAAATTATTCAAATACATATAAGTAGGCACGTACATATGTATCTAAAGCATTAAAGAAATTTTGTAATGCCCTAGTTTTCTTTCATAAATTATAGTAGCGGTGATTTTATATTTAATATTAATTTTACTAGAGAAAAATAAAAAGCTTAATTACCATCAGGAAGGTAGAAATGGTATCAGAAATGTTGCCAGTTGATTATTGATTTTATTTTGAAAGGACGAGTGGAAATAGTTGAAAAAAAAATGGTTCTGAGACTGTTAATTGAATTTTTGTCGATTGAGAATAGCGCAGTTTTAAAAAAGTACTTTTCGAGTTAATGCATCATTTATAAGCTATTAGTAATTGGTTTGACTGAATACACTCTGGTGAACGTAAGGGCTTATCATTTGCACGATCGGATGAGGAAAGCATATTCGGACTGGCCATTCAGCATTCACATCAGCAATTTATGACCACTGGCAATTTTTGTAATGCTAGTTATCAAGGCCGACATTGATCGAGGCGGTCTGATGAGAATCTTGTCCAAGCCAGTGTTAAAACATCAACGATAACATCAAGCCATCGCCCTTCTCCGACGCATAATTCTTGATGATTTGAAGTCACTCCCATACAAAATTGAATTAAGGCATCGATCTTTACCAGGTACTTGGATTATGCGAATTTCGTGGTGAAGATGATTTTTGGTCATGAGCGATGAGCCTTATTTGCTTTTTCGAATGGGACCGTGTATAAATAAACTTGTTGGTTTGACCACCCTAGAAAAATCAGGCCAAATCAGGAAAAATAACTGATAAAAAATAGTAAATTTTTAAGTCTAACAACACAGCGCCACAGCCCATACATCGAAAATGTTCCAACTTCCTCATTTTCTTTCTCAATATGAAAATGTCGCAGAGCTGCCGCTTAATCCGATCTTATCTACAAAATTTAATTTCCTGTTGTTATTTCATTGGAGCCTTGCTCACAGAGTCAGTAAGGGAGTAGGTACCAAAGACGGGAAAATATTACACAGCCATAGAGATTTTACCGTTTCCAAAGTCATCTAGTGTGTACATTTTGTTCAAAAATAGTTACGGATGATCCCGAATAAGCTTCTTGATCGCTAAGCTTAATAACCTGTTCCATGTCATGTGGTAACATTCCTGCAGGATGACAAGGAGAAATTCTCAATATTTCATTAAAGTCGGTAAAACACTAATAGACCTCTTGGAAATTTAAAAAAGATTCAGGTGCTATTGATCCAATCGGATTGATAATAGAAGACATTACAGGCCTTAACCCTTTTGCTAAGGTTTAGGATTTGAGAGATTCCACTGAATTTACGTTGGTTGTAGTTCACAGTAACTCATTTGTTATCATGTCATTAAGGTGTTGTATTGGGAATGCACACACAGAGTATGAATTTTGAAGTGATCTTATGCTGCGAGTAGTAACTATGACTCTCTTGATAGGGGGACGAAAGTAACTATGACATCCTCAGTCAGGATTCGGACTCGGATTTTAACCCAGAAGGAGACTGACTGGGAATCGATAGGCGTCCCGCGGAAAAAGTGTCCCGAACGGATGGCAACCCAGAGGGACAGAGCGGGAAGCCAACAACAAAAGCGTCCCCCCCTTAAGTATTATAAGTATCTTAGGTCTCTTGGGTTTTAGGTCTCTTGGGTTTTAGGTCTCTTGGGTTTTTAGGTCTCTTGGGTCGTAGGTATTTATTTAGATCTCGTAGGTATCTCTTACGTTTCCTATGTATCTTAAGTATCTAGAGAGTCAGGTTACGACAGGGTGCTGATGTGAATATACAGCCTTTCTGCATCAAGTCATGCACTACCTTCTCGTGGTACCGCTGATCAAGCCGAACCCGTTACCGGTGAGGTGGACTAACAGCTGTATGGCGACAAAAACGAGTGTGAGTCTGGTCTCTTGCTGGCCTTACAAGCTCTCGAGGTTCCTAGTAATCCAAGAATGTGCTCTCTACGGAGTTGGACTCGTCTTCCAGTACCTGTACTAGGAAGTTAAAGCACATCTGGCGCTACTGGTATGGGTTACCAGCCCAACAGTGGTGTACTTCGGTTGGTCCTGAAACAAGAATAGCCTCGGAGAGGAATGCCCAAAACGGACGACCCACTGGTCATGCCGTTCCAGCCAGAAGGCCCGAGGAAGGACCCGCTGACGACGGGCAGTGGACATGCCGTTTCTAGGGGTGCCATTTGTCATTCGGCACTAAAAGAGGTCGCGGCGTCCACGAACACGCTAAACACAAGGCTTGGTCCGATACCATACAAGCCAGAGACGTGGTCAAGCCTAGGTGGTCCGATGAGGAAACCAGGCTGATGGCTCGCAAGGAAGCAGAGCTCTCGCTGCAGGGAACCCGCTTCATCAACCAGGAGCTTAGTAGGGCTTTCCCCGAAAGACCTTTCGAGTGACTCAAAGGGAAAAGAAGGGAAGCAGCCTACAAAGAAATGGTCCAACTTTTCATCAGGCAACTTCGGGAAACCTCCGAAGGATTCGATAATGGACCATCTCCTGGGGGCGACCACGGCAGAGAGGCGGAGACCGGAGCTGCTCGCCCACCTGATGGGTGGAAGGGGAATCTTGTGCGATTCCTTAAGGAATTGGCACATACCCCCTCTGCGAGCAGGCTGTCAGCTCTTTTAAATCATCTCGAGGAGCTGACAGATACAGACGTATGTGATGGGATTCAACTCTTCCTAGAAACTCTTCACCTTGAGGGGCGTAGGCGAAGGGGTCAAATACAGACAGGCGTGTCTGCAGCACCCCAAAACTGACGACAACGGCGACGGGCCGAGTACGCCAAAACGGAAGACCTGTGGCGGAAAAACCCCAATAGGTGCCTACGGTGGATACTCAAGGATGTTGAACCCATCACTTTCAAATCACTGCATGTGGCATCGATGGATATCGCGAAAGCGTTTGACACGGTGTCACATCAAACGATCACGAAGGTCCTCCTTGCAAAAGGAATGCCACCCCACTTGGTCATGCCTTCTCATATGAGAGCTCTAGCACATATCTCCATTACAACAACCATGCTTCAAGACACTTTACACCATCTCGAGGAGTGAAGCAAGGTGATCCGCTATCACCGCTTCTGTTCCTAATGGTGATTGATGAGGCACTAAAGCTCATCCCCGCGGATATTGGAGTGAAGATCGGAGAGAAGCATATCAATGCATCTGCATTCGCGGATGACTTGCTTCTCTTCGCCACTACCAAACGTGGCCTGCAGAGGAACATCGATGGGGTGACGAAGTTTCTCTCTACCTGCGGGCTCCACGTTAATCCATCGAAGTGCTTCATAATCACTATTGAGAATGTACCGGAGCAGAAGAAATCGGTGGTGACTACCCACCGAACTCTTTTCACAATTATAGGACAGGCCGTTCCACAACTGTCCCGTGAAAGTGGGTTTAGGTATTTGGGAGTACAATTCACCGCCGAAGGGAGGACGCGAGCCAATCCAGTCAGTGTCCTCAAACAACAACTTAACATTTTAACGAGAGCTGCCCTAAAACCTCAGCAGCGACTTTTTGGCCTACGAACAACTGTCCTCCCAGGACTATACCACCAAGTCGTACTGGGAGAGACGAATATTGGTATACTCAACAAACTCGACAAGATCACCAGGACTGCTGTTAGGAAGTGGTGCTTCCTCAGCAAAGACGTGCCCAATGCCTACATTCACGCCAGTGTCACCGATGGCGGAATGGGCATACCGGCCTTGAGATACCAGATCCCGTACATGCGTCTTCGTCGACTGACAAACACGGGGATGTCTGACGAACCGCAGAGGAGTACAGCAGGTCAATTTGTTGAGGACGAAAGCGCAAAATGTCTGAGGAGACATGATCTCATACTCGACACCAAAGCGAAGCTCAGGAGCTTCTGGAGATCCAAACTCTACAGTTCTGTAGATGGATCTTCCTTGAGGTAGTCCAGGGATGTCCCCAGTCGACACCGGTGGCTGCAGGAGCCAACTAGATTCCTGACAGGGAGCCAACGCGATCTAGGATATCCCGGGGAAGAGCTCAGCTGAATAGGAGGTGTCGAGCAGGGTGCCTGAATCCTGAGACTCTTAACCATGTCCTGCAGGTGTGCGAGAGGACTCATGGAGTCAGGGTAAGGAGCCACGACGCGATAGTAAAACATCTACGGAAGCGCGTCGAGGATGAATTTGAGGTTCTGGTTGAACCGGAATTCCGGACCCCCACGGGGAAGAGGTATCCTGACCTTCTCTTCACCAAGGACGGCGTAACAACCCTCGTAGACGTCCAGATTGTCAGCGACCAACGAGACCTGGGAGCTGAACATAGAATAAGGTTCTTGATCGCTAAGCTTAATAACTTGGTCCATATCATGTGGTAACATTCATGCAGGATGACAAGGAGAAATTCTCAATATTTCATTAAACTCGGTAAAGAACTAGTAGACCTCTTGGAAATGGTTCCGATGCTATTGATCCAATCGGATTGATAGTAGAAGACATTACAGGCCTTAACCCTTTTGCTAAGGTTTAGGATTTGAGAGATTGAGAGTTATGCCTTCGTCAGCATTTTTTGATCATCTCTCATTCGCAACTGATGTTGTTGCACAATTCTTCCGTATAGGAATTGTTCGTGACTTCGGCTCAACAGAGATTACCATTGCACCACGATCTTAGACTCAAGAAGTAATTGCGAAGTAGAGACCACTCATGAAGGTATTTCTTTTCAAAACCTTAACTCTTTCGACCCTTCTTTATGGCGAAAAAGCTGGAACATTGTTAAAAGTTGACAAAGAGGCACATGGGTGTTTTCGTTAAGGGAGACTAGTGGAGATGTTACAAACAAGACCTGTCTGGTTCACGTAGAGGGATGACCCAGCAGAGGATGACTACGTCTAAGGGGGATGACCCCGAATTTGATTTTTACACTTCTTTTTTTTAGAATGAGTTGAATGACCTCACCAGAGATTTGAATTTTCAATACTCAATAGTCAATATTAAAAGGTGAAATTTGGCGAAGCTTTGGATTAAATTTACAGACTACCGCAGACGGCAAAGAGGTTCCCTACCTTTCGAAAGTGAATTAAAATTTACTTAATGAAATTGTATAAATGGTTTGACGATGTCACTAGATTATGAGCGCAAAATTGAGGGTTGGAGGCTAGATTGAGAGCTGCACTTTGAGAAATTTTAATTTAAAGAACATAACTGAAACCAAAATAAACTGAAGCTAACTTTCGTCAAATTTTAGTACATAGTAGTAGAGCACTGAGTGAGAGAAAATTGCTTAGAAGTACAAGCTTTATTGATGGAGAAAAAAGAGGTTGAAAACCAGCTGGTTATCCTACCGCAACTACATATATACTTGAAACTTCTTAGAAGGTTTGTCAACTTTAACTGCGATGAGGAAAGCGACCTGGTTTAGATTTTTTGATAAAAAAAATGTCCCATTCCAAACCGATTCAGAAATGAAAGGGGTTGCCTTTGTGGTTCCAGACATTATAAAGCTTTCAGAGGATCTACCTATAGTACAGTATAGTATTCATGACTACTCGTACACAGACTGACAACGTTTTACCGTCGCTCATCTAATAGGGCTCTAAAACATTTTATTTATTAGAACACGTATAAAGGTTCTAATTGAATTTGTTTCCCAATGGATAATATCTAGAACTTTGTGGAAAATGTTGACAAAGCCTCTTAAATTCGTAAACAGACTGAGAAGCTCAGGAAGCTCTAAGTATAATGAAGACATCAGCGTACATAAAAGCGCCGTGCACCACAGGACATGAAACCTGCATAAGCGACCACTGACAACTGGAAATGGAATCGCAGTTGATAACGAGAAAGCAAAATCATGTATTCTGAGGACTAAACAGGATATTCGTCCGCGAATCCGCGAATATCACTTGAAATAGAAGAAAGCGATTTCGACTTGAATACAATAGTTACAATCCCTAGTTGACTGTGTGGGATAGATCAGAAATTTTAGAACGACAGCGATTAACATATTTGTCGGCTGCAAAGGTACATGTGAGAGTGTAAATGCGGTTTTTCAGTTAGGACATAAGAATTTTCTATTTTGATAAATACGCATCCTTAAATTTTTTCTATGATCTATTAATGTCAAAACGTAAGTCGAAGGAAGGAAAATTTGAATATTTTTGAAAATCACTACCGAAATTTTGAGTCGGTGATCGCAACTTTAAAAGCGTTTCCTCAAATTTTGCTTATCTAATAATAATCGCCCCACCAATCTTGTTGTTCGCATTATACGAGGGATGATCCAAAAGTAATGATAATCGGTTATTTCCAGTCAGCATAAAAATCCAAAAAAACATAGTCCTTAGGTTAGTGTAAAAAAGTCATATAAATAGACCACGATTTCCAGGAGTTGCATTCATTGGAATACGAATCGTCGAAAGGATAATGTCAAAATGGAAAAAAAAAACATATTTGAGTTGTGGTCAAGCACCTACCTCTGTTTGAAAAAACTGTCTAGCAAAGACATATACAGCGACTTGGTGAAATCATTGGGGGTCTCTACTCCTCCATATTCCAAAATAGCACGCTGGGCCTAGGATTTTATGCAGGGCAGAACATCCTCTGAACATCGTGAAGGACGCCTATTCACGTCCCTCACTGAAGATAACATGTAAAAAGTCGAAAATGTTGTGTTGGCAGATCGAAGAGTGACCATCTAGCATATAGCTGAGGTCACAGGGATCTCATATGACGGAGGTATCTACATACTTGTTGGGTACCGAGAACGTTAACCGACGAGCAAAAAAAAAAAACACGAATCGACATTTCGAGGGTGAATCTCGAGAAGTTCCAAGCAGATCAGAAAATGTTTTTGTTACGTTTCGTGACCATGGACCGAAGACTTGAAAACGAGCCTCTTAACCGACAACAAGGAAATTCAAAGTGTCAAGCTCGGTGGGAAAGATCATGTCATCCAGGGGAAATTCGCTTTTTATACATGATGATGGATTTTACATGATAGATGGATTTTGGTATTTAAATTTAATATGTCTACTGTACATGGAATTTCAACTCGGTTTCTCAATTAAGGACAAAATTGTTATGTCCTTATTGAAAAGCCCAACATATTTGATTCAGCCAAACTGAGGTTGTGCGGGAAATTATCTTATTTATGAAGAGCTACATACACGTTTTACTAAGAAGTATACAGAGTAAAAAATATCGAAAAAGTGATTAACGGTGATTACAAAATAAAGCTATAACACCCCGAACGAAAGCTATAACGAAATGTAGTTGGACAATCAACGAACCAAGCGCAATATCTTGTGTTGTCGGGCCTGAAAGAAAAACGAACGAAGGAGCTCGTGAAAGGGAACTTAGGGATAGATTTCTTAGAGTTGCTAGTTTAAATTGTTTTCTATCTAGTCATCAGTGACTCGACAGTAAGCGTCACTTCCTGCTGTTTCCTCACATTATTCTCGACGATCCTATTCGGTGTGTTCATCTTAGTTTCGGCAACCAATGGAGGGCTTCGATTGATATTACTATCCAAACTACTGTGATGGTGTGAGGACGCTGGCGACAGTGGAATTTCCTCGATCTTCTCTAAATCCTGCGCGATCGATGTCGAGTTTTGCTTGTGAACTCGTGGCAACGTGCATTTGGGACTGCACCGGTTCTCTTGCAGTGTCGGAATGTCGAGCATTGTCGGTGTTTTCACTGCAGGCGGTACAGGCGGCACTATTGTGTTCTGCGCTCCATCGTCGCGATCCAGGCTGAACTGCCGTCGCAGAAGTCGACTAGATCCGGGCTTTTCGAATTTGGTACCACTGTATAGGTACTTACCGTCATAGAACTGCGTCAGATTACTCTCGCTCGGACTTAGGCATTTGTAGTGATTGTAAGGAGAGCTCAGGTCGATCATTTCTTCGATTTTCTTGTATAGACGCGAGGAAGAACCACCTGTGGAGCTGGGTAGTCTGTTAAAATTCTGCGGATTCAAGAGTTGCTCTGGTGTCAGGTCGTTAATTTTCCGCGAGGTCACACTGGGACTAGGAGTCTTCGATGGGAATTCCGGCATGAGTGCCATATTCGGGCTGATGGTATTGGTTGAGTTCGAGTCGAGAGAGTATGAGTTAGCCATTAGGGCACTGGAGTCTATGTTGGTTGGCGGGGTAACTTCTACCTTAACCTCGAGGGCTTCACCGGCCAGCGATGAAGATTGGCTAGAAGATGGATTTGTACTATTGCGTGATTTGTTAGCTTGACCTTTGAGGATTATTGAGTCTCGGATCAAGGATTCATCGAGGCTAGAGAGACGAAAAGGAAAAAAGAAGAATGTAAGAAAGGATTGTTGAAGCAAATGGAAAGTATCTTACCCATGCGATTCCCTAAGCAGCGTTCAAGAAGAAAGAGGAATGTAAGGAAAACATATGAAAAGGTATTATTGTCAGAGCTTACCCAATCGGCGGAGGATTGGGAAGAGGCTTATCGAATCCTTTCTTCCCTAGTAACCAGAATGTGTTCATCATTCCTTTGCCCTTAATTTCGATCAACCCACGAGGTTCAATGGAATATTTGTTTGTCGCAACCAGGCGATCTCTGGTCTCCTGTGACATGTGTATACGCCAAGAGGATCCTATCGGATTCAGAGAATGTAGGAGGTGAGTGAAAATGTTACATGCTTACCTGTTGACTCCATTCGTGAGGCTGTATTGACAGTGTCGCCGAATAAGCAGTACCTTGGCATGGTCAGACCCACGACTCCCGCGCAACATGGCCCGGTATGTAGACCAATGCGTAATTGAAGTGGAACTCCAGGTAAATGCTTGACATTAAAGCGTCCACTCTGATGCAGGAGATCTAGCGCCATAGTAGCGATTTGCTCAGCATGATCAGGTATTCGAACAGGGAGCCCGCTGACCACCATGTAGGCATCACCAATAGTCTCCACCTGAAAGAGTGAACTTATGTATGTATATGGCTGAATATGACGACTCTGGGGCTGTATACCTTGTACACGTTATAAGCATTGATTGTAGCATCAAATATTGTGTAGAGGTCATTAAGTAAGTCAACTACTTGTACAGGACTGCAGTGAGCGGCAATTGTTGTAAAACCAACAATGTCGCTAAAGTATATGGTCACATCGGAGAATTCTTCCGGATCAACAGCAAGACCCATCTTCAGTTTTTCAGCAACGGAACTAGAAAAACGAAAAAAAGAAACATAGAATAACTGAAGGGTAAATGCGGATTGCGTCCTTTTCGGGAAAAGAAAAAGAACAAATATGCTTGGAACAAACCATTTACATTTCTCTTCCTTCGCTGCTTTATTAATTCGCCTTTTGGGACGGCTGACAAGGACAAGAATGTCAAACTGAACGATGTTTTAATAATCCCCCCCCCCCCACCCGCACAGTTCCCCGCGAGCCTTATAAGCCCTTCCCTCGCCCGGAAGTTCTGCAACCTTCGACTTCGAACAAAATATTTACGCAACCTTTCCCCTACCACCACCACCGAGCAAGTCACTTTTAATTGTCTTTGCCGAAAATGTCCTGAACAAACAATTTTTATTATACGTAAATCCCGAAAAAGGGGCACCGTACCCGCTTTAAATATTATCCGCCCTCACGCAACCTAGCCTGTTTAAGTTAAAATCCCCTACACTCTCATTAACTTCCTTCATCTTCGGGTGACTCAGCCGCGCACACAAATTGAAAAGTTAATTCAATTACTTCCTTCCTCCCAGCCGATACGATCATCCTACAAGTACGATGCCATAAACGCGACTGGAAGGATTCCTTGCCTAAGGGTGAATTAATTTGAAAATTCCGTCATTCTTACCTGGGAAGCATACGATTTAGGAGCTGTTCAGTCTTCTTCCTTTCAATATCTAGCTGCTCGGTGCGTTCTCTAATTAACTCCTCGAGATTATTTGAATACTTCTCCAGCATTTGGAACATTGTGTCAACAAAGTTCACTTTTCTGCCGTGGTTCAGCATCTTGAATCGCTCGTACACCCTTAACACGGAAAGAAGAAAATCATTTTCAAGGATATTAAAGAAAAATAAATTATTTATTTACGAGTTGAAATCCGGTCGCATGTCTGGAGTTTCCGCCCAGCACTGACGCATGATGTTAATCGCTTCCGGTGGCGCGGCACCCTTCGATACGGACGGTCGAATTAACGGAGGCGGCTTTTTAATTTTCGCTATAATCTCCTCCGGTGACAGCGACAGCATGCAATATGGTTCGCCGCGTACGACAACTTCCTGCATAATAATTCCGAAGGAGTACACGTCGCCCATTTGCGTCCCGACACGGCTGTGACCCTTCGAGTTACGTAGCAGCTCGGGGGCTGTCCATAGCAGCTCTTTGGCGGTTTTGTGCGGAGGCGTTAAACCCTGAGCCTCATAGAAACTAGTTAGTCCATAGTCGGTGACTTTTAAAACCCAACGTGCGTCGACGACACAATTACGTGATGTAAGATTGCCATGGAATCGCAGCTGGGAGGAGTGAATGTAGCGCATACCGCGAACGAGGTCGGTTAGCAGACTCAGGCGAAACGACCAATCGAGTTTTATTTCATCCATTATGAGGACATCTTGCAAACTGCCGCGGGAGCAATAATCGAACACCATTGCCGTGCGATTGGGATCACTTAACCAGCCTGGAAGTAGACAGAGTGAAAGTGACATTTGGCGATATAACGAACGTCACGTGGCGCAACGATATTCAAGAAGTTCATGCAATCTCATAAGCCAATTAAAAGAACAGTTTTGATTGAAACCACTCACCTATCAACGGATTCACGTTTTCATGCCTCATTCCATGTGCCATTACCATTAAATCCATCGCCTTCGACTTTAGTTCAGTAGAACAATTCAAAGAGATTTCTTTCAGTTGGACTAGGTCACCGTTGTATCGTGCTCGCATATCTAATAGCCCTGGATGATGCCTTGCCAAACTTCCGGAACCTGATGTGTTTTTCCCACCCCCTGACGTAGCCGTCGTATTTGCAGCACCCCCGACTCCGGTTCCGGTTCCAGTTCCAGCAATACTACTACTGGCTCCCGTAGCAGGACCACCAGCTCCCATACCCGATAAACCACCTGCGCCACCAGCCATCGCCAGTCCAAAGTTTTTCAACGAACCAATCGATCCTTTGAGTAAATCGGGCTTATCCACTTCTGGTCCACCAAACTCCTGAAGTTGTTGCAACCAGCAGCAGAGCATTGCCTCTATGCCCTCGTCCACCTGTGGGATTACCTATTACACGTATATCACAAAAATCTATGCTACATCCGAGCTTACCCTTCTTGAATCAATCGGAAACACAAAATCACTCGCCGACAGGACTATTTTATTTGGTCCTTTCGACAAACGCTTTCGGAGGAAATAATTTCTGTAAATAGAAAAAGGACACCACATGAAGGATCACTGTAACTTAGAAGATGTAGCGCAGATAAGCGAGGTACTTAAGCCTGTTTATGTAGTTTTCCATACTGTTTGGTTTCTATTAGAGATACTTAGCCGGGTTGTTTCATTTGAGAAAATAAAGCATCTGAGATCTCAGGTATGCACACAAGTCCTTACGGTTAGTGTGACAAGGGGGATGGATAAATATAAGTTGTCGGAGACTGGAGTGAATCCGAGGTCGGGTAGGCGCACGGAGGCGCTTCATGAATAACTGATGAGATACGTGTATAGGGTATTAATCTTGTTTATTGTTGTTATTTCATGGCAAAGGAAGTTAAGCAGATGGATCTATTGGTTCAAGTGTTCGAGCGATGAACTGATAATTTACTCTAGAGAACTTGTGACATGGAGCAGCCTGGAATGGCCGTCTAGTGGGTAGTTGGGTAACTATAGGTATAGGAGGTAATGGCTTTATGTAAGGATGCTTTCCTGGTTATGTGCATTTAAGCAAACGATGTTTTGTGTGATGACAACTTCGTTTCCATGGCCATGAGAGTGATTACCGATGATTTTTGTTCCACTTACTTATCGACTAAGCGGAAGAATGTACAGAAAATTCTTTTGAGCAAAGACCCTTTTTCTAGAGCGTTTTTAACTAAACTACGTAAGATTTGTTTACCTCCACTTCTTCATTAAAACTTCTTTCTGTGGTTCTATCGTTCAATAAAGCCAGTTTTGTACAATACCGTCTTTGATAATGAAACTGACAACCGCTTTGGCAACCTCTTCAGCACTAATAAAATCAAATGGGCAACCGGCTCTTACAAATCATATAAAGCTCGATTTAGATTGGGAACGAAGTTGGCAGCATAAATCCATAAATCCGTCTCATGCGGATTTGTCAACATCAGTTACCATCGCATACCCCTAATATCCTACTTTTAGGAAAAGTCAAGTGCTCTCTTCTCAATTATACGAGCATAAACCGATCCTCTTATCGATAGAATTAGCTTTAAGCCTTCACGCTGTAAACTCCTCTAGAACCACGCACTTCTTCAATGCCACTAGTACTCTCCTGGACCTATTCTTCACCAGCAATATGATTCTCTATACCAACTATCATCCCCAGCTTTCTTAAAATATGATAACTTAACTTACTCTTGCTACTCAAATTTAGAGACTTCAATCGACCTTTGTTAAATGACCTGTAGAATATTCCTTAGGAGACATTTCTCATATGCCTTTTTAAGCCTTGTTTTGTGTTACCATTTACTAAGAAAATATCAATCTGCTCTTGACACACGTTTTAAAATAAAAATAAAAATCACAAAGCTTCGCAAACATTTTAATTGGTCATTATTCTCGATAGTGATGTATAGGTAGATGCCGCTGCTGATGCGATCACGAACATACTTCTGCATAGAGTGAAGAGGATCTAACCTAAAGTTCGAGTTGTAAAGAGGCTATCAGATTGAGAGAGCTGAGCTCCTCTGAGGAAAACCGGAATAAGTTTAAAAGAGCCAGAAATGATTGTAATGCATTGATTTGACGTGTCAAATTCACATATGACCAGAAGTTGAGGCAAAAAGTGCTAAATTTTTCCAAAGGCAGCAAAAACTTTTTGTTATTTGTGAAAAACAAGGAATTCTGCCTCATCTACAATGGCATCCGAGCTGTCAGCTCTTTAGACAAAGCCAATCTGCTAGCCGCACATTTTGCAGCCAGCTCAACACTCCCAGATTACTCGTACACTTTGTCTCCGCGTATAATCTTCCATGGGACAAATCCACTTGCCACTCGTACAGTTGCAAGAGTACTTGAGGATGTCAACGTGCACGAATCCGCTGGTTCTCCCACGCTGGCAAAACCGCTGCGTAAGCTCTTCACCTTTCCTACTCTTCTGGTCTCTGTCCGAGTAGAAGGAAAAAAGCATTTATCCAGCCCTTCCCTAAATCTTCGTTTCCCATAGCATCAACGTGCCTTTTTTCTAAGGTCATGCAAACGCTGATAAATCGTCAGCATATGAAATATCTTGAATCGCGGAAAACTTCTGACAGTACGATTTCCACAGCAACAGGTCTACTGTTGAATATGATGATGGCATATCTCACCAAAATATGGAACCAATCTTTGTACCATCCGGCGAAAGCAAGAACACGCTGGTGTTCCCCAGGGTTCTATTCTGTCATCGAAACTCTTTCTTATTTTTATAAATGATCTCTTAACTGCTACTTCTAATCCAATAACTCCTTCGCTGATGACAGTACTCTTAGCTTTTCATATTCGTTCCAGGACTCACGTCTCTCCTTTCCGGCCGTAGAACTGGAACGGCATATTAAATTCCGACCCTGAGAGCATAATTAAATGTGCTATAAATAAAATAGTGAAATTTAATGCTTCCAAAACACAATGCTGTCTACTGTCACTCAAGCTAAACATCAATAATCAGCGATTATCCTTGAAAGGCGCTTGTGTCGATGAAACCGAAAGACTTTCCACCCTTGATATGTGTGTCAATAAAACTCTTGGTTGGAATGACCACATATTCAAGGTCGCCAAGAACGCGACGAAATGTCTCGGTTTCTTCAAACTATACAAGGAACATTCAACACCCTCTGATCTGGCTTCAATTTACAAGGCCTACATCCGCACCAAGCTTAAGTACAAGTGTCATATCTGGTCTGTTTTTTTTTCTCGTTATTTTAACAAACAATGCTCAAGTGAGCTAGCCAGTTGCATGTCTCGCCTTCAAGAATTTAATCGCAATACACGACCCGCCCCCCACTCATTAAAATCCACAAACATTTAAAACCAATGTGCACCAGTACCTCCGATTAGTTATAGGGTCGAGGCTAGGAATAAAGTTATCTCAGAAATAAGAAATGCCAAACACTGTTTTTATGTCATCCGTCTAGAACCTTTAGAATCAGGTCAAGGGTTCTGGAAAAAAAGAAGACTCAAAGCCTCAGAAGACTTAAAGATGTGTACTCCAAGCTCTCCCTACTCTCAAATGTCGACTATCAAAAGCTGTCATTACTTACATCAAAGAGGTAGCAAACTTCCTTAATCACGACCGATCAGGCTTCCGATGTCTTGTTGTTCACGTTGTTAAATTTAGGAAAGGTCATTATAATTTTAGTCGCTTTAAATCGTTATTAAGTTCTTTAAAATACACGCGTCAAACAGCAAGACTGATCTTTTCAGATTTATTAGGCAGACTGCGGGCTGTTGTAGTACGGTAGGTTTCATCTTTATGAAAACAGGCCTGCCGCAAGGCTCAATACTAGGTCCCAGTCTGTTCCTCCTGTATGTATTGGGATCTAGAATAAGTTCTCGCTGTTTCCAGATTACATAGAATTACGTGCGTGTGATTAAGGATGGTAAAGCATCTATAATATTTTTTTATCCAATAATATCTACTTTGTCGCCTTTAGTGTAGTGCTCCCTAAGAGTAATACAATTGCGCCAGCGCGTTTTCCAATCCTCGGAGTACTTCTGATATCAGTATTATTTTTGGCCAAAAATTAACGCATAAAGAAGGATGAGTGGGCAGGTGCATTATCTTGATACAACTGCATTGCCCTTTTTTTCTAAAAAATCCGGACATTTTCTTAGTATTGATTCACGCATACATAACTTCCAGATAATATTCCTTATTGATCATACCGTATTGGTTTGGACGTCATTACCATATATGTATCTATGTTTCGTCGAAAATCTGTATCTTATGCGACGGTTCTTTCTATGGTCAAAATTTAGCAAAAAATTTTAAAATATTACATGGTATGAGCCATCCGATATACAAACATCCTCAGCAACATATACAATGTCTGCATTGTCGACATATGTATTTTTTTTTTAGTTTTAAATTCATTTTTATTTCACATTATCTTATATCTATCTTACCCTAGTCAAAAATGCTTAAAACTATAACTATCTTAACAAATGTAACTATCTTACTGGCCCTAGGCGGACACTCTAAAACAAACAGTACAATTGAAACATATGTCTTTCGACGACTACATAAATTTACTACTAACATTATTATAACTAAATTAAGCTAAGAAAAATGTTTTTTTTATTAAAAAACTTACATATGATAATTTTTTTTTTTTTTAAACTTAAGCCTACCTTAAACTAATTAAACCTAAGTTATTCTAACTTAACTAAAATATATATACACAAATATATACACTATATATATTTTATATATTGTATCTTTTTTCCACATTTTATATTTACATTTCTTTTGTTGTTTTCAGTTTTATTCTTATTATTATTTTTTTGTGTTTTTCTCATTTTGTAATTTTTTTTTTTTTTTTTCGTTTTTGCCCTAGCCTACCCTAACCTATCCTACCCTAGCCTATGTAAGCCTGCCATTGGCTTTGCCTTGAAGAGGCTGCTCCTATAAAGGTGTCCGTTGACGGAGTTCTCTCCAGCCACCAAAAAGCTGGCGGACTACGTCTCCTCGATCCCGGCGTGAGACCGATCTACATCGGAACGCGACATCGGGTCCGTAGAGGAATCGTCGTGCGACCCATGTGGAAGATTAGCAGTGCCGCCAATCTATCCTGGATCAGCCCACATCTATCTAGACTAGATAGAGGAATGCTTCTGGCGGGACAAAGCAGTTAAGGCGTACTCTCTAATGATATAAATCGTTGGGGTAGTAAGCCCCGAAGATCAGGCTATTGACCGAAGTCATTGTTCTTGCAACGTGGCTTCGAATCAGTTTGATCAGAAAAGTATCTATCCGTACAATCCTGGCCCTATTGTATAGGACCTCGTTCGGGTAAAATTTCGTGTACTCAGATTCGGGAGTCCTATGTAGCCCGAGACAAGTCATACGACAGCATCTATGTACATGTTTGTCAAAATATAGATACTGATCCAGTACGATCCCAAGGTATCTGACTACACTTTGTCTCGCCAGTGGACGCCCGTCCGGCCCAAAGATAGAGAACCTGCGTCAATTTTTTCTAGTGTCCCGAGATTCCCTAGACAAAGGCGTTCTGAACAATATACATAGATTCTGATTTCTGGAAGTCGATTTTCAACTTCCAGTCATCACAATACTGCTGAATTTTTTTGAAGTCACGCTGCAGAAGAGTAACAATGACGCCGATCGTTGGACCTGATCTGTACGCGATTAGGTCGTCTGCGCACGCTATTGAATGGTGAAGAGAAACTAGCAGATCGCTTAGGTAAATGCTGAAAAGGATCGGCGAATTTACGGTACCCTGCTGCAGTCCGTTTTTGATTTCAAATGTTTGGGTAGAAGTTACGTTGGCAATTTTCACAACGAACTTTCTATATGTTAACATGTCAAAAATCATATATAGCAGTGGTTTACGCCCAGTGGTTTATGCCCAGCCGTCTGAGCTTGTAATAGAGACCTTCTAGCCATACGGTGTCGAAGGCTTTTTCCAAGTCAATCAGACAGGCACCCGTGCATTGGTTCTTGCATTTATTCCATTGGATATCCGATTCGAGTTTCGACGCGGCATGAATAGTGTCATGCCCCGCTCTGAAACTGAATTGGTTATCCGGGATGATTTTATTGTCCCCAACCCATTTAGACAGGGCCCTATGGACCACCTTCTCGAATACCTTGCTGATACTCGGAATGAGACTTACCGACCGGAGATTTGCCGGGTTAAAGGTGTCTTTACCCTTCTTGGGGATTGGTTGCACCACCGCTGTCTTCCAGTGCACGGTATAATATGCATTATTCAGTTCATTGTTGAACAGGATGGTGTACCTCTCTACAGCCACTGGCGGAAGGTGCCTAAGCACAACATTGGATATACCGTCGACTCCCGCGGATTTTTTCTTCCTCAATGACTCGAAGATCATCTGAAGATCTTCCGTCGATATGAACAGGGTATTAAACCCCTCATTGGCGATGACATTGTTTGCCATGAAATCTTCATTGAACCTGGTAAAACCAAGATTCTCGGATCGCCAATGTTCGAAATCATTTCTAAGGTAGAAGTGATGAAGCAGGGCTCTGTTCTCCAGGTCGTGGGTCTGGCGAATACTATCATTCACCTTGTACACTTCCTGGAAGACAGCTCCTACTGTCGCCACCTTCGCCTGAGGATCCTCAATCACGAAAAAGTCGTCATCCAGGATGGCACTCTCTGGATCGATGCTAATTGTTCGTAGCAAACTTTCATTGTCTGACGTTCTCGGAAACTTTAGATCCTGAATGTCATTCTGATCGTTTCTCCGAAATATTTTATTTATTTGCGGGAACATACTCGCGCTGTTGGATTTTACAGCACGAATTCTGTTGTTCCAATGCAAACTTACAGATATTCCGTAATTCTCTTTGATCAGCTGTTGGAGATTTTTAATCAGTGACTTCAGTGTCCTGACCTCCGAGTTTTGTCTGTTGTGAACCGCCTCACAGTGGTTCCTTTCAATGGAGCAAGCGGAAAAAAACTCTATAAAAAGGGAATGGACGGACCGATAATGTTGAAATTTCATACGTGAAATTAATGAGATAAAGTATCATTATGGTAAGAAAATGATGACTCTAGTCCAACAATTAAGGGTACTTCCCATACAACAGTTATTGAAAAAATGGATTTTTTCACATTGCTCTTACCGATTCTGTTCCCGTTCTTATTTTAAGATTCCGTGCTAAATTTTTTTGTCAAAAGATGTCTTAGAAAATAAATCAACACCACAAAAATCGTATTCAAACAACTAGATCGTACGACTTACGTTTTTATTTGCTTTCATAGCTAAAAACCGAAAATTTTATAAAATATATTTTGTGCCTCTCCGGTAAGTGGAATACAATTTTTTGTTTTCGGTTCAGGCCTTAGACGTGTGATTTTGGGATCCGATGATATAAGCATAAGATGAACAACGTTCTCATTAGTTGCCAAACGTGAACACTTCCTAGTGTCTATAGTACCTGTAATCTTTATTTCTGCTCTCTTGAGCTTCTTCTGAAAGTGATCCTATGGGGAGTGCTGCCGATTGTATTATTTCAGCTCCATGCATTAAGATCTTATGTACTGTATCTGGCATATAATACCAAGGATATAATTTAAGGGCCAACATAGCTGTTTCCTCTTTATAAGCTCCAAATTTATCGGGGTCAATAGGAAAATTACTACAGAAAATAACGCTGAATTTATTTATTAATGTTAAATCTATTTTGGTAATTTCTGCTGTTACAGTAGGGTTCTCAAAAAATCTTCGTGAGGTGTTGCCATCATTGGTAGTACCCGCTCCTTGCTTAACAATATCAACTTTTATACCGACCTTTTTAATGAATTCTTTTTGAATGTGTTGTTTTTCCTCTTGTTTAATAGTACGAGTAGATTTTGTTGTTCTCCAAGCTTTAAAACTTAAATTATAACTTAAATGTAATATATATTCCATAAAATGAATACGAGCATGCAATGGAGACATTCCGAATTGAAGAGCATCTTCATTTGATGGCTTTGCACGAAGTGCCGATAAGTTGTTCATGTCCGTCGGCTTAGCGCCACAAATAAAGCAATTGCTTGAGGAAGATGTGTTCATCACAGCCTGTGCTACCTTTCCGTCTATCATAGTGAAGTATAATTGATGCTTAACTCTTATTACATGCGATTCAAAATGTATTATAGTTTCATGCAATTTTTTAATTTCATTTTCAACTCGTTTTTTTTCTTCCCGTATTAGTTCTTGGTTTTCTTTTTTAAATTGAAATTTTAGTGGCCTACAATATCGTGTTGAGGAGGGGCGAGGATTTTTCCAAATTTCACTATTTGAATCAATTATGTTTAGCTGCAGTGGCACAATAGATGTCATAAACAAATTTGAGTCCGACGAATACGAATCACCATCTGAAAATGTTTGCATAAACTCATTCTGACCCGAGGATCCATCACAACCCCATTTCGTTAAAAGTGTCAGATTAAAGCTGTTTTGTGATATTAATTCATTAGTCACTTTTGGGTTTATAATTCTTTTAGCAGTGTGGTTAAGCAATCCTTGCAATGGGATTTGGGCATATGTTTATTCTATTTTAATTTTCTCGGGATAACACTGCATTTTAGACTGTAAAATTTGTTTATATGTCGGAAATTATGGCCTATATCATCAGTTGCTTTTTTAAATTGAATTAAATTAAATTTCATATCAAAGTAGACTTTCGTCGTGATCGGTTGTGTTTTCTTTTGGAATTTGTGAAATTATATATTATTACATTATTTATATATTATTTGATTGAATTTGTCTAATTAAAAAAGTATATCAATAACAATAAATAAAATCATGAAGTGCAATCTCTGCAACAGTAAAATTGATCGCACTGATCTCAAGATTAAATGTTCGGACTGTGATCAATTTTATCATGGAAAGTGCGTTAAATTAAAAAAGGCTGATATTGAATACTTAGACAAAGCCAAACAATTTTTTCGTTGTTATAGTTGCTCTAATACACGACGTAAATCCATCCATTGTGAGCAAAGTCCAATTCCAACGCGCCCGACGAGGTTAATAACCTCTACCCAAGACAGTGCCTCCACCAGACATGTAAACAATATATCTACACCGTCGCTCAGTGCCGCAGACGCGAATAGTAAAGCGGATCCCTCTCTTCCTACACCTCCCACCCATACGAAATCCAATCATACCGAAGACCCCTCGATTTATAGTGTTATACTTTCATCGTTACATGAAGAAATTATCAAGCTGCAGCAATTGAATATTAACGCTCTCTCTAAAATCAACATGTTGGAAGAGAATAATAATATTTTATCGAAGAGGGTAATTAATCTAGAAGCCAAAGTTCTTTCTCTCGAACAAGCCCTACAACAACAACATACGGACGAGATTTCAACAGAGAAGGTGATTACTGCTAGCCTTAATGCTTTACCCTGCCCAAAAACGCAACAAGAAACAACGCGTGTTGCCAGCGCAGCCATCAGTGCCAGTGTTGCCACTGCCCCAACGGAATGTACTGTCGGAAGTATTAAAGACAGTACCAAACATTCCTTTCGTCAGCCACAGCGTATCTTTGGCTCTGCGGTTGGGATCACAGCAGATGATGCTCTCAAAACCGTCCCAAGACTGAGGTTTCTGCACCTATCTCGTTTGGATATAAGTGTTCAGGAAAGCAACGTAATTTCTTTCGTCGCAAAAAAGTTAAATCTTCCGGAAAGCGCTTTTCGGTGTCAACGCCTAGTCAAGAAAGAAGCTGATATTGCTTTGCTACGATTTGTTAATTTTAAACTGGGGGTTCCTGCCTGCGCCTATGAACGTGCCTACGACGCTGAATTTTGGCCTTTTGGAGTACAAATTAAACCATTTATTTCCCGGCCAAAAAACGGAGAAGATGTGGCGAATCCAGTGGTGATATAACTTCATTTACTAAAAGTTTCAACGTTTATTACCATAATGTAGGAGGTCTGAGAACCAAATTAGAATCTCTTCGTTATGCTTTTGTAAATGATATTTATGATTTTATATTCTTAACTGAAACTTGGTTAAATGATAATATTTTAACTTCTGCATTCGCCAATTTGAAAAACTATACGATATTTAGAAAAGACAGATGTAACATTACATCCGGATCCGAGAGAGGCGGTGGAATTTTAATTGCTGTCAGATCCTCTTTTCATTGCTATAAATTAGATCTTCTCTCTGAGAATTTACCGTCCTCCTCCGGTTGGGATGTAGATCAATTAATTATCAAAATCAGCCTCTTTAATAGTTCTGAAATATTTCTTATATGTAGTTATATTCCTCCTAAAAGTTATATTGATTTATATAATTTACATCTTAACAATTGTTTGCATATTTTTGAGAATTTATCGAATAATCAACACGTATTATATACCGGCGATTTTAATTTAGGTGATATTGAATGGAAATTTGATTCAGATGAGCAATGTTTAATTCCTTTGAATTTAACTACGGAAACCGAAACATTTGTAATCGACTTTTTTTCCCAATACAACTTAAGACAACTTAAGTGCAATAACATTCCTAATGATTTCGATCGAATTCTCGATCTCGTGTTTGTAGACAACGAATGTTCTTTAAATCTTGAAAAATCTGAGATGCCAAGGTTTCGGAATTCCGTTTTTCATTGTGGCCTTTTTGCCAAATTAGATATATATCACTATTCCAATCCACAAAAGTTATATTCCAAGCCCGAATATAAGTACTATTACCAAAGAGCAAATTATGACGGCATCAATTGTTATTTAAATGAACATGATTGGAAGGATATCCTAAATTTGTCTAACTTAAGTGAGGCTTACAGATCATTTAGTAACATTATAAGTTCGGGCGTCGAGCGATTTGTACCTAAAATAATAATTCGGAACAATTCTAATCCAATTTGGTTCAATAAGAGGCTTAAAAACCAAAAAAATAAAGCTTTTAAAAGATTAAAAAAAAACCTAATGATCCTGAACTTCGGCTTTTATATATGAAGCTACAGAAAGAATTCGATTAGCTTAATCGTTTTCTATATCGTATGTATATTCTATCAATACAATCTAATTTAAGGCAAAATAGTAAACAATTTTGGAGTTACTTAAATTCAAGACGAAAATCAAAGGGAATTCCTAATTGCATGAATTATTTAGGTGAAACTTCCAATAATATGTCAACAACCTGCAAAATGTTTGCTGATTACTTTAAATCAGTGTATTCTCATGATTCTCCATGTCAAGATTTACCTAGGACCCCAGAATTGTTTCAAATCGGTACACTTCAAATAGAATCATTCGAAGTTTATAATGCATTAGTTCAAATTGATACTGCAACTTCAATCGGTCCTGATGGATTGTCTCCTCATCTTTTAAAAAACTGTGCAGCTTCATTAGTTGAGCCGTTAACATATATTTTTAATTTATCTTTGAGGACTGGATGTTTCCTAGATGAATGGAAATTATCGTTTCTTACGCCGATTTTTAAATCGGGATCCAAACTGAAAATTCAAAATTACAGGCCTATCTGTAAGCTTTCACACGTCCCTAAAATCTTTGAGAAAATTGTATATGATAGATTATATTTTAAGGTTTCGAGGCATATATCACTTTTTCAACACGGTTTTGTTTCTGGTAGGTCTACTACCACTAATCTCTCAGTATTTGTAAATTATTTGAATTCAAACCTGGAGGAGAACTGCCAAACTGATATTATATACACTGATTTTGCCAAGGCTTTCGATAGGGTAAACTATAGTATGTTACTTTTAAAACTCTCTCATTTAGGGTTTCATTCTTGTCTTTTGAAATGGATTAAATCGTATTTAACAAACCGTACTCAAAAAGTAAAAATTAATAATTGCGTATCTGATAACATTTCTGTCCCATCAGGGGTCCCACAAGGTAGTCATTTAGGCCCTTTATTATTCCTTTTATTTATTAATGATATCCCCTCGACGTTCCTTTTTTCAAAATGCCTTCTATATGCAGATGATCTTAAAATTTATAAAAAAATTGTATCTATAACCGATTGTATTAAACTGCAAGACGATATTACCCGTTTGTTATATTGGTGTCATTTAAACTCGCTACACTTAAATGTTTCGAAATGTGTACACTTTTCTTGTTATAGAAGAAGAAATATTGTACAATTTCAATATACTCTGAATGGTCTGCAATTGACTAAAGTCTCTCAAATTAAGGATCTAGGTGTTATAATAGATTCCAAATTGAGCTTTATTGCTCATATTGATTATGTGACCACAAAAGCCAATTTGATGTTTGGATTTATTAAGAGAAACACAAAGGAGTTTTCTGACACTTTTGCACTGAGAGGCCTTTACTTTGGTCTAGTTAGATCTTCTTTGGAATACTGTTGTATTATTTGGAATCCCTTCTACTCAAATGCTGTTGAAAGGATAGAAAAAATTCAGCGTAAATTTACTAGATACTTGTTCTGCAAACTTAATTGGAATATAGAAACACCATCCTACAGAACAAGGTGTCTTTTATTTAATGTTATCCCCCTTCATATACGTCGTAGATACTTTTTATTAATGTTTATACGAGACCTTCTAACTTCTCGAATTGATTGTCCCCCTCTTTTAAGTCTGATAAATTTTCATGTTCATCCTACAAATACCCGACATCGTATGCTCTTCCGTACTAGTTTCCATCGCACTAATTATGGTATAAATTAACCATTATCGCGTTGCTTTCGAGAAGCTAATTTAGCACATAATAATTTAGATTTTTTTGAACATTGCTCAAGAAATGATTTTAAAAAAAAAAAATTTTCATGTCTTGTAAGTCTTAATACTTAACAAGAACAAAAAAAAAACAAAAACAAACAGAACTGAATTATATTTACTTTTATTGTTATAGTCTTAAAGAGAAATCGAATTGATGTAAATAAATAAATAAATAAATAATTACTTCATATTGATACTTTGACATTTTTGTTTGAATCATCAGGGCTAATGCTTCGTCGGCACTAAAAGCTGAGTGGAGTGTTGAGGACGACGAAGTAGCGGCAGCGTTTATTAAATTTTGGGAAGTAGTTGCTTTTAGTTCCTGGACTTTGTATCTTTTTGCCCGAGCACTGCACTTTTCAAATACTTTATTCGGTCTTCCACTTTAAGCGAGAGTCCACAACACCTTGACAAAAACTAATAAAAAACTTTCCATTAAGCCATTCTTTATATTTTAGAAGAAATTTCGCTTTTATGTTACGAGTGGACTTATATCTTTGTTTAAAATGCGGTAAGAATATTTTCTTAACTTCTAGAACAACTTTTGTAATTTGATGTGGTTCCAAATGTTGGTAACTTTCTTGTAAAAAGTCTCCTAGTGAGTTAATATTCCTGCTAAAAAGGAAATCGCACAACACTTTATATTCTACGACAAGATTAGTCATTTTAACACTCCTTAACTTAAACGTTATTCAACAAAAGCTCAAACGCAACTGCAACGATACCTTTGTTGATCTTTAATAATGTAAACAACAAATTCCACCGAAATAGTTGTGCAATTTCGAACGTTAACAACAGAAGTTGATTTAAAGTGCTGTTTGTCCAACACGCATTGTTAGACTTAGAAGCCTTTCACAGGCAAAGTGATCAAAAGTGTCATTTAACTTTTACATAATAAGAAGAATATTACATCAGCTTTAAAAAAAAGGTCGGAGTCAGAGTGGAGCAGGGTGGAGCTCTTTTTTTATGAACCAACAAAAATTGTAAAAGATTCGCTTCGGAGATAGCTCTGGATAAGGGCCTTTATTTCTAGGTTGATAGAGAAATTTGATTAACGGTAATTGTATTTTTAAAATTAAATATTCAATTTAAAAAAAAAAGTTTTTGTTTTAACAACATGAGTGCTGCAAAGGAAAAAAATAAGCGTTTCAAAACTGGTAATAAAAACCTTTAAATTTCGGAAATCTTGGAAGAGCCACTTTGTATTAACTGTACCCTATGCTCCAATAATTAAAAAAAAAAAAAAACTGAGTGTATTTTGTTTCCATATATATGCAGAATCTAAAAATCATATTAACGGTACTATGCACCTTATTTCATTTTCGGGCTTTTTTTCCGCCTGGGAACCATTGTGGCCTGTACAAGAGTTTGAGTCTTGTCCGGAGTCTACTTTGTCTGTGCAGTGCGTCGATTGTCGCGTTTCGATATAAGTTTGTGCTGTCGTTGGCGTGGTATCGTACTGTTCATTGTTTGTTTAATGATGCCTTTTAACGTTTAACTGTGCCTTAGAGACAGGCACTGAGGCTTTTGGAACAGCCATGGGCTTTTGTACCGTCTTTCCCGAACCTGCCGCCATTTGGGCGTAGGTCAATTTGGGTGTGACGGCTGGTTTTGGAAGCGACCCCAGGGACGCTTCTCCTCGACCTTCTGCTTACGGGCCAGGTTTTCTTTCTTGATGTCCTGGAACTTAGGACATCCCCGATAGTTTGCGCAGGGTGTCCTCGATTCCGACACAACACACAGTCGAGCTGCTCTCTGTCCGCTACCTTGTCTTTCCCAAGGTCGCATTCCTCGTTTTTGTGGTTCTTTGCGCATGCGCATTTAACGCATCGAGGCTGCATTTCGCAGTTCGACGCGGCGTGCTCGAATCTTTGGCAACGGATACATTGCAAAATGTTTCCGCTCCTCTTTAATTTTTCCCATGTGACAGTCTGGGATGCTAAGGAAGTAATAGTCCTTAGCTTCTCCAGCTTGCTGCTGGGTGTGAGCTGCACCACGAAGAAGGGTATTACTCGCTTCTCCCTTCGGGAGCTTACCGTGCAGAATGGCTTAACCCCCACGAACTTGAGGTCCTTACTCTCGAACTCTTTGAGATCTGAGAGCATTTTCTCGGGATCTGTGATCGACTCCACGCTTTTGAGGACCATCTTTGCAACCTCTCGGCCTATGGAGTGAAGGAGAAAAACTCCGTCGTTGTTTCTGTCAATAGGCTTTTTATCCGCTTATGTTGTTCCAGTGTCTTGCACTGAATAGCATAGCGTTTTTGGCCTAAACATAAATTACCTACACCAATAGCATACTTACAGAGATCGATGGTCTCTCGCAGGGCTGTGGTATAGGTAAAGATGGGTGGTACCTTCTCCTTTTTAGGGCGCTGTTGCTGCTTCTGCTTCGGTTGTTGTTGCTGCTGCTTCTTCTGCGGCTGCTGTTGTTGTTACTGCTTTTGGTGGAGGGCGGCTGTTGCCTACTCCTTTTTTTTCAGCTCATTCATCTTTTCGACTACGGCCTGCAGCTGGGCACGTACGAAGCGTTCTTTCTCTTCAAGTTCGCTACGCTCTTCCTCCGTAGTCGAACTTGAAAGGGCGGCGAAGGGGTTGTTGTCCCCCGTGTAACGGCCTTCCCTACCATCGGAGAGGTAGGAAATATCCTCTACGGGGACCACTGGTTTATGTTGTCGTTGTTGTTGTTGTCCAGCTGCTGTGGACGTGGATGTTGATGGTGTTGGTGATGGCGCCCCTTTCCTCGCTTCGATCTGCAGCTTTTCAGTCGAAGTAGTGAGGGAGGGGCGCTTAATTAAATTGGCCCTTTGGTTGACCCTTCTGCGCCTTTGATGACGGCGGCCGGTGTTGCGAAATCGGATGATAAATCATCGACGAACGGGTCTTCCCCCGCCGTCTCCCGACATTTCTTCGCGCTTCTACTGCTACTAGTGGTACTGCAGCAGAAAGAGCACGGAAAAACTTGAAAAACAATCTTTTTGCTCCCTACTGGGGATTTGATCTTCCGACCTTCGGTTCAAGGGTCCAACAGTTAACCACCGCGCTAATTTCCGATTTCGGAGTACTTCGCCCAAACGCGCACTTATACATTTTTATTGTTTGTTTTTTTCTATTGTAAACACGCCGAAACACCACCTTCCACTTCACTGGTCTGTGATCAACTGTCAACTTATGTATGTTAGGAGACGTGTGTACCAACATAACAAAAGAAATAAACAAATCGAAAATCGAATGTCTATCGACTGCAATTGCAGCCAAATATTAAAAGATCAAAGACGGCTGTTATACAAGAAGAGACACCACACAAGGTGATTATGCTACATGACAAATATTAAGTCCTAGCCCCCATACCCAATTCAACAGACAATGCCAGCCACTCTTCTATTCCTATGTTAAAAATGTGCCTCAAAAGACGTGTTGTTTTTCCGGTGAAGAATTCACATGCTGCCAGAGAGATGTGAAAACGTGATATTTTTTTGCGACCTACTTTATATAAACCATTAATTTTCCGAACATTTATTGAATGGGGATCTTTAGAATATCCTTAATTAGGCCCAAATCAACAGCCTTCAAGCCAATGCCAGTTAGTTCGAGTATCTTCTTATATATCCCATCGTACTGCAATCAAACTTGGGCAGTGCAGTATTGAATATGAAAATAGAACGCCAATGCCAGAAAAGGACCAAGACGAAGAGGATTCTTGCAAAAACTCCGCTGCCACCGCAAATCCAGATAGAGGCACCATCTGTCCTCCAATATGCTCGATTTATTTTTAATATCCATAGAGCACATCTTCGCCTATTCCAAATCTATTTTCGGCTGCTCATTCAACACCATTTTTAAACATCATACATTAACCTGCTTTAATGAGATCCAGCATCCCATCCTCCTTCCTCTTCAAAAAGTTTAATTCTTCCCGTTCTCTCGTACCTTCTATCCAAAAGATAATTTTCCGTCCATGCCACCCGACTGGGGAATTCCCTCCCCATCGCTTTGAAAAGAAGCAGAAACATTTTAAAGCGCCACTCTTAGTACATTCGGCCAATTACCATAATTAGTATTATTAATTGGTTACTACTTTCCCACTCCGTTTCTTTCTTCCGTTTTTCCAGTTTTAATTATTAAATTGAAACGAACATTGGGTTATTGAAATAAATTTGCCTGCCGTTCGTAAACTTGTACGAACTTATTGTATAAAATAATTAATCTTAATGTACATGTGTGAAAACTCACAATAAATGAAATTAAAACAACTTAGGCCTTCCTTAAAAATGTCTGGAATTTATCATCTTTACCCTGGGGGCCCTATTTGGGTTTAGCTCGGAATATATACTTCAAATTGGGGCCTCCCATCTATGGCAGGCCTTGGTGGCGGTTTCTTTTCCTCGGTTTTTTCATTCACTATTCTTTTGATTATTCGTCTATTGTCCATTTGTTCTACGTGTCCAGATCATTTTAGTCTTTGTGATTTTATTACTCGCACATACAGACTGACTTACTGCATGTTGTACAAAATAGGCCCGGGTAAGTACATATTAATCGGGAATGCCTGACACTATCTAATTGGAAACGTAGAGATAGTATAAACTTAAAATAGTTCGTTTTTTGGGCCTTCGTCGACAATCGATTATACTGGCTATGGCTTCATCATGACTATAGATCGTCCCGCTAAACGTTAGAATGGAGCAACGCAATCATAGTGATATATCTGGAGACAACTTAAGACAATATCAGCAGCTTCTAACTTTCAATGGTCCTACTCTACATGTTGTTGATCTCGGTTATAACATCATCGGCCATATCGACGTCTTTGTGGACATAGCTAAAAGTGAAACCAGTCTGAGTGTGCTAAATGTGTTCCAGCCCACATTTGACTAGCGCTTCAGAGAGCGTTGGAAGAACTGTATGACTTTTGAGACGTTCTGATCAGCCAGACCATACATCATCAATCGAAACATGGGAACAGGTGGTAGTCAGAGTGGTCAATATCTGAAGAATATCTCAATTGGGGTTCAAAGTTTTATCGATGATCGATGAAAGTACTTGTTACTTTGCTCGAAGTATGTCCGTTTGTCTTTAAATGCTCGGCAGACAAGCATCCTGCGATGGTTTCAACCGGTTGGCCCAACTTGTAATATACCAGGAAGAACTCGTTGAACTTCGATCCATTATTATTTGACATGGCTGAAGATACATGACCGGATTTGCTCGCTTTGGACTGTCGCAATGGATCCACTTTTCACCGCAAGTCAAAATATGACGCAGAAAACACTTTCATTCTTACCACTGGATGTTTCGGGGTTTCAACTCGTTTGGGAACAAGTTTCCTTAATTTTGAACCATTCGCAAGACCTCCAAACGATGGAGGATTTCTATAAGAATTTGTGTGCTTCAGCTTCAGATTTTTTCGAACTGAAGACGAAAGGAAAAACTTCCCACACATGACTCTTTTTCGAAAGTCGACATTTTTAACCACCGGCGCACAACGAGGGGTATTATAAGTTTGACGTGTCAGTGTGTCTGCCTGTGGGATCGTAGCTCCTAAACGAATCTACCGATTTCGATGCTTTTTTTTTTGTTCGAAAGCTAAGTGATCGAGATGGTTCTTAGCTACAATTTATGAAGATCTGTTTAGGCGTTTCAAGGTCATCAATTGTTTTAGGTGGCGCAAAATTAAGCAACCTATCGGAAGATGTCATAACTTTTGTACATAGCGTTATACCTCAATCATATTTGATATTACAGACAGCTACAGTACTTGCTTTTGACTGCTTTTCATCAATGAAGTGCTATACCTTGCAAGAGCATTGTGTCGATTTTTTTGTTAGTGAATTTCGACGTTGATTTCCTAATGATGTCGCGCCAACTAGGTAAACATTCCAGCGTTGAGCTACTCAACGCGAACAGACTGGAACCACATGGGACCATGCAGGGCGTCGTCGCCACTGCTGTGGCTGCCGAATTCGTTGAGAAAGAAGAAACATTAACCAGACGACGGGCCACACAATTGGGCATCACTAGACGGACCTTACAGCGAATGAATTACTGTCAAGCTATCCTTAATCTCAACAACGAAGAGGACGATTTTGTGTCGAAATTATCATGAGCGACGAGGCGCATTCCCATGCTGTTAAGTCAATAAGCAAAATCTTCGTTTCTGGGGTACTGAAAATCCGCTACAAAATCCGGTACAAAAAATTGTGATGCACGAAGAGCCATTACATCGACTCAAAGCCACTGTGTGGTACCGCGTTCACGCGGGAGCAGTGATTGGGAAGTATTTTTTTGAGGACGGCATCGGCGTGTTACTGGCGGACGCTACAAGGCCATGATAAACGACTTCTTACTGCCGAATTGGATGAGCGGGGTTTGGTGAAGATGTGTTTTCAATATGTTTTCAATAAGATCGCACACATAGTACGAGCCACAATGGATATTGTGAGGGAAGCGTAATCCTGACCGCGTAATCTCCTGTTTCGGCGATTTGAAATGGCCAGCAAGATCGCCCGATTTAACCATCTCAGACTTCTCTCTTTGGGGCTACTTGAAATCGCGGGTTTAGGAAAATAATTCTCAGACAATCGCAGCTCTTTAGGGGAATATTCCACAGGAATGCGAACAATCTTGCGAAAAGTTATGGCAAAATGCAATAAACGGGTACAAATGTGTATCAACACTGCCGGCAGCCACTTGACGGATATTATTTTTTCCACCTAACAGAAATTGCAAAGGGTCAAATAAAGATTTCCATCACTCAACATATTTTTTTTTTTATTTAGTAAAAAAGTACAATAATTCAAAAACAAAGTTGGATGATTCATTTTGCGCCACTTGGTACATATTGGGTTTGATCGTAAGAAGTGAAGAGCATCTTGCCGGAGTAAGGCGTTCTGGGAAGCGTTTCCAACCGACAACAAGCGAAACTCGACACATTGTCATTAGCAACATCGGGGAGATCCCAGTTCTCCAATGCGGTACTACAGGATGGTTTTTTGGCTGCTTGGTTTTGTAGTTTTTAATTTTTGACAGCTCGTGCATTGTTTGTGACATGTGTTAAATTTAAGTATCCCCAGATAGTATTGCCATTTAATAATAAAAATGCATATACTCGAACAACGCTTAAAAATTATTAAATTTTATTATCAAAATTCATTACTTGTGAAAAATATTTTTTGCCCACTTCGACCATTTTATGGTCGTCGTAATCGGTCTACTGAGCAAGCAATTTAAATCATTGTGACCAAATTTCGCACCAATTTCATGCTATTGGACATCAAGCCACTTCTACGCGGTTTATGGTCCGGTGGGAATCAATTTATCCTATTTTTTTAAATGACCGTGAAAACAACGTTACCATCAATGGTGCCCGCTATCGTTTAATTATTTCGATTTTATTTGCCCAAAATGCATGAGCTGATTTTAACTTGTCGGTAGCTCGGTATGTGGTTCCAACAATACGGCGGTACACACCATACAGCACGCGAATTGATGGGCCAATTGAGAAATTAATTCGTTAGGCACTTTATCCCTCGTTTCGAACCGCTGAATTGGACGGCTAGATTGCTCGATTTGGCGCCATTCGACTGTTTTGTATGAGGAAAATGTGATTAAAAATAAGACTCCTCGTATGGACCACTTAAAAAAATTAGGAAATAATCATTAAAGAGTAAATGGTAGGTTATAATTTATCAATTAAAAAGCACATTTTAAATACTTTTGCGATTTTCATGTGCATTTTCAACAATTAAAACCAAACGAGAGCACCGTGGCGCAGTGGGTAGTATGTCGGCCTCTGACGCACGATGAGCGAGTTCGGATCATGATAATGCGGCTTCTCTCCTCGGCGGGGTACTGACAAAGCACCCCGTAGTACACTTGCCTTAAACAAGCTTCTCGGCGCTAGCTGTTCGGAATCGGCATTAAAACTGTTCACTTGTGTGAAAAACAAATCGAACCCAACATAAATGAATATGAGAAGCTTGGCTCTGGCTCTCCGTGAGCTGTAACGCCATCTAAGAAAACCAAGCGCTTAAAAAATCACATAAAAAGCAGATGAGTTCTTGAGTACTGTCAACGTTTCCATCGCGATTGGTTGTCACTGATGTTCTTGTGGCGGTGGTAAATTACACATCTCGATTGTGTACCAACCTTTCGGTGCTTTCAGGAACAAGAAAATTGTCGATTCTGTTTAAGCCTACTCCCTCCACAGGATCTTATTAATATTTAATGAACTGGCACATTGGCGTTCTGTACATTCTAAGGCAGACCCTAAGGCGATGTCTCTCGAACACATAAATCTTTTCCATATCCAATGGCGCTATATTAAACATTGGACATCCATGCTCATTACTCATTGATGGGCCTTATTAGGGACACGTAGCATATGATGTTTACCCTGCGGCCAAGTTGGCTGTTGTGAAATATCTTCCATCATACCGAGGGCTTCCTTAGGTCCAGCAAGACAAGCGTCTAGATGTTTATTGAAATATAGATACTGGTCAAGCCAAACACCAAGATATCTAACCGCGTTTCTCCCTGTCAATAGTTGTCCATATTACCATTAAACTCGAATTTCTTCAAGTGGCAATTTCCTCATCTTCAGAGAAGCCGTATTTACTGGGGAAGTTGCAAGCGAAACGACCCTGGTTAGGGTTCTTGATGAATTGGAAGTTTGATCGATTGGGAAATGGATATAAAAGTGCAGTCAATAACGTAATTTCTGTACTGTAGAGATGGCACAAATGCGCTATGTCCCTAGAGTTAAAGCCACACGTCATCGGGGGCTCTCCACACGTCATAGATGAGTTTTAGAAACCAGGTCAGCCTCCAGTCTTTCGATCCATTGCTAATAATGGAGCTGCTATTCAAATATCATGCCCGCGGTTATCGTTTCTCTACTGAGGTAGGAGGTGAATTAGAACTTTAATCACCTTTGGGGGCGCCTTCATTGTAGCATAAGCAAGCTCATCAAATCATTATTGAATCTATCCTCATCTTAGCTATTATAACTTAAAAATTCTTATTCCCATGTATGGTGCATAATAAAGATTGGGGCTAATAGTGGCATTCACTTACGAGTATATGTCTTAATTGGGCTTCCCAAGCTCGTGTTTCAAATATTTTTTTAGCTTAATTAACCTCAAAATTGTTCTTAATCACATTGCCTCTCCTAACAAGAAAAACAAGCCACCGACCATATAAAGCAAAAGGCAAAGGCCACACTGCGTGAGTTGAAATTTAATTTCACCCAGTCTTCTGCAGAACCTCTGAGTATTATCTCCTCTTAATCCCTGTTTTACATTACCGTGACATTTGGTTACCCACAACGCTCGACGGCCTTCCGCATCGCAGTGTGCCTTGCAATTTAATGAACCACCAAACCAGCTACAGAATTTCGACAACATGATGAACGAGCAGGAGGTGAAGAATTTACTTTTCATCACATCCATCTGCAATCACCCTATAAATCTCAAGTACTTGCTATAATATATGTATATTTCCCCTTAACTATGCACATAACGTTGACATTCTAAATGTAATCGAATACATAATGGCTCCCTGAAAATCCTCGAAAATTTCCATACCCTCCACGTGGTATACTATACATCTTATAGCCTGTAATCGAGCTAAGTGCCTGAGAGCATTAAATAAAAACCGAAAGCAAATATAAAGATAATTTAGCGTGTCTTTGCTAAACCCAAAAATATGTGCGTATGTAGGTTTGAACAAGATAAACATCATTAGCTCATTCGCATGGGCCTCATTAGTAGGACTTACATGTCCACGCTCCATGAGATGGCGAATCGAAATACAAGTACGTTTGGAACAGAATGACATCAAGCTAACAATCAAACACACTCGGAGGCGTTTTAATGCTCTTTTCTGTTTCGCCAAAACTCGAATTGTCAGATATTTTCACTCAGCTATTAAAGCGATTATTTATAACTTTTCTGATGAAGAGCCTCTCACTAAAGCACCTACTCAGTGTTCTTGCTTCCGAGAATATAGTGATTCAAGCGGAGCCGGATGAGGAAACAAGTAAAAATCAAATCTTCGACTTTGAACGCGGATCGCCGACTATAACGAGTATGTAGATAATTAAGCCTTTTCAAAGTGAAATTCTGCATTACATTGACGTTCGAAAGTGAATGAATAAAAGGACGAAGGATGGAATCAGAGGAGTCGCTACAGAAAAAAATCGATACACCATCATATCCATGACAATTTCTCGTGACGTATTGTTTGCGTGCGTATGCGGGAAATCTTCTTAGTGTGTCTACACGCTTGGAATGAGGATGGTAACCAATTCGTTCGGCAATTGAATTACAGGATGGAGCTAAAGAAGAAGCGACAAAAGGAACAACTGATGCATAACGAGTGGGTTTTGTTGGCAAAACTTGGGATGAAAGAGTTGCCTCTGTTCGGAGCTGTTCTTTCACGGGGCTTTTCATTACTTGAGCTCATTATCAGTGGATTCAGATCAATGAATTTTGGCTAATCTGATTAAAATGGCTGTTGTCGCATGCTTTGAATTTAATTTGAGAACGTTGAGGAAGATCTGATACTAGGTGGCCAAAAAAAGGGAGGCACAGGAAGGCCACGAAGTGCTCATTCCGATGGGAATATGGCTGACGCTGCGCAATTACCATTACAGGTTCGTCCTTGCAGCGCATTTTGTTGAAAGCCTTCAAGATGTTCCTCGCATGCTATCGGAGTTGTCTTCAGTTTTAGCGGATGGAACTTACAAACCGAAAAGCGCAGTTAACTTCACCTTAGCCCCAGTCCAAAAAACCGTCAATTTCCTTTCCAAACTTGTGGCAAAAAAAAACTTAAGGATAAAGCCGTGTACAGTAAAGTGAAGAAGATTCCAAAGGCTAGAAGCGTGTACGCTCAGGAAAAACAACAAAGAGTTTCTACTGGACCTAAAGGCTCCAAATACCCCGTCGTTTCTAAGAAGCGGCTCCTATTTGGATTTATTGTTAAGGTTACAACTGAAAGAGGTGGGCGACAAATGATAAACTGTCTGCGACAGTGATCATTGCGGACTTAGTGCCGAACTAATGATACCCAATGAAGTTTCGGAATTCGAAGAGTTCAAACGTAAACCTATAATTACAGTAATACTCATTGTACTACTTCTCTCAGGACTTCTTAGGCTTCCCTCAAGACTTGACAAGAGCACTCACCTCGAACTCTACCAACCCACCGTTTAATTGGACCTTGCTAAACGAATAGCTAGAACCTCTAAATATTCAATAAGGTAAACTATATGCGGTCAGTCAGTTTGCACTGGGACGATAAGAATCGGGCTAACAGATCTGACAACCCAGGTATGTTCCCTCAGATTAATGAAATATTTCGGAGGAATGATGTCAGTGAACTTCCGTGTTACTTCCGGCTACTCGCTGCAACAGTATATATCTCAGAAACGCTAATAGCAAACAAAGATAGAGGCTATAGGATCTATTGTGAAGGATATGTATGTATATACACGACCTTGAGACGAGTCCTTGTGCACAACGGCTGCCTTTAAAACGATATAAAGAACAGTGACTTTATCCAATTCGATGAACTTGACATTCAACACCATCGTCAATGCATTGTTTAATCCGACGTATGTCGAAGGCAGAACTCTAACAAACAATGGAATATAGAAATTTTTTGTTTGAAATTTTAATCATTTTGTTCAACAATGCCTTGAATAATGCACACATTGGAAAACAAGTGTTGTTCAACCAATTCCCTAGTGGGGAACAGAAATTTACCACCGCCAAATTTCCGGGCGAGAAGTCTGCTTCCGAGATAATCATTTCTGCTTCCAGGCGGGGCATGATACATTATATGCCGCGTCTAAGGTTGTATCCTACAAACCATACAATGGAACGGAAACAAGAAACAGTGTACACGTGACCTACTTTTATACAGTATAGCTGAAATGGCTTATAAGCTGAGTCGGCTCGATTTGCTCACCACAGAAAGTTCGTTTTGAAATATTGTATGAAAATTTGACTTTTGCTGGGATGTTTAAAAATGAAAAAAAAGTCTGCAACAGAAGCGGCTAATTCGCTAATATTTTCAATATTTACATATCTGGTCTGGTAGGATCTCTACTGCATGATATAGCGTACACGAAGGATCTGTGCATATGGTTTGTGTCGAAGATGTTTGTTCACTTTTCTCCGGGGGTGGTTGTCCTAGATAGGATTTTGTAGCGGTGGTTGTAGTTCACAGTAACTCTTTTGTTTCCATATCATTAAGGTATTGGAAATGCACACACAAAGTGATCTTATGCTGCAAGGGTTATGCCTTCGTCAGCATTTTTTTGATCATCTCTCATTCACAAACAATCTCGTTCGGAACACCATTGTACTTGTATACGACTTCGGACAATACTAAAAAGAATTGGTTGGGTTCTCAGTCGTTGAACACCATGGGCTGCTACTGGCGCACTGCTGTAGTCAGTTATCTGGCTAGATCAGTATCAGTAGGTTACGGTTTGAGCAATTGCCGAGGTTATTTCGCTCTTTTAAAAATACTGTTTCGCAACAATAAACTCGGTGTGAGTGTATCAACATGAAGCAGGCCTGATGGTGAAATTTTGGTTGTTTGACAGAACTTTCCTTTAGGGCTTGCCACCAACTTTACAGAGCACCAGAATCCCCATACAAAAAAAAATTAGCTTAATAAAATCCTATTCAACAGGGCAAATTTGATAAAATTGTGGACCGGAAACTTAACTATAACTGAGACGTCTTAGGGAGCACTGAGCTTTGTAAATCAGTATCTGACCAGGATGTTAGAGATGTAAGAAGGCTACACCAGCGATTCGGGTGGTTAAGGATGTAGCTCTCTCATCGATTTTTTTGGATCCTGGATAGGTCTAACACGGCTGATCAGCCGACATTTACTTTGTCTTGCTCGACTTACACAATTTTAAGAATTTATCAAAAGTAAGGAAAAACTTCCAAGTCAAAATAAATATTATAAAACTGAAATGATGTCGCTTCATTTTAAAGATTTGGCCAAACAACATTGGATCAGTGTTTTAGGGCCGACCTGTATTTTTTTTTACTAATAAAGGTGCTAATACCCTGTTAAATCACCCTTTCAACTTTATAATTATCTTAAATCCTTCTTTCAGTTTGCTCAGTATAAGAAAAAAAAATCAGATGGCTATCTAAATTCATTCATCTTCAATAACGAAAGCTAAAATGATAACAACACAATAGCCAATTTTTTGCCACTCTTTTCAAAAAATCTTTCTCTGCTGACTTCGGATTTCTTAAGGCATTCAATAAATTTTCCGCAGACGTTGGACCTTTTTTATTGGATTTTTTTTTTAATTTATTTGGTAAATCGCTATTAGACGTAGATTTGCTTTTCCAGCCCTTTCATAGCTTCCCCCGGCGTCCCATAGGGCAGCTACTTAGGTCAAATTACTTTCTTCAATTCTTCATAAGAACAAGTGTCAAAAAAATAAAAGAAAAAAAGAGGCCAGTATTTTACAATTCCTTTTTTTATTAAAGTATGTATCACAGCAAATTGTGGAATTATATTTTCAGTGAATCTCGTCACCTTTATTAATTTTAATAATTTGGCGTCTATTGAAAAACTCATTTAGTTTTCGCGTCTTTCCATATTTGCTTCAGGGCCTGAGCAGGTTGTTTTGTTATCGCTATTATATTCATATTTAAATTTTTGATTTTTTAAACCCACATATTTTCTATTGGATTCGATCTAAGACATTGTGACGATTATAAAACGTTCGTAGCCATTATTCCGTCCATACAGAGATTCGGCAATATTTAGCAATAATTTTTTTTCACAAAATTTGGAACTTTATTTAGAAAAAGGTGATAGTGGAAAGGGACAATGCCTGCAGTTCACATCAAGTAGGACAGTATGTTCCACTTCTAGGTAGGTTGGAAAGGCATTAAGAACATACGAGGTTTGTTCAAAAATAAGGTGATTTTTTGAATTTGCCAACAACTTCGATTCGATTTTCGAACTTTTTTTTGTTTTGTTAGCACACATGCCTCCTATCATATGTTGACATCGTCAACTATTTTGGATATTTAGTTTGTTTTTCAACGATAAAAAGGTTGGACCTGTTTTGGAGTGTTTGGTCGAACATTTTTTATTTATTTTTGTAGGAAAAATAAAATTTAAATGTCTGTGATATTTGCCAAGTTTACTCTGAGCAAAAAAAAAATATATATGTATGTGGTACAAGCTCACGAAAGGCCAAGAAAATGTTAATGAAGATGTCGGGCTTAATATCCCAGCACGTCAAAAACGAATGAAAACATTGAATCAGTGAAGAAAATTGTTATGGAGGATCATCGAACCATTATCAGAGAAGTTGCTTAGAAGATCTGCATATATGTATGTACATATGTTGGCTCATGTCATGATATTTTTTCAGATATTTTGGGCATGAAACATGTATGTAAATAAATTGCTAAATTTTGATCAAAAGAACTGTCGGATGAGCATCGTTCAGGAGCTGTTGAATGATGTGAATGACACAAAGCCCATTCATACCGTTGGAAGCGAGCAAAAGAGCTAAGACCAAAAGCATGCAAAATTCGACCAAAAAGCATACCAAAACACAAAAGGTGGTTTGGTTGTGTGGTGTGGTTCAGCATGAGTTCTTGCTGGAAGATCATACAGTCAATAAGGAATATTAGCTTTAACTTATGCGGGGTTTATAGGGTTTATATCATATACATATATGCTCACTCATCGTTACTTGTGCGTAATTTTTTGGCCAAAAACAATATCGTAATCATGCACCGTATTCACCGGATTTGGTCCGCTGCTAATTTTTTCTCTTCCTATAACTGGAAGAGCTCATATCAGAAGTACTTCGAGGATTGGAAAAAGTACTGAGGGAACGATATAGAAAAATATTTTTTTCGAGAAAAATAAAAAGGCACCTTATTTTTCAAATTAATCTCGTATGGCTGAGTGTTACCGTGGTGTAAGACTCGTTTTTCTTGTTTTTACTAACTTTTCCTCCAATACAGGGTTCGAGAGCAATTCATAATATACCACGCGAGCTAAACCCATCAAATACACAGCATGAGCTTTGATTCAAGGATGTCTGCCCCCACATTTTTTTTTCACATTAGACTATCGTAGAAAATGCACTCTTGATTGCCAGTCTTAATACAGTGTCACGATTCCCTTCTTGCCACTGGGACAGAAGTTCGCTCATTGAAAAAATTCCGTTTGACGTATCAATATCCAGTATCCTTTTAGACTTCCCCCTAATTAATCATCATCAGAATCAGGTTGAGCATCAGCACTGCATCAGTGAAATAAGTAAGCAAAATAAGATTCCACAGTGGTACAAGAAGTTCAACTTTCGAACTGGATGATTTTTAAGGACTATCACACTGTTGTTTTTGGTACTCAATATTGAAACAGAATTCAGTATTAACAGAGAACCTACATGGGCTCATCAATCAATAGGTGAATGGAGAAAACTACTCAGTCAAGGCTCGAGGAATTCTATTTAGCCCCAAGCATTATTCGACTGGTAAAACGGAAAGACTAAGATGGGCAGGACCCATAGAACGGATGGACAATGGACGAACAGTCAAAAGAATAATGAAAGAAAAACACGAAGGAAAAAATCGCCGGGAAGACCGTCTCTTAGACATGAGGCCGATGTGACGGGATGGCAGTAATACCTTCATAACAGGGCCTGTGGCTGGATTTGAAATACATAGAATCCTGTTTAGAACATTGTTATGACATATTTGGTTTGGGGTTGGTTTCATTTTAACTTGATTGTTGGCAAGTTGACAGCTGTATTCAATTTCTCCCTTTCGAAAGGCCATGCTGTTGCATAGGTCGACGCACTGATCTGACCTTTCACATTTGACAGTTTGTTTTTGTTTGGGATTTTCGTGTGAAGAGTTTTGTGAATTTAGGTTTGTGTAAAGTGCTTAACTAAATTAATAAAATATTTTAATTGCAATGAGTCATATGCGTTCTAATCTTTGGTTTGATATTTTACAGCCATGCCATTGCACTTTGTATGTATATTTCGAAATATTCATCATCCAATGTGCCAAAACTTAAACCACTGAGCTACCGTGAGTGAAACAAAAACACAATCCCTTTTGGATAGAGCCTTGGGGCTGTAACCTATCAGACTGAAGGGAATTATATTACAGAAATCCAGCCTAAACTATTATAGATTTACTTAATCCAATCTGTTTTTCGAAACTTCTCTTGATTTCGGGAACAGTCCTTCCATCCACTTCCGTCCTTCGAAAAACTCAAGATTTATGTCTTCACAATGATTTGATTCAATTGAACAGGATATATATGTATGTACGTCCCCAGTGTCATGCAATCCTTATTTATTCTCCGAAATTGTTCACAAATGTCACTAGCATTATAACAACACTGACAACTTCATGCCATCTGTGACGAAATATAAACATCAACAAACCTATCCCCTCGTGCCCTCCACCCATCATCAGGCATTTCTAGTCGAACCTATATTATACTAACAGATTCCGAGAAGAAGGGAAAACCAAAGGAACCCTTACTTTGTGTTGATGTTGATGAAATTCCAGAATATTTCAAAGGCAATTAGAGTAAAACAACAACAACATCACCGGAAGGAAGCAACCGAGATAAGAGGCAGGAAGACAGGTGTACATCTTGTGAAGCCTGCTTTGACAGCATTGTTTGTAGCTGTACCGGCGCGTAAGAATGTCCAACTCACCTTTCTGATTTCATTTCTATTCCCGGTATACATCTACTACAAGGGTGTCGGGGGAGGCAGGACTGACGAGCAAAGACCGAAGGGCTAGAATACAAAAAACACTTCTCCCACCACTCTCTCAATGTTTATATCCTGTCCGTTGGTCTCTGGTTCTATAGCTTATCCGGCATGATGGATTGTGGATATTAAGAATGTCATGTCGACGCCTCAGGTCCGGCGATCACTATCGTTCCAGCCTTAATGAAGTGTTTAAAATGAACATGAAAGAGGGAATTCTGTCAAACACATTTAAATGAAATTTTATTCTCCGAGATGTATAGCAAGTGATGAGTTCGGAGCAAGTGGACGGCTCGCTGAGACGGAACAAATTAGCTCCGTTTCGAGATGCTGTCCGATTGCTGAGATGTGGGGAGATGATTTAAAGTTTAAAGAATTTCATTAATTCGTGTTGATACTGCAGCAATTTGGGTAATCTCGGTGGCAATTCAGGGGGATCATAGCCTTGATAGTGCCGAGCGATTGCTCGTGATTTCAAGCAAGAAGGATACACGATTTTCTACTTACCTCAGAGCAATTCCGGCTGCAACACTTGCGACAACGATGCACATGAGAAGGGCTATGCACACTGCGATCACTGTCCAGCATATGACGCCACAATACCATAATTGCGATGTGCTCACCAGAAGCCAATCATTGTATCCGGGCAGAATGGAATGTGTTATGTACGTCTTTAAATTGATTTCGTGTTGCTCGAGTATAAGCAACGGTCTCCACTTGAGTTCGTTCGGCTTGGTCGTGTGGTTCTCCGCACTTCGTACCACATCCAGGACGAGAAAGTCATACTTTGGCACCTGTTTGCCACTCGATGGGGAGGGACCTCGCGCGTTGGCAATAATAAAGTCATAGAAGTGAAAGAAGTCGATAAAATTACGAAGAATCGATATCCTTGCTGTCGAGGCAGTCGTCGCCGTTGATGTTGTTTTGTTTTTCAGTAATGGCGGGACATGGGTGCTACTGTTGCAGAGTTCCTTCAGTTGCTTCCGCAGGATGCTGGCGTGTGTTTCATTCGTCGGGCTACACTGTTGTACGAAGGCTTTGATGTTTTTGCAAATTTGTGTGTGATTTTGTGGTTTGATTATACTCTCGCAGGATGAGGGGAATAGCAGTGGTTCGAGGTGAACGGAACGATCCAGGTGCATGGGCCAGTGGACGTTTTCGGGTAGGATATTTGTTTGCTTTTTCACTTGTTCCTGCTGTTGCTGCCAGCGACGGATTTGATGGTAGGTTTGCACGGTTCCAATGCGATTGTCGTCGAAGGCGACGTTGAGGAAGTGTCGATACTTATCACTGAGAACGGTCAACAGTAACAAGTTGGACATGAGTCTCGAGGTGGTTTTCATGAGCGACAGGTTCTTATAGAATCGGTTTTCAGCGTTAAAGGACGTCGCGATAATGTCGATGAGAAGGACTTTTGTATGATTCAGTGCTTCTAGGAGAGACAATATTCGCAGCGTTGAGGCGTCATTCATGTCCGCTGTGATTATGATGGCTAAAATGGGAGTATGGAACCAATGAAAATTTGCTTTGTAAATGTGGGGAATTCTTACCTTTTCCTTCAATGTCGTGCTTCACCAAATCGGATGCTGCATTCTGGCCGATCTCGATTCTGTATGGTATGGGTAGGTTGGCTGCTATTGTCAGCGGCAAGCCCCAGTTTTGATCTGAAAAATAGCAATGGTCATTAGGGTTCATCCATCAGAACGTAATGCAAAACAGATATCCTTGAAATGTATTCAAACGTAAAGTTACAGATGAAGTCCTACACTGAAAACTTTGAAGGTCTTGGTTTCGCTTTCAAGAAATGCAACCACAAATGATTCGCCCAAGGGTAAGCTGAGTCAAGATTTTAACATGCACACAGGTACAATGTAAAGAGAGGAAACATTGCTGTGGTTTTTCTGATGAAAAGGGTGCGCACAGGGCTTGTGTATAGGGCGGATATAATACAAGCAACGTGCATTGCAGTATGTGAGGAAACAAAATATGAAGCAATCTGTTGGGTATAATGAAATTCCCAAAGACAGCTCGAATTGCTGGAAAAGGGAAGCACTATTCCATGGGATGTGGGATGCGATGACATGAAAGCGAATATGTTCGTCGAAATTTGGCATTGAACATTCATTGCGGATGCATCATGTTTGGTGTCATGCAGCTGAACATGTGAAGGTAGTAAGTCAGTTTCACTTATCTTTGATGCATCCGAAATATATTATTTCGACTTGATATAGTCCCAGTATTAGAAATTGTCTTCTGAGATTTACCATAGGGTAAAAAACGTTCGGCGTAGCGTAGGTGCATATTAAGCATATTAAATAGAGAAGAGGTTAGGTCGTTTTCTAGTACTTCGAATAGGAATGAAGATGAGTAAAAGTGCTTTCAAAAAAAGGAAAAAAAAAATCGAGAGAATAACCGATTCCAAGGAGTAGAAGTGATAAGTCACGACCGACCTAAAACCCTTTTTTTTAAATGGCTACAAAATCGCATTCTAACAATATTAGTTTAGTCTGTCGGAAGTCATTTAAGAGAAAATGGATAGAATTTACAAGGAACGGGTATTGACGCACAAATAAATTCTGAAACCAGCTATCGAGTTAATTGCGAATGCAATGCTGTTTACGAGTAGATGGCCGTGGCATAGTTATAGTAAATTATTGTGAGTGGCCAAAGCGAATCATTTGAAAATGATTTGCATAAAAGAAATTTTTGTGTTCGATCCCCCTAGACCAAAATCCAAATGAGCTTACCAAAATCCTTGATGAACTTATCATCAAAAAACCAAGAAGGTACCATCCCTTTACCCTAAAACCTTGAAATCAATCGTTTTTTTCACGGTTCAATTGGAAATACTCTTCGGGGCGGAACTATGGTATCCATGGGCTCTATATGGCCCAGCCATCTTAGGCGCTGGATTCAAAGGCGTTGTACTAGGCTGATTTCGCTGTACAGGCCGTACAGTTCTAAGTTGGATCTTCTCCTCCAAACCGTCTATACAAACGGGGCCGTAGATTAAACGCACAATTTCCCTCTCAAAACTATCTCCGCTTATCCACTTTCGTTAAAGTCCCGGTCTCTGCGCCACAGAGAAGGGACGGGGATGATCAATGATTTATATGGTGTTCCCTTGGTTTTTCGAGTTGTTGTCGCTAGTCATAAATGAGCCAAGGTAGACGAAGTCTTGACCACCTTGAAATTATAGCTGCCAAGAGTGACGCTTTAGCCCAAACTTTGATGTCGTGCGTCTTTTTTTAATGACAACAAATATTTGGATTTACCTTCACTGACCTTAATGCACATCTGTAGCCGCATCCACCTCAATGCTTGCGAAAGCATCATTAACGTTTCGCTATGCCCTTCCAATTACGTCGATATCATCTGCACGATATTTTCAACGACGATGTTGAAAAGGACGCATGGCAGTGTCTCGCTTTGTCTAAATCCATTTTTAAGAACAAAGCTCTCGGTTAGTTTGTTATTGACCTTAATGGAGCAGCGAGAGTTCTCCATTGTCATCCTGCACAGCCGAACGTGTTTGGCAGGGATGTTAAAAATAGACATGGCTCCGTATAACTTGTCTCTATTCACACTGTCATACGCGGCTTTAAAACTGACGAAGATGATGGGTGTCGATTTGGATTTCTTGGGTCTTTTCCAAGATTTGACCTGAAGCCGTACTGATAAGAGCCGATTAATGTTATCCACAAAAGGCTTTAGGCGTTCACCCAATACGGCAGAGAAGATCTTGAACACGATGTTAAGGAGATTTGTTCCCGTGCAGTTGTGGCAATTATAGGGTCGCCTTTTCTTGTAGACTGGGCAAACGATGTTGCGATTCAATTCGTCGGGCATGCTTTCCTCCGACCAAATAAGTCAACCTTACCAGCTCACCTTCTGCGCCTGCGACCTTATTAGACTTTAGTCTCGATATTGCTATATTGACTTCGTGTATGTTTTAAGACTTCGTGTATGTTCTTTTGTCGTCATCCGTTGCGAATTCTGCCTGACAGCGATATCTTGTAATCTTTGTATAACGTCGTTATGCAGTCTACAGAAGTGGTTTTGCCATATTTTCAGCATCGACTGTGATTCTTTTATTAGTTCTCCATTCTCATCTTTGCAGGCTTCTGCTCTAGTTTTGTACCTCTGGCATGTTCGTTTTACGTTATTGTAAAATTCCCGAGCATTATTCCTGTCATAGCATCTCTCCATCTCCTCGATTTCACGCTTTCTGTGCTCTTTTTTCCTTTTTAAAAAGCGTGGGCTCTTCCCTTCTTTACTATTCCTATAGCTCGCGAACAGCTCTCCTCCGCTTTTGTAGCATGGTCTTATGTGCTTTGCTTCATGGGCACTGTGCATCAAACCCAGGGGTTTCTAGGGTTTATAGCACACCAGAGGCAGCTTCTCTGAGCGTTCTAGCAATGCTCTCACTTTTGGTCTGTGGATTGTGCCGCTGTCATAGGACTTTCACAGTCGATGTTGGTTCCTCGGAAGGTATATTCATTTACGAGTTTAGAATAGTCGAACAGCATACATACATACATGTTTGGGTCTACGATTGAATAATAAAACTGCAAGGAGAGAAATTTCGAGAAACTACTAGAGACACTGACAAGCTGTGATGACTAGAACGGAATCAAAATAGGAAATCTAAATGCGCGAGTAGATGAGAGCTTTGAAATGGAAAAGTATTAAGCCGGTGCAGAACGACGGTCTAATAATTTATTATGTAATGATAAAGGAACGAATCATATATGTAGAATTCTGCAATACATTTGGTTTTCGGATTTAAAATGGCACCAGTGTAAGTAAGTGAACAATTCCTATACGGATAAACTGTGCAACAATATCAGTTGTAAAGGAGAGGTAATACCTTAATGACATGGAAGCAAAAAGAAAAGTTACTATGAACTACAACCAACGGAATAAATTCAGTCGAATATCTCGAATCCTATCTAGGACAATCACCCCCGCAGAGTAGTGAGAGTAGTGAACGAATATCTTCGACACAAACCATCTGCACTCCGTATAGATTGTGTGACAAACATCATAAGAGCGTAACTCTTGAACCTTGGCGAACCCTATAACAAAAAAAAACAAAAATAGGAGGTGGAACATCGCTTTTTGACTACTGTCAAAAGGGAGGAATAAAACCCCACGTTACTGATTTGGAAGTCACATACTCCCACCAGTTACCTTTATTGTCACTCTCGCTCACTCAACCCCTGCCAAAGAGCATATAAAAAACATAATGGTACTTCCTAAGCTGCTGTGTAACGTTCCTATACGTTCTATACAAGAACAAAATGGATGAAAAAATGCAGGGACTTCGCAGGGACGACTTCGGGTTATAAACACAGAGTTCTCAGAAATTCAGGAATTTGAAGCGGTATTCAAAGTAGACGAAATTACTTTGAAAGTGGGGCGCGTACACTAGGATGTTGTAATATTGTAGTTCATCGGAGTTCTGGAAGTTGTCAAAGAAACTTAATGGAGGAAGATATGTGATCAACAGAGGCCTCAGCCAGTATATCATCTTCGAATATTTTTATTCCCTTGTGGCCCCAGTTTCCAATAAGCAGTTAAAAAAGGATGGCCCATAACTCAGTAGGGCCTCATTGGTGTCCTAAAAAAAACAACTCACCTATTACGCACAATAGCAAATCTAACATTTTCAAGGCTGCACCTGAGGCAGTAATGCTTTATACCATAACAAAAATAGGATTAAACAAAGTTCATTAACAGACATGAATAAAGTTATAACAAACTTCGTCCTTGTGCCTTATTCCGACAGACAGGCTCGACAGTTCGCAATGAACTGGATCTTTTTCTGCCGGCATGATCATTAACTTAATTTCTTCCTATATCGCATGCCCAGTTTATTACGGTTTCGAACAGCGATATCCATTACGTCTACCTAGCCCTGTTATAATAGTAATCCAAGCCTGACTAGGCTAATCTCGCTGTACGGCTCGCAGAGTCCTACATTGTGCCCTAGCCCCTCCTTTTACACAAACCGAATCAAAGATTGCACGTTAAATTTTTCTCTAGAGTAGCTTATGCGCATCATTATCCTTTTTCGCTAATCTCCAAATCTTCATGCCCTGTAGAGAAGGGCCGGGAATGATTTTCCTTCGTTTTTCGAGAGGGGACTCTACTTCTCACTGGCCTTTTAAGCTCTTTAAACTTTACACTTTAAAGTTACCAACGATATCAAACCATACCAACCATGCCAAGGCGCTGTGCATATTTGTGATTTTCAAGTCGACAAAAAGTTGGTTCGGAGTCGATATCTAACTACGACGAAAAGAAAAGACGAAAAAAGCTCACGAACCTCCAAACGTATCTACGCATATAGACACACACAGCCATTTGAACATAAAGGCACATCTGCCCAAAAAGAGAGTTTATTTCACTATTTCTCTAATGACCTTTTTGACTTATTTTCAGCGTCCATCAAGCGAAAATACTTTGTTATGCGTGTCAATTAGTCCTTATACAGGGTGTCCCACGAGCAGTATGCCAAAAAGCTAGAGCGTGTAGGTCTGGTAAAGACAGGAAAAAAATCGTATGGGATTATTCCCCCCCGTTTAGCCGGGAGGGACAATTTTCTAAAAAATTGACTTAATTTGGAAAAAAAATTATAAAAAATCAACAGTCACATCCACAATGCCGTGATATACTTTCCTGTAAAGCCAGAAACCTCTTCTTTCATTTTGTTTTTAAACGAAGCTGTTTTATGGAATAGTTTTTGAGAAATTAATTTTCAAACTCAAAATTTTGAAAAAAAAATTAAAAAAAAAATTCGAGCCGTGGGGATACACCCCCCTCCCATACGATTTTTTTCTTGTCTTGACCAGACCTACACGCTCTAGCTTTTTGGCACACTGCTTGTGGGGCACCCTGTACGTAGGCAAAAAATTGTATGAGGAATGCGATGCAAAGTGGTCTCGATTTCTATAATCGTCTCGAAATGGTAACACCTCAATCAGTACGAAATTTAGGAGATATTTCTGCTATTTTTTTTTTAAATAATTTTCTAGCCCTCTTTAAAAGTCATCAATTGCACGAAATTTAAAATGAGACCTATTGTTGGATGGATAGAGAACATATTCACAAGATAAAGGAAATTGGGATTGTTGACGTTCGTAAAATTTATTGCACATTCATCTGTTGAACTATTGCTTAAAGAAGGAGAAAGGTTGATTTTTATTCTACCTCATACTCAAGCCCCCTATGCGGGCCGTAGAGACTCGAATGCCCCGGAGGCAGTGAAATCGATCTAAGACGAATCAATATGTGATTCACATCACTCTATAAGAAGCAAGAAACGGAAAGGGGGATTGTATACAATGCTCAAAAGCTCTATATTACTACTCTATTGTGATGTGACTCCATGAATATGAAGACAAAAATCGGGTGAAAGCTTGACAGACATTTATTTTGAAAATAAATTCGTGGAATCACCTTTGCAGTTACAATAATGGATTTATTTATTTATTTATAACATTTCGTCAAGCAGAAACACAGCTCTTATAGACTACCTTATATACTTAACATAAAGGGAATATAAAGAAATAAATACTACCTAGCGAGGCTCAGTTTTAATAATAACTTTTTTTTTAAAACAGTCTCTACTTAAGTATGAATTAAATTCGATCACATTACATAAAGAATTTGCTTGTCTTAGACAATGAGTTAAGGGTTCATTAATTCCAAAAAGACAATGAGTTAAGGGTTCATTAATTCCAAAAATTACCCTATGAAAGGGTACACAAAAAAGACGATTACTACGAGTACCATGACTTGGAACATGAAAACTAACTAACGAAAGCAAATGAGGGCAATTGATTCCTATTTTATTAAATCCCTAACAAACATAACATCAAAATATAAACGTCGTGTTTCCAAGGACTGAATGCCTAATAACAAACACCTCGTTTTATAAGTTGGCATATTAATATTCCATCGCAATATCCGAATTGCGATTCTAGTGAATTCTGAATTCTTTCAATTCTCGTTGAATGAATAATATACATAGGATTCCAGACAGCTGACCAGTATTCTAATATTTAACGCACATAGGAAAAATATAGTGATCTAAGAGTAAACGGATCTAGGAAGTCTTTAGCATGCCTAGAAACGAATCCAAGCATTGAACTGGCCTTTGAAATAATGTAATCGATGTGGTGTGAAAACGTAAATTTTAAATCAAAAATCAGACACAAATCTTTTTTTTGAGTGACTTTAGATAAAGAAGGTCCATGTACAGCTCTGTGCAAAATAATAGCACAGACTACAGTATATCGTAAGAAAATAATATTGGAGATGCACCACGGTAGAACATCATACTATGACATTTGGATACATTTAAGTGCAGATCATTAATAGAACATTAAACGGATAAGTTATTAAGATCATTTTGCAGGTTTATGCAATCCGAAATAGATTTTATACGTAGGAATAATTTAAGATCATCAGCATACTTTAAGCAAAGACAGTGGTTAAAAATGCTCGGAATATCATTGCTAAATAATATAAAGAGAAGGGGTCCCAGGTGACTTCCTTGGGGGAGCTCTATCATGTTATATATTGAATTGAATTTGAGTAATTGCACTCAGAGTGAACTGCTCATATTGCTCCTCACGTTACGTCACCTTAAGGCTCAATTTTTTGTTATTCTTTATTTTTAAGGCAATTTTATTTCTTATTCTTGTATATATTATACTCTGACAAAATGCTAAATTCTATTTTACTTATAGTACCTGCTTGTTAGTGTCAAATGATAAAGTATGGTATTTTGGAGGGAAAGCATCTGCCAATAAAATTCAGTTTGTCATGGCTTCTGATTGTAAAACCACAATTTGTTCGTCGCCTTGACGTTATCAAATTGTATGGCAGAAAGGAATCAGCTTTATTACAACAACAACAACAACATATTAAAAGAAACTCCTGCTGAAGGTAGCCGAGTGTTAATTTTTTTTTCAAACATTTCTATTTCTTTTCTTACAGCTAACTTATTTTAACTTATTAACTAATCAGAATTACCTTACTAGATCTCTAGATCTCTAAGGCAGATAGAACATTCTTAAAATTTGTCTTTCGACTTAACTGATACTTGCAGGAAAATTTAACTTTATTTTTACAACTATGTCCAAAGGCTTAAAAGCTCTGAGAAAGACCCAAAAGATTGTCTATTTCGGCAATCAAGAGACCAAGAAACCTTTAACCTCGCCACCAGACATAACCGTGAGGTATTATTCTGCAGGGTGCAATATTTTCGTAGGACCAGAAGGGAATGACCAGAAAGAAATGGGGATCCCTTCCGTCAACGAGTGTTTCATCAACATATTCACCAGAATATTCACTGACGAGCAGTGGTATTGGAACGTCAAAGCTATGATAATAATAGTCAATATTTCGATTATTGAATTCATTCATTTTGTTATATTAATAAAAGAGGTTTTTGAGCGATAAACTCGACAAAATCACGTCAAATAAGTTTATTATTAAAGGTGTGGTATTGTTTCCTCTCAAACGGAGTCATTATTCTTTTTACTTTTCGTTCACTGTTCATCCTTGCCCTGTACCCCATCCCTTTTAGTCTTCGCGAGTTGCACCATCTTGTAGAAATCACATATTCACCAAGCCCCACTCATCCAATTCTGGCGGTAAGAAGCCGTTTATCATGGGCCTTAAGCGTTCGCCAGTGACGGATTTTCAATGCCCCAGAAACGAACATTTTGCTTATTGACGTAGCCGCTTAAGTGGAAATGCGACGGGGCGCTCATGATAATTTTGAACACAAAATCGTCCTCTTCATTGTTAAGATTAAAAATGGCTTGACGATAATTCACACGCGATAGGCATTAACTGACGCATTATTTGCACTTTGTACGAAAACATTTGTAAGCCTTTCACTAAAATTCGCTATAGGGTCCGTCTGGTTATGTCCAATTGCGTGACCCGTCGTCCGGTTGATGTTTCTTCGTTCTCAGCAACATCGGCAGCCACAGCCGCGATATTCTCGGCCGAACGACCAGTCCGGTGGCGGTCACGTCCTCCATGGTCTTCTATGGTTCCAGTCTGTTCAAATCGACGAAGGAAATCGACACAATTATTCTACGCTCTTGTGCATTATAGCGCTCCCTTGCTTATCTGTTTGTATACTGCAGCTGTCTGTCTATCTGTCTTGCCGGAGAAAAGACTCTGTTCGAAAAGGATATCAGGCCGGATCAGTATTTATATGCAACGATGATGGGAAGCTAGTTTCGGATAACGAAATAGTTGCAGCTCAATGAAGGATATATGGCAGCATTAGAAGATGATGTTATCCACACAGCAGAAATTCAAGTAGGATTGCCAACCTATAGCAAGTAGAAGAAGGAATCTGGAGAAAGTTAGAAATGAAAATTTCACGAAACGACCTACGAACGAATCGCAGATTTTAAAGACGCATATGACTTATAAACTGATTGAAACTGATAGAAGCATGTGAAAAGGGAAACCAAAAGAGTAAAAGTACCATACGTCTTATCTGAAAGATTCGAGATATGGGAATGAGACGCCTTATCACTACATAACTTAAATTTGATGCAGAAATATGTAATGATGACTCGTCAGGAAAATCGTAGAAGAATAAAGTAGAAAAATAAATCCTAATGAATCCCATCCGCTCTAAATACAGAAAGTCGGAAAACAGTTGAGAGAAACGAATAAAGTTCACGAGAGAAAGTATGTTTGAAGGTAAATGAAGAGAAAACCAAACATATGGTCACAAACCCGCTTGAGTCGATTCAAATCTGGCACTTAACTATACTCAATAAACGCTTTGAGAAAGTGGTCGAGTCTAAATGTCTAGGATTGAAAGATCAAAACAATTTTTTTAGAGACACTTCACAAGTTGGAACTGGAGCACTGACTAAGAAGGAAGAAAGTGGTGTTTGCGTTTTTGAAAACATGATCTTAAGGAGAATCTGTGGTGAAAAGCAGGACGGAGAAGCAAGTGAATGGAGAAAACTGCACAATCAAGAGCTCGAAAACTTTATTCAGCTGCAAGCAATGTCTAAATAATGAAATTGCGAAGACGGAGACAGGCAGTGCACGTAGGACGAATGAAAAGTGGACAGTCAAAAGAATACTGAGTGGAAAACTTGAATGAAAAATACTGCCAGACAACACTTATAAAGTTGTGCCTAGAGGAGATAAAACAGAACACCGAAACATGGAAGGAACACACTCATGAAAGCAATTTACTTTTATTTTAGATTTTAAATCACCAGTAAGTAATTGGAGGACGACGAGAATTCGATTTGAAAGTTTTCTCTTGTTATGTCATTTTCTATGCTTCCTGAATCGCTGTTTTAAATTCATTGCCTTTTGGGTTGCTGGATAATATTTTAGCCCAGCATTTATATTATCGGATTCAAATCGAGGCTATTTCCTAATCTAGTATTCTTAGACCGATGTTTACCACAAAATCGTTAACTTTCATCGAAGTACGAATCAGTACGAAAATCAGTGAAAATAATAGCTTCCCAGTCTTGTTCGGCTGAGTTTCATTCAATTTTAGCAAACCGCTTTTATTCCTGATTTTCTTCGATTCATTAATTTTAAAAGTCGGTCAATGCTCCTTCAATGTCAACTATTAAGAAGTGGGGAGCTGAATTTAAACGTGATCGCAGATCCCTCAAAGATGATCTATGTACGTGACATCGTGTTGGACGATAGGTGAGTGAAGGTGAGTAGGATAGTTGAGGGTGTGGGAATATCGGAAGAAAGGGCGTGAAACATCTTTAACAAAGAATTAGGGCATCAATTCAATAAAGATCCGACAGATTTACTGATTACGTGCGGCGTTTGTCACCATTGATGCCATATGGGTCCACCACTACACAGTCAAACAGTGAGTGGAATTCAGTATTTCATCGCCATTAAAAGCGAAGACGATTGCATCTGCCGAAAGGTCATGGCCAGCGTATCCTGATTACCTCGCAGAACATTTACAGGCGAATATTACTTCAACCTTTTTGACCAGCTGGGTGCCAAAATTAAAAAAAAATCATCGTACACAAGGGTGCTTCACGATGGAAAAACTGCGGGATTTGGGGTACGATTTGTTAGGCCATCCCACCTATTCTCCTTTGATTGGATATCCACCTTCAAATTTCCATCTGTTCCAAAATTTATTTCTCGGAAGCGCTTCACATTTAATGAAGAAGCTGAGGCCCTCTCAGATGAATATTTTCATAGCATTCTAGACTCTTATTTCCGGAAAGGATTACTGATGTTGGAGAAACGCTGGTTCAAGTGTTCTAAAGTCAAGGGGGATTAATAGAAAAGTAAAATAATTTTTCGCTGAAAATCGCAGTCTTTCATTTTCATTCTCTTCGAAATAGCACGGGCTGAAAGTTATTTTTTATTCAAGAACATAATTACACCTTTTGGTTCATTGGAAAGTCATTAGCCCACTTTTACTACACTGCATTGAAAACCCAACTGAACTGAACAGATTTTCAACTGATGAGAAAAATCATGGAAATGTGACGATTTTTTTAACTCCTATCCACTTTTCCATGGAAATGTCATAGTCATAAAGAGGATAAATTGGGATCATCACTTAATGGTTTCGGGAAATTCCACGGCGATAAAGTCCCACAATGCCCAAAAATACTCACCCGATGTGGTTGTGCTATATCTATAAAATGAAACGAAAAAAATTCATAATTCCTTTGATGGGCTTTCAGTTTTTTTTTCATTACTTTTTGAGGATGATATCAGTTGAATGGGTGCCATCATTGTCGATGACCATTCGTACTCTTTTTACCGCATTTTTAATCATTTCGGGCTTTAAGTTCTCGCATTTTTGTCACATATTCTCTTTGAAAGTGACGAGAGTCTGTAGGTACAAGGCCTTGCGATATTGTTCTGCCACGTCTTGTTCTAGTTTCTTCGGAGCGAGTGGCTAAACAATTGAGTGTTTGACTAGTTGGTGTATGACGGTTGGAAATTCACGTTATGAGAAAATCACTCACAATTTACTTTGTAAAAAGTTGTCACGAAAATTCCGCGGTATTTATAGGGTTATATGTACAGCTATGGACAAAAAAATAAATACAGCTGAAGCCATTGAATGGATAGATATATTTTAACAAAAGTTTGCAAGTTTGCAGCAAGTTTCTTTTTATGAAGTATTCCTACAATTCATGTATTCATGTATTTTTAAAGCATCTTGCCATGTTATAGTGGGAATAAAGGTTGAAAATGTAAAAAAGTCATTTTTTGATGTGGACAAAAAAATAAATACGCTTCATAAAATTTATTATTTCACGAAATTTATTCATACGAGCAAACAAGTCATGGTAGGTTTTGTTAGTATTTGTTAGTATTTTGTGCTTGACATTTGATTTTTAGTTATTTGTTCTACCCTCCTCGGCATAGAATCAACCAACTTCCGACATTCCTCAACAGGTATAGAATTCCATGCCGACTGCACTGCCTGCCAAAGTTCGTTTTTGTTTTTTGGATTTTTTATAGAAACTGCATCCTTGACCTGCTTCCACAGATTTTCTATTGGATTTAGGTCCGGCGATTGAGCAGGCCACTCCAAAAGAGCAATCCTTTTCGCAGCAAACCATTCCTTTGTTAGTTTAGCCGTGTGTTTCGGATCGTTATCTTGTTGAAACGTCCACACCAAAGGCATTTCTTGCTCGGCATATGGTGGCATTACAGTTTCAAGTATTTGAGTATATGTTTCCTTTGTCATAATAGTATTGATGAGGTGTATGGGACCAACACCATACCACGAGAAACATGCCCATACCATAATGCTACCACCACCATGTTTGACCGTCTTCTTGGTGTATTTTGGATGCAGTTCAGAATTGGGTGGACGTCTCACATTGTGTCTACTATCCGATCCGAACAAATTAGACTTGGATTCATCACTCCAAGGGATATTTCGCCACTTTTTAGTGCCCTCTTCGCCGGACCATGTTTTGTGCTGATCAGCAAATAACATCCTTCGCCTTTTATTTTTTTTTACTGATTAGTGGCACTTTTCTTGGTGATCGTGATGGAAGATTATACTCCACTAATCGTATTCGGACAGTCCTTAAACTAATTGGTAAACTATTCTCCTGCATAATTTTCCACGACGATAAAAAAGGGTATTTTTTTGATTCCATCTCAATTAAACGATCCTGCTTTTGCGTTGTTTTTCGTGGCCGTCCTCTGTTTTCTCGCGCTGGTTTATCGCATTTTGTACCATCCCTAAAGAACAACCTATCGTTTTTGCGATTGAACGGTAAGAATATCCTTCGCTTTTCAACTTTTTTATGATCTCTCTTTTGTCCTCGGAACAATGCACGTTACGTCCCATATTTCGCTAATAGTAAAGTGTAAAATAATTTCGTAACACTTTGTTTTCACCAGATACACTTCGCTGCCAATGTGTGCATTTATTTTTATGTCCAGACAAAAGAGGATACAAACTGACATTTCAGAGAAATTTTTGATAACGGTAAATGATCCTGCTTTCATTCTTCGGGTGTATTTTATTCTCGATGTCTACCTACTTATCACAAGATAGCGTTGTCCTCAGTAAAGAGAAAAAAGGAAGAAATAACTAAATTGTGTGGTAGAGTGGGCTGTATTCATTTTTTTGTCCATAGCTGTATATAGGGTTTCATGGCTTATCGACGTGCATTCTGTTTCTTAATGCTCGTTTGTAAGGACATATCTCGGAGGATACTTTCGCCGTCATAGACTGACACACTATCCATTGAGCCACTTTCATAAGTCGATAGGCTTCAACAGACTAAGAAGCTGATTTCCACATGTTTTAACAAGGTGTGATGGCTCTATGGCCCCTAATTAGCAAACCTTCCCACCTTATAACCAAACAATTATTGTGATTTCCTGGTCCTCTTCTTCTTTTCCACGAATATCATTGACCAACCATAGCATCCATTAAATGGGAATTATAATACCATGGTTACACGTATGATATATTGATCGATCCAAGGCACATAATAGTCACTAAAGGTCATGCATCTTAAATTACGAGAAACTAAAAACCACTACATCGCTTAGTAATGCCAGACCAAGGTTTCGCGTTCACTTTCCTAATTCAGGTTCGAATCTACCTCAACATCAAGCATCCCATTAACAAAATTCAGAAGAAAGCTCCTCTGGCATTGAACCTCAACCACAAAGTTCCTCGAATAATTTCGAGCTGAATAGACTCATGCAGTTGTTCCACCAAAAAAAAAACACCGAAACCTCCTTTCAACCTCCATTTCCTCCATTGAAATCTATGCCAAGTGCACTTGGTGAAAAATGTATAGCTCAGCTGCCGATATTAAGGCCACCATGCCATTGGCACGTAGTACAGATAGCTTTAATATGCATCGTTATGGGGAAAATACTTTATCGGGCAACATCTAGCACATAATTCAGGATTCCATTATAACAGGCTCTTGGACTTGCTGCAACATTAGGAGGCAGCTATGTTGCTATATATCTTCCTGTCGTCCTTAGTGGCCATTTGAATATGAGCCTCTGCCGTAAAAGCCCTACTAATTGATTAATTACATTATTTCTGCCATTGTAGATCCATCCAATGGTACGTTTATTGCGTCATACCTTACACAAACCCGCCAACCATAGCGGCAGTTCAAGCATCATTTGCGTGGCATTCTCATCGCGCACCACACCAATACCTCGCACTCATATTCCCCATGCGATCTCAAATTAAATGTTTGCTCGAATCCGTTCCCGCAGCCTTGACAAGGTGCCTCCATCGCATCGCGAACTCTGTGCTGAAGTGAAAATAAATCCTGTCAATAGCAAGCACTGCAGAGCTAACGACAAAATCCCCATTGTTGCAACCGCTCATTTGCAGTTCCATCGCCGTACTGCATCCCCACAAGCATTTCTAACTCCGCGCGAAAACTTCCATGAGACAAAACGCCCACTCGAGCTCGTAGGTCTCTATAATTAATCGGCATAAACAAATCTAGCTCATGCCACCCACGATGGATAGCCACGACAGTCTCGTTGCAAGTCCAACGCAGCGCAACAAAATTGATGCGGAAAGGAAAAAACCACCAACAATAACAAGGAAAGGGAGGAAACTGCAGGACTGAAGCTGGGTACGAGCACAATCTCCTGCAGTAGTAGTACACACCTCGATAAGTTCGTTAGTATTGAGTTGGATTTGCCCTTCTTTCATCCTGTCGATTACGGGAATTTATGTGGACATGTTGCTATTGCTGTTGATGGCTTTAGTGAGCGGATGGCTGCCACGATATAACAACAGAATATCCTAGTGAATTCGATTAGGTCGTGAAATAATGAAAAAAAAAAAAGGAAATGTCAACAAGAGGGAGAAAAATCATTCGCACAATGGAATCTCGCGCTCCAGCACACTCCTTGTACATTGGTCTTGTTGCGAGTCCTTTCTTCTTATGCGGTCTTATGCTAAATGTGAAGGTGCGACGACTTTTCCTTTTGGATTAAGCAGGAATGAATTCATGGTTTTTGCTTAAACTTTTTTAATGTTTGCTATCATGTCGGTTGCCGAATTGCTGGAGTGAGTTTGTGTTTTGCTATAGTATATCGGTACACACGAGGCTTACCGCTAACTGGCTTAATTCCGCGTATTTCTGCTCCGCACAATCCATGTGATTATGATTTAATAACTTAATCCACTGGGTTTTCGGGTAAATTAAACTTTACGACGACGAAAGGATGGTTCTGTTTTTCCGTTCTTAAATACACATGCAAGAGCCAGTGTATGTGAGCGCGGTAAATTGGTGAGAAGTCCTCATTAGGTTCGTAGGGGATTAATGGAGTGAGGAAGTTCATAAATTGCTAACAAGTTTCGGTGTGCGAGTATCATGTGCATCCGGGCGTATCACGGACGGATGACTCTGTCAAACATAAATTCTTTCATAAACTTTCAGGATGTTATTATTTTTATTATTTTTATTTTAAAAAGTTATCATAAAAGTGAAGATAGTGCAGATGATGGGGCACGTAGTAAGGGGGAAAATGAGGTGGAGGAAGGTGGCTGTAACACTTTAACGACAGCTATGAATGTACAAGAGTAAGGGGCATTCCAAACGACAGACACAGGAAGACACAGGCTAATTCCGCGATTTGTACTTCGGATGTGCAGGGACCTGGTCCTGTACATGAGGAATGCTTAGGGATATCTCTCCCTCGTGGAGAAAAAAAAAAATCATGCAACGAAGGCCATTAGAAACAATGGCTTAATATTGGCAAGATGATGGGGCATTTCTACTACCACCATGTTGGGACACCAGACAGAACGATTTATAGCATCGAGTCAAAACATGGTTGTGTTGCAATTTAAAGCACAAAAATCTGAGCATTCGATTGTGACTAGTGAGTCGAAAACTAAACACAACTTAATAATAGTAAACTGCTGCAAGAACCGCTCATGTAAAAACCAAGTATCACCTTCTTCCTACAACTTCCTGAAACTAGTCATCTAGACGAGGGGCACCGTGAGACAGAGGATGTTGTGTTGAATTTAAAATCGACTTTTATTAGAGGAGCAAAGTGGAAGACGATCATGTTTTTAGGAATTATTGAAAATGTTCACTAAAGTCGGTCGACACACGAGTTGGGGTCTGCAGAATCTTCGCCCATTAAAGAGGAATTTCACAATAAGGACATTACATTTTCGTACTTAAATAAATTAAAGAAAGAAAGACTATAGTCAGTTATCAATTATTTGAGCAGCTGTGCTGCATGTGGTACCAACTTTTCGAAGTCACATATCACTGAGTCTAGTCTTCCGATATGGAACGGCAATAAGCTCCACTGACTGTAATCTTGTGATAATGTTCATTGAAAAATCATTTGGACGAAGTACACCTCCGGCATGAAATCCACATCTCACGGTCACTTTTTGTGGATCCAATTGAGTCTCTTAAAGAACATGAGGGTTTGTTAGGGTCTATGAGCTTCATCGCTGAAAATGATTTTTACAAATTCAGGACTTAGGTTAACTTTGGAGAGTCTAGTCGGAAAAGTTTTGCCGCTTCAAATGACCAAGAGACTTCAGTTCTTGAAGTAATCTGATCTTACACAGGTAAAGGAGAAAATATTTACGCGAAATTCGCCGCAATGTGGACTGGAAGACTTCTAAATCGTGTGATGAACATGGAATCGATTGAGTTCGTTCATTTTGAATTGAGGCGTCTAAAGCGGCAGACTTGTCGACTCCAATTTATCCATTATAGCCTGTCTAGAATAGAAATATTACGACCGATTGAAGTAAGCGCTGTTAAATTGGCTATCACCGACTCAGAAATTTGGTAGCAATTCTTAATAGTCTTGAAACGTTCGTCGTTTCCATAAACGTAAACTTTAACTGACCTCTTTTCTTAGACAGTTTAACACTCTGTTTGTATTTAATTTGAATTCATATCCTCCACCCTTTCAGCTTCAGTAAATGGCAAGGAAGTCGATGCTACCTCAACTGACTTCAGTGAGGCCTTTGATAAAATTTCACACAGATTAATACTCTTCAAACTGTCTTCCCTTGGCTTTGAACCCATCTCATTAAAGTGGATTGTTTCCTTCGGTGTCCCCCAAGGTGCTCATTTAGGTCCGCTTCTTTTTATCCTTACCATTATCGATATTTAAATGGTTATCCGATATTCCCACATCTCTGTATACGCCAACATTAAAGGCTCAATCACACAAAACGCGTTACTCGGCGTTACTGTACCGTCGCACCACGGCGTTACGGTTGTATTACATTGCATCATCCCTGCCACACACGTGGCGTTATCACTCGGCGTTACTTTTTGGGTTGTACGAAATGACAAAAGTATCGCGCGGTACCAGCGTTCTCGGTGACTCATTTTCAAAACCATGGATGAAGAAATTGAAGTGCTCATCGAATAAGTGAGGAAGTACGATTATCAATTTGATACCTCTCACCAGTGGTACAAAAATGTTCTGAAGAAGGCGGAGGCTTGGAGTGAGATTGCCAAAGAGCTGGGAATCACAAGTAAGTACGAATACCTACGTATCATAGTTTATTATAGTTGTGTGTTATTAACATCTCTGAAATTATTACTAGAGACTTGATATGCAATGGCATATTATTTTGTGTAATAATTATCACTAAATAAAGGCCACCTCAACGAGGAGTGAAATTTCTAGGAACGCATAATATGAATGTAAACAAAGACGGTGGTATTCGCCCAGTTCTTCCCTCTTCTTCTCTCTTTTTATTTACTGGGTGAACCCAATACCGCCTCCTCTTCTCACTCTCAATTAAAGCAAGAAGTAGCAAAGCTTCCTCCTCATCAGAACTACTCATGATTGCTGTACAAACTCAACCACAGTACTGGATCCTCCGCCCAGCTAACGGTGCGTGTGTGACATAGCCCATATCGCCGAACGCCGTGTTAAGGAGTAATGCTGTAGTGTTTCGTTATAACGCGTTCTGTGTGATTGAGCCTTAAGATCTTCAAGATCATTTTCTCACAACATGACTCTTCCCTTATTCACTCAGACCTCAACAGTTTTTCCACCTGGTGCTCCAAGAATTGCCTGGACCCTAAAATTTCCAAGTATCAATATATTACTTTCTCTCGCAAACGTATCAAACCTCCCCCCCGTCTCTACTTTCTCTATAGTCAACTCCTTTATACCGTTCAGGTGATCGGTGATCTTGGCGTATTATGCGACTAGAAACTCAATTTTCTTGCGATATACATAATTCTTAAGGTCAATTCTGCACTCGGCTTCGTGAAAGGATGGTAAGAGTTTTCCAATCCCTACGTCACTACGTCTCTCTACATAATCTTTGTTTGCCCTATTCTCGAATACGTCTCTCAAGTGAGGTCTCCTTACCATCATACACATATTTCCAGAATCGAGGGTATCCAACGTCGTTTTCTCCGTTTTGCTTTTCGTGGATTACCCTGGGACAATCCTCTGACCTTACCTTCCTATCAAGACCGCCTAAAACATATTAACTTGAACTCGCTGGAAGAACGAAGAAGGATATCCGACATAATTTTCATCCATCGACTCCTCTCAGGTATCGTTGACTGCGCGACCCTATACAAGTCTATCTTTTCAACATTAAACCTCGTAATATACGAAATCCACATCTCTTCCCACCTCTCGTACCTCCTATGGCTTCAATGAACCTATCTTCCGTAAGCTGCGCAATGTTAATACGAACACCTTTTCAACTTCAACATCAGCACTCCTTGTGTAAAATACCGTCTTAATCGCCTTCTTTCTTAGTTTCTTAGATTGTAAGATTAAGTATGTATCTTGAATTTAGCGCAATAAATGGGGGTTATGCCATTATTAAAGGCCATTTGAATCTCGGAAGCTCAGAGCCGTGTTGACAACCCTGCGCCAAGTCTCCCTGTCATAAGTGTGTTCCTTCCGTGTTTCGCAGTTCTGTTGCATCACTTCTAGGTCCAATCTTATTGTGTCTTCCTATTTACAGAGCAACCTTCCTTGGGAGTCTTTTTCCTTGCAATTTTTCACTCATTATTCTCGTGACAGTTCGTTTATTGTCCATTCGTTCTACGTGTCCTGGCTACCTTAGTCTTCACGATTTTATTTCTCGGACAATGCTTGGGGCTGAGTTGAATTCCTCGAGTTCTTGAGCCGTTGCATGCAGCCTTTTCTTTATTTACAGTGGCACTTAAGTGCTGGTAGCCAATTGAAGTTTCACATTTTCCCAAGACATTTCCGTTTATTTACTATGGTCGTGTTGTTTGTTTCCGAGCGCTCTATCGAACTCAGTTTTTCTGAGCATTGGTATAATGTTGTCCTTTTGGGCATTAAAAGGCTTTAGTTGTATGATGGTCTTATATATCTTTAACTTAGCGGCAGTTTTCCTGTCACTCCATTGGGGATTTCCCTCAAATCGAACTTTCACTTTCAGAGTCACTTCTGGTACTTTACTTTGCAAGTAACACTGTCAGTGCTATTGTAACCTGCTATGGTTCGAGGCACAAAAGATTTATTAAGCGCTCTAACGTTTGAATTCCTTAACGAAAAAAAAAACCCACGAAACCGAGACGCATATGCTTCTGCACGCCTTTAAACAATAAATCCAAATGTCGTTAAACGAAACATTGACACAGCCTTAACAACAGCTTAGGAAGTTACAGCCTTCCGAAGCAGGTATTCGTCTCTGTAAAAAGCTTCCGAAATTCACAGTCGGCCATAAATCCTTTCACATCCTTTTCCCAAATGAGTAAAAATGAATAACAAAGGTGATAATAATAAAAAAAGGCGGCAATTTCACAACAATTTTGGAGTCGGAAACATACATTTCAAAGATTGCCTCTGTCATACGATTGTTCGCACTTGAATGAAGTACAGAAGTATTTCTAGAGAAGTTCAATGCGCTCTAGGTATCATGTTAACTTTCATGAGACATTTCCACACTTTGTTATTAGATGATGCAACTACACAGGAATAAGTTCAATTGTCGAATCGAATGCCAATATGCATCCATCCACCTTTACCATCTGTTTCAGGGTTTCCGTGCGTCCAAACAATCGTTCCCAGTCGAAGCCACCATTTCTTTGGAAATGTTGAGATGATGAAACTTTTTAATTTCTGTTTCAAACTATACGAAGCCTGATTTAGTGCCTAGAACTAACTGTAGCTGCAAATGTGGGGTAATTCAATAAAAGTTTTCAATTAGACCAATAAGGGAAAGAAAGGAATTAAATGTTCTGTTGTGAAACGAGCTTCATCATTGTAAAGAATTTTGTATAAAAATTCTTTATTTTTAGCATCCATACTTTGAAAGAAATTTATATGGGGCTTGTAGGAGCACTTTATTGGCTTAATGCAAGCCTTAACAAAGAAGAAAAACGTAATAATCTAAACTTAAAAAAAACCTCATATCTAATTAGGAAAGAGATTAGGGAGAGGGTAAATAGTGGCCTAGATTAGATTGCTAAGATAAGGTTTGGTGAAATGTCGGTCGAAAAGTGTGAAGTTCGCTTCGCGTACGATTCTGGACATTAGCCCATGGTGGCCGTAGTTCGTTCGATGGGAGTTGATGCGGAAGAGGGATATGGACCGGAGTTTGGTGTTAAGGGGAATTTTTTGAAGCAATGAGAGGCAGTCAATATTATCGGAAGGAAAGTCATGAATAAAAATGATGTTTGTGACCCTGTCTCGTTCGTTTAAGGATTATAGATTGATTAGTTTTAAGCAATTCTTTAAATGCAATAAATTATAGATATTAGCCTTATCAGCCCAGGGAAGACCATAAACCTACATCGGACGGCCTCAATGTAGCCAGTGGGGATACCGTAAAAGGGGGATCAAATTTGACTAGAATTAAGAAGCGACCCAGCGAAGGTTATAACTCCTTGGACCGACGTCATACAAAGACAAGGCTATCGATGTGAAATTCTCGGTCACAGATAACACCTAAGTTAACCAAAAAGATAACATGACCGATAACGTAGGTCCTGGGAGCTGGAGGGACGAGCTTCCGGGAGTAAGTGATAGTTTGACATTTACCAACATTGGCACGATATGGTTTTTTGACACCGAAGAGTGACCCGTCTAGGTAGGATTGGAGGGAACAGGAATCAGCAGGGGAAGGTATGCGTTTGGAGATTTTCATATCATCAGCATATATGGAGAGATGAGAGTTCTTGATAACAAAGTAAACATCATTAATTAGAATAAATATAAGTGGGCCGAGGTGGCTGCTTGTTGGTAGTCTTGAGCTGGCATTAATTGAAATAGAAGATGTAACAATAACAATATACGGTCTTCAAGGCAGAGTTTGATCCCTAGGATAAAACCAAAAAAAAATAAGAAGCGAAATTTGAAACTTTAAAATAAGGCCATGGTTGGCGATTTTTTTTTAAACTAGGGCAGATAGCCAGTCATGACCGGACGACTTAAATATTTTCTCGATTACTAAGGGAGGGGTTATGTTCAAGTGAAAGTCTTTCATAGAATGAAAGCAGTCATGACCGAGTTGATGGAACTGTTCGGTGATCGGGCGGCTGAAGGTCTGTGCAAAAAAGTTGGTAACCATTTTCGAATCATTAGAGGAAGTACAGATAAAATTACCTATCAGCTCTTGTCTGCATTTTTAAGATGTTAGAAACGTTTAAAATAGGAGATAAAAAAAGGATTGCATTTGTAATGAGCTTTCTGGGCCGGGATATACTCGCCGGGGCAGGATCTGTCACATAAATTTGTTCTGTGACACCGACAGTCGTGCTAATAGTTTGCGCACTACTCTGTCCCTCTGGGTTAAGACCCGTTCGGGACACTCGGTCGTAGTGGCGCCTTGTAACCTCGTAGCTGTCGCGTTGACAGCACTCAGTCAGTCTCCTTATGGATCAGAACCCGAGTCCGGATCCCAACTGGTGACAGGAAATGGTTGGCAGGAACAGTGTGAGGCCGAGCCTGTCTGGGTAAGAACCCGAGTCGAGGCCTTAGTTGTTGTCGGCTTGTGCCCTTGAGTGCGGCTATAGCGTCTGGCCAGGCCCTTCCTGGTTAAAACCCAAATCAGGGAGCTGACCCTACGGTACTTGCCTGGGGAGTAGATCCTAATAGGGGCTGGTCGGTCTCGTATGGGTTAAAACCCGAGTCGGAGAATCGATTTCGTCCTATTAGTCCGTATTTACCGTTTACTCGCTGAGTGATCGCCCCAACTAATGTCGACCACACGTTCGTCCCACCCTTTTTGGTGACATAGTCGAAATTATTATAATAATTTTTTTATTTTTTTTTTCTGTTAAAAAAAAGAACTACTTCACAAAACGATCAAACAAAAATACAGAAAAAAAATCATAAAAGCATCCATGTATTCAATTTGCCTAAGACCTAAGAATGTGATGCCACCTTAGCATCAACACTGCGTCGTCATCTTGACGAAAACTTCTTACCTCATTATTGTCGTAGTTCCACCTTACTGAAGCTTCGGCCGGACTTTTGTCTCCTTCCCTGCGCTGTTATCTTGGTTGCCTCTTTGGTTGTTGTTGTTGTTACGACTACTCACTGCTTTTTATTACTCTCGCTGCTTGTCACTGCTTCTTACTAGTTGCCCTTCTGACAACTACTTCGGCCTTTTATAGGGCCAGGCCGAACGGCGATGTGATTTACGGGATCTGTCAACGATGACGGCAGCCGTAGCCATTGTCTTTGGTGTCTTTGACCTGACTGGTCTTAGGCAAATTCAAAACATGGATGCTTTTATGATTTTTTTTCTGTGTTTTTGTTTGATCGTTTTGTGTTTAATTTTATTTTGTGTTTATTTTGTGTTTGTTTAATTTGTGACCTTGTGTTTGGTTGTTTTATATTTATGTGTTTTATTTGTTCCTGTGTTTTGTTGAGTATGTTCATTTTATCTCTTTGTTTACTTTTCTTTATGTTTGGTTGGACTTGAATAAGGTAAGTAAAACATATACATATGTACGTTTGTGAAAGAACATTTTATTCATTTCATTTGTGTTTTAGGTTATACATTTTCCCCTCCTTATCTTCGGGTGGGCTGAGTGATGACGGTGATGCCACTCGGTTTGAGAACCAGACGATACCCTGCCTGCCTGAATTTCATCTTCCTTCTACTCGGATTGGTGATGAGGTGGAGGTATCGTTGCCGGATGGCGTCCACCATGGTCGTGGGATGTTTACCTCTGGTGGCCTCCAGTTCTTCCAGGGTCTCAAACTTCGTCCGGACTGGTGGAGGTCCATCTCCTTCTTCCGGTTCTTCGACGCGAATTTGTAGCGAGGGTGCCGTCCGTGACTCGACTCGTAGTGCTGGGAATCGCTTTCGTGCGCTTGCCTGTTCTCGACCCAGCGACTGCAGGAGTTCCGCTACCCGTCGGCGTTTTCCTATCGTTGCGTTGGGGTCGGTCCATCGGATACTGGGTTTAATGGAGCCTTCCAAACTCCGCAAGGGTTCCGTCACCATACACCCCGCGTAGTGTAGGAGATGGATGCCGCAGTCATAATTGTTCCTCTGCCGCGGCACCTCCAGCGTTCGTAATGGCACGGTGGCGGAGGTGAAGGCCCTTACTTGACGATGAACCCGTTGGTACTCCAACGCCAAGTACTGCCGCAGGGCTCTGGCGACGTCTTCTCGTGGCCGTACCCCCAGTGACTCTACTTGAATGATGATCGGCTGCTTCACCTCCCGGATCTCCTCGGGTCCGCAACCTCGCTACTTGGCTCCCTCCAGTCCCGGAAAGCAGATGATGAAGAGATACCAGTGGTTTTGGAGGCTGGCGGGTATCGCGATGAATTCTTTGGTGAAGATATTGGTATTTTTGGCCCACCGCACAACTCTCTCGTAACCCTGTAGCACGTCTCTCCCGCTGAGAAGTTGAGGAAGGAAGTGGGACCCGAACACATGCCACTTGTTCCGCTGTTTGGAGTTCGCTACCTCCCATAGGGCCCACTGGAAGTAGAGGTCTATGATGGCTTCGTTCAGGAACCTTCCTTCTTCTAGTCGGCGGTAGTCCCGTTCACGGATCTCGATGTCGCCAGCTCCTATGTTGCAGGTGTCCAAAGAATACTGCAGGTAAGCAAAAAGGTTGAATCATCACCGATTGTTAAGTTGAAAGTCTGTAGTTCAAGTCTGTCCATAGCCAAGAACAATTCCTATACGGAAAAACTGTGCAGCAATAAAGGCATAACACTGCAGTATAAGATCACTTCCAAATTCATATTCTGTGTGTGCATTTCCAAATTTAAAGGGGGCCTACTACCGTTCGTCTTTGTTGGATAGGATGTTATTTTCATTCTCATTTCAAATAAGTCCTATAAGCATGTAGGCCATGATTTTTACCCAAAATACGATACAAAATGGTAGTGTCGAGACCTAATTCCTGTGATCGCCTCGCACAAGCATTTAGTCGCACACCAACTTAATGATAGTTGAAGGCACTACGCATTACACGAAATATTTCTGCAATATTTTCTATTCTGCGACTATTTAATTAACAATCTCCAAGTTGTTATTCATTAAAAGCTAGTTTCGTTAGCTGACTTTATAGCTAACTATTTGGTTTCAATACAGTTCCAAAATTGACCGTTTGTATCCTCTAGCATCCCTAGTACTCTTGAGGCTTATTAGTTAATGTGCTGGCCTCTGGCGCGGATAATACGGAGATTGATTCCTGCCACGTTAAAGCATGGAAATTGATTTTCATGGTATTTTTCCTCAACGGAGTACTGGCAAAATAATATACTAGAGTACACGTGCAAGAGCAAAGCTTGTCGAAATTTAGAGTTTAGTAGAAACCTATAGGAAACAATGAACTACTGGCGACTGAGAAAGATGTTGGTACTAGCGTAGATTTATAATTTACGTTGGGGATTGATTTACTTTCACTAGTTTAATAAAACTCAATATTTTTCTGAATTCTATAGTGCTGTTGGCTGATGACTCCCTTAATTTCAAGGCAGATGGTCACGTAACATAATATTTCACAGAATTCATGCGACTCAATTAGCCATTTAGTAGTAAGCCATCAGAACGTGATGAAAATTCAAAGTCCCTCCTATCAAATTACACTTAAGGAAATTTTAGATTCTGAACGTAGATTATCACTGGGGAAACTCCTTTTGATTTTCCTTTATTTCTGGAATATATCCGTTCTCAAGCATGCTATTAAATTATGTATGCGAAGTGTGTTCGCCTGCACTTTACTACTTACGGAACATCACCATATGGCGAGAGACCTGGGTACATCTACCATATACAAACACATATTTCAAGTATCCCTTGAAATGGGATGTAGTAATAAACGACTGCATGGCATTGTATTCTATATCACGGCGATCATTTCTCCTCGTTTCGAGTTATCACATATTGGTCCTTGCAACTTACAGATTTTTGCGATGTGTATTGCGAGCTATGTGGGAGAGAAGCCACGAATTTAAAATTCAATGACGAATATAACGATATTCTTACAGGCCAGGCATTTCATCACAAGGGTATTGTACTTATACATATAACAACTTCCTAGCTTTTTCTCAAATCAAGCACATCCACTCCATCTTTTGTAGACCATCTGCACTTGAATAATAAATCTCATTCTCAACTGAGAGACCACCACATGAATCACCAGGAGAGCCAACCCAAAGTCGATTCCTAAACAAATTATAATCTAACACTCAACGCCCACTCCATGTGACCTAATACGTGAATTATCGAACCCGAAACAGCTACAACACTGATCTTTGCCACTTCTCTCCCATTGTCAAGAGGCAGTCAAGAACTTTGTCTGGCTTTGCCCACCTATAACAACTGCCATGGTATCAGTATGCCAATCGAGGATAGAATTACTCTTAATTACTGTTTCTCTTGTTTCAAAAGTACGTCTTCTTATAAAACTGATTCTTTTCTGATGCTGGATATAAAAGAAGCAATTATAAATCAATTTGGTAGTCCTCAACGGCCCTCTTTGTGGCGACCGGGGATGAAATAAGATAAATGTACTTAAAAGAGGATAAATACGAGTACAACCTCGTTATCAATACCTACGCATATTAACAATGAAAAATCCACTCCGCTAGTAAACTGGAAGTTTTTAACACGCTACCTGAATTTAATAAAAAAGGTGTTGAAAAGATACGAGCAAATGTGTTCAAGCTAATTCAGGAATTTCAGAGGCGCTCTTAGCAAGTTGTAATACATTTTTTCGACAGGCTATGAAAATAAATTGCTCTTTTGGAATACCATAAAATTCAAAACTGGGGTCGTAGCTCTTTTGAATATGCATTTTTAAACCCCTTCCGCTCTTTTGAATAAGTCACAATAAGTGTGTATTAAAAAAGAAAAGTCCAAAGGTATAAAATTATTTATTAGTGAATATAAGACTATGACCGGTGTTCAAGTAACGGAAAAGCAAATTAGAAATAGGCTAAATAATTGTAAGACAGAGGTTTAGAAGAAGGTAGACCTTAACAAAACGGGAAATAGCCCATAAAGCTCAAAGAATGGGAAGTAATTTTTTTAGAGCTCTTAAATGCTGATGGAAACCCATCCAATTTTTACATTTCTGGTACGTATTACTTTATAAAGCTAATTATTATACTTTAACTAACGTTTACGTAAAGGTGGTTTATCTGTGGGAGCAGTTAATCCCATTCGGATGCAAAGGGAAAAGGAAGCTGATAAGCGTGTTGCTGCAGATCAAATTGAAGAATTACCGCGAAAATTTAAGTTCAATGAGACTGAGGGGACACAAAATCTGTCTAATGGAGAGCTTTAACGTTTGGTGTAGTTGGAGCAATTAAAATTAATATGAATGCAGCAGGAGGAAATTTAAAAAAGGATGGAAAATGACAACGAAGAACGGAGTTCGTATCCTACTTATAATTCATTGTTCATTATCGTTCATTGATCTCAGTCATATGACCATCATGAGCTTGTTTGCAGCAATCGATTTTTTTGAGTCAATTTTACACCACTCTTCCACATACGAGCATATCGGCAGGAATGCTGGCAATTTTATGTCCGAAATTACTTGTTGGCATAAGCCGAAGGCTTCACGACTTATAAAGAGAAATTGAGAAGCATTGGGCCAGCGCACACGAGAGTAATTCTACGGGCTGAAAACTGATTTTATGGGAGAGGGGGCTGAAGTGTGAAGTATGAAACGGAGTAAAATTTTCAACCGGGTGTTGAGTGGTTGAAGAGAGCTAAAAACGAAGTCTGCGTTTCAATTGTAGTTCGTCACTAACAAAATGAAACGTGAAACGAGGTTCACATATACAATTTTTCCGCCTGACTAATTCATTCCGTGTACGCTCAGAGTATAATATTACACCAGTTTTCCTCCTGGTAGAATTACTCTCGTGTGCACTAGCCCGTTGAAACACTGACCATTTCTTCAGACAAGATTACTGAATTTCCACTTTAAAAGATCAGTTGTTTGAGTGTGGCACGTGGCACATTAAGCTAAAAATGATGTGTTTCTGGTGAAAGCATGATTTTCTTTAAGCCTTTGCAGGGCCCAATCAAAAAACTTTCAGCTCTTCAGAAAATCAGTCCTCGAATTACCTTGATCTTTTAAGGGTGTAGGCCAAGATCTTTAACCAAAATTTATCACAATGTGGACTGAGATTTCCCTAATTTCTGTGATGAGTACAGGTAGACCACTTTGGTTAATTCTGCCATAAAACACTTACGACTGCAATTTTTTCGATCGACGCACTATCTCAACAGCATATGACTCTTCATGCAAAGCTTGTCTGGTAGGGCGATCGAAAATTGGAATATGCGCTCATAAAGTAGCAGTCGAAAATCCGAATTTTGGTAATCATTTTAAATAATTTCTAAACGTTGCTCGTTCGTAAGCCTTGACTGATGTTTTGTCATTGACCAATTACAAGAAAAGTTTAAGGGTATGTTTGTATAAAAATACGAAAATAATAAAAATACCTATTGAAAAAAGCTGTACAAAACTGCTGATAAGCTATTAACACAAGCTAAATAGCTAGGATAATACCTAAAATAACGTTCATGTTCAATGGTCCTTATCTCATCCTTAATATTTATTTAAAAGTTCGAGCAAATAACTAGCTATTTAGCAAACATTTGGACCCAAAAAATATATTGGAGTAATTTCTAACCACTCAGCATATTATTAAAAGATAATTTTCCCATAAAGGGTAATTTTACCTCTGCCACCATATTAGTACGGAAACCATGTTCCACTTATATAATTGTATTCCCTGTTAATTCGGCACACCACTCAATAATTTGCCCTGCGCTACGTCCTAATTGCCTCTTGTATGATTTTAATTAATGTAAATGCTCCGCAGCCATGTCGAAACTGCGTTCTTCCGCACAGCATCTATCCCAAATGCGAGGGCACTCCATGTTCATTGCCAGCACCATCATTACAAACGTCACAGCTTTATGCAAATGTATTGCTCCTGTTAGCAGATGTCACACGAGCTCCGAATATATGAGCGGGAAGCGTTAATGACATCCGCAACCGGCCTAGTTAGTCCATGGATAGACACAGACGAGGATTAAAAGATTCCGCACATTATGGGTGTTGACCGATGAGCATAAAATGGGATTACGTGAAGCATCGGGCTTAGAGTGTGGGGTATGAGCCCGCTACGTGAATGTAAATTATCACCTAGTACGAGTAGATGATATAATATCATCCCCCTCCCTGTTTGGGCATGTCAAACTTCAGTTAATATTCCGAGAAATAATGACCGATGATGTGTCCAGCGAATGGAACTGACGATACTAGTATGGAACACTTCCTAATCAAACACCGATATAGCTCGCAGATATTACTGATATTTATTACAACTGTCACGTCGTAAAACATCGAGATTACATAGAAGTATATGCCTCAAAGGTCGCCTGTTAGGCGCGGAGATGGATGAATCGAACTTTCATCATTAACGCATTCGCGGTACCAAGCGATTCCGCCATAAAGATCTTGAATGTACTCTTATCAATCGGCCACAAAGAATTTTAACAACAGATACTTGAATCTGTCGTTTATGGCCTAAAGGCCGGTTTCAAGAGGAGGACGAAAATCAAAAAAGGAATAGCTGGAGTGAAAAATGGGAACAGTGTATCGTTGGATGGCTAGAAATAACCAAATGGCCATGTCATTCAGAAATTTATAGGTTGTAGTTGGTGGGTATTTGATTGAGATCATAACGTGCGATGAAAGCGTTAAATTTAATTGTGGAATAAAAAAAAATGAACCGCATTACTAAAAGCATCTATCCCTGTGATAGTATAACCCGATAAATGGGTTATAAATCAAAATTGGCTCGTGGCTTTCACGAGCAGCATTCTCTCATAAAGTGCAGTTTTAAGTGGCTACGAATGTGACACAAGCAAATGGCCAATTAGGAGTCATTATTCAGGACACTTAGTACAAGCATCACAACCCCACATATGTATAAGGTCCCTACGTGTCACTCAATGACACTTCGTTCAACCTCCTCTAATTGAATAAAGCCATTAAAGTTTCTGAAAAACCAGACAGATGCCGCAGTTTAAACACAACCACATTATACATGCGCATATTCATGAGTTCGTTGAATCTTCAAACAAGTCCAGATGAACCAGGAGTACCTCCTCGAATGATTGAAAAATCACCGCAAACTGAAAATTAACATTAAAATGAAATCATTTAGTCTGTAGTTGGGGAAACAATACTTTCCTTTAGATCGTCAGATGATTTATTGAAAAACGAAAAAACAGATTTTAAACGTGACTTCCCCTGGGAGGTACTGTAAATCAATTGCTGTTATACGACTACCGCGGTTGAGAACAAAGTGTCGTTCACAATACTACCTGCGTCTGACAGTATTTCGATAATCGACCTTTTAATAACGTCATTCTGTAGTGATAGCTTTATATGAGTGCCTCATAGGCCTTCGTATCGAAGTTGCCCAATCCCAAAAGAACACGTTGTGTACCTGTTTGTATATCACGTTTGCCAAACAATATCCAATGCATAGTTTCTGTGCAAACAACTCCCAGTCAGGTTGTACCCATTCACCGCATTGACGAGGAAAGTGTACCTTACGCAACGATTGCAAAAGCAAATGTCTGGCAAGCTATAGGCAAACAAATACAATAGCTCAGTGAACAAGAAGGTTTTCTTTCTTTGTTCCGCATTTATGGTTATGACCGCTATGTCCTTGACATTTTTATTGATTTTCAATTTGATTTTATAGAATGGTCGGACCCGTACGATGAAGATTTTGAATCTTAATGGTGGTTCTGGTTGGTCTAAGAAAAAAGCCTTTTTAATTAATTTAATCTAATTTATTGCTTATTTATATATATGTATATGCTCATTGAGGTAATGTATAAGAGGCAGGCATGAACGAAAATCTGTCTTGCAGACGCTAGGCTTGCGTACCTCGGTTGAGATAAATTAATGAAATATAATGATTCACAAATAAATGGTTTTAAAAACTTCTTAAGTTGTGTCCACATATTTGCGGTAAACAAGTCGACCCCCACCCACTTTAGCCATATAAGCTCTACACTCATTGATCTGTATACTGTCAATAAGACTGATCTCATTAACTCATTAACTGGAGACAGCGAGTTATTCACCTCAGATTTCACTCTGTTTCAGGCCGATGAACGTGACAACTCTGCTGATCAGGATTTTCGCGGAGTTCTCTTAGCAATCCACAGCCGCTATGATCCCTTGCCTTTCAAATCGTCGAATTACGCTGACTTCAACTTCACTAGTGCCTTAATAAGTCTCCCTAAACGGAAACTTTATCTTGCCTGATGTTACTTAAGACCCTCACAGCCTACCAACTTCGCCGTTGATCTCGTCGATTCTATATTTGATATCGCCGAACCCAATGACATCATGATCATCTGTGGCGATTTCAATCTCCGACACCTGAAATGGGTTCAATCCGATGATGAGACCCATTATATCGCCGCTAACCCCTCCTCAGGTAAAGAAATATTTTTCATGGATCATTTCTCTGACTCCGGCCTTCTGCAATTCAGTAACATCATCAATAATATGGATAGACAATTCGACCTGATTTTCTCATCTGATACCGTAAACTGTGTTGTTACCCCGAGCAACAATTTTCTCTCTACTTTAGACCCCCTTCATCCACCTCTATCGGTAACTCTTTCACTCGAGATCCAATTCTCGAGTGCAGTCCTACACTAAATTTGCACAGCTATGTGAATCATTCTACCTCCGATAACTGTACATAATGCAATCCTCCCTTATCTCTGACCCCAAGTGTATCTTCCATTTCAATAATACAAAAAGAAAAACCGATAGCTACCCCGCTACATTTCATTTTCTCAATAACTCTTCCAACGAACCCGAAGTAATCGCCAACTTTTATCCTCATTTCTTCAGCCAATCAGTCACCGACCAGGATCTTCAACTCGATCACGACTATTTTCGATGTTTGAAAGACTGCCCCCAGACTTCTCTTGTTTCACTGAACATAACTCCCGACCTAATCGCCGAAAAAATACGCAACTTAAAGGACGACTAGTCTCCCGGTCCCGACTGTCTGCCTGCCAGAGTTTTTACCGCTCTATTTCAAACTCTATCTCTCAAGGACTCTTTCCTAACCTTTGGAAATATACTTATATCATTCCAATCCATAAAAAAGGACTGAAAAATGATGTGTCCAACTATCGTCCGATTGCCAAGCTCTCATGCATACCCAAACTTTTCGAGAGCATCGCTTATGATGCACTATTCTTTAACTGCAACCCATATTTTCTCCTAACCAGCATCGGTTCCTAAAAGGACGATCGACAACCGCTAATCTAGTCGAGTTTGTCTCACAATGTTTGTGTGCACTCGAAGCTGGCAAAGAAGTAGACGTTGTCGCCACTGACTTCAGCAAAGCCTTTGAAAAAATGTCTCGCCAAATTATTCTCCTCAAGTTCACTGCCCTCGGTTTCTCTCCCGGTTTTATCTCATGGATCAAATCTTATCTAGAAGATCGTCAATAAAATGTTATTTCTCAGCGATCTTCTATCTCTGATCCAAATAGTACTACGAACGGTGTCCCACAAGGTAGTCATCTCGGCCCACTGATATTTATTCTAACCATTAATGATGTTGACGGCGTTATTTTAAGCTCTCAGATCTCCATATATGCCGATGACATGAAAGTATTGTATTTAAATACATATCTTCCCTTGTTGACTCATGCTCCCTTCAATCTGAACTTAACAGGTTCACTCCTTGGTGTTAAAAAAACCATCTCGAGCTGAATGTCAGTAAACACCAAGCCATCACTTACTCCCGCAAGCGCTCTTCCGCATTACCCAGAACCTACATTATTCGTAATGAAACCCTTCCCCCTGTCAACTTCTTGGTTGATCTAGGGGTTATGTGAGACCGTGAACTCAATTTTCGCCTCCATATCGACAACATTATCAAACGTGCTAACTCTGCAATCGGTTTCGTGAAACATTGGTCCAAAGAATTCTCGAATCCTTACGTTACGAAATCATTATACATCATTTTCGTTAGGCCCCTTCTCGAATATGCTAGCCAAGTCTTAGGTCTCTCTTATGAATTCCATACTACGCGTATTGAAGCCATTCAACACAGGTTTATCCGCTTTGCCCTTCGTGGCCTTCCCTTCGCCGACCCCTTTAATTTACCACCTCATACGAATCGCTTAAAATTATTCAACCTCCAATCCCTTAAAGAACGACGTGATGTTGCAGATATTCTATTTATTCACGACTTTCTCAGCGATAACATTGACAGCCCCTCATTATTGGACATGATTCCCTTTAACACCAACCCACGTAACCTCCGATCCACGCCTCTTTTCCGTATAAACACTCACCGCATAAATTATGGCTAACACGAACCAATGTCCAGAATGCTACGCAAAGCTAACACCAATCTTTTCGACCTTCACCTCAAAAAGTTCAGTCTTAAAAAAGCCCTATACCACAACCCTTCACACTCTCCTTAATCGTTTCCACTCTGCCCCACCTAGTTAATAAGTAATATAAGTAAGCTAATAAAGTACCCCTATGGGGGCAATGACCCCAGTCTTAGTAAATCGCACCTTAAACAATCAGCTACCGAGACTAAATCCTCTTACTGATGACTCTCTTAATTCTAATTGGAATAACCTAAACTACATGTATTCCGTTGATGAACAGATCGAGTATTTTATGACCTCATAATTCGTATAATTATTCGTATAGTTATAAATCAAGATAGGACCTACAAAAGAAGAAGTGTAAACTCCTCGAGTTTCTCTGCTATTTCAAACGCCTTAAGATCAGGAGGTAGAAAAGCAAATGTTTTACATCTAAATTCAAGCTCGGCTTAAAGGATAAGCAAACGTGTATAGGTAAACTTAGATATCAGAAAATATCAATGTTGAAAGGATAAATAAGAAATCCGCCTCAATCGTAACTCTCTTCGACAATGACCGAGTAATCCATAATTTTTTATTTTTATTTGAGGCTTCTGCTTTCTGCTATCTGTTGGAGCACTCAGACACAAATACTGGTCTATTGTACTGCCAGACAGACATCTTAGATGGCGTTACAGCTCATGAAGAGCAGGAGCCAAGCTTATTTTTATTCACTTATGTTGGGTGCGATTTTGTTTCGGAACCTAAAGCTTAATGCCGATTCCGAACGGCGAGAGCCGAGTAGCTTTTTTTTTAAGGCAAGTATATAACGGGGGGTTTTGGGAGTTTTGCCAGTATCCCGTCGAAGAGAAAAGCCGCGAGTTAGCATCGTTACCACCTCCGTCTACCCTAGATCTTTAAAGGTTTCTGAACTCATGCCTGCGCCTAAACATAGAAATAATCATGGTAAGGATTATCATCCAATCTCTATTTTGCCGTTCATATCTAAGGTTTTCGAAAAACTTCTGAGCACGCACTTAAACTCGTTCTTAAACCAACATAGACTCGTTTCACCATTTCAGTCGGGTTCGAGGCCACAGCACAACTGGATCACCGCGTTGCTAGAGATCTCCGACGACGTTCACTGTGAAATATTGATAAGGATCGTTGGTACTACTGTCATTGCTTCAGTTTTGATTCCTCAGCGCTAAGACTCATTAAGAATTACCTTGCAGATCGTAGCCAAGCTGTATATGCTAATGGTTAATTTTCAAACTTTCTCAAAACCAAAACGGGAGTGCCCCAAGGATCTGTCCTCGGGCCTTTATTGTTTTCATTGATCGTTATTAATCAATGACTGCCAATCATTCCTGGCATTCTCAAATTCTGTACGGTACACATGTACGCAGACGACCTCCAATTATATATCAGCTGCCCATTTCACCTAAAGATAGACGTTACGTTGGTCATATAAAAACAAACCTATGCTCAACTCCACCAAGAGCCAAACCATACTCGTAGGTCGTACTATCCTAGACATAAGTAACTTCCCACAAATCCCAGATAACGGAAGCAATATCTACTATGTAAAGACTACTAAAAACCTTGGAGTTATCTTTAATCAATAGTTCTCCCCCACGTTAGGGGGAATTACATCACCAACTTAACAGATAGAGGTTACGACGTTTTGCGTATACTAAGCGTCTTGCATATACTGCGCTGCTAATTACTATTTCAACGCACAAATTCCCATGCTTCTGCGATCTCGATAGTCACAGCTCACGCAAGTTAACAATAGGGTTTAACAACAGAGTGCACTTCATGGACTTCGAAACTTCCTTAAGCTTAGAATTCTTATCTTCCCTTTCAGACTCAAACAGAACAAAGCTCCAACATACTTTTACAACAGACTTCGGTTCGCTACATCTGAGTGAATTGGCCCACTGATATTACCTAATTTTAGTTAGAGGGTAACAGAAAAACAGTTATTCCATAACGCTGTAAGTCTATTCACTCCTAATTAACACAAGAAGATCTCATAGCATCGGCAACTTCAACGGGCAACTTAGGCATCATTTGAGCACATTGCTTTAGGATATTTTCAGGGACATCTAGCATTTGCTCTACATTTTAAAAGAACATGGTCGTCCCATGCTTAAGTGCGGTTAAGGGATACGATTTTTGCAATTTGAGCGTTTTCAATAATATGGTAGACTGCCCAAGTTTGATGGCAAAAATGGTAGAGATATCAACCAAATTGCGATGTATAACAACTGACTTGTATTTACTTGCACTAATATATAAGTTGCTGGTTTGGCATTGTGTCGTCCCGTCGAGCCCAATGGAAGCAGTATATGTAGCTGCACGACGTCTGCATACATACATGAATACTTTTTTTATAATGTTGAGCAGGTCATTAATATAAAGAGGAACAAAATGGGACCTGGAACAGAGCCTTGCGACATGCCTATTTTCATATGTAGGAAGTTACATATTTTATAGCCTATTACCACCTTTCTTGTTGATCCGAGGATTTTGAATCACGCAATTACCTATTGTAAATTTATATCTTTATTTATAACAGAGTCGATATCAGAAGACTAGACTTTTGGAACACTATAGCCTTAGATATGATCTCAACAAAATTAACCTCTCGTCTGAAACCGAGTGTCGTCTCTGTATTGAGGACGAGGAAACTACAGGGCATACACTATGTGAATGAGCCGCCCTCTGCCGCCTTAGGAAGCGTATCCTCCTCAGAGAAATTATGACATCTGAGGGGTTCAGCTTAGTTGCTACGAGGGACAGCTGATTCAGAAACATTATTAAGAATGTAGAAGAACTTCTCGTCTAATCTTCTAACCAAGCAGGCACAATAGATTTACATTGGTCACCGTACCCCTTGCTATATCAGCTCTAGCCCCCTTATTAAAAAAAAAAAAATAAGAAATGCAGTGATCAAGGCTCTAGAAAAGTTAAGCAGGGTTAGGGCGGCTTTTTTATTAAAACCTTTCCTGATTTCATAAACGACAAATAACACGAGAAAAAGTTATATATACGCTAGGATCGAAAGCCTGATTGATTGCCACTAAGCAGGATTTCAACGAACAGCGAAACATGGAAGAAACAAACTAATGAGAGGGAGGCTTGTCGAAGGATGGTCAACGAGGCTCTGAACTTCCGAGTACCATGGTTCGGTTCGCCAAACTTATCGTGCGATATGTAAATTTTATGTTCGACATCATTTTCCATCTGAGCAAGTTGTTTGGAACACGATGAATTGTTTCGCACCACGTACATTCTAGTGGATAATACGCATCCCCAAAGACGACAAACAGTGCGAAGAGAAAAAGTTATTGTTCTCGTACACAGCAAAAATTACTAAATTTGGAGTGGCATACAACCATTAAAACTCACTATTCGGTGGGCCTGGTGAATTCATCAGCCCATATTTCTTTAAGGACATACCGGCCAGAATGTTACCGTCAATGGAGAGCGCTATAGAAACATGGTTTCTGATTTCTTCGTTCCTCATTTGATTGTCAATGACGTGACTGAGCTTTGGTTTTAAAAAGATAGGGCAACATGCCATATGGCATGCGACACCATTAATTAATTATTGCTGACGTATAATTTCGCATAATGGACCTGTGAACTGGCCTCAACGATCCTGTGATTTCTAACCTTTAGATTACTTTCTTTGGTGGTATATGAAGTCACTAGTCTATGCAGATAAAACGGAGACGTCGGACGATTTGGAAGTCAACATTCACCGTGTTTGCTGATACACTGTCAGTTGTTCGATAAAGTTGCTGAAAATTGGACTTCACGATTACGCTTCATTCGAGCTAGTCATGGCGCACATACATATACCCAATCATGTCATCTTTAGACACTAATGGTATAAAATTATTTATTCAATAAAGCTAATATCATAGACATGAACATTAGCTTCAAGTATTTTATTTCATATTGAATTTGTATAGCTTTAAAAAAAAACACCCTTTACTACGCAAGATCCACGTACACTTTCTGTAGAAGTGATTTATGTTAGCTTCAAGGATGATTAAGCATCTGATAAGCATTTTTATAAACGAAACTTGCAATAACCGTTAGCCGCGAGTGCTACGTGTAGTTTCATCATAACGGAAGAACGTGGCAAACAGCAGAATCTGCATGAGCCATTCGAGGGCACGGGTGAAGTAAGCTGACTATCGAGACCAAGTCTTTTGACTTCTTCTGAGGCTGTCTTAAATCGCAAATCTTTGCGAATAGACCACAAAGGCTGATGCCATAATATTGAACAACTGTATTGAAAGACCCCTATACAACGATAGTTGATATGTAGCCCTCAGATATTAAGATATTAAGGAAAATATCTTAAATAAGAATGCAACCTTCGAGGGTTTTCGGTTGATCTTTTTTTGTTTTCAGTAACTTTTATGATGTCTTACAAAGCCATCAAACAAGAGGTGTTATTTAAAGTTTCGCGTCGTAAAACGTAAAACCTAGAAGCTTATTAAATATTAGTCAAGACACACCTCTACGATGTGCAGAGGAAGTGAAAATTCGCTTGAAAACGGTGAAAAAATTGCAGACACGTTGAGTAAAGTTGGTCATCATCCAGCCCTCTCTCGCGCAGTTATAATGAATTCAATCAATAAATTTGGACATCTCGGACGGACGAATGATGTGGCAATTACAACCTGCGTTCGTTCGGCAGCGTTAGCGTTAGCGTAAAATATTGCTGTCATAACTGAGAGTGTCATTAAAAATCCATGGATTCTGTTCCTATCACAGGTGACCCGTTCAATCAGCACACCATTCATCATGTCACAACGTTCATTGATGGGTAGGGTACTGATCATGATATTTTAGACAAAATTATTTTGATTGATTCATAAACGAATGAAACTGTCGCGCCTAGGGCTTCGAAAACTAAAGAGAATACGAGTAAATGAAACAACTTTTTCATCCATAACGAGTTTTATGTCTATTGCCGGAAGAGGTCAAATTTCTATTTTTTTTTAGAAATGATGATACGATAATTGGTGTGGGTGTATACAATTTTGAATGCTGCTGACTAACTTGCTTTTTTACCTAACTTTACGATTAAGTCGTCAATTGCCCGTCATAAAAAAAATTACAATTTGTAGTCAGATTCGAGACTGCAGTTGACAGAAATGGAATTGCACTAATTATCCCCGAAATTGCACATTAGATTTACATAAAAAAAAATCACTGCTTCTAATATTTTTTTTTATTGAAAATGAAACTTCTTGTTGGATAGCCCAATACCAGCCAGTCTGACTTTTCAAGGATATTCAAAGACATGAAATTCAGAAACCGCCGTTTACTGCCATTTGAAGAAAGGAAGGTCAAATCTATAAATGCGATATTGCCGTACAATTGCTGTTATTTTTAAGACCAGCTGATGTACACAATAATTGTAACAATAGCTCTTGCTCTGTTTCTATACGATTTTATAGCATCAATCAAACACCAAGATCAAGTTAAAATCGATTAAAACTTAAGGCCTTGTTTTATACCTCTACTTAACGAGCCATGCTCAAACGACTATTGTGTAGTTTCTGGCTACTCGAACGCCCCCATAAAATTCAAATTCATTCTCCCCGCCTTATAACATTTAAATTTCATTTTTATTTGGCGACGTCGAGTATTCCATCTCGCATTACTACCCAAATTTTATACTTCAATCCTTATTGCCAACTAATAAACGAGTGGGTCACCCTCGAGCATTCCCATTCAATACTAACCACCGCAACGCAATCAACCACAAACTGCCAAATTAGACAAAAATGTAATGCCACTGTTGATTGCGGCATAATTTTCTGCCTCGCGAGGCTCTGACCGCATTTTTGTTTTTTTTTTTTTCTTTCTTTAAACTTCATTAACGACAGCTTCCAATTCATATAACCACGTAGTAACGTTGGCGCCGATGACGAGCATCAGTGCGAGTCCTTACAATACTTGTTTCTATGTAATTCCTCTTCTTCAAGACGAAAAGAAGATAATTTAATGAATCTTCGAAATAAAATCCATCTTCATTCCGTACTGTGGGTGTTCGTTATCGTTTCTGGGATTGCGTACGGTCCCCGGCGAGTTGTGCGAGATTTTATTTTCACAAATCGATCTTTACTTAATGTTCGGCAAAATTGGATTCTTACTCGTCCTTGGCTATCTGCTTTCGGGTGGAAGGATGCCCATCTTTACGAGTAATGCTTGGCGCAGTGAACCGAATTTGATTGTCTGAAGAATGGTCGATCGCTGAACTGAGGTGGGCGGGTGGCTTTGACTGGACCATTCAGGTAGTGAAGGTGGTAGTGAATACTTAATGACGTTGATGCAGTTAATTGGAATAGCGATAAGAATAGGAGCTGGTCGTCCGCTAGGGACCTAAGGGGATTTGTCGGACTTGAACTGGATTTTCTTTTGAATAATGGCGAGTTGAAATTCAGGAAGGGAGCGCCCCGCGAAAAAAAGAGGAAAAAATATGAATTTTAATGAAGATAACGAGCCGCCTTAGGAACGTGGTCGAGACGACTGGGGTTTCAATATTAATTGCATGGGCCTGATGGTAGTTTTCGGCTTTAATTGTGGGTGGGAAGGGTACTGAAGGCAATTGAAGGAATGGTTAATGTGGAGCACTTCGTCTTTCGTTTAAGGGAGGCAGTTAACCGCGGCATTTAGGAATGTATTTTTCTTATTGTTACTAGATACTGTTATATTTAATAGCATTTCCATTTCTGGGCTATTTGATTGCCTTCATTTTGGATGGATGCTTGAGGTTTATGGAAGTTTAAAATCAATTAAATGATTCCAGCAAAATGATATTGAGTTTGACTGATTGGAAAAGGAATTTAAAGGAATGGTATGAAACAGTTATTTCATTCACTTACTTTCTTTCACACCAGCGATATAGAGACATTGTGAAACCAAAAATTACGACACATGGGAAGAGTCTAAATGTGTCATCGGTGGTTTCATTTTGGATGAGTTATTATAATTATTCTGATTCCTTCAAAATATTTGAGAAAACTCCGCTGTGAAATGAATCGATTTACACTTGAACTATACTGAAAACTTTGATTCAGAATGAATCACTTCAAAATTCATACTTTGTATGTGCATTTCCAATATAACACCATAATGACATGGATACAAAAGAGTTACTGTGAAATACAACTAACGCAAATTCAGTCAAATCTTTCAAATCCTATCTAAGACAACCACCCCCGGAGAATAGTGAACGAACATCTTCGAGACAAATGACCTGTACCTCCGCGAAGTTGTGTGACAAATACTATAAGAGCGCACACTCTTGAACCTGCACGAACCCTATAAAAAAAAAGAAAGGCCTAGGTCTCTCTCTTTAGATCCTGTTGCAACTTTGGATACATTGCTCAAATCTGGGGAGAAGTTAACCTTGCCTTCATCCCTAAGGTTGGAAAACTAAGTGAACAAGTGAACAATCCTATCACCCTATCATATTTCCTCTTAAAATAGTGGAAAAACGGATAAAGCTTCATATTAAAGCTATAACATATTTGAAAATCATACTCCTCTGCATACAAATCAATATGTATACTTCGAAGTACGATCTACTGAGAATGCGCTGCATCACTTGGTAGCGTATGTGGAAACTAGTTTAACACACAAGCAGATCGATATTGAACGAGCATTTGATAATACAGGCTGCAACTCAATCATCACGTTACTGTCGCGGAGGGATGTAGACCACCCCACTAACCATTGGATTAGGGCGATGCTTGAGAGCCGTATTATATTAGCTACACAGAGAGAGGTTTCTGTGACAGTATCGGCAGCTAAAGGGTGTTCGCAAGGTGAAGTTACCGCGATAGCAAGACCTATCATCCCTTATGTGTCTGCTTGTCTGGTGGACAAAAATCGAACAGAAAACTGCAATAGTTAATAGTCAAACTTCAAACTTTCAGAGGTTAGCATATATCGGCATTACAGGCGCCTTGCCATCTTGCCGGCAGCCCAAGAGGCACTGATCGGAATTACTCCACTGTACCTTTTTATCAAAAAGGTTGCTATACGTAATGCAATCAGATTTCTCCACTCGGAAACGGACCAGCCATATAGACCGTTGGTTCATATATCCATTCTACAACATCTTCCTAAGCTAGATATGATTATCACAGTTTCGGACGCATTACCCCACACGTTTACCTTTGACAAAAGATTTGAGATACTAATCCCAAACCGTACAGCTTGGGAAAGCAGCGATCCCTTGCCAAATGTCAAAGACCTCAGGCGGTACACAGGTGGCTCCAAGATGGATTCCATTGTTGTCGCTGGCTTCTTTGTACCAGATCGGAATGGGTCCTAGTATCTTCCAGGCCAAGTTATACGCCATCTTGATGTGCGTCAACCTAAATTTTAAAACTGGCATAAGAGGCATAACCATTAATAAACTCTCAGACAGTCATGCAGCGCTCAAAACGTTGGGCTCGTATAGCACGAACTCAAAATTCGTTAAGAAACACCACAATGCCCTGCAGGATATAGTCAACCTACCTAGTCAAACAAGGTCAAATTCTGGTGGGTGTCAGGGCACGAGGGGATTAAGGGCGATGAAATCGTCGACCAACTTACTAGAACAGATTCCAGCGAAAGGTACATAGGTGCCGAGCCTTCCTGCGGCATTCCTAAGTCGAAGATTAATTTTCACCTCGACTAGTGGGAAAAATCGATAGATTTATACGGCCTCTGAACAAACACTCTATTATTATTCTTAAATATAATAGAGTCGATATCAGAAGACTGGTCAACTACCATTCGGGACACTGAAACCGTCTTGAGGGACTATGTGAGTGTGTTGCCCTCTGCTACCTTGGGAAGCGTCCAAAGGGAAACCCCATGCTGTTACCAACCCCCATATGTTACCACTACTCACATAGCCAGACAAGTAGCAGTAGTATGATGAGAAATAAAAACTGTTGTAAAGGATCTGTGGAAAACAAACTAAGCCACTGCAAAGGTCCAAATAGCAAGCCTTGTTTCGACGAAGAAGGCGATAACAAATAAAAGCTCCTCAAGACCTGGAAAATACTGAAGACAATATATCAGACCCTACGTTAGGAAGTTAGATGTAAGGCTAAAAAATACAAGAGCAATGTGTGCAGGAATAAACGCTTAATGAAAAAGGTATCAGGTCAGATCAGGATTTAGTGGCAAGGATAATGGGCAGCTCGATTCGGACAACGAAAGAGTTGCAGTCCAATGGAAGAGATATTTAAATACACTGCTTTACATGCTGTACATTTAGATCAAGTAGCATTGGAAAACGTTTCTTATTCGCACAGCAGAAATTTAGGGTAGAGCTGTTAATCATCGAGAATAAAAGAATAAAAACACCGCAGAATGCGACCTAATACCATCGGAATTAATAAAATATGCTTTTAAGTAACTAACAGAGAAGTTACATGAGCTCATCATAACTACGAGTATATGGAACAACGTAAGACTGGAATGGAAAGACTCGGCTATCATACCCGATTTGAGAAAGAACGACCGAACACAATGAAACAATTAAATGACTGTTATCAAGTTGTTAAACGCTGTAAATTAGACAACACAATCCGTGGAGTTAAAAAAATCCCGTTACTTTTTGAACACACCGTTTAAGTATAATAATGTGTAACGTTGTACGCATATATATATGTATATATATTTATATTTAATATATTATTAAAAAGAACATAAATAAATATTATATTTCTATTATATAAATCTAAAATTAAATATTTTATCAGCTTTTAAATATTATAATATTTTATGTTAAGCAATGTAGACTTGGTAACCCTAAAATAACATTAGTTATAAACATTTTTGTTAAGAGCACACTCAAGATCGGATGTATAAAAGGCGACGCCCGATCAGTGGACACTCACTCAGGTTTGGTATTTTGTTTTGCGAAGTTCTCACGAGCGTCCAAAGAAAAGTACCACACTTGAGCGATATTTTGATAGCGAATAAAGTCTTATTGACAATATTCAATTTTTGTTGTTTTGCTGAATCACTCAGCGTGTACGGCGGTTCTCGGAAAGCTTACGCGCGGTGAAGAGGAAAGCTAAATAGTTTTGGAACCACTTTGCTTAGTTACCTACTAAGCGTGTACTGCGGTCTTCGGACAGCATACGCGCGGTAGGTGAGGTAGTAAGGTGGCAAATAGGGGGGTTTCTCCGAAGGAGAGTGGAGACCTGCGAGAGCTAAATTCGAGCTTTACAAATGGATATTAGCTGTTATCAAGTAGCTATGTTGCAGCGCCACAATACTACATCTAACCCAAAAAGCCGACGGCAAATGATCAGAATAGCCGAGGATTTGGGAGCTCAAAACCTTAACACGCTGCACACCAAAGTGATGATGCAGGCGTGCAATGAAGGCACTGGCTCCAACCACTTCCGTGAGTGTGTATGTGTAGTCTTCGAAACTTCCAAAGTACGAATTCACATAACACACATACAAAGGCACGCACCAGATCCAAACGGAGATTGTGGGTCAACGACCTGGTAGACAAAAAACGGACCAAGAACAGCTGTTACGAAATTTCATCATGACGATTTCTCCAATGCAAAAAACTTGTGACCAAGCGACCGCCAACGACAGTCAAATTAAGTGTTTGTTTTTAATCGACCTTCGTGTGTTTTTATTTCTTTGGTTTGCAAGCCGTTTTCAGGATCCAAGCCTGCTGTACTTAATCTGATCCACGATCACATGGTGAGCTTGGCCATTTGTCAACAACTCTGCATTGTTAAATTTGTGAATTAACATCAGCAGTATATTTTGCGCATAAGAATATTGACTATTTAGCTTAATAGGTGTAATTTGCGACAAAGTCTGCTTTCGCTTTCAATTCGAAATTTCAATTGAAAGACAAAGAGTGTCCAGAGAAGGAGGCTTTACTGCGTCGAAACACATGCTTAATGCCACAAAAACAAGTGAACTACTGCTTCAATGGTAAGAAGGGACATTTTTCCTGTATTGTATTGTGACCCACAACAAAAAATAGATTCATTGAAAGAAATCGTGGCGCCTCAGGGGCGAAGTTCATGTTGTGTTTTTGGTGGGACCAGCTCGGAGTGGTTTATTGCAAATATCTGCAACCGAGCATAACCAGTCTGAGAGGAACATTGAGGAAAAAACGGGCTCAATACGAGCAGATTTTCCAATCTTAAATCTGTCTTACCCCACCCATCCTGTTTTCCAAATATAACCTCTTCAAATTGGAATCGGCTTAAAATACGTTTTTTCCACGCAAAATTCATTAACAGGCAACATGAACAAATGTGTGATTTCAACAGTCAAAGAAAATGTTTGAAAAATGTATCGTAAAGTCTTTTTCGCATCAGAAAGTTATGTTTAACATAAGCTCTGAAAGAACAAAAACAAATGGTACAGGGTAATCCGATTTGTTGTCCTTATTTGAGATCCGTGTCTAAATAAGATATTCCAAACCAAACAATCATCCAAGACTGTATGTCTTTAGTTTAAAACCTGACATTTCACAGCCTGGATTGCATAGTTCCCGATCGTTTGAAATATGCTAATGTCAAAATCCAAAAGATAAAATCAATTACAGGCCAATTTCCTTGCTTTGCTCAATCTCGAACGTTTTTGAAAAAGTTGTAAAAAGACATGTGTGTGCACATTTACAAAAAATAAAATATTTTAGCCCGGTACAGTTTGGGTCTAGAGAGGGATGCTCTACTGAAGATGAGCTTTTGTATTTTTGCTTGTTCATCAACAAGACACTGAAAATAAACATTGTGCTGGCCTCTTTGTTGATATTACGAAAGCATTTGACATGGTTGATCATTCTCTGGTGCAGTATTTCGTGGCTTTATCTTTGATTAGTTTGCGTTATATTTAGAGGATCGCGAGCAAAGATTAAAAATAAAATATGATTTCAGCGATCCTCGTGAGTTTAGCTTAGGTGTTCTACAAGGGTCGGTGTTTGGTCCGAGCTTGTTTTTAATCTTTATAAATTCCTTGTTCTCATTGCCCTTTACAGGTAGAGTCACGGGTTTTGCGAAGTACCATGACATTGGCTCAAAGAACCCTCTGATAGCTAAGGTCAATCATGATATTTATGTATATGATGAGAATATGGTTTGCCGCACATAGGTTGGTTGTGAGTGACAAGACCAAATTAATTTTATTCAAATTGAATTCCGTGCCTCCAGATGTTTATATCAATTTTCACTTTGATTGTTTTAACTTAATTAACTGTGCCTGCACCGAAGAAAAATATTTTAAAGAAAATACTGCAACGCGAACTGCTTTAGTTGCGAATTTTAAGTACCTCGTTACTACTTTCGACCATGATATGAGTTGGAAAGAGCACATTTCAGTATTCAAATATTAAATGCGCTCTTCCCTACGTTGCGTTTATCGTCTCAGGTAGTATTGCTCTAAGCGAACTCTTAAAACTGTCTATCATGGCATTTTCCATTCAAAACTGCAATATGGAATTATCTGCTGAGGGGGTGATAACATCACCAAACTAAAACCGCTTATCCTCTTGCAACAGTGTGTCGTAAGAAGGATAAGTAATGTTCACCAGCTGGCTCATTCTATGGCTCTGATCAGGTGTTTAAAAATACTGTCAGTAAGGCATTTATTCTATTTTAGAATCTGTAAGATCAGAAGCCTAATATCTGATTGTCGTAATTTGCGCAGTACTACACGTCATGTTGCTGAAATGCCAGCCTGTCGTACGACTCACTACAGAAATTCCTACCGAGTTGTATCTTGTAAAACTTGTTTATGCACACAATCTATTTACTTTTGACACCTTGAAAATCATTCAAAAATTGGTGAAGATATGGCCGTGTTATTGCCCGATATGTGTCGAAAAATCATCGAATAACATATTACTCTCGAGCAAACTCGAGGCCTTCAGGAATTTTAATGGGGAAGATTTGAAAAAAATATTCCATTCATAATGGTAGGATTAAGACAATAAGTTGAAATAAAAATTTAATTGAAATCTTGAGTATAAACGTGTTCTGTTCAAATTTGCTTTCGGAACCATAAGTTGGATTACCTTATACTTTTATCTACCGCTCATCGTATCATTTACTACCAACGATTGAGCTTGTTTGACGATTACTACAGTCTTTTACCATCTACATTATATGGCTATCCATTTACAGCAATTGTATTTTAGCTAAAAATCCAACTTCCCAATAGGAAGTTAACCAGGCAATAGTCCATCATTTATTGTAGACTTTGATATTTCTCAGATTGGTCCGATTTTAGTCAAGTAATTTTTCTTAAAGCAAATCAATACACTTATCTGCAAAGGTTCTCAAGCACGCTATTTCGTGATATTAGAGCTAGGAAACGAAAATACTGATGCCGATATACTTACCTTAGAAGTAGTAGTCATTTCATTCCGGCCGATTATTAAAACTTAGTTTGAGAAAGCAATCTCAATATAATTAACTTACAGTAAGGACTTTCATCAAAGGAGATCTGATTCCATAGCGTCAAAATATGGCAAAGCCTTTATAAGTCTTGCACTTAACCCTAACACAAATCCTAATTAACTCCGCATATTAAATAAAGATTCGTTTCCAACTAATCCTTTGACGAACACCTATACCACAAAGTGAAATAAGTCCTTTTGTTCTAACAATAGTCGTTGATTACATAACATATAGCCTCAAGACCGAAAGCACCAAAATCCAATTTAATTTGTCGCATCTCATCTGTGTCAACTGCTTTTCAATTCAAATCCTTTGAGAGGCATTCATCATACCAAAGGACACACAACAGATTGACTCAAATGTGACTCGTCGACGTGCGATACATTATGTCATATTCAATATGCATGCGAAATCATTGGTCAATAGAAAGGATATTTCTCATTGAAAACGAGGATAAAGGAGCCAAGCAAAAAAGGAAAATTCCTCCTAATGGTACAACAGGTACCTTACAATGCGATTCTATTGCACGTTTAAGCATATGTGGAGGGATCGGCCCTGATTTTTCACTCGTTCACTTGTTTACATGTTCGTTCCTTGTTCGTTCGTGCAACTTCATAACTTGCTCGTGTACTTGTACACAACCAAGTGCTATGGTACAGGGTGGTACCACAACAGGTCTCTAGTTACATCCTCTTATTCGGTGTACTCGTTAGTGAGAGCGGTTAAGGGTAGCTCGAGAGGGAAACTGACAATTATGAATGTCCGTGCTTTTGTTGGCATTGGCCATGCACATGCTACACTACGTACATGGGTTACATCGGGTATGTGTTTAGCTGAACACGAGTAGGCTGATAGCTTGTTCTACGAGATCGTAGCATGACCTTTCGAATCGGAAATGAAAAGGAATTCAATAGAATTGGATTTAATTAGGCTTGTTATTGCTTTTTTTCTTGTGAATTGGCGATATACGTTACGACTCTCGGGAGCTGTGTAGGACGAAGGTGGTTGTGCTGGTGAAAAAGGAAATTCAGAAATTCATTCGAATAGGAAACAACTCCATCATGCTCAAGGGCCATGGACGGGTAATATTTATAGCGAGTAGGAAGACTGTTATATATGTTATGGGGTCGATTTCAATTCAGTATTGAAAGGACGTTCTCGATAAAAGAGGCAAACAGACTCAGGTTGCAGTGCAATTGATTCGTCTAATATTGTACATAACAATTGACAGACTCCACACTCTGAATAGCTTCATTATTAGCAGCCTGAATAACTTCCGGTTAAAATAAGTTGAAAGGGCCTAATGCGTGTTTTAGATAAGTTCAATTGGTCTTTGTTTTCACTTCTTACTGTACCCTTATATTCAGAATACAGTCATCTTTTATTTCTAATTCTACCAGGCTTGACCTCAATACTTAATAATTGAAAAGTACGAAGTATGTTCAAAAAATGACTTTTCGAATTACGCGATCTGACTATATTCGATTTTCAATTTTTTTTTCTGTTTTATAATGGCACACAGATCCACTAATATTTTTTTTTATAGTTTACGCGCATAAAAGGGGTTATTATTACCCTTAAGTGAGCGGAATCAAGACACAGCACGGCCGAAGGTATAGAGAGAGAAAGGGAGAGGAGGTATCTGTGCACATTGGTCCTAAATGTCTGTGGATTGGGCTGGGAAGAGCATTCCATAATCGTATAGTGCAACTGAAAAACGAATCTCTGAACCTAACTGTACGTCCGAAAGCAGGCTTGAGGGTGAACTGGTGAGCATTCATGACAAGACGAGTATTGCGGGTGAATTTATGGAGGTGAGGAATGCAATTGGCTAACTCATTTGAGCAACGGTTGTTAAAATAGCGATAAAACAGTGTCAAGGAAGACACATTACGTCGTAGTTCGAGCAGTTCAATTGACTTTGCGATATTACTGCCTCTCCTATAAGTTTTATCGTTCGCTGTTGTAGTCTATCTAGTAGGTCTTAGGGGCACCAGTCATTTTGTCGTGTTTACCAATTAAATTTGGTATTGATACCCATACCAAGGATGGAGAGTTTTTCACTTTCACCGACACAAACGCCATTCATGGATAATGGCTGATTATTACGGGTTGGCTTTGGTGACAGTAGACAGCATTGAGTTTTAGTATTCTACTCTATTATTTTTACCCCAATTGATTATATTGTGAAGATCGGAATTCAATGTGCTTAATATAGTTCTAATTCTACCGCCGAAGAGCAGGGTCGTGAGTCTTGGGACGAATATGTAAAGCTGAGTGTACTGTCATCAGCAAAGGAGTGGATTGGATTAGAACTAACAGACAAGAGATCATTATTAAAATGAGAAAGAGAGTCGGTGACAAAACAGAGCCTTGGGGGACACCAGCATTTATTTGGTATATATATCAGACTTGAACCCATCCAAAACAACTTGAATTGAACTGTTCGAAAGGTAATTTCTAATCCATAGAAGCAGAGATTTATCGATGCCATAAGCACGCATTTCGACAAAAGAGCCTGATGCCAAACTCTGTCAAATGGTTTTGAAATATGAAGCGCAACGATCTTGCTTGACGAAAATTCGCCCTTTTTAGTGACGGACTGGACAATTGCTGTTTACTCGGACAGAGACCGGAAGAGTAGGACAGATGGAAAAGCATATGCAGTGGTTTTGCCAGCGTAGAAGAACACCTTTTCAGATGTTTTGGGTGTATACCATCTGGGCCATCCGGGTGTATACCATCGCTATCCTTGAGACATTGTAGCACTTTTTGCCTCAACCTTTATTCGTCGGAGAATTTATTAATGCATTGCAGTCATTTCAGGCGCGTTTAAGCTTTTTTCCGGTTTTCTTCAGTAGGCTTTGTATGGCTTTGTAATCCGAAGACTCAACTCTCTCAACCTGATGGCCTCTTGACAGCTCGAGTCATACCATGCATTTTCCTTGGGTTTGATACTCTTCACTCTGTGAGGAATAAAGGATTTCATACCCAGCAAAAGAAGGAAACATAATGACCAATTAAATTTCCTAAAGAAGTCCTTAAGGCCGCTCCAATTGGCGTTCTCGTATAGCTATACTGTTCTTTCAGGATTGGAACAGTGGCCGTATTGTGACTGAAGTTGGTAAGCTACATCACTACGAATATAAAGGGCGAGACCGCAATGGAGAAAGAAAAGGGGCACCAAGTTATATCCAGGCAGGTTCAAGTACGGTATTCCCTCCTACCTTTGTTTCACTCAGCGCCAAGACAGCTGGTTTATGTTGAGACGGGTGAACGCATACAACGAAGAGATTCGTCCTAAGGCCACGAATGTTGCTCACATCAACCCTAAAATGTCCCATAACACGAAACACAGGCACCAAAGGAACCAACTCGGACGTCTCAAAGGTGGTAAAGCAGAATTGAGAAGTGCAAATATCTAGTAGCTTCCCAACATCAAATCGATGTAGGTGTTATGCCCATACACCGATTCGAGTCGGTCCATCAACAATTTGTACTTTTGATTCCGCTACGTCGGATGCTACGCACTTTGGATCATTGCGCTAGCCCGTCTGATGAAATCAAACAGGAGTAGCGGCCGAAAATGCACAGCTGTGGCTTGTGGAGGAATGGACAGGAGATAGAGCGGGCCGGATGCACTCGATCCAAATCACTTCATTGCACTTATTATTGTTTTTCGTTTTTTCTTTTGCGAAGTGCACTTCGCACTCGCGTCGAGGAGGTGGAGGGTTAGTGGAAAAAAAGAAAGAAACAAGTGCACGTGTCGGAGGATGGCACGGTACTCGGTGGTTGACAATGTCAGCCATTTTTGATATTTTGTTTGTTTTTTACAGATATAAAGGTAAGATGTGTTTATGTGTTGGGTATTTTTTTGCTATTGGAAAAAATGGATCAAAGGATGATAGTGTCAAGTTTTGTGAAAAAAATAAAATTAGTGCTACAACGTATATATTGTACTTGGAATGTTGACTGTGGCATTTGTGAGTCTACTCTGCGTAAAAAAATTTTAATAAGTGGTGCAAGCTGTTCTCAGAAGGCCGAGAATGCCCTGGACGCCCCAGTAACTCAACAATAAATAAAAGCGTTGGAGCAGTGAAGAAAATTTGTTATGGAAAATGGTCAAATCACTATCAGGGAAGTAGCTGAGGATATTGGCAAATCATTTGGCTTATATCATGACATTTTTCAGATATGTTGTGCATGAAACGCGCGTCAGCGAAAATAGTTTAAAAATTGCTAAATTTTAACCAAAGAACCGTCGCATGAACATCGCTCAGGAGCTGTTGAATGACGATCCAGATTAGCTGAAAAGAATCTGCTCTCTTCGATTTCAGTGGCGAGGTTCATCATGAGTTCTTGACGGAAGGTCCCACGGTCAAATTACGCGCCGTTTTAGTGAATCAATACGAAGAAAACGTACGGATTTGGGAGGGAATTCACGGCTGTTGCATTACGATAGCACTTGCTCACTCATCTTTGCTTATGCCTAATTTCTTGGCCAAAAACAATACCGTAATCATATCTCAGCCACAACATTTACTTGGCTTGAGCCCCTGCGAAATTTGTCTCTTCCCAAAACTAAAAGAGATTTGTCACAATTTGGGAGATAAAGACTGCATCGCTGGATAGCTCAGGGCTATACAAAAAAGCGTATATCAGAAATGCTTTGAAAATTGGGAAAAAACGCTGGCAAAAGTGTAATATATATGACGGGGATTACTTTGAAGGACACAAAATACTCGTAGATACTGATGAATAAATAAATATTTTCCATGAAAAATAAAAAGTCACTTTATTTATTGAACAAATCTCGTATACCTTTCCTACTTTGTTATTTCATTTCCATCTTTTGAAATAGCGAGCTATGCGCTAAAACTCTAAACGACTTAATCCTACCTCCGATAACTTCTCAGACCCCGTATAAAAGGGCTATCCATTAACAAGTGTCATTTCAAATTGGTCGGCCCTAGGACTCGATCTTGGATCGTCTGAACTGCACAAATGGTTATTGCGGAAGGAGTAGAAACGGGGAAATGATTTGACTCGTGTGAGTGAAGAAGTGATTGATTGGCATTTGGTAATTTTGAGCTCCAAACAGTTTGTGGAGCATTCCATTAAAAAAAAATGGTCAGATCTAACTGAATAGGGTTAGAGTCATGTCCCGAGGAAATATTCTTGAAGAACTTGGTGTCCTCGGCGTCAGTGAGATAGGGAAATGTTTAGTGACCAATTCAACATTGTTAATGGTGAGAATAAAAATAAGTGGGCCTAAATGACTGCCTTGGGAGACATCGGAGGAAAGGGCTTGAAAAGGCAGATTGAAAACGAACAAGGTAACTACGATTTTTTAGGTAAGTGACATTCATTTCATTAAAGTAGATTCAAAGAAAGGAAGACATTTAAAGAGTGTTAGTCTGTGGGAAATCTTGTCAAAGGCCTTACTGAAATTGGTTAAAACAGCGTCGATATCCTTGCACTCCTCTAGGGCTAAGAGGGCAAGTGACACAAAATCAACAAAATTGTAGACTTGTGTTTGAGGAAGCTATTTTGTCTAGGGGAGATTAGAGATTTGCAATGAAAACTTTAAATTTTAATTTTAACAATTTTAATACATGACATTTGGAAGGATTTTTGGTATACCATAAATGAGAGTTTGGCAATGGGACGGTTATTTAAAAATCGCTCTTCGGATCTCTGTTATATGTTGAGTTTATTGAAGAAGATTCACCTAATTGGGGGAATTCTCCTAGAGATAGAGATAAACTGAAAACTTTTGAGAGATGGAGGAAAATATAGAAAATATAGGGAATGAATTTAATTGTAGAAATTCAAGCGTTTTAACTGTTTTACAAGAGTTCCTCAAAATGACCGCAGAAGAATTATTCGAGTATTTAACAAGCTTAGAAACGTCCTTAATCTCACCTTAGAGGTCTCGTCGCCGTACTTCCTGTGTCAGGTAGGTATCCCGTAAAGGGTAGAAAAAAGACAACAGCCACCTCCACGGTTTTGCTTATTGTAAAAGTCGATGAAAATACTGAAGATGTTTCAGTTTGTGTGGAAGCTTTTGTGACTTTACACAGGATCACTGTACGTCGAAGCAGATTCGTTAGGAAGTTCTTAACTTCAACTGGGAAATTATCTATTGACATGCGTGAAAAATATACTACACGACTTTATAGGCTTACCGATGGGAAGATACAGAAAGTGAATGCGTTGCGATCTTCCTCTAAATCATGATTTATAGAGGCGATTACCGCGAGTTATTAAAAGCCTCTTCAATGATCTTACATCGAATGATATATATAGATAGAAGTCAGTAGAACGTTATCAACTTTAACGTTAATCTTGGATCATCAAGAATTTTTTAATTTTTTGTGCCTCTTGTGCTAGGCAAAATAAAAATTAAACGGTGATTTTTAGCCATTTACCAATAAAAACCGTTCTTTGGTAAAAGTTATATAGGCTTTTCCAAAAGGACTTGACAATTTTTTTTTTAAATAAAACGCAAACCATTTGAGATATTTCAAAAACTTTATTATCGGCTTCAAGTACAATCAAAACATTTATGAATGGAACTCGACTTCGTTCATATGGCCACCGCGTGCACGTTTGCAGTGGTCGATTCGTTGGACCCAATTTTCGATGACTCGGCCACACATTTCGGCCGAAACGGCCGCTATTTCGCGTTCAATGTTGGCTCTGAGCTCTTCCAACGTCGTCGGCTTGTTGGCATAAACCAATGACTTAACGTAGCCCCAAAGAAAATAGTCTAGAGGCGTTAAATCGCACGAACGAGGCGGCCAATTGACTAGCCCATTTCTTGAGATAACACGCTCATCAAACTTACTCTTCAATAAATCGATTGTAACGTGTGTGTTTGACTTGTGGCACCATCCTGTTGAAACCACATGTCGTCCAAGTCCATATCTTCCAATTCGGGGCAAAAATAATCGGTAATCATGGCGCGATAACGCTGCCCATTCACAGTAACGTGACGATCGTTATCGTCGACGAAAAAATATGGCCCAATAACGCCGCCGGCATGCAAACCGCACAGTTATTTTTTGTGGATGAAGTGGTGATTTATGAAGCACATGTGGTTTTTCACCCGACCAATAACGCATATTTTGCTTATTGACGAGCCCATCGAGCCAAAAATGACCTTCGTCACTGAAGATGATTTCGCGATGAATTTCATCATCTTGGCGCATCTTCTCCAAAGCCCAATCGGAGAACGTACGTCGCTTCAAATGGTCCATCGGCTTCAATTCTTGAGTCAGCTTGATCTTGTATGGGTGTAAACCAAGATCCTTACGCAAAATACGCCATAATGTGGTCTGAGCGATGCCCAATTCTTGAGAACGCCGTGGAATTGACTGATTTGGATCGTTTGCTACGGACGCCTGAACGGCAGCGATATTTTCGACACTTCGACCAACCCGTTGTCTCACTGACACGGCAACATCACACAATGAATATGTAGACTCAAATTTTTGCACTAAGCCTGTCTACTAATGCGAGAATTACGACCGAAATTTGGAGTTAACGCTCTTAAAGTTGCGGTCACCGACTCCGAATTTCGGTAGAAAATTTTTATAATTTGCAGACGTTGCTCGTTTGAACTTTACCATGATGAAAATGTTGAGTTTACTGAATAAATTGACAATGACAGTTCGATGATTAATGAAAGGGTGCGTACACAAATTAAATTCAAAGCTGTCAAGTCCCCATTGGAAAACCCTTTATTTACAATAAGAGGTCATTCTTAACTTGAATGTGACCAGGATATGAGTTTCGTTAATCAAACTTTCACAGAGACACGAAGAGATTGGAGAAACGAATTATGGGAATTCCTTCCTATTTAAGGTTATTGACTTTGAAGAAAATTTGATTTTAAAAATTGGCCTGATTTCTTATGGCCCTTTTATGCTAAAAAGTGTTCTTTTCAAAGTCGACCCATTAGATTGCTTCAATTACAATATGTCACGTGGGATTGTAGCCCCCAATCAACGCGGGCCTATAAAACAGTTCTTCAATGGAAAATAAGGACCGCTGATGCTTAAGTTTAGGCGTTAGTAATACGTTCATCCACTCATTGAATAAAAAATAGTTTTCAATGTTTAGTTAAAAATATTTCGCTTAACAAAAAATCGGATTTTTAAATATATTGTATTTAATTTAGCTTTTTAACCTTAATTTTAAGTTCTTTTTTCGGAATCGTACTTTTTTTCCCATTGACTCTCCATTTATTTTCTATGATGCATATGAATATGAGTCGAGAGCAAGGGAAGCATTTTTGAAAGCAGTTGACGTAGGTAAGGAATGGTGGGTGAATTGTGTGTTAACGATTGTGCTAACTTGTGATTGAAGGAGCGGAAGGATGGGTAGTCCTTCGATTGTTTTTTGTTGGTAACCTGAAAGATGGACTTATAAGATGGGTTGGCGTATTAGTTAAATAGCGTTGATAAAGCCGCTTGTAAAACTCGGTAGAATGTGGATAAGTACCAAAATAATTGAAAAAGTCCACAACTTCTTACAATTTTTTTGTTTTGTATCTAAGAGAACGACGCCTGCTGTTATTCTAAAGTCGAAAAGTAGAACAGTATTGTGTCAAAAAAAAAGGAAATGTAAAGAGAGAGAGGATTAAATATTCCTGGGTAGATGTTGCATCATTTGGGGTTAGATCGTCACACTGAAGGGGGCTTTGTTGAGATATTTATTGATTTGGCGAAATTTTCTTTACTCAAGTTGTAAGTCAAAACCGTAGCGAGAGTCAATACTTGCTAGGGAAAAGAGCCACTGTGATACGGAGTAGTAAAAGGAATTTTAGGCCTACTCATGTAAATCGAGATGCCACTAATTTGGCAATGATTTCAATCAGCTGGGATCTTAAAAGAGACATTCTTTACCAGCAGTGGGATTATGGGCAATATAAAATGATTGATCGTCAGTTCATTTGAGATAAAAGAAGTTGGAGCCAAAGGAAAGAGGAATTTCACCAGAAAATCATAATTCATAATGTTCAATAAGTTGACAAGAAGTGAAAACAAATGACTTAAACCGGCTTCCGAGGTAGTAAAATTTTAATTGAACCAATGTCAGGATAAGGCACGATAATTGTCAAAACTTGATGAGAACAATTCCAGGTTATGCTGGGTATGAGGTTCATTTCAGTCACAGCGAAGAACTCAAAAGTTGTGGCTGTTGCAAGAGTGTATCAGTTTTGAACGAAGGTCTCTTACATTCAGATAATAGAAGGTAAATTTTAGCAGGAAAGATAAAAATAGGAAGATAATTAGGATCTGAAGAATCTGTCATGATCAGCTCTGCTAGGTTGAAGGTTCGATATCTGCATTGAAAGTAGAGGATAATTTTTTTTGCCATTTAGTTTTTCACTGTTCTATTTTTGACAACCCACCCAAGATCCGTGACATGCCTCAAATTTTATCATGCTCAGCTAGGATTGCCTTTTTATCACAGCAAGGCAGACCTGAACAGTGCTTACAAGTTATCAAATCTTATTATAAATATTTGTACCCTGTGAAAAATGTTTTTCGCACACTAGCAAATTGCATTCGACTGAGTAAATAAATCAAGCCATAGTCACTACATTTCGCACCAATTTAACGCTACTGAACATCCAGCCACCTACAGTATGTATTCACCAGTAGTAATGAAGACTGTGATTTGTCCATTCGTCACCGTTTGCAGCAATTGGGATTTCGATTTTTAACTTTAGAAAATACAGCTCGTGCAATAACTGATGCCAAACGATCTGCCACAGCGTTAATTTTTCCGTGAGTGGGCCTTAGAAAAGCCTGAAGAAGATGGTTATAATTCAATGATTTTGATTTTATTTCCGAAAATACACGAGCTGATCCTGGTCAATATGTAGTTCAAGCAAGACGAACCTAATTGCTAGCACACGATTCGATGGACCGATGAGTTGAGAAATGAGTTAGGTTAACAATTTATCATTCTTTTGGTCCGGTGACCGCTTTTAGACTATTTTCCATAATTTTTATTAGCGGCAATTTGGAATTCAGAAGTCAGAGCCTCATAGAATACCCCTTGCCAAGCCTCCTTGTCATGAGTGTATTCCTTCTATGTTTCGCTGTTAGGTTAGCTCTTATATTGTCATCCTATGTACGGTGAGGCTTTTCTGGCAGTCTTTTTCTTAAGAGTTTTCATCTCTTTGTGGTCAATATTTAAAGGGAATAGGAAATGGCAAATATTGTTTTATCAACTCGAGTAAAAATTGTACACACTTTGTAGGTTGTGATCCTTCGGCCTTGCGATAAGAGCATATGTGCCTTTACAATGGGAATACACTGTGAACATGTCTATACAGAAGACTCCCTCTGGTATAAGTAAATACTTATTTAATAACACTTCCTAGCACATTTGAGTGGTTCTCCATCGTTATTGGCTTCATTTAAGAGCTCTTGAACAACTTCTATTCGCCGCTGTTTTTCTTAGAAATTCAGTTCGTCTCAGATATGTATAATATGTATATATTACACGTTCAATGACTTTCATTGTAATTCATTTTTATTACCGCTGGGAACGTGGTTTACGATATGTCGGAACGTACAGCACGTTCTTCAATTTCAATGCTCACGATCTTCTTGGAAATGTTTGTATCACTCGGGCATCATGGTTTTATAAACGTAATAATAAACGTTGCTACACTTTGATCCCTCTTGCAAACAAGTAATAACAGAGCCCATGGAACCGAAACATGTGTAACAACTTTGTTCACTGACTAGGTAGACCAAACTAAGTTTGGCTAACTAAATCGGGAAAATCAAATAATTAATTAAAATTTTGTTTACTTTTCAACGAATTATCGCGGAAAGTAGTTCAGTTGCTGACCTGATATTGAATCTGCCTCTGAAAGTGTGGCTGAAGACCCAAACGTCTCGACTTCTACAAAGAGATAGCTTTCTTGCGAACTCAATCGGTCAATTTTGCGAGAAAACTAAAGCATGCATCTGTACAGGACCCAATTGAAATAATAACCGGAGCCCCAGAGTAACCTAGCTCGTCATAAGTTTATTACGCTCCGGAGCGATTGGAAACGGATCCAAATTTTGGCGAAAATATAAGCTTCAGTGGGGAAGCACATTTTAGTTTAACGGTTTCGAGAACAAGTAAACATGACACATCAGTACTAAGAATCTTCATTGCATCCGGAAAAACTTACTTTTTAGTTGAAATTTGAGCAGACGGCGTCATTGGGCCACACATTTTTGTGGACATTTTCAAGTGGACTGTTAATGACGAATAGTATTGGAATAGTCCTCAAGATCGATTGATTTAAGCTACATCATTCAGATCACAGGGTAAATCCTGCCTGATTTATGTAAGAGAGACATAAATATTGAACTTCTGGGATCGAATCCTGTAAAGGAAGTTGCAGCGGCCATTTGCATGATATAAAATTTAGAACATGATGGTATTGAATATGCTTTAATTCGCAGTAAAGGTTTCTGTCATATCCCACACACAATTCTTAATCACCAATTCGACCAGGATAAGTTAGACAAATTCAATTTTGAATTCACAACTTAAACCCACTCAAAAAGAATTCTGTGGGGAGGAATAATGAAACAACAATGTGATCACATTTCCAATCATCATGCACAATTACTTCTCGGAACCGGAAACCACAACCACAACCTTGGCTAACCATTTATCCGTTTACCTCCACTCATGAATATCGTATACCATTATCACGATAAAATTTCCAACCGAACACCGCGATTCTGCGACACCGTTGCACCTATTATCCATCCCAGAGTAGCCGAAGCTTTTTCAATAATTCAATTCAAAATATTTCTGTAAACAACTCATAACTGAAATTACAGTCTCCCCGGGCGGCGGGCGATGATGGCATCATTTAGTCAGCTCTGTTAATAGTCACCAAACAAATGATTGTCGTCACGCTCCGCCAGAAAAATAAACGACAAGGATGTCAGTAAATAAAAATCATCTCGCCTGGGCCAATCACTTTCATACGCTATACCCGTAAATGCGCTGGAATATGTGAGGCTGGGTATTAGCTGGCATTCGCCATTAAATCCTACAATGGTTTCTTCTACTTGCCCTAAGTGCAATAATAAAGTTATTGACTATGATCGTTTACTCGCCAAACTTGATAAGCTTACGGCTGAAATAAGTGAAATCAGAAACATAATTTCGTGTCCTTCTACGAGTGCTAAATCGAAAGTTCTTACTCGCTCTCAAGCGATAAATAAAAAAGAAAAAGAAAATGTTTCCATTCGCGCATCCCCTTCCGTTGCCAAAGACGTTTCTCAACGTGTGTGTTCGACTGCTAAGCAACTCTATTTAAGCCCTGTGCCTCTGCCTCCTAGTGCAGCAACTGATAATGGCAAAAACACAAGTTGTTTTTCGGTAGAACCGGCCGTACAAATTAATGAAAAGCCGGCAACCACATCAGTGGTTCAAGTTGAACCAAATACATCAGGTGCATCTTCTGCTAAGCCGGCCCTGCGAACGGATCCCCAGGTCGATGAACCCCGTCTGCTCGACGCTTCGCAGTGGCAAACGGTTGTTCAGAGCCGTCATAACAAGCGGAATAAAACCATCATTGGAACCAACATCAATCCCAATATCGCCTTGGATCTAGAGATTATTTGCAGACCGGTTTGGCTCCATCTCTCTTCATTCAAACCTGCTACAACATGTCAGTCCGTATTGGAATATGTTTCGTCTGCCTTCAAGATTGACCCACGAAAATTGGAGTGCCGCAAGCTGATCAAACTCGATGCAGATGAAAACTCCCTCAAATTTGTCAATTTTAAGCTTGGTGTACCAGAGCATATGTTGTCCACGTTTCTCGATTCCGAACTCTGGCCAAAGGGACTGAGAGTGAGAGCCTTTCGGTTTCTCTCAAAAAACGATGTGAGCAAAAGAGAAACCACAAAACGCTCATAACGCATCATATTCCTGCCCGCTCTATAGACATTGGTCCTCTCTCTCTATATTATCAGAACGTGGGAGGAATGAGAACCAAAACATATGATTTTTTTGTTGCTGCTGCTGACTGCTCGTATGCTGTGATTGCCCTAACTGAGACCTGGCTGAATGAAAGTATTTTTTCTGCAGAACTTTTCACCAAGGAGTTTGATGTCTACCGACGCGATCGATGTGCTCTTCAAACTGGTATGATCAGAGGTGGAGGTGTGCTGCTGGCGGTTCGTTCTTGTTTTAAGAGCAGACAAATTGCATTATCAGACTCATCGGCTGCTATTGAACAATTATGTGTATGCATTGAATATCTTAATGCGAGAGATTCTTCTTTGATAAACATTTATATTTTTGTTTCATACATTCCTCCATGTTCTGAGAATGCAATTTATCTTGCTCATATCTCTAATATTAGAAATATAGTAGATCATCTACCTAAGTTATCTCATGCTATTGTGCTTGGTGATTTTAATTTATCAAACATAAAATGGATTTTCTCTGAAGAAGATAAATGTATGTTTGCTTACAATGTTTCCAAAAATTTCGAATCTGAGTTTATAGACACTATACATGCTATGTACTTAAGGCAGGCTAATGCAATTCATAATTACATTAATAGAATTTTGGACTTAGTTTTTGTTGATGAAGAACTTGAGGCTGTTGTCACGGAAGTTGACTTGCCATTATTAAATAATAGTGTACATCATAAGGCACTGCTAGTTTCACTTAATACGATTGTATTTAATTCGTCTGTTTCTAATTTTTCTGATAACAAGCCCATGTTTGATTTCCTAAAAGCTGATTATGATTTATTAAATACTTACTTCTTTAATGTTGACTGGGATAACATTTTTGATTGTCCAAATTTAAACGTAGCTTATACTAAGTTTCGAAACATATTAGAAGCTGTTATATCTAGGTTAGTTCCGGTTAAGAGATCTGCTTGTTCCAATAAACCCATCTGGTTCAATAGAAGTTTATGCAGACTTAAAAATGTCTTGAATAAAACATCTAAGAAATGTGTTACCGACAACTCTCAGCGTGGCGTATTGTATCGATTGAGAAAAGAATACGAATTTCTAAAGAGATTTGTCTATAGGCAATATATTTTCTCTCTGGAGTCTAAGATCAAACATAACTCCAAGACGTTCTGGACGTTTATCAACACTAAACGTAAGTCCGTCGGTTTACCGTCTAATATGTTTTATGAGGATGTGTCTACTGATGACCTTAAGCTTGTTTGCGATATGTTTGCAACACATTTTCAGTCAAATTTTGTGGATCTGGCAATAGGTTGTAACTCAGGACTATGTGCAACTACAATCACTGAAATGGGGCTCTTAGAATTGACCAATGATGACATTCTTTCTGAATTGTCCTCTCTAGATTCTAGTGTTAGCCTTGCTCCTGATAATCTTACACCACTATTTCTAAAAAGGTGCAAGAGCAGCTTAGTTAAGCCCCTGACCATTTTATTCAATATGTCATTGGCACATGGTGAATTCTTGGACTGTTGGAAGGATTCATTCATTACACCAATTTATAAATCTGGTTCTAGGAGATCCATTATCAACTACAGACCTATAGCTAAGCTCCAATTGATACCTAAATTATTCGAGGCTATTGTAAAGAAGAAAATATATGCTGAAGTTCGTAACCATATATCTGAGTTTCAACACGGTTTCGTGAGTGGAAGATCCACTTCCACTAATTTGGTTGTTTTTACTAATTCTTGCTTAGGTTCCATGGAAGCCCGACATCAAATGGACTCGATATTCACTGATTTCTCGAAGGCATTTGACCGGGTTCAGCATAATGTTCTTATAAAGAAGTTGGAGATTCTTGGGTTCCACTCTAAACTGTTAAAATGGTTAGCTAGCTATCTTATTAATCGTAGACAGTTTGTCAAAATAGGTGCTAATCTGTCTAGGGAAATTTTTAATTTATCAGGAGTGCCACAAGGTAGTCACCTTGGCCCTCTTTTGTTTCTCCTTTTCATTAATGATTTGCCCTCTAATATCTCTTACTCTAACTGCCTTTTATATGCTGATGATTTAAAAATTTATAAATCAATACGCTCATTAGCTGATGCAAAGGAGTTACAAAGTGATATCTCATCAGTACAAAATTGGTGTGATTTAAATGGATTGTATTTCAACATTAGTAAATGCTCGGTTATGACATTCTCTAGAATTACGTCTCCTTTAATGTATGATTATAGGATTGGTAGTGTAGTCCTTGCAAGAGTCGCTTCACATAAAGACCTCGGCGTTATATTCGATGTTCAACTAACCTTTACAATGCACATTGACTATATAATATCAAAGGCCAACTCCATGCTAGGTTTCTTGTTTCGAAATTCGAAAGATTTTCAAGATCCTTACACTCTAAAGACGTTATACATTTCTTTAATTCGCTCTATACTTGAATACTGCTCTATTGTATGGAGTCCGTTTTATAAAAATAGCGCGATTCGTATTGAGCGAGTACAAAAGAGGTTTACTAAGTTTGCTCTTCGTAAGATCTCGTGGATCTCTAATATTCCGAATTATAGTGCCAGATGCCAGCTTATTGACCTTAAGCAATTGCATATAAGAAGATCCTATTACTCAGCTCTTTTTGCTCATGATGTCATTACAGCTCACATTGATTGTCCGGTTTTACTTTCTATGTTTAGCGTTTATTCCCCGTCTCGTTGTCTGCGACCTAGAGATTTTTTTTACGTTTCGAAACATAGTACAAACTATGGACAAAATAATCCTATAACTAACGCTTGTCTAAAATACAACTTAGCCGCCAATGTCATTGATTTTAATATGAGTAGAGAGAATTGTAAGAATGTACTTTTGAATTATTTATAATTGTAGATACTATTAATTATTGTTATTTTATTACATTTTTTTGTGTTAGTGATGAAATTATCATACATTCATTATTATTATAAATTGTTTGTATTATATCAACTAGTCTTAAGAAAGCTTGTACTTGAAAGACGAAATAAATAAATAAATAAATAAATAAATCAATTGCATTATTGAAGAGGATCCTTGTAGAGGATTTCGTCGTAGGCCTGTTGATAATTTTCATCACATTCGCAGGATGTAGTCGCTGCCATGTTGTCGTATTCACTGCTATTAACGATCTACGGGTGTATAGATTATTTACGATGCAATTACGTGATGCTCGTGGCTAAAAGCCCATTAGGCGTGTATTCGGGTTCGTTATCGCCTTGAGAGCCAAGCAGGCACTGAAAAACAATGAACAATGAACACTGGGACACGGGATAAACGCCCGCTATTAGGCGAAAGGTTCTTTCGACAAATTGCTCTTGTTTGTGGCCACTCTCTGATAAACTGTTTATGAAGGTGTATGTGAAACATTAATGTTTGAAGAAATCAACTTTAAGGGCTGGTAAATTGAGTAAACCAAACTAAGTTATCGTTCATAAGGCAAGTGATTCCCATGTCGTATTAGTGGGCATGTGCCCTGCCACAATTTGATATCAGAAGAGGAAGACAACGAGCAGACAATTTAGTTTCAAAGAACATTCCTTTTCCTATACGATTTTCCCCAAGGCTCGTTCAAGTTGACTGCCAAGGGCTCCGTCAAGGGAAAAACGCCTCTACATGCATGTATGTTCTGTATGTGCCCCTGTCGTACACTTATTAAGAGAGTATGGTACTTATGCTCGAGTGGATGCTCCTTAAGATGTTAATCCGTGAAATTTTTATGAATATCTCTTCACTCAGTTTGAATTATTCAGTGAACTTACCTCCGACAAAGATGTCGACTTGGGTCCAATTAAGTTTGGCCGCAACACTCTGCACGGCGAATGATATCGCCTCGAAGGATGGCAGGAAGTTGCTTGATTCCTGAAACGAAAAACAAAAAAAAAGAATTTATTCAACATTTTATATTATAGGTAGTGATGTTGTGTATCTTTTCAGGTCAACTACAAATGTCAATTGGGTATCTGTTGAAGATGCTCATAGGATAAATTCGAATACGGTGGATAGTGGAATGAAGGATAATTGAAAAAGGCTCCAGCGTTTGATGATTGTATGATATACTGCCAAGATATCCACTCGATCTGTCCATCCGTCCTGTTCCATGCCAGAGGACGAATGACATCTACAACATGTGCGCAACGCGACAATGTCGTGGATTTCACGGAGCCGATCGATCGACAGTGGAGAAGGCAAATATTTGTTAAGCGTTAGATGCCAACCATTTCAACCAAGGAACACAAGAACATCCGTCGTTCGCATTTGTAGACAGAAAGAGGCAAAAATCGATTTTGATTTTTACACAGCACTACGAATTGAATAGTTCTTGCATGGCGAACGATTGACGACAACGCACGGATGGAGGAGAGTTTGTGTTCATGCGAATATCCTTGTGCACTTCGTAGTCAGGAGAAGTGAAAGTTGCCAATCAATAGAGTTGAAGACTTATGGAACGTTGGAAATCTTCGTTTGAATACACTTCCGTAGATGGCTGGTAAGTGGTAGACACTTGACAAAGACAAATTTATAAAAGCAGAACTTGGCCGACTCATTACTGAGAAATGTTGTCTGTTTCAGAAACCCGGTCTTTGCCCCTTTTATTATGAAACTTGTTTAACCAGATTTACCCGTTATTGGTCTTCAGAATGAATTAAGCCTTAATTATACTAATGAGCGATGGGCGACAACCGATATTCATGAGTGGGCAGTTCAAAGAATGGTATGCTTTATCCCATTGTGACCCCTTAAGCCTGTGCTGGATGGAACGGAATAACAACGTGATACGAGGAATCAGCATTCAAGGTTTCTCTTCGAAGAAATCACGAAACTTCGCCAGTTAGTTTAGTAGAGGATTTATCCGGCATTAATGTCCAGGACTTTGGACAAAGTCGCATATGGCTGAGGATTGTTCGTTTGTTTGCTAATCCACTTTTGTGAACAGCTATACAAAAGGAAATTGCTTAGCATCAAATTGTCTGCGTTGTTAATACTTTGATTTATCTCCTTCCACTGAGGATTAAATTAGATCAAGAGTCCATATATAAATGGAAATGCCGTCCAAAATGCATCATATGGACTCTTGAGAGAGATTTTTTTTTGTATTTTTTTGTATTTTGTATTTGCTATTTATTTCTCTTAAGGTATTTATAAACTTAATTCATTATAACAATTTAAATCCATATATAAACAATTGAATAAAACAAGAGAAATCAGGTGGCATTCGATATTTTAAACTGAATGAGTTCAAAATAGAGTTGAATGCTACTTCAAAAGGAAGAGTACAATTAGATGGGGTGGGGTGATTGAACAAAAAATAGAGAGAAAAAAAAAAAAAAAAAAAACAATTTCCACTAATTTAATTTACTTGACATGATATTAATATTAATTAGATGTTATTTCGTAAACGATGCAAAAAAATAAAAAATAAAATAAAAATATGTATATAATCAGTGCACTAACATCAAAAGTAGAATTACAGTTAAATCAAAACATTAGAAATAAGAGAGTCCAATGTATAATAATCTTTAGAAAACAACCAATTTTTTACGCGTTTTAAAAAACATGCGGACATGTGAACACATCTGATATCTTCCGGGAGGACATTAAATAAACGATTACATATAACTGAATAGGAATTTCTATAAGCGGTGGTTCGGTAGTTTGGCACTTGTAGCAAGTTATGCGAATTATTTCGCAGGTTATGGTTTGAGATTATACGAAAATTTCGATTGCCAGATTTCATAAAGAAGGCTTTTAAAACCTTAAAACAGTATAAGTGACGAACTGGGAGAATACCTAATTGACAAAACAAGGGAAAACTAGGATGCCTACTAGGTTTACGACAAATTTTTCGGACAACATTTTTTTGCAGGACTAATAATGGCTGTACTTTGTTCTGATAGCCACCACCCCAGCAATTTATACCGTATTGAAGCTTTGAGTTAAAAAGCCCATAATAAATTGTGGTTAAGAGCTTAGTTGAGCATATATTACGAAGGTAATAGAAATGCCTAAGTGTGGAAATATAGTACTTCTTTAATGCAGTAGCGTGGGATGAAAATTTCATATTAGAATCAAACAAGAGTCCTAGGTACATAAATTCGTCTACATTCTCTATCAAAAAACAATCATCACTACACTTATCACTAGAACAAAACAATTGATCAGGCAAAGTAGTTGCACATTTACATTGATACAATTTAAATTTTTTGCAATTTGGTGCATGAAAATACACATCTGGTTTTGGATTAATGGACGGAGATAAATTAAAGGACATTAATTTAGTCTTAGGACTTATTACAAGTTTGTGTTCAGCGAACCATTGTCTTAGTGTATGTATATCACAGTTTATGTCGGCGATAAGATCTAAGGGACTATTGACACCATACGATAAAGCGACATCGTCAGCAAAGGCAGTAGTTAAGCCTTTTAGATTGAGCTGGAAGAGTGAGTTAATGTAAATTAAAAAGAGAATGGGACCCAATACTGAGCCTTGTGGTACTCCAAGACTGATCAATTGCACGTCACTTCTCGTCTCAGCCAACTTTACTCTCTGTGATCTATCATTCAAATATGAATTAAACCATTCGAGCATGAAATCACGCACACCAGCATTTTCTAGTTTTCTTAGCAAAATATTATGGTCTACCATGTCAAAAGCTTTGGTTATGTCAATGAATAACGCACCTGTACATTTTCTTTCGTCTAGATTGCGTATTATTTGAGAGCTAAACTCTAAAAGTGCGTCCTCGGTTGATTTGTCCTTTAAAAATCCAAATTGAGTAGGATGAAAGAACATCGCCTTGTCCAAAAAATTTACTAACCTAACTTTTATAAGTTTTTCAAAAACTTTACTTATGCTCGGCAGAAGAGAAATTGGTCTATAATTTCCTATTTCAGTTGGTGAACCTTTTTTAAATAAAGGAATTACATCTGCACACTTTAGACCGTCAGGAAAAATACCAGAAAAAACACTACGATTGAATACCTGAGCTAAAACATCCACAATGAAACATGCAATATTTTTAAGGATAACATTAGAAATACCGTCGACACCACATGAATTAGAGTTGTTCAAACTGCCAATTGTACTTAAAATTTCTAAAGGAGTTATAGGGTCAAAAACAAAAATTCTACACTGCACAGAGTTTGCATCACCAATAACAGAACATTGAGAACATAGACTTTGAGTTATTCTACTATGTAGTTTAAGTCCGATACTTGAAAAATGTGTATTAAAGACGTTAGTGATTTCATGTTTATTTGTTATTTCTTTATCACTAGTACGTAGAACAATGGTTTTTTGAATTGAAGACTTTTTGTTGAGAATTGTGTTTACAACTTTCCACTCTTTCTTAAGATTACCTCTAGCTGAATAAAATTGAGCACGGTAATAGGAGTCACGGCAAATTGGTATTTCCTTTTTCAAATCTGCACATATCTTTTTATATTTAATTTTGAGAAATAGATTGTTAGGGTACTTTTTGCACTTTTTTCTAAGTTTATTTTTTGTTGTTGCTTTATTTAATAAATAATTAGTTAACCAAGGCTTAAGCTTATATATGGGTTTTCTTGTGGTTAGGGAACTGCAACTAGCAATATGGCTTTTAAGAGTGGTTATGAAATTTGAATAAGCAATCGATACGTCACTACAATTATAAACATTGTTCCAGAGCTCAAAACACAACTTATTTCGAAGCCTTGTAAAGTTTATTTTTGGCTTGCTTTGGGAATATTTCTGAGTTTGGATATTGTTTTTACTTTTTATGTTTAATAGGAGGCCGGTCATGGTATGGTCAGTAATCAGAAAATCAAAAACGCAGTATTCACACTCCATAAAACCCACATTTCGAAAACGTCCATATATATGGTCTAAACAAGTACCTGATGCAGGCCTAGTGGGCACATTGATAAAGTTTGTCAATCCATTTAAGGCTAACATAGTAAGATAATTTGATACCGTGGGACTATCATCTAAACAATCAACATTAAAATCACCTACGACCATTAAGTTTTTGGATTTCTCCCTATCTAACACAATTGAAATATCATTAATAAACATCGTCACATTGAACATCTGCAATCTATAAACACATAGGAAAACAAATATTTCATTATTTACATATTTCGATGGACACCTTTAAGACGTCTGCACTAGGACAATCAATTTGGCAAACATCAATGATTTTAAAAGCGTTCTTTATAAAGCAGCCAACACCACCTGCTGCGTAATTTTCGTTTGTTTTAGCATAGAAACTAAAACCAGGAAGGAAGTAATCATTTACTTCAACCTCATAGATCCAGATCTCAGACACGAACACAATATCCGGGACACACGCAAACGAGTTAATATGTGCGACTAGCGCAGAAAAGTTTTCTCTCAGACTTCTAATGTTTTGATGAACAATAAATAATTTTTCATTACAATAGGAACTATTAGTAAGAACAGCATCACAGTGACGTTTGCAATGGACAAGGATAGAAGAGTTATCAATCAAATCATTTTTTGAATTCATAAATTATATACTAAGAGAAAAAGAGAAGAAAGAAAAAAGAAACTCAAATGAGTGAGATATCACTAAAAGATCTAATCGAGATAACTCTTCCACCCTCTTCTTTTCTTAATAAAATTTGATTTTTACTAAACCATACGTATTTAGCTCCTTTTTCCTTTGCTATCTCCTTCGTCTTCTTTAACAGTGCATGCGTGTAACGAGTAAGGGAGTCGTTGACAAATATGCTGCCTCCTTTGTTGTTCTTGTTTTTTCTTCTGTTTACATCCCCGCTGGTGAGGTTAGCCACATGAGAGATGAGTTTGTTTTTGTTAGTCCTCTTTGCGTGCATTATTCGTTGTTTCGTTGTAAGGTTAGAGAACTTAACACAGATGATCGGCTTAGACTGAGAATTTGAACGCATTTTTTTTAAATAGCAGCTGGTAATTTCACAGTCAGCAACATCTATAGATAGGGCATCAGTGAATATTTGTTTTGCCTTCTCAATTACATTGGTGTCATTGACATTTGTAACACCAACAATGTCTATAGAGTTCATGAGCGATTCTTGTTGTTGCCAATTTAGTTTGGATTCTAGGATTTGCACTTTTTCTCTAAGCTCAGAGTTCTCTTTTCTTAACTCAGCAATTTCTTGGAGAAAGCGGGTGTTACTGTTTTCCAATTCCACCAGTTTGGTATATATCATCTGGAGAGTACATTGACCCTCGCTATTGACGTCACTGATGGATGACTCACTATTTGTCGGCTGAGTCTGGGATTCTCCTGTTGGCAGAGTACAAGGGCTAGATGGAGCGTTGTTGTTGGAGCGCTTCTTTGTTGTCTCTGGTATTTGATCACGCAGAGAGCGCCGTCGTAGCACTGTACACTTATCGCACCGATATGAACTATTGCTTAATTTAAAAAATTCAACATCGTCTTTCGTGATTTTCACACAATTTAGGTGGAAGAAATGTTTACAATCACCACAGTTTATTTTTTCAGAGCAATTACGATCTATTTTTTGTTTACACATCGAACAATTCATTTTAACTTTTGGAGCTTCTTTGTTGCGATGTACACCCCACGACAACACTTACTACCTTTGTTGGTAATGGGCTTCAAGATCACAAGGAACTGACTAGTAAATAATGCACACATGAGTGTATGATTTATAAATGGGTAAAATGCAATTTTCATTCAAGATTTCATTTTATTGTTGAGGATGAGGATTTATTTTATAGGATGGTCGGGTGTTGCAAAACTAAAAACAGTGCAAGTAATTTTTTTCTAAGAATACCATAAACGTATGATCTTTTTACCATAATTCAAGAAAGCCAAAAGTGAATTCCTAATCCTGGCATAATACCAAGGGAACTAAACAATTTAATAAGAGAGGTGGTGAATGGGTTTGATTAGATGGCGTCAATATCAATCAAGTCTTTTGTATTTCACAATTTTTTAGTCAAGCCTTCTTGTCATGAATGTATTCCATCCATGTTTCGTTGTTTTGTTCCATCTCTTCTAGGTTGATCCTTTTAATGCGCGTCCTTTCTGGCGATCTTTTTTCCTCGGGCTTACTTCTCACTGTTCTTTTGACTGTCCACTGTCCATTCGTTTTATGCGTTCTGTCCATCTTAGTCTTAGCGATTTCATAACTTGGACAATGCTTGGGGATAAATAGAGTTCCACGAGTTGTTGAATGTGTAGTTTTCTCCATTCGGCTGTTTTCTCATCCTGTTTCCACCATATATTCTCCTTAACTTATTTTATTCAAAGTCACAGACCAAGTTTTTCATCGTGAAGTTTCATAAATATTGTTTAACACTTTAAACAATAACCGGCAGAGACTGCGAGAAACCAATAGTTGAAAAGTTCCTTCATCGCGAAGAAGCACGCGTTTTCCATATGCAACCTCTTATCTCATCCAGGATGGTATGTGACCTTATATTTGGTTTTCTCTTTATTCACTTCCGAACTTTCCTCCTTTCTTACCTTACACTTTCTGTGTATCTTTTAAATGTTTGTACATTATTTCGAAGAAGGTCCATATCCATATCGTCAGCGTAAGCTACAACGGATGTATTATAATTTTATTAAGGTTTATCCCCTCTCATTACGGATTCCAGCACCGAAATAAAAAGAAGTAGTGACGAGGCGTCTCCTTGTTTTAATCCTTTGTTTCCCTGTAGGCATATTTGTATTAGTGTCACCACGTTTTTCGGAATTCTCAACTTACAAGGACGTGATTCATTTTCGTTCAGTTTATAGACACCTTTTTAAGACCCGGGAATATTCCAATTTATTTTCTAAAAGCTGCTGTATAGTGAAAATCTGGTCGCTTGTTGAGCCTCCTGAAGCCACACTGGTAGTCTCCGATTATTTCCGTTGCGTACGATGTCGGTTTCCTTATTTGACAGCACCTTGTTATAACTTAATAGCAGCGATATTCCTTGATGCTTGCTACATTGTGTTCGGTCATCCTTTTCAAAAACTGAGATGATGATCGAGTTTTTCTATACTCGGAGACAGTTTGATTGTTCCATTTCGATTATTGCGACCTTGTAAAGGGTAGGCCAAATACAAGATTCTTTTTAAAAATGCAAGAAAATGAACAAAATAATATTTGTTCTATGTATTATGGCTTAAATAGTAAGAACAAACATTCCCATTAATTATGAAATACAACATCGTTCAAGTGGCTGCCTCGGCTGGCATCGCAGTAACGCATTCTGTCACCCCAATTTTCCAAGACCTTGTTCATGGTTTCGGCCTGTAGCTCACCTGATTGCTTGGACGATATTGGCCTTAAGTGCTTGAATCGTTTCCGAATTTTTGCCATAACATCGGCCCTTTACGGTTCCCCACAAGAAAAAGTCCAAAGGAGTCAAATCGCAGCTCCGCGGCGGCCAATTGACATCGCCAAAACGGCTGATAATACGATTTGGGAATTTGGTGCACAAAAGATTGTGGCACGAGCTGTGTGGCAAATCCATATCTTTAATTTCGGTAAAAAAAATCGGGTAACATGGCTTTATAACACCCACCATTGACCGAAACATTGTTCCCAGCCTAATTTTCGAAGAAAAATGGTCCAATGATGCCGCCACTCCACAATCCGCACCAAACTGTCAATCTCTGTGGATGCATTGGCTTCTCGACAATAACACGCGGGTTTTTCGAGCGGCAATTTTGTTTGTTAACATACCCGCCGAGATGAAAATGCGCCTCGTCAGAAAAGATGATTTTTCGCCCAAAATCGTTGCCCATTTCAAGCTGCTCTAAGGTCCAAACTGCGAAGAAACGAACGGATGGAACGCGTCTTCAATTGCTGAGTCAATTTGACCTTATAACCGAATAATCTGAAATCTTTGGGCAGAATTCTCCTCAAGCTTGTGCGTGAAATGTTCAGCTGTTAAGATCGATGGCGAGTTGATGTTCGTAAATTGAATCTCACACTCTCGCCCACAGCAGCCACATTCTCATCTGTGCGCACCTTACGACGACGGGGACCATGAGTGTTGTCCATTAACATACCAGTTTCATGAACTTTTTGCACAAACTTGCGTACAGCAGTCGCGGTTGGTGCCTCATTTCGGCCAAAACTTCTTTTTAAAAAACACACTGTTTGGGCTACACAACACTCACTTTGGATATTTCCTAACGTCGTTCTAGCGTCAAACGACTCATTTCGTTCCGCAGAGGTTTGATACTGACTTCCTGTCAAGATTTCGAGCGGGAAATAGCTGTCAGTGTCAAAATAACCTATGATTAAAAAAAAAAAACCACTAGATGGCCCACCCTTTATTCTTAAGTTGGTAGATTGGTTCTTTTACTTTTTTTGCTGTATGGATAACACTTTCCCATTGATGCTTGCTCTTTACGTACGTTAAGCAATTCATTGAAATATCTCTGCCATTAGGCTGTAACTTTTTCGTTGTCCTAAACGAGCTTCCCATTATCGTTGCGTTTAAATTCTGATCTTACCCTTTTCGTACAGAGTTTAGCCCCGCATTCATTGCTCTCGTGTTTTTAGCTGCCATTATCGTTTTTCATCCCGAAGGAGTCGTATGACTTTGTTTCGTAGGGTCTGATATCTTATATGTGTGATCTCTTAACTATTTTTAGAGTCTTAGAACATGCAGGCTTTTACTTTTTCCTCCCATTCTTCGTCGAACCAAGACTTGCCTTTAGGAGCAATAGTTTTTTAGCGCTGCTTCCTTTACTAAGCTTTTTATAAATTACCATATTAGTATTTCAAACCGGCTACTAATTGTGAAAGATCACGTGGTAAGCCTAGGTATCTGTCAGTCTTCTCATCATTAAATTTGTGAAATTTCTTATGCGTCATACATATATGTATATTTTTTTGTGTGAAAATGGTGACCTTAAATCAAATAGGCGTTTTGGAAATTTTGCATTTAACGATTATAAAAATGTATGGTGAGACTACTATTATTGGCGAACGTGTCGCGAATGGTTTCAATCCCGCAATAGTAATGGTTTAAGCGTGGTAGACAGGGAGCTTCCAAAACCGGTGAAAACATCTGAAGGCGCAATTAAGGAAGGGTAAGAACAAGGAGATTTACTGATACGTCCTTCGAAAGCCTTGCAGATGATTAATCAAAAGCAAAGAAATTGAGTGTTGAATGAGTTGAAGCTGGGAAACCCTTGCATCAAGGCAGCTAAAGCATTGAAGAGAAATGGCCATAATACCTTCAGTTACATGTTACTTAAGTTCTTCAAATTTATCTGAACGCTTTAATGTGATGTCCTACCCCACTCGCCGTATTCTAAAGACATAGGCGGGGTGCTCCTGGTGCAATGGTAATTATCATCGACTGTTGAGCCGAATGTCTGTAATTCAAGTCCGTCCATAGTCGAGAACAATTCCTATACGGAAAAACTGTGCAACAACATTAGTTGTGAATGAGAGATGATCAAAGATGCTGATGAAGGCATAGCACACGCAGCATAAGATCACTTCAAAATTCATACTCTGTGTGTGCCTTTAAAATATAACACCTTAATGACATGGAAATAAAAGAGCTACTGTGAACTACAACCAACGCGACAAATTTAGTCGAATCTCTCAAAAATTCCTATCTAGGACAATCACCCCCGGAGAGTAGTGAATGAACATCTTCGACACAAACCATCTGCACCCCATCCAGGTTGTGTGACAAACACCTTAAGAGCGTACACTCTTGAACCCGCACGAATTATAAAAAAAAAATACCCCCACCGAATATTATTTGTTTTGATAGATGACGCATGGCCTGGCTAGGTAGCACTTTCGAACTTCGAAGAAGCCTATATTGGACCGATCCGTGATCCGCTTGAAGCGCTGCAATATCTCCAATGCGGAATTCGTATTCCCTAAGAAATATGGGCAACAGTTGTAGCTAGCGCTGAACATTACTTCCAAGAATAAACATAAACACTTTTTTCCGGAATAAAGCTCCAAATTTTGGGAAACAGGAACATTTTTCTCCCATCGATCTGGCAATGGTTTATAAGGCATGTTAAATATTAATGCTCATGCCTGGCTGGTATACTTGGGAAATTTCGGCACCTGCTAGATAGAACCTAAAATTTCGCGATAAAATTCTTACGTGAGGAGACCCAAGCATCACAAAATCAATTAATTAGCTGGAACATCGCATAAATGATACCCACCTTTCCTCCCGTACATTTTTCGCAACACTCGTGGCATACGAAGACGCATAATTATTCCCTGGGGTGTGCCTTCGGGAGAACCGAATCACACGAATATGGAACTCATTACCAAGTTCGGTCTTCCCCCTCAATATGACAAACAGACATTCAAAACCAATTCCCTCGGTTTTCCCTCTATTCCTCACGGCATAAGCATTCCACCCACGCCATATTCCCCATTCAACAGATTTTTAAATCTTGAGCGTGTCAAATATAATATACAATGAGTAAGCCAACAGATGGTGTGAATGTTCGATGTCAATAACTGTCATTTACTGAATTTAATTTGCTTGGTTTCGACAGATACAAGTACAATTTTTGGCAACTTTAGCCTCACTTACGACGATACAATCCATTTATAATAATAATTGCAAATGAGTCTAGAACTCGTGCAATGGTGAAACGTTCCGAAGAAACTGTGTCAGGATCGGGTCAAACTGCCTATGTTTGGCAGCTTGTATTCGCTGTGACAGAAAATATTTGAAATTAGCTGGACAACTCAATCACTTTACCATGCAATTTTAATGATTAATCTTCTTTTACATGACCGTGAAATATAAATGCCACAATTGAGGCAGTTGGATCATCTACGACGTCGGTGACTCGTTAAGTGGATATTGGATTACCAAGACGATTTGTCATCAAAGTCTCTTCCGAATAGTCAACTTTTTGGACGGTGTGGTGGGGCTGGCGACTTTTACTTTTTTTTTGGAAATCTGATTATTTTGGTTTGAGAAGCTGATTGGCCGTAGAGGTTATGCTATTTGACACCCTCACTCTTTTTATCTGTTGTGTTATCCGAATAATAAGGTCTATGTCAATATTCAAATTGAAATTGCTTACCACATGTTCATTAAAAAGTCGTCGATAATTTTGACCTTTGTATGATTGCTTGCAGCGAAAGCCGTGTTAGTCAAATGAACGATGATGTGTTGTATTCATAATTGCCATAAGCCAGACTTCATTGACTAAAAAAGACCAACATTCATTTCATGAAAAATTGTGTTTAGTTTAGCGAAAACTTTCACACTATTATCGGATTATCCAGGTTAGGGTTGGTAAAATTGTTTAAAAATTTTGTTTCAATGTTCCAATGTTTCTGTGCTCCAAATTTATAGAATTTGGATATAATTCTCTTCATATTGTTGACCGTGTTTGTACAGCATTTTCCTTACAGTTACAGTGCGTAGTTATGATAATATAACATCAATTCAGGACAGTGTTGAAAAAGTTCCAAATTTATCCATTCGACATTGTTCACAACAACTTCGTCATTGTTCGTCTACTTTATGGAAAATTGTAAGCAAAGAAAGGTTAGATATTGGAGGGCTTACAAGATCCAGCTCGTGCAAAAACTGAAACTGAATGACCATCGCTTGAATCGAAACTCCAGTGGATAGGTCCAAAATCAACTGGGATTGGATCCGTTATTTTGTCGAAAAATTGTATTCAGCAATGAGGCTCAGTTTCGGTTTTAGTTTTGGAGCGAAGAAATTCCACATGAGATTATCGAAAAGTCGTTACATCGCAAAAAATGAGCCTATGGGCTCCAGAAAGTTATTTTGTATGTGATTTGGTCAAGGGCACTTGCTATAGATCCGTGACTGAATGGCATGAATATGGAAGAGTTTTGGTTCTAGCATGATGACGCTACTTATTCAAGGAAACATTCGATGAATTGATCTCCAAAATCTTATGACCTGGATTATTTTCTTTACAGATAGTTAAAACCGCCGTTGAATAAGCGGCTGTTTATTAAATTTTCATGTTTTCTATTTGCTTATAATCAAAGTCGGTACTTGCTTAAATAAAGGCTTTTAGATCTACGGGTTTTTTTCCTAAAACCAAAGTGACTTTTAAATTTTGCGAGCTAAGTAGATGCAGTGTTGACTGTGGCATTTGGGGAGCCTACTGCGAGCAAAAAAATAACACCTTATAAGTGGTACAAGCTTTTCACAGAAGGCCGAGAAGTTGTTAATGACCATGCCCGCCCTGAATCCCCAAGCACGTCAAGATTGAATGAAAACATTGAAGCAGTGGAAATAATTCTTATGGAGGATCGTCAAATCTTCAAATATTTTGCGCATGAAACATGGTCATCGAAGTTTGTTCTGAAATTGCAAAATTTTGACCAATTTTTGGTGAAAAGGTTTATCACTGGTGACGGGACATGGGTATAAGGTTATGACGCCGAAACCAAGCCCCATGGTTCCAATGAAAATGACCAGAAGAAAGACCGAAAAAAGCACGCCAAGTTCAGTCAAATGTAAAAGTAATGGTCTCTGGCTGCTACCGGTAGTAGAATTGCATGCAGTAATACAAATCATCACATGGTATCCATTCAGGAACCATGAGTGTGGAATAAACACCTGTCTTGGTGGTATACGAGGGTGGTCCGATAAGTACTTAGCCTCACCGCCAGATGGCGCCAGTATCGCAAGAGCTTACTATCGTGTAGTATATTCTAGTAGACGGCTGCTGTCGAAATTTCAGCCGGATCGGACTCGTAGTTTTGTTTTGACCGCGTGTTGAAGCGGGAGTGTCCGCGGAAGGTTTTGGAAGCGAAATCAAAGAGCGTTTGGATGCTGTGTACGATGACCCTTCTCCTTCGATGGCTACCATCAAAAGTTGTTTTAACGAGTTTCAACGTGGTCGCACGTCGGTTTTTGATGAGCCACGTCCAGGTGGTCCGAAAACGGCTACCACGGAGGGTAACATGACAAAAATCCACGATCTCGTATTGGCAGACCGCCGATTGAAGGTGCGCGATATAACTGAGATAGTAGGCATTTCAAAAAATCGCGTGGGTCATATTCTGCATGAAATTTTGGGCATGAGAACACTGTCGGCGCGATGGGTGCCGCGTTTGCTCACTCCGGACAACAAGCGCAACCGTGAGACTATTTCAGAGCAGTGTCTGACGCTGTTTAAGCGCAATCCGAATGAGTTTCTGCGTCGTTTCGTGACAGTCGACGAAACATGGATCCACTGGTACACACCATAGACGAAGGAACAGTCGAAACAATGGACTTTAACCTGCGCACGTGCTCCGAAGAAGGCGAAGACTGTCCCATTGGCCGGAAAGGTGATGGCCACCTTTTTCTGGGATTCACAATGTGTGATCCACATCGACTGCCTGGAGAATGGCAAAACGGTCACAGGGCTGTACTATGCCAAATTATTGGGCCGATTCAACGCCGAATTGAAGAAAAAACGGCCCCACTTGACGAAGAAAAAGTGCTCTTCCACCATGATAACGCACCGGCTCACACCTCCGTCCCCGCCACGGCCAAATTGGTCGAATTGGGCTACGAACTGCTGCCCCATCCACCGTATTCTCCAGATTTGGCCCCGTGCGACTTATTTTTGTTTCCAAATTTGAAAAAGTCACTCGCCGGGCAGAAATTTCAAATCGCCGCCACGGAGACCTACTTTGCAGACCTCGAGAAAACGTATTTTTCAGACGGGTTAAAGAAGTTGGAGCATCGCTGGGTCAAGCGTATCAAGCTAAAAGGAGACTATATTGAAAAATAAATCGCCATTTCTCCAAAATTTTTGTTTTTCTTTTGTAGGCTAAGTACTTATTGGACCACCACCCTCGTATGTGATGCTACGATCCTTTATGATGAGCGATCCGAAAGGCCTAGGGTCTGCCTCATCATATCGAACACGCTATCGGCAACCAAACTTGGTCAATTCTGTGGACAAGATCTGGTGGCTGGGAAAGTTAGCTACAAAGCGCATGGAGAAATTGAACACTTCTGAACTCGTAGATAACTGTGAAGCCAGAAGGATTGGACTCATCATCTGTTGCGATGCTAACGCTCAAAATACTGTTTGGGACAGCAGCAAATGCAACCGGAGAGGAGACCATCTTTTAAACTTCACTCTTTCGTCTGACCTTATCTTCAACAATGTTGGCTCTCAACCAACCTTTGTGACGGCGGGACGACAAGAATTGATTGACCTAACCCTGTCTAATAAGCATGTGAAGGCCATCACTAACTGAAGAGTATTACCAAATGTTACGCTGTCAGACCATAGGTATATCGAATTCCAATTGAAGAGTGGAATCTCTCCCTCGCAGCCCAAGCGGAATCCGAGAAAGACGGACTGGATACGATTCAGAGAGGAGCTTGAGAAATCAACACAAGCCCTGCCCAAACTCAGACCAGAGCAATTTGTGGAGGACGCCTTTCATAACCTGAGCAGTTCCATCACCAACTGTTTCGAACTCACATGTCCTGTCATAAAACTTCCCAGTAGGAAGTCGGTTCCCTGGTGGAACGCTGAGCTCCAATGTCTTCGCAGGGAAGCCAGAAGTCTCCTGAATAGATCGCTTAAATCGAACTCGGAAGATGACTGGAATAAATATCGATCGAAGCAGAAGGAATATAAGAAACTTATTCGTTAATCGAAGAATGGTTACTATAAGTCCTTCAGCGAAGAGATCAAATTCCTGAGCGCGACCAGCAAGTTGGTTAACGTTCTCAAACGTTGAAAATCGCCAAAGCTGGATGTACTCAGAAAGTCTGATGGTACCTTCACCGGATCTAAAGCAAAACCTCAGACTGTCATCGGCTCGTTGCACACTGCGACTGAAATGATGAAAACAACTCGGCGTAGCTGGTATGTTGTGCGTCACGCGTGGAAACTACTGAGGCCGTTTAATTTGCTGTGGCATCTTTCGATGGCTTCAAGTCGCCGGGCACTGATGGGATATACCCTGGTCTGCTGCAAAAAGGCATTAGACAGCTGCTTCCTACTCTGAAAAGAATTTTCACTGCTAGTCTGGCAATTGCCTACATACCTATTCCTTGGCGCGCAGTGAAAGTGGTCTTTATTCCCAAAATAGGGAAAGAAGATTACTCACTCCTCAAGAGTTTTAGACCAATCAGTCTAACATCCTTCTTGCTGAAAAGCATCGAGAGATTAGTAGAGTTGCACGTGCGCAAAGTTGCCCTCCGAATGCATCCTCTCTCGGACATGCAACATGCTTATCAGCACGCATTGAATGCGTTCTCGAAAGGAAAGATTACGTACTAGGCATTTTCGTCGACATTGAAGGAGCTTTTGATAACGCTACTTTCGACAGCATGTGTAACGCTGCTAGACGGCATGGCGTAGATGAAACCTCGAACAATGTGTCAAGTCTGGAGTAAACAGGGGCTGCCCGCAAGATGGCGTCTTGTATCCTCTGTTATGATGCTCTCAATGCCTCTGGAATCTATGCCCAGGCTTATACGGATGCTGTTGCTGTTCTCTTTGTCGGCTCATGTCTAGCGACTGTCTGTCTCAAAGTGCAGGCGGCGCTCGATGTGATCGAAGACTGGTGCACGAGAAATGGGCTGTCGGTTAATCCTCTTAAGACTGATGTTGTTCTGTTAACGCAGAGGAGGAAAATACTGGTGCTAAAAGGCATTCCCATCCCGATATCCAAGGAAGCATCCTATATAGCAAGCTTCTTTGGTCAAAGCATGTTGAGTCCAAAACCACCAAAGCTTTCAATCAAAGATATAAATAATCCTAATGGCCATGCACTATGTTGTGAAGCACAGGTGAAAGGGAAAAAGCATATGCGCCTGCAGTGACAGCCAAGCTGCACTCAAAGCTGTGTCCAACCACAGAATAAATAGTATACAGAAGTCGCATCTCGGCCTGCGATGAGTTTTCACTTTATGGTGCGGGCGGAACAACTGAAGGGAAGATTAGGCAACGAGAGAGCAAGCATGATCAGAGAGTAACAACCAGAGAGCAGCCACGATCAGAGAGAATCAACGAGAGAGCAATCTTAAAATGTTTATGTGTGTGTGTATTGTGTTGCTATCCAACGTCGTGAATGCACGTGGTGTTGACAAAATTTTGTTACAAGTTTTAGATTTCTATATTTAGTTTTCTTCAGTTGGAAGCAGAAACCACCAATGAGACGTCCCACTCAAAATGGCCGCCGACGTTTGCCTACAAGCTCGGGCGAGCACGTGGGTACCTCAAGTGCTGTCAAAAGAGCATGTGAGTACCTCAAGTGCTGTCAAAATTTTGTAAACAATCGCGCACATTGTTATAATTCCAAGAGTGTGTGTGGCGGGAGTACACTGCGGTAAAATGAAATGAGCTCACACGTATTCACGGATAGAAGCTCGTTTGTAACGGGTTTTGTCGCTATGCACCTGAACCGCTGTCAAAATCTCGGAAAAATTTCAGGGTGTTACGGGGGAAGACGTACGAAAGACGCACGTCTCATTCTGGTTTCTGGTTGGAAGTTGCGCTTGGTATTCGTACGCGTACTTTTTCGATGTAAACTAAAAGGGCCGGGTAACACCAATTAACGTTATTCCATTATTTGGGATTTTTGTGCAAATTTCAATCTGATATACATATGTAGGGAAGAATAACCCAAAAACTTTAGTGCGACAGGATTTTAAGTTTGCGGGCTTTAGTAAAATTATATATTCGTGTGATGGACTGTTAAGTTGAACTGCAGACTTATAACAATTCTTTGAAGATAGCGAACCACTATTTAGGCAGTCAAATATTTTGTCAATATTTCCTATGAAGCATGCCGTAGATAAACAAACTTCTTTTGAGCAACTTTTAAAGCCTACTGTCTCAATAACAGTTTTAATTGCTGCTTGAACAGTCCTACTAAAAATTTGGGTGGCTAGTTTTACTTTCATTTTTTCGAAAGAGTTCGGAAATATGTGCTGGCTTGTAAGCTTAAGACACATTTTTGTACTAGATTTGCACTCCATTTCCCATAGTACCTTAACTACTTTAAAACTAGCAACTCCATTTGGTGTTGTAAGGTCACATTGAAGCCAACCATTTCTTAATGATTTGATTAGATGTGGAAAATCATATACACAGAAAGTTTTACTACCATTGTTGAAAATCTTTGTATTATTCTTTCATTATATTTAAATTTATTTGAATCTGTAATGCACATCTAACTCTTTCGTAGGAACTATAAATATCTATATGAATATCTTAGTGTTTGTAAGAATGGAAGCTTTGAATATCATCTTATGTAACTTCTATATACTTAAGTAACTGACATTACGGATATGTCTTGTCTTTTTTTTGGAATAGTCAGTCTTTCGATTTGGTTGCTTAAAGAGAGTTCATGTAATAAAGTGTATTCATAACGGATCGTTCCTTTTTTCATTTTACTTTTTGGATTCGGGTGATCGTATTTTAAATCTGGTGCCGAAACCCGGGACTTTTGAACGCAAAAAAAAACGATTATAACGTGCACTAAAATTAACGAAATGGATTTCGCTAGCCGTGCTTCTTATCGTGGGCAGGTGACAAAACTTGTGAAAAGCGCGACGGATTACCTTAAATCGGAAGACTCTAAAATAAAGGAAAACGTCAATAATCTTGACGACATAGAGGAGGAGTTAGTTGTCATGTTGGATCGGCTCACAGCAGCACATGAAAACTTAAAAAAGGCAGATACGGAAGTGGCCTCCTTAATTAAAGCAGAAGAATCGGTAAAAGAGGCGGATACTGTGGCGGAGTACGAAGATAAGGCGATATCAACAATAGCGCGCATTAAATGTCGTCTGTCTAAACTTCGTCTTTTTCAAGGGCAGTCGGCTAATATCGGTGGTGTACACGAGTCCACTTCAACAGCAGCTGTACCGCACCCCCTACCGCCCCTCGGGTCGTCATCCTCCAATGTGGTAAAATTAAATAAATTACAGCCTAAACGTTTCTCGGGTGATTTTAATAAGTGGGTTCCCTTTTGGGAACAATATCGCGCTCTCGTTCATGAGAACCCTTCGCTGAGCACGATAGACAAATTTAATTATCTGGAGACAGTACTAACCGGCAGGGCTGCAGAAACATTAGCTGGTCTCACACCCACTGAGGCTAATTACCATACGGCCATAACTTTGTTGAAAGAAGAGTACGGCAATAATGAGAAAATTATAGATTACACCATGCAACAGTTGCTCTCTATCCAACCCGTTTCTTCTAAAACCGATGTCATCAGCTTGAGACGGATATATACCTCGGTGTTGGCCTCTACTCGATCTCTTTCATCATTAGGCATTCCATCGTCTCAATATTTTGTAATGTTGAAGGGTGTTTTGCTGCGCTGTATTCCAAATGAATTGCGAGTGGATTTTCATCGCTATTATGAGGATTTAACTGCAACTCTTGCAAACGCTCGCACAGGGTATGAAAATGACGAAGCAAGTAGTTCGTCAGGAACGGAAAACTCATTGAGTATCATTGGCGACAGACAAGTTAATTGCTTGTTGAAATTTTTGAAAAGGGAGGTTGAATCGCTGGAAAAGGCTAACGAAGCTAGGATTCATCCATCCCGCTCTAACGCTACCAATACGAGCATGAAACCTGTCAAAACGGCCTTAGGTTTGTTTACATCTGAAAAAGGGGAGAATTGTTTATTTTGTAACGCCACAAACCACGAAACCAAAGATTGCTGTTGCTCAAAAGATCTTGCTGAAAAAAAAAGGTTGTTGATAACCAAGGGAAGGTGTTTTAGATGCTGTAGAGGTGGTCACAATTCGAGGATGTGTCGGGTAAAGGGAATTACTTGCAAGACATGCAATGGACGTCATGCTACTAGCATGTGCGACCCATCGTATTCTTACCGAAATAGTCCAATGCCTGCAACTGTGGACAACACTCCTGCTGTTAATCTTTACACGGCGGATAGATTGCAGAAAAGTAATGTGTATTTACAAACCGCATGTGCTTATGCTAGCAGTGAAATGTCTACCCTTTCCATGTTTGTACGTATTGTTATGGATGGTGGTAGTCAGCTGTCTTTCATAAAGTCAACACTGGCACGATGTTTGGGGTTACCTGTTGTAGGAAAGCACAGTTTGAGCGTTGTACCCTTCGGAAGCGACAAACCTAAGCCTAGTAAGTTGTGCAACAGGGTTCGTTTAGTACTTCGAAGCCAATATGATGACCAAGCTGTAGTTATGGATGCTATTGAAGTTCCTGCTATTTGCTACGATGTTTTGTTAACACCTGCTAATGAAAAGGCAATCACATCTTGCAAACTGGTCTTAGCGGACAATTGTGCCTCTGGACAACAACTGGAGGACGGAATAAGTATACTTATCGGTGCTGATACATATTGGCAGTTCGTGACAGGGGAGCATAAGCGTCTCACGGAGAAATTAACAGCAATTAATACCATCCTAGGCTGGACCATTCAAGGACCATCGAACATTGAACCAAAAGCTTCCGATACTTATGCAACATCGCTTAACGTCTGCGCTTGCGAAGATATTCAAGGGTTTTGGAAGCTTGATGTTTTGGGTATCGTTCCCGAGGATAAAAGGGAGGTAAGTGGCGATATCTCCTTGCATGTTCATAGGAAAGGTGATAGGTTTGAGGCATCCCTCCCTTGGAGAGTTGTGTCCTCCCCACTGCATAACAACAGAACTGGTGCATTTATACGATTGCAATCGCTTGTACGAAAGCTTTGTTCAGCTGGAAAGCTTATTGATTACGATGCATCTATGAATGAACTGCTGTCCGCGGGTATTACCGAGATTGCTCCAGATACAGCTACACAAGTATTTGCACCGCTTCCTAAGGATAGAGTTCTGTCATCAAAAGCATTCGATGTAACTGGAGTCGACTTCGCTGGTCCCTTATACGTGTTGGATAGTGCTGGTGTACGTAAGAAAATTTATATATTGCTATTTACTTGTGCAGCGGTTCGAGCTGTGCACCTCGAATGTACTAACAATTTGACTACAGAAAGCTGTATTCTTGCCATAAGGCGATTCGTTGCTCGACGAGGTACTCCACGCCTAATGTACTCGGACAATGCTACAACATTTAAGAAGGCATCAGCTGAATTGAAACAGCTTAATGATGTCCGAAGGAGTGAACGTTTTCTCGGGTTTTTGAGTGACTCTCGCATAAAATGGAAGTTTATAATAGAGCGAGCTCCATTGTGGGGTGGCTTCTGGGAGCGGCTAATAGGGGTTATTAAATCGGCTCTTAGAGCGGCTATACGACGATCCACGTTGAACAAGGAGCAGCTGCATACCTTGCTTACAGAGGTGGAATGCGTAGTGAACTCTAGACCTTTAACGTACTTGGGAAATGATCCATTAGATCTTGCGCCACTTACTCCGGCACACTTCTTGAACGGAGTCTATGGATTTTCGAAGGAACCTACGAGTATATCCAACGAACAAAGTGGCAGTGAACTGAGAAAGAAATGGAAGGAGCGTGTACGGTCCATAGCTGTCTTTAAAAAGCGGTTTAAGGAGTATCTTCTTCAACTGAGATCTTTGCATCATACGAAATCCTGTTTGGGCTCTAATCTGCAAGTTGGGGATGTAGTTTTGGTGGAAGATTCCTCGTTACCTCGTACCCTTTGGCATCTTGCTGTTATATTAAAGGTTTTTCCTGGACGAGACGGCAAAATCCGTGCTTGTGAGATAAAGCTCTCTAGCGGATCCATTTTGCGAAGGCCGATACAACTTCTCTATCCGTTGGAGATTTCTAATTCGTCCTAAAACTTGTTGGCGGGAGGATGTTGAAAATCTTTGTATTATTCTTTCATTATATTTAAACTTATTTGAATCTGTAATGCACATCTAACTCTTTCGACGAGACGGCAAAATCCGTGCTTGTGAGATAAAGCTCTCTAGCGGATCCATTTTGCGAAGGCCGATACAACTTCTCTATCCGTTGGAGATTTCTAATTCGTCCTAAAACTTGTTGGCGGGAGGATGTTGAAAATCTTTGTATTATTCTTTCATTATATTTAAACTTATTTGAATCTGTAATGCACATCTAACTCTTTCGTAGGAACTATAAATATCTATATGAATATCTTAGTGTTTGTAAGAATGGAAGCTTTGAATATCATCTTATGTAACTTCTATATATGTACTTAAGTAACTGACATTACGGATATGTCTTGTCTTTTTTTTGGAATAGTCAGTCTTTCGATTTGGTTGCTTAAAGAGAGTTCATGTAATAAAGTGTATTCATAACGGATCGTTCCTTTTTTCATTTTACTTTTTGGATTCGGGTGATCGTATTTTAAAACCATTATACATAAAATAGGGTTTTTCTAAAGTAGCTCCTAATTCCAAGAAACACTTCCTGTTAGAGGACCCTTGGTCAGAAATTACAACTTTAACTATGATGCCAAAACTGTTCAAAATTGCTAAATTTCGTAATATTATCTTTTTTAGTAAATCGGCAGAAAGTCCATTTTTTGAAACAAAGTAATTAAATGTAAGCGCCCAGTTGATTTAATCATAAAAACGCACAATTGTTTACCAATCTGGTTCGTTCTTTCAACCCCATTTTCCTCAAATCCATTCACTAAATCTAATTTGGAATTGTATCGCAATTCCCTTCTAATCGCCATTTCATCCATCAGCAGAATCATATTATTCTTTTCGTACTGGTTCAAATCAAAGCACTTCTTTTTTATTAACTCTAAACCGTTATTTTTAAAACCTGGTTGTAGGGAATTTACAGGGGCCCATCGATAAACAGTAGAGATATGTGGCAAATTTAGATGCAATTTATTCTTCAAAAATTGGTACGTTGACTGTGAGACATAATAAATGTTTTGAACCAAATCTTTTACATCTTGCTTATATTCTTTAGGTCGTGGACTAAGAAGAAGTTTGCAAAATGTTTTTGACTCCTTGCTTATTTGAAAAGAGTCGATGGTTTGAAATACGCTTGATTTTGTTGCTATTTGTTTGCAGCTTTGGAGATTTTTATATTTTGCTACCATGTCGTAATATTTTTTTCTGTAAAAATTAGCTGATTTCAGATATTTTTCACAGTCATTACAACATCCATCTACGGAGTCACTTGTTCGGCTCTTTTTAGCTGGACAATCAAGCTCCAACGACTTGTAATCTTCCTCAATAACTTCTAAGTTAAATACCGGAACAGCTCCGAATTTCAACTTTTTTTTACCAATGTCAGAACTTGAGAAGTGATTGGCGCAAGTCAACAATTTTTTGTGTAATCTTTTGTTGGAATATTACATTTTTCTCGCCAATTTTGACCCATAGCTGAGTCATAGGGAGGAAACTTAAACATTCTTATCTTTTCACCATATCGCCTAGATTTACCGCATGTTTTTATGCAGCATCGAATGCCGGACTTTTGGAAAATTTTAACAACAGCCGGTACAGAATCCATATTTCCTATTCAAAATCGTATGACAACCCCTCAACAATCAATATATAATAATAAGTCCAAAGAAAAATCCAAATCGTATGCAAAGTTGTCAACAATTATAAAAGCAACAATTCAAAATCAAAAATAGAGTTAAATATCAAAATACAAAGTAAAAATGGAGTCGGCATATAAGCGCAGGAAAACACAACCATTCGCATGAAAGTACAATTCCCAAGTGATTTCGAATCCAATCCACACAATCGAAAACAAGAGAAGCAATACAACACCATGCAAGCTTACGATAGAAGAAGCTATCAATGCATACACACGCACACACACTTGCATACACATCGTAAGCTGCTTTGCTCTCGTAAAAACAAAACCACCGAAAACGCACATGCTACTCTCTTTCGCTCGCACCAGCTTCTCAATTTTTTGTATACTCTCTTGCATGTTCTCATGCTTGTACTCTCTGTTCAATAGGGTGCCAATATTGGAACCCTAGAACAAAATTTGCTTTGTATGAGATGCAACTTCTGTATACTATTTATTCTGTGGTCCAACCCTCTATCCAACTCCAAATTAGTGCATGAATTCAAGACCTTTTTGAACAAAGTGGGAAGACTTAATTCACTTAGGCTTGACCCATACAAGGTCACTCCGGGATACCAGGAAATGACATCTCCGATGAACTCGCTAGAAGGAACTCAGAGGAGAGTTTCTCAGGACCTGAACCCGCCTTAGGTCTACCTGTTTCCACGGTCAAATCTGACATCAACGACTGGGTCTTTAATGCAGACAGACGTAGATGGAGGGAATATGCAGGATGACTAAACGCGTACGCCCTGATGTCTACAAGAAGTCCGCAACATTTTTCTTATCCTTAAGGAGAAATGATTGCAGAAGGCTTACGGGCGTCATTACGCGCCATTACACTTTTGCCAAGCATCTCTACGTGCTTCAGAGTGAGCATCACTGAGACGCCCACCTGTGCTGCATGTTGCGAGGAGGATGACATAGCAGAACACTTTCTCTGCGACTGTCCCGCATTCGCTGGCTCGGAGGGCCGACGTGGTGTGTGCCGAATCTCTTAGCTCTACATCACTGAAGGCCGTCCTCACTTTTCTCCGAACAATGGGGAAAATATAATAAAGACAAGGTATCTGTCTGGTAGAACAATGGACCAGTATTTGTGTCTGAGTGCTCCAACAGATAGTAGAAGCCTTAAAAAAAAATGGTTTCTGTTCTCTTCGATTACAATGGGGTAGTTCATCACGAGTTCCTGCCAGAAGGTCGTGAAGTCAATAAAAAATGTTACTTTAAGGCTATATATACGCATTTTGCGTGCCGCAAAACGAACATTTGTGGGGGAAAAAATCATGTCTGTTGCTAATGTACCTGCTTACTCATCGTTGCTTATGCCTAATTTCTTGGCTAAAAGCATTACGGTACTCAGGGCTCCGCCAGCGTATTTTGCGGCCTCCTGCGACGTTTTTCTCTTCCCAATATGGAAAGACATGAATATGAAAGAGTCCAGCTTAAGGCCAAAAGTCACCTTATTTTTTTAACAAACTTCATGAAAAATAGCTTTATGATTAAGTGGATCAAATCAACTAAATTTCATTATACTGAATCATTTAGTAGCCATGAATGGAAGACGTGGGGTGCAAGGGTTCATGAGCTCATAACCCTGTTTATCGTAGGGTAATCAATTTGACCCTAAGCCACCCCAAATATTTTCCAAATGCTCGAACATGTAAAATAACCCGAAAACAAATTTCCCACATTTTGCCAGAGTGTCCCCAAACAGTTCATTGTTACATTTGTCATTTCACAATGCTCTTCATATATTGATTTATGCATGCCATAAAATATCTGTCTCCATGCGCGTACCCGTACGCACACTGTAAGTATCCATATATCCAACTAAATGGCAATCGCAATCCAATAAAATAATGTCCACGAATCCCAGATGAATTCACAGCAATATTTTATGATTGAATATTTATTGCCTCCCGCTGCAAACATCAATTTCCACCTACGACTCCCTCCGCCCGGCTGTTATCTAAGTAAATTCTATTACAAGCATTTGTCTTCTGCCCACTTCTTGCGATAGTGTTTACCAATTCAACATCGGTCTTGACCTTGCGGGTATCGTCAAATTCATCAAAATCCAATTTAAACAATTCCTTTTGTCGAATGTAATTGATGCAGGCCACTAGGACAGAAGGAGCAATCGGTCGAGTCCTCGAAGACTAAAAGATTTTCCTGACAAATAGCTCTATCACGTTTAAAGGTATACAGATCCAACAACTATTATTCACGTTCTTTTGTATATCTGCCGTCATGCTGTGAATGGGTTAATACGCCCAATATAAACGTGTCCAACTCTTACGTCCACGCCCATCGTCCAAGCCCGTGTCCAATGTCACGCTGTTATCGCTGTCATGCGTTCGATGAGATAAATCAATCGCAGTTTCGACAATCACAATATCTGGGGGCACGGCAGTGCCCCCGCCAAGTCGAGCAAAAAAGCGGCACGGCCGTACCATCCTTTTCTCGAAGCAGTTCGGGCCATTTTCGACCCCCTATAACTTCGTTGTGGATAAAACTAGAAGCCTGAATTTTCAGTAACCAAGCAAGCATCGCATAGACACGGTATATTTCAAATTTCATTAAATTTGAACCAGTAGTTTAAGAATTATAACTAGTCAAAGTTTCTTAATTCTGTCACTCACTCACTCACTCACTCACTCACTGACCGATCATCAAAACTCTAGGGCACTTCTAGCAGACATAGAAGCTTGAAATTTAGAATACAATTAGTGTTTAGTGTATAAATCAAGGAAAAACTAAAATATTTTGCAATTTTGGTCCAGTTTTCTGGATACACCAAATATTATTACTAATAGGATAGTGTCTGTATGTATCCTTTTTCAATTTATCTAGATGGCGATTAATTCCTAAAAATATGCAATGCAACAATCAATTGGCGGTTGGGGAATTGGGTTTAGTGGTCAATGTGGTTCATGTATTTGACGGAATATAAAATAAATATCTTTATTATGTACATATATTTAATAACCATTTGATGAACTTATAATTAAATCAATTTTAAAACAAATTGTATGTTCGATGTCCGGCCACGGGTTTTCTAGTACATTGGATTACAAAGTTACATTTGCAAAATATACCACCAAAAGCGAGAAAACTCATGTTGCTGATATCTTTCAAGACATAAACTCTACAAAACCTTTAAGAAGCCGCCTGTTTAACATTGGCCTTAAAGTTTTATCTAATAGAGAGTGCGGCTCTTTGGAAGCCAGTGACACTCTACTTGGTATTCATTTGTACGGTACAGATCCTACCACAACAATTCGATGGCTGGACGTCAACATCTTTCGTAACCGGCGCGTTAGATCTAAATCTGATATGATGATGCTGGAACCGGAGTCCACCGATATTTATTACGAGTCTTGGATTGATGACCACTATCCCAAACGGCCTAAAGAGTTGGAGACTACTAACTTGTACAGTTTCGCTCAAAATTACGATGTTGTTAAAACACGCCCAGTCTCCTCTAAAGTCGAGTGCTACGAGATAAATGACGGTAAAAAGTTCCTGAAAAGAAGAGATAACCCATATTTGATCAATCACTATTTCTACGACGGAGAACAAGTACCAGAGAAATACTTCTTCTCTTTACTTCTTTTATTCAAGCCATGGCGTTCCTTGGATGAACTCAAAATGGGGTGTGATACTTACACGGAGGCCTTTAATTTGGCGAAAGAAGATTTAAAAGAAGGAGTCGATTATGGTAATTCAATGATAGAGTCAAGATATAAGATACAAAAAGCATGTGAAATGATAGAATCTAAAGTTGCTGAGATAAACGAAGAAAGGGACATTGTTAATGATGACGATGGTCCTGAAAACCCTTTAGACTTTGAAGCTGTGGAAGCTGCAAACGCAATGGATGACTTTCAGAGAATCAATCTGGTAGAAGAAGAGCAGACTGATCTTCAAAGTATGATCGCGAAACTTAATGCCGATCAAAAAAGAGTCTTCGATAAAATGGACACAACTGATAATAACGCTGACGTTTTACGCTGTTTTGTGAGTGGAACTGGTGGCACTGGAAAGAGCTTTTTAATAAAAACTCTAAAAGTTTGGGTTAAGACGTAATTAAACAACAAAGTGGCAGTTAGTGCTCCAACAGGCATAGCTGCATTCAATGTGAATGGATTGACTATACACAGACTATTGCAGCTGCCTGTGAAACATAAGCAAACACCGAAGTACAAGCCACTTTCTGATGAAGTGCTCCAAGTTCTGAGATCAGATTTGAAAGAAGTACTGTTGTTTATCATAGACGAAGTGTCGATGATATCCAATGTTACTTTAACATATATTCATTTACGCTTGTCTGAGATATTTGACACAAGCGACGATCAGAATGGGTGGTTTGGAAAAAAAACATCTTGTAGTTTTCGGAGATCTCTTACAGTTTCCGCCGGTAAGAGAAAAGTCACCTTTTGAAAAACTCTCAGCTGCTGAAACTAACAAGTTGTTAGGCTCCCTCAGTATGCCGAATCTGTGTATGATTCATATACGATTAACTTACTATTAACATGCGACAGCTCAATGATTCTGACTTTGTTGAAATGCTAAATAGAATAAGATTAGGTGTAACTACACAAAAACACCGCGACTTACTCTCGACTAGATTAATAACTCTAAAATCCGATTCAAATGAAAACAGATTAATTGATTTCAATTGAACACTTCTCGAAACTTCCTGATGATACCGTTTGCTTATTACCTACAAAAAACATGTGTCAACAATTAAATACTGCAATGCTTAGATCTCTCCCACATCCCGAAATAAAACTTACAGCTGTAGATAGCATAGATTGCCCCAGATACCTAACAAAAAGAGCTCGTGAATGCATAAAAAATTATGAAGACGATGCTTCTATGACTGTGGGCCTGGAAGAGAACATACATAATTATAAAAATAGGAGCAAAAGTCATGTTAAGGCGAAATATTGACGTGAGTCTTGGTTTATTTTATGGTTCTATTGGTATAGTGCAAAGAGTAAAGGTTGATAAATACAAAAATAATTAAGAAAATATACATTACATTTAATAAAGAACATGTTTACGAGCTTGGTTTGGTCAAAACTAAATTTGAAATTATTAATAGAGCTTATGTTCATCGCGAACAGTTTCCTATATGTACCATATAGCCTATGCTATAACTATACACAAAAGTCAGGGCCTAAGTCTAAATAATGCGCTGATGGATATCGGTTTTGCAGTATTCACATCCGGTCAAGCTTACGTGGCACTTTCGAGATTTACAAGTCTGGGCGGCTTACATACATATAATTAATGTCGACTTTGGAAATATTAAAGCGCAGGAATCCTCAATTTGTGAATACAATAGATTAAGAAACATTTACCGTCCAGACTTGACAAAAATTGTAACATGAAACCCTCCGAGAAAAACCCATAGAGACAGGGAGTGGGCTTTGAGAAAAACTGTAGTTAAAGCTCAAGGAGTAGTACCGGAAAAGAAAAAGAGGAAAACTATCTACAATAAAAAAAGCTCATAAGACACAGAGTGGGCTTTAAAAAAATCCGTTGTTGGTATTCAAGAAATAGAAGGTACCGGAAAGGAAAAAAAGTAGAACTATCTACAAAAAGAAATGAGATGCCATCAAAAACATAACTTGTAAAAAAAACCAAGTCTCGCAACTCAGTTCTTCTACCGTAAAAAGTTGTGAGATCTATGTAATACCAAGTCGGTTAATTTATTCAGTCGCTATTTAAGGGACCTTCTGTCGTAAGTTATTACGTAATTAGCTAACCTAACAACATCTTATAGTGACCATATTAATATTAAAAATCTTTTATGTTTTGAATAAATAAATTGACTTGGCAATCGCACTAAACAATCTAATTTAATATAATATGTATTACTTGTGAGATGCATGCGATGGAAAAGTCAATCTATTTATTTAAAACATAAAAGATTTTTAATATTAATATGGTCACTATAAGATGTTGTTAGGTTAGCTAATTACGTAATAACTTAAGACAGAAGGTCTCTTAAGTAGGGGCTGAATAAATTAACCGACTTGGTATTACATAGATCTCACAACTTTTTACGGTAGAAGAACTGAGTTGCGAGACTTGGTTTTTTTTACAAGTTATGTTTTTGATGGCTCTCACTATTCCACGTTGGTGGTTTCAAAAACTGCGTAAATTTACATACACTCCTCGTTTAGCCAACGGATTAAGTGCGTCGTTTCTTTAGAGGACATTCGTTTGAATATCTATTTCTAGGCTAATTCCCAACACAAATATCCCACAATGAGTGTGGTTGTGTAAGGTCAGGAAAGGTTGCGGCGCCCCTACTGATGGACGGTAATTTTGTGATAAAATCAGGGCGTGTTTACACGCATATCGCGTGGATCGCTCCAGGTCGTTTAGTCGATTAATATGCGTAATGAAATGCCAACCCATCGATGGGAAATTCAAATATTACACATTGGGTATCTGGGAGTTTTATTTGTTTTGGTTTCAGTTTACCGTTATTATCTAAGATGATTTATGTTATTAGTCGATAGGGTGGACGATATATTTAGGTTTACGGCACGATGGATGCGGATAGGGGCTATGATGAAAGGGTTCATTCGAGATGGTGATGAAGGATTGGATGTCGGAGGCCCGGAATGATTTAGGGAAACGGAAGCCGAACAAATATATAATTTAATGATAGGATGACAGGGTGGGGAGATAAAAACAAAGTTTGATTTAGGCAACTTACATAGGCGGAAATTCAAAGTTTTCGTTGAAGTAATTAAGGTAAATGGGAACGAGGCTAATTAACACGGGATGTACGGATTGGGTTAAAGCTAATGCGGACTTAAGAGCTAGTCACGATTATGATGTAGTTACAAATGTAAATTTGAATTATCCAAGTTCATTGAGCCATGAACAATTAGATTAGATGGTATTATTTAGACTTAATGGCATCGGGAGATGTTACGAACAACAGGGTAGTGTAGTTTTCCATCAAACTAATTCATAATTGAGATATTATCAGCACTAAGTGCACTTTGGCACTTTGCAACAAATAGTTAATTCGGGAATGTCATTAATAAGTACCAAAACGAGTAGGGGGCTCCACAACTGAACCCTGAGGTATACTGAAATTTATAATAAAAGTTAAGGATGTTTCACTTTTGCCTATTTTACTTAGTAGAAGGAGAATTTTAATTTTTTTCTAAATTTAACCAGAGAACTAACCCAAACCTTGCCAGAATTAAGAACAAGACGTAGAATGGAAGTTACATTCAACTTAGTTGATTTTCATCTATAACTGAAACGGTAAAATTAGATGATTATGTATCTGGTTAACACAAGCGATTAATGTGCCTGACATCTAAGGGGTCTGGCGGATTACTATTTCGGGATTCGCTTCACTGCTCAGTGCTCAGGAAAGTGGCTCACAAAATGACTCACAAATAAGTCTCCATACGAAATTCGCCAATAGAGGTATTCCCCAAGATGGAGTTATTTCACATCTTTTATGGCTGTCAACGGTATCCTAGTTGAGCTGGACAGCAAGGAAAGAAGCGCAGTAGCGTACGACGTGGTAATTTAAGTATTAGGATGGTCCCCTTCTGTGATTAGTAAAATCATATACCAACACTAGCAAGTCGCAGGTTTCGCGCCTTTGGCCAATACTTTCTCCATTACCTCTCAGAGGTAGCCAACCTTATCTGACTTACATAAACAGTTTTCTTAACTCCACAGGCTGGATATATGTAAGTGAACATCCCGCTTCACATTACCTAGGTTTTACGAGTTTCGTGACATCAAAAGGGCGCCTAAGCGCTAATTATAACTGGGTATATAACTTAATTCGTGCGGTTTTTTTTCTTCAAAATTTGAACGTTTATTTAAGAAAAACATGTACAATAGTATTATTCAAGGTATTGTCCATCTGAAGCTATGACTTTTTCCCATCTTTCTGGCAATTTGTGGATCCCATCCCAAAAGAACTGCGCCGGTTTGGCAGCCAAGAATGAATCAAGCCAATTTTTGATATTCGGCTCTGATGTGAGCCGTATTTCAGTGAGGGCGTTCTGCACCGACCGGAACAAATGGTAGTCAGAAGGGGCAAGGTCTGGGATATAAGGCGGGTGGTGTAAAACTTCCCATCCACTGTTTTCCAAATAGTTCTTAACCGGAATAGCAACGTGGGGCCGAGCGTTGTCATGATGGAAAATTATTGCCCGTGTCTGGTCGCATATTCCGGGCGTTTTTCGGCTACTGCTCTTTTCGAACGGATTAATTGTGTTCGGTAGCGTTGTCCATTGATGGTTTCACCCGGTTTTAGCAGCTCATAATACAGCACACCCTTCTGATCCCACCAAATACATAGCATTACCTTCGAGCCATGGATATTCGGCTTTGCCGTTGATTTGGCTGATTTTTTGCGCTTGGGGTTGTCGTAATGGATCCATTTTTCATCCCCAGTAACAATCCGATGCAAAAATGACTTCCTTTTGTGGTTTTCCAGCAGCATTTCGGACATGCAAAACCGCCTTTCGACGTCTCTCGGCTTGAGTTCATGTGGAACCCAATTTCCTTGCTTTTGAATATATCCAGCTGCTTTTAAACGTTTTGAAATGGCTGCTTGAGTGACACCCAAAGATTCTGCGAGCTCTTCTTGTGTTTGGCAAAAATCTTCATACAGTAATGCTTCCAGTTCTTCATCTTCAAACTTTTTTGGCTGCCCAGGACGTTCATCGTCTTCCAAGCCAAAATCACCACTTTTAAATCGTGCAAACCACTTTTGGCACGTTCGCTCAGCTAGCGCATGTTCACCATAAACTTCCACCAAAATACGATGACTTTCGGCAGCAGTTTTCTTCATATTAAAGTAATGAAGAAGAACTCCCCGCAAAAACACTTTTTTAGGCACAAAGTTCGACATATTTGAGTGAAAAAAAATTATTGTTGTTTACGCTTCAAATGAATGACATATACTGAAATGACGTATAATGACAGTAGCTTTCCAAAGCATGTTCCAATGGAATAATAACAATGGAATAATACAAGTTACGCCATCTCTTAGCAAACCGCACGAATTAAGTTATAAATCCAATATCCTGATGCACAAAGCCGGGTAGCCACCTCAACTTTCCAACCTACTTACCTATTACTAAGGATAGTATCGGATTAAAACATGCCGATGCGATATACACATAGAACCTGGACGAATGGCACCTATAATATCGGCAATCGCGACACCATTGAAAACGCTGGAAATCATCTGGACTTTAAGAATACATAAATTCATTTCTGCTTCCTTTACACCTTTCGTTAAAGAATTAGAATTAAGGGGCGATCATGTCTTCGGCCTTTTAAGCACATGAACTGTAGCTTTGAGGATATAACTCTTTATTTACAAAGCCTTTCGTTAAACTGTAAGGTGACTCACAAGTAAAGTTCCATAATTAGTAGGGTTTCGATTATTAAAGACAACGTCTTCCAGATGTCCTTCAAGGGATGCATTCTTAGCAGGGGCAATTTCCCTTACTTCAGGATGAACTATTTAATTTGCTCAGCTTTATTTCTCGAAGAATAGATTCGGTCAATCTTCCAAAATAGGTCTTGCTGAAATACATATAAGTAACTTCGCAGTGAGGAACGTCTTCCCTGACGAAGGTACGAATCCTAAGGTGGGAGGTTCTGTAGTTTCATCACTTAACACAGTATATCTGCACTTTGTCTACGGGGAAACGTTCATTTTAATAAGTTGATATTTCAGACTGTAGTGTCCCGAATTAAAATCGATGCTTTAAAGCTTTTTGATATCGCCTCTCTTGAGTTTTAAGATGTTTTTAGAGAGTTTGCTTTAGGGTTCTTCAACTTGTGAGGTTCTTGAACTCGGTTTCAATGGGGCAGATATTGTAACTCGCTTTTAGATTTAATATCACTTTAAGATTTTATTTACAATTATATTTGAATTAGCTCTTGTGTCTCTTAATGTCTCTTGTGATGTACCTAGTGGTTTATAATTCCTGGGAACGGCTATTCCACATTGACAGAAAATTACTTATACAAAGCTCGTGTTGGAAACTTGGTAGCCCTCTGCATGCTTGTGCAAAAACAGTATTTCACGCGTGGATGACATTGAAAAGTTTTAACATATTTCTGAAGCTAAGGTATGCATCTGGTTTTAGACCAAGCAGGCACGCATTTACAGCGGATATTCGGGTGCAATGGTACTCATCACCGACTGTTGAGCGGAATGTCTGTAATTAAAGTCTTGGCCAAGGACAATTCCTATACGGGAAAACTATGCAACAAAATCAGTTGTGAATGAAAGATTATCAAAAAAACGTTGATAAAGACATAACACCCAGTATAACATCATTTTTAAATTCATATTCTGTGCATTTCCAATATAAAAACTTAATGACATGGAAATAAAATAAGTTACTGTGAACTACAACCAACGCAATAAATTCAGTCGAATCTCTCGAATCCTATCTAGGACAACTACCCCCGAAGAGTAGTGAGAGTACTGAACGAACATTTTCGACACAAACCATCTGCATTCCGTCCTGGTTGTGTGACAAACATCATAAGAGCATAACTCTTGAACCTGCACGAACCTTATAAAAAAACGTTTCGCCAATAGCGCCGTTATCGTTCAATGGTTTCGAACTTTTACAGTTACCAAAATACTTCGGCATGTACAATAGTTCCAACATAATGGGCGATACATGTGACACAGAATACGAATCGACAGAACACGTAAGAATGAGATCAGTGAGCAATTTATCTCTCGTTTTGGACAGGTGAATTGGCTGTCATGCGATTTAATTACTTTTTACTATTTTGTATGGGGTTACGTCGAAAAGCTCGTCTATAATAAGAAAATAAGCCCGAAACTCTACTCTTTTTATGGGGCACTTAAAACTTAACTTTATTCAATATTTAAAGAAAATTATGTATATAATTATAAGAAAGAAATAAATGGCAAGGATTGATTTATCAATTTAAATAAGAAATATATGTACACAGTTTTGCATGGTTTCTGTCCGTAAACTCTATAATTAAATTCCATGCGCTTAAAAAATCAATTATCATAAAAGGCAGCATTCTTTTGATTCGAAAACAAAAAGTATGGGTCTCCAAGTTCTACCTGCTTTCTTTGAAGTGACACTTGCTCTTTTTATGCTTTAAGTGGAAAAGTTCATTTTAAGGGAGTTAGCACGAAATAGGGGTATTTCCTGTGGAAATGTGTTATGGCAGCAAGGTTAATGAAACTTTTCCCCTACCCAAAATAGATGGAAATGAAATGAGAAAGGAATGCATTCCATGTTTAACCTAAAATACCTTTTCAGAAACAATTTGGCTCGCTCAAAATGCAGTATAAACTACTTTTCCCGCTTTTTGGTGAACCAGGGATGGAGCACTGTGATTGTATTTTTACCCTGATGTCGTGGGGTTTAATCTACATCGAGGAACGTAGCGCAATACTAAACATTAGGCTGTCGATAAGCCACTGGACCTTCTTAACCTTCTGACTGTCAATGATTTTTTCACCCTAAAACCGTAAGCTGGGGTCATATAGACCCCACCCGTATTCAATACATTTTGTATGGAAAGACAAATTAAAACAAGAATTCTTTGGTAACATTTTTGAATTATTATATTTAGTGCTCAAAACAAAACAACGAAACTTTTTTTTTTATTAAATGTGATTTTCCTCTGCGGAGTCCTCACCATCTTCAGTGGCAGCAATGCACAAACTGCAAAACATTTGTAAATGTTCCTTGCACGTAAACTTTTTGCATGAGGAACAAACTGTGCTTACTTTATTATCTTTCGATCTTGGGCAAACTGGGCATCGGCCGCGTTTTAGTTTTCCATCTACGGGCACCTGGACTTCTAAAATCTAATATCCCATGTTTTTTATGGCTTGAGCGGCCCTACCGCCATTTTTGCCACGCCCAATTCTTTCCATGATTTGTGGATGGACTAATTCTTCGCCAAGCTTTCGAAGGAAAGTGCGACGTTTATCCGTACGTAAATTCCAATTGGGAAACTTTAAATTGTAAAGATTAAATGCCGCAATACAGCCAACATCGAGCATATTGAAAAATAAAGTCATCGGCCATCGATTTGTCTTCCTTTTACATGTATAAGTCTTTACCATTTTATCCATTGAGTCAACTCCACCTTTCGTTTTATTGTAGTCGAGAATCATCACTAGTTTTTGTTTTTGGCCGGAACCGATCTCGGCGGAGTGATGCATGGTGAACAAAAGAATTACATTTTTGTTCTTTTTAGGGACATAACTGACTAGAGTCTTTGCTTTCGAGAAGACAAATCGGGAACTAAACTCTTCTCGGCCCTTGATATTTATTAGTTCAGAATATCTGCTTTATTTTTACGTATAGTACCCAGAATTGTTGTATTTAGGGATAGGAATTGTTCAGCAAGTTGAATGGACGTGAAAAAATTATCCCATGGTTATGTTCCTTCCTGAAAATAAAACACATTTTCATTTGCATTGAAAATTGCAAAACATTCTGGAAAGAAACCACAAGAATTTCATTTACCTTTTTTCAGCCATGGCTGACAAATTCGTTGCACTAAATTCAATGCGTAATCACGTGCTTTTAATTCATCTGGTTGGCGACCAACATAAATCTCCCCGCGCAAGGGATAACTGTTTTGCGAATCAAATAGCCAGAAGATTTTGATTCCATATTTTCCTGGTTTTGATGGAATGTATTGCCGAAATTTCGATCGTCCGCGGGTCGCCACCAGTTGCTCGTCAACAGTCAAAAATGCTGATGGCTTGTACGCAATTCTTAGCTGGTCTAGAAAAATGTTCCAGATGTCTCGGAATGGAGCCAATTTATCTGTGCGCAATCGTTCCGATCGAGTTTGGAAATTGTCGAATCGCATAAATCGAAGCAACTGCTCACATCGAACTTGGGTCATCGTGGCTCGAAATATGGCTCGGTTTCGTTTGTCGAATAACTCGGTTAGTGGCTCGTCCCACGATTTGCATGCGCCTGCAAAGATCAGCATACCAAATAAAGCGTATAGTTCTTTCTCGTCTGTATTCACCCACTTTCGAATCGATTTGCTTGGATTTGCAGAACAAAAAGCATTAGCTTTACGGTTGGTCTCTCTAGCGATGGTTGTAACTATTACTGGAGGAATTATAGTTTTGAAAGCATCGATTGGAGAACTAATTTCTTGCAAAGTATGAGAAGTAATACATTGTTTCTCGCGGACAATTTGCATTGCGCGTGTTTGTGATTGTGGCACATTTCGACCGTTGTGGGTGCCACTTCTTGCAGTCCAATTTCATCATCTTCTTAGTCTGTTTCAAGATTAGGAATTTCAATATCTTCAAAAATTTCGAAATCTGAAAATTCGCCATCGATATTGTCGGCATCTTCATGTACTGACTCATCGTCACTATCGATCAGATCAATTGCACTCATACTATATGCAAAGGAAAGAAGAACTAAGTTTTTTTTATATATAAACATTCTAATACTCACATTTGCGACTTGAAACGAATTTACACTAAAAAAATGAAAATGAAAGATAAAAATACCGATTTTACGACGGGTAATACCGAACTTTCGTCGCGAACTGTGATACCGATAATGATCTGCTTTTGCTTATAGGCGCCACCGAATAACAGCATTTTTAAAAATATATTTACACGAAATTGGGAATAAGATGTACTTCTCTCCTTCGAAATATAAGAACAGTTGTGTGGGGTCTATATGACCCCAAATGACGGTTTTGAGTTGTTTTTGCTTTCAGGCCAAAAAAATATACCTTATCGGTAAGGTAAAGAGCTGAATTTGGTATTAAAATGTGTGTGACGAACAACTTGAGGATGTCGCAGAGAATCAGCCAAATGCAATAATACATATTTAAAATAATCAACGTTTTATAGCCCCGGGGTCATATAGACCCCAACTTACAGTCAGAAGGTTAAACATCAGTGAACAGGATGGTAGGGTTCACTCCAAGGGCACAAATTGAAGCCATCAGTAGTATTTTGTGGAAGGCTTTACATGATTGGTGAAAAGCAGGATTCTGAGCTTCAGCATGAGAAAGGTGGAATAGCTGATCTTTTGTGTGAAAAAAGAAGTAAGACGTCTAATAAGGTAAACAAACAATGCATTGTCGCAGCCATTTCACTGAGCACCCTATAAATCTCATAAAATCCTAGACAAACAGCGAAAGCTGGTCATAGCTTCCTTCGGGAATAGCAATTAACTTAAAACCTGGCCAGGCATCCCAGTGATAGCAGAATCGTCTAACATAATGAAATTGTCTTTCATTTAACTATCAAAGTGAATGGCCAGTCCAACTTTGTGTTCAAATCCAGGTCATGGATAATAAATGAAATTTTTCTGTTTTTCTATAAATACCAAATGTGACAAACACATTATGACCGTGTACGTGAAATTCTGCTTCGCAGCTGCAAAACTTTGGGAATCACAGTGATTTCCTCTAATTTAAAATCAAACCTCCCTAAGCTCATCGTAACTTTCAATTGACTGCACCTCTGTCAGCTTGTATCCCCTAACCCTCGAGTTCGTACAACTTTGGCTCCAAGGACTTCAAATGTGATTTTGAATTCCTAATAACTAGGAAACTATTAATTTACGATACGAAAGAGTGGAAACAGTTTTCTTGAGAGATATTTATGAATGGCTCCTGTGTCTCAGCTATTCTGAGATTGAAAAAATTGTGCATATTTAATCTAATTATAATATTTTGTTTCGATAATCTCCTTCATTTTATATTTTATTTTAACTTATCTTTTTACTTGCCTGTTTACTTTATCTTTTGTTATGCATACCTTATTTGAACGAACACTTATTTTTGTAAATTTTTGTTACTTAATATGGTCCCCATCAGCAGTTTCTGGTATAGTGTTCAGATAAATACATTCACCACCTGTTATTTTACAATTGAATGTATCTTTACTATTCTATGTGTCAACCAAATTATGTCAATCCTACATCTATGTAAATACTTTTGTCTGAAATAAAGCTATTAATTAATAAAAAAATATTTAATCATAATTGTTTTTTATTAGGAATGCAACTAAGTTCTCGCTGTTTTTTTTTTTTTTTTGATGAAAATGCAACTTTATTGTGGAAAAAACGGTTACAAATGAATCATTCAAAGTATTGCCCAGCGCTAGCAATAACTTTTTCCCAGGCAGAGCTCGCATACCGTCATGTTCGTTTTTTTTTAGGCTGTCCACGAATCAAGCCATTTTGAGATGTCTTCATATGTATGGAACTGCTGATCAGCCAGACCATGTGCCATCGAACGGAACAAGTGATAATCGGACGGCGCAATATTTGGGGAATATGGCGGCTGGGGTAGGGCTTCCCATTTGAGCGTTTCTAAGTAGGTTTTAACGGGTTTGGCAACGTGAGGCCGAGAGTTGTCATGCTATAGAATCACTTTTTCGTGCCTCTGCTCGTATTGTGGCCACTTTTAGCTCAGTGCTCGGCTCAATCGCATCAATTGGGTTCGATACCGTTCCCCAGTGATGGTTTCATTTGGTTTCAACAGTTCATAATAAATAACACCGCCCTGATCCCATCAAATAGACAGCATAACCTTCGCATCGTGAATATTCGGCCGAGCCGACGACATAGAAGTATGACCGGGCTGTCCCAATGATTTTTTTCTCTTTGGGTTTCTGTAATGAATCCATTTTTCATCACCCGTAACGATGCGATGAAGGAAACCCTTCCTTTTTTGCCGCTGGAGGAGTTGTTCACAGGCGAAAAATCATTGCTCAACGTCTCTTGGCTTCAAATCATAAGGAGCCCAAATTCCTTGCTTTTGAATCATTCCAAACGCATGCAATAGCTTGGCAGGTAACTCCTACTACTAAAGCAAGCTCCTTTAGAGTTTGGCACGAATCCTCATCGAGCAATACCTCCAATTCAGCGTCTTCGAAGGTTTTTGGCCTTCCTTCGAAAGGTCGTCAATATTGAAATCACCGTCTTTGAAGCGACGGAACCAATCACGGCACGGTGACTTCGCCATGGTTTTAAGTGCACATTTAAAATGCAAATTTCTCATTTTTAAGAACATATTTTGCGTTTTTAAGTGCATGAAAATCCTAGCCCTACTAATAACTTATGGCCGAGCTTCACAAAATTTAAGCACTTTATATCAAGTCAGAAGCCAATGAATTCTTAGTACTCCTTATCGATGTCAAGTGTTCATAAAAAAACTTATTCAGTAAAAGTTGGTCAGTCGATCACAGACCAGCGCAGTGGTAGGAAGTGTTTCGGCTTGTTTAAAAAGAAAACAAATAGACAATAAATCGTACAAGTGCGAGTTTGGGCGAAACAATCCCAAGTTCCAAGTTAGCACCGTGGTAGAGCGCCGGACTCATAAACTGAAGGTCGGGTGTTCGATTCTCCGGTCCGGAGAAAGTTGTTTTCGAAGTTTTTGTTTTTTTCTTCTGCGTTCTTTCTGCTGCTTCTAAAGTAAACTAGAAGGAGCAGGAAGAGATGTCGGAAGAGGGCGGGGGAAAGCCCGTACGTCGTACAGAGTCGGAATCGGATGATTTATCATCCGATTTCGCAACACCGGCCGCCGTCATGAAGAGGTGCAGAAGGGTCAATACGAGGCCCAATTTAATTAAGCGCCCCTCCCTCACTACTTCGACTGAAAAGCTGCAGGTCGAAGCGAGGAAAGGGGCGCCATCACCAACAACAACAACAACAACATAAACCAGTGGTCCCCGTAGAGGATATTTCCTACCTCTCCGATGGTAGGGAAGGCCGTTACACGGGGGACAACAACCCCTTCGCCGCCCTTTCAAGTTCGGCTACGGAGGAAGAGCGTGGCGAACTTGAAGAGAAAGAAGGCTTCATACGCGCCCAGCTACAGGCCGTAGTCGAAAAGATGAAGAAGCTGAAAAAAAAGGAGCAGGCAACAGCCGCCCTCCAGCAAAAGCAGCAACAACAACAACAGCCGCAGAAGAAGCAGCAGCAACAACAACAGCCACAACAACAGAAACAGAAGCAACAACAACAGCCACAGCAACAGAAACAGCAGCAACAAAAGCTGAAGCTACAGAAGCAGCAACAACAGCAACCGCAGCAGAAACAGCCGCAACAACAACAGCCGCAACAACAGAAGCAGCAACAGCGCCCTAAAAAGGAAAAGGTACCACCCATCTTTACCTATACCACAGCCCTGCGAGAGACCATCGATCTCTGTAAGTATGCTATTGGTGTAGGTAATCCTCAAATAAAATGTTTAGGCCAAAAACGCTATTCAGTGCAAGACACTGGAACAGCATAAGCGGATAAAAAGCCTATTGAAAGAGTCAACGACGGAGTTTTTCTCCTTCACTCCAAAGGCCGAGAGGTTGCAGACGATGCTCCTCAAAGGCGTGGAGTCGATCACAGATCCCAAGGAAATGCTTTCAGAGCTCAAGGAGTTCGAGAGTGAGGACCTCAAATTCGTGGGGGTTAAGCCATTCACCACGGTAAGCTCCCGAAGGGAGAAGCGAGTAATACCCTTCTTCGTGGTGCAGCTCACACCCAGCAGCAAGCTGGAGAGGCTAAGGACTATTACTTCCTTAGCTTCCCAAACTGTCACATGGGAAAAATTAAAGAGGAGCGGAAACATTTTGCAATGTATCCGTTGCCAAAGGTTCGGGCACGCCGCGTCGCACTCCGAAATGCAGTTAAATGCGCAAAGAACCACAAAAACGAGGAATGCGATCTTGGGAAAGACAAAGTAGCGAACAGAGAGCAGCTCGAGTGTGTCTTGTGCCGGAATCGGCAACTATCCTAAGTTCCAGGACATCAAGAAAGAAAACCTGGTCCGTAAGCAAAAGATCGAGGAGAAGCGTCCCTCGGGTCGCTTCCAAACACCAGCCGTCACACCCAAGTTGACCTGCGCCCAAATGGCGCCAGGTTCGGGAAAGACGGTACGAAAGTCCATGGCTGTTCCAAAAGCCTCAGTGCCTGTCTCTAAGGCACCGGAGGCCGAGGCGGATGTCTGTTCGATCTTGCTCGCAATCCAAGGGCAGATTGGGCAGCTCCAACAACAGATCCTGGAGACGGCGACCCGAGCAGATAGTATCTGCTCGCTTCTGCCGAGCCTAGCGCACCTAAGGTCGTGATGGGTACGCTGGCAGAGAGGCCGTTGAAGATCCTGTCGGTGAATGTAAATTCACTGATAAGGATCGAGCGACGAGGCGTACTTTTCAACCTGTTGCAGGACGATAGCCCCGATGTACTCTTGGTTAGCGAAACAAAGCTAAACCAGAAGCACAAAATCCGGCACAGTACTTACAGAATACTACTCAAGGCGGAGGAGTTGCAATCTTCATAAAAAATAATATAAAACATAATATTATATATAGCGGTGAAGTGCGGAGGTTCCAGGTGCTAGAAGTCTGCATTGTGTGCATTCCTCTCCGTAATGGACAGAAAATGTACATTTTAGCGGCCTATGCACCTGAAGCACTTTAAATGCCAAACATAGTGATTGGGGAAATAACATTCCCAAAACTAGGGGGAGCCTACCAAGCCATTGGTGGGTTCTTGGCAACATTGAATATAGAGTCAAGTTGCTCGCAACGGATAGTCCCTCGTATCCTAGGAGCGGCTCCTATCTGGATCTCATGCTGATAAATTCTCGACTGAGACTGGCAGACACGAACGAATGGTCTATTAACTGTCTACGGACCATTGTATACGACAGTGACCATTGCGGAGTATGTGCCGTGATCACAGTACCTGACGAGTTCGCGGAAATGGCAGAGTACATCCACACGCACCCCTGCGATTACAGTAGGGCGCGCTGGCACGCTTCGCCAATTGCCTGACGAGAGCACTCACTTCGAGCGCCTCCTTCCCACCGTCTAATAGGAACCTGTCAAACTACGAGTTTGAGGTACCTCAAACAAATGGACGATATAATTAAGCAGACCATGGACAGTACAATACCACGTCAACGACATAACAATACTACAAACGTGTACCGAAACGCGACAGTCGACGCACTGCACAGACAAAAAAGTAGACTCCTGACAATACTCAAACTCTTGTACAGGCGGTTTACCGACAGACAAAACTCGGAGGTCAGGACACTGAAGTCACTGATTAAAAATATCCAACAGTTAATCAAGGAAAATTACAGAATATCTGTAAGTTTGCATTGGAACAACAGAATTCGTGCTGTAAATTCCAGCAGCGCGAGTATGTTCCCGCAAATAAATAAAATATTTCGGAGAAACAATCAGAATGACATTCAGGATCTAAAGCTTCCGAGAACGTCAGAAGATGAACGTTTGCTACGAACAGTTAGCATCGATCCAGAGGGCGCCATCCTGGATGACGACTTCTTCGTGATCGGGGATCCTCAGGAGAAGGTGGCGGCAGTGGGAGCTGTTTTCCAGGAAGTGTATAAGGTGAATGATACCATTCGCCCAAACCACGAATTGGAAAACAGAGTTCTACTTCATCACTCCTACCTTAGAAATGATTTCGATAATTGGCGATCCGAGAATCTTGGTTTTACCAGGTTCAATGAAGATTTCATGGCAAATAACGCCATCGCCAGTGAGGGGGCTAATACCCTGTTCATTTCGACGGAAGATCTCCAGATGATCTTCCAGTCATTGAAGAGGAAAAAACCCGCGGGTATCGACGGTATATCCAATGTTGTGCTTAGGTACCTTCCATCAGTGGCTGTAGAGAGGTACACCACCCTGTTTAACAATGCACTGAATAATGCATATTATCCAGTGCATTGGAAGACAGCGGTGGTTCAACCAATCCCCAAGAAGGGGAAAGACACCTCTATCCCGGCAAATCTCCGGTCGATCAGTCTCCTTCCGAGCATCAGCAAGATCTTCGAGAAGGTGATCCATAGGGGCCTGTCTAAATTGGTTGAGGACAATAAAATCATCCCGGATAACCAATTCGGCTTCAGCGCGGGGCATGACACTGTTCATGCCGCGTCGAAACTCGTATCGGATATCCAATGGAACAAATGCAACCAATGCACCGGTGCCTGTCTGATTGACTAGTATATGCATACGTAAACCACTGCTATATATGATTTTTGACATGTTAACCGGTAGAAAGTTCGTTGTGAAAATTGCCAACGTAACTTCTACTCAAACATTTGAAATGGGACAGTAGAAAAAATTGGCGCAGGTTCTCTATCTTTGGGCCGGACGGGCGTCCACTGGCGAGACAAAGTGTAGTCAGATACCTTGGGATCGTGCTTTCGTGCTTTCGCTCTGACAAGATGGCTGTTTCATAGCAGCCAACTTGATTCCAGGGTGAAGGTAATCTGCTACATGGCCTTAATCAGGGCCATGGTTGCCTATGGAAGTCCCATCTGGTTCAATGTGAGAGCCAGCTTAATGGAAAGGATTCGGGTGTTTGAGAGACAATGTCTTAGGACTTGTCTCGGGCTACATAGGACTCCCGAATCTGAGTACACGAAATTTTACCCGAACGAGGTCCTATACAATAGGCTTAGGATTGTACGGGTAGATAATTTTCTGATCAAACTGATTCGAAGCCATGTTGCAAGAGCAATGACTTCGGTCAATAGCCTGATCTTCGGGGCTTACTGCCCCAACGATTTTTATCATGAGAGAGTGCGCCTTAACAGCTTTGTCCCGCCAGAAGCATTCCTCTATCTAGATAGATGTGGGCTGATCCAGGATAGATTGGCGGTACCGCTAATCTTCCACGTGGGTCGCAATTCCGTGGAACGGCGATTCCTCTACGGACCCGATGTCGCGCTCCGTGAGCCCGAGTGCCTCAGATTCTGTAGATCGGTCTCACGCCGGGATCGAAGAGACGGAGTCCGCCAGCATCAACGCTTTTGGTGCAGTCTCTTCAAGGCATAGCCTGCCTAACACCAATGGTAGGCTTACATAGGCTAGGGTAGGGTAGGTAGGGTAGGCTAGGGCAAAAACGAAAAAAAAAAAAATTACAAAATGAAAAAAGCACAAAAAAAAGAATAAAACTGAAAACAACAAAAAAAAATGTAAATATAAAATGTGGAAAAAAAGATATATATGTATACATATAAAATATATATAGTGTATATATTTGTGTATATACAATATATTTTAGTTAAGTTAGAATAAGTTAGGTTTAGTTAGGTTTAATTAGTTTAAGGTAGGCTTAAGTTTAAAAAAAAAAAAATTATCATATGCTAAGTTTTTTAATAAAAAAAAAACATTTTTCTTAGCTTAAGTTAGTTATAATAATGTTAGTAGTAAATTTATGTAGTCGTCGAAAGTCATATGTTTCAATTTTACTATTTGTTTTAGAGTGTCCGCCTAGGGCCAGTAAGATAGTTACATTTGTTAAGATAGTTAAGCTAGTCTTAAGCATTTTTGACTAGGGTAAGATAGATATAAGATAATGTGAAATAAAAATGAATTTAAAACTAAAAAAAAACTAACTCAGTAAAAGTCAGCAACGAATATATTCATGTTGTTGTCCCTCACCACCCCCATTCATCGCCAATATATATAGGTTCTGTCAGAGGCAGTTATGCATGCACTCATACATAAGCTGCTTAACAACACCTCTATCGGGAAAGATTGAAGTATAGTCCCACAATCGGACATACATATGCCGGTCGTTATGCCTGCTAATGACGTGTAAATGAATTAATCATGTCCCCTACCACGTACCAGTGGCAGTTATGAGAGTTCTTGGAAGACGTATTATATTTGTATACGATGACATATCTCACATCACATTTGATTGCATCGATATATCTGTTGGACATTTTGAGGACATTTGTTTCAGCAAGCGCTACCAGTTGAAAGCCTCACGTTTTGGATGCATTCAAATCCAATTCCATTCTAACTCGTTGTCACCTCCATCCGTCACAATGTCAACCAGACTGTGGATGGGGATGATGAAGTTGAATGGCACTAGCTGACATTAGATTTCACCACATTGCAGCTTCATATAAGCCAGATAGCATTTCCATCTCTGTGAGTAATGGTCATTTGCAACTCTTCGATGAGTTTCATTCATCATTGACAGCAAATTATTGATTTTGATGCAGAAGCATGATTGGGTAAAGATGGATTTATTCCCTTAATTGCTGCGTATACTTGGATCTTGTGCTCGTGCTTGTACTCGAAATTGTTGACTTGCGTTGCTGGAGCATATCTTTTAATTAACTGCATTTGAATGGATGAAAAGCGCATTTGTGTAATTATGTTTGAGGGACATTATGGTGCACGCTGGTGCCTTGGCAAAAGACTGAGTGCAAACGATAATTCCAGTCATTTGCTTTACTAGAAAGAATTTTATTTGAAATTTTAATTTCTTTTTCCAATGTGGCACTAAAATTTCTTCAATTATATCGCTAATAAGAAAGACTGTGTCCAACAAGAGGTGTCATTTTAAATTTTAAATGTTGAACTATCAACATTCAATTAGCTTTATAACTTTTGGTAAGTGAAAATTAAAGAGTATCTAATTAAATATGGGTCCGTATACATTCACAAAACGAGGGAAAAAGTATGGCAGAATCTTTTCACAGCAACAAATTTGATCATTCTGGACAGGTAAGTAATTTAAAGAGTCGAACTTGTGTTTGTCACGATCGGCTGAAAATATCGACGCCATAGATGGTAGTCTAACCACACACGTCTAAAAACATACGTGGATCCATTACGAGACGATCACAGAAATCCGCAACAAAAGGGTGTTTTTTAAGTCAGACAGTTGTGATGACTGTTCTATGCTCAAAAGTTACTTTCTTTCGACTTTTTGGTTCCCCGATATAATGGCATCAATGTAAAAGACTTGGCGACAGAACAATCAACTTGTTGATTCGATGAACGCACAATTTCGTGTAGTATACCTTAAATTAGACTCCAAGATTTTATGATTTGACGCCTCTTGATTATTTTCTTTAGATGTACGAGATGTCGACCTCCGCAAAATAGGTCTGTGTTGTGGCGACGACTCCTTCGTTTAATATGAGTCGCTGTCTGCTAAGCCCTGTTTCCATGTGAAAACAAAAATAAATCGTCAAAATCTGAAGTAAGGGTGGATGAGGCAGCAATTGGTATCGTTTTTTACCAGTTTTGCTGTGACGATTGCTGATGGGTGAGCTGTTACGTTGTGTTGAAAGCACTTTTTTCTAAGTCCAATGAGGCCGTTTTTTCATCAATCAAACATCGAATTGGTCCAATAAATCAGCATCATTACAGCCCCGTAATTGTTCATCCATACTTCAAACAGTCGGTGAAGATGATCATGATACCATGACTAGTCCGGCCAATGGGATCGCTTTGGTCCGCCATGTCCACTGTTTTGTTTTTTTTTTTTTTTAATTTTTGGCGTAGAGTAATGGATTTATGTTTCGCCGACACTCACAAAACGCGGAAGAATTTTTTTATTCCTAGACATGCCCAGATAGTGCTCAGATGATATCATGGGCTTCCATTTTAACTCCACTGTGAATAGCCGCGATCTCTGCGATCGTTTTCCATACCTAACTTTTCGTGTACGATGCGTTCAATTGAGATGCTTACAATGTCAGCAATCTGTGTAACTTCGATCGGCCGTATAATGGGTTTTGTTAACTATATCCTCCGTAGCCGTCTTAATAGGGCTAGTTGCTCTTAATCAAAAAACGGCCATAATCTGATGGTCTGGAGTGTCATATTTTTTTTCTAAATTTGACCTAAGCACATCCTCAACCCCAGCCTACCTTAACTTACCGTAACCTACCCTAGCCTATGTAAGCATACCATTGGCGATCACCATGTTAGGCTATAAGTAAAGTTTGCTATCCAATCATATCCATTACATGGATCATACACAGTCAATTATAGGCCTGATTAAGGCCATATAGCAGAATAAGGTATTCTGGAATCAAGCTGGCTGCTATGAAACAGCCATCTTGTCAGTGCGAAAGGGCCCTCGGCCTTTGCCAGAGTAGCGTCTATACGTTTGTAAAATTTGTAAAAATATAGATACTGGTCTAGCGATATTCTAAGGTGTCTGAATAGACTGAGAGAATAGAGAGGCCCTATACAAAGGTGTATAAAAACGACCCTGATTTCTTGAATTCTATTTTCAACTTCCAGTCACTCAATTCTGTTGAATTTTTTCGATGGACCTGATAAACACGCGATTACTAGCCGACTCACCTAGTAATAAAGACCTTCTTACAATACAGTGTCGAAAGCTTTTTCCAAGTCAATCAGACAGGCATTGATTTATCGACCGGAGGTGTCTTTACCCTTCTTTGAGATTGCTTGCCCCATTACTGTCTTTTAATACACTTATTAGGTGTGCAACTAAGTTCTCGCTGTTTATCAAGAAATGGTTCCAGTAGAAAGTGCTGGTCGATTGTGACGTATCCAAAACATCATGAACCAAGCTTAGGCATATGGTAAACAAACCGCTTTGACACATTAGTGACTTTGTTTTTGCATCATATTATTTTGGTTTTATGAAAACGTCTGATTTTGTGCCAAGTAATTGTCATTTGCGGTAAATGCTGCTTTTCTTCTTTCATTCGGAGAAAACGGCGGCTGAAGCGCATCGAGAACTCCAAAAAGTTTACGGAGATGCTGCTCTAAGTGAAACAACGTGCCGTGATTGATTTCGTCGTTCCAAAGACGGTGATTTCGATGTTGACGATCGTTTGCATGAAGGAAAACCAAAAACCTTCGAAGAAGCTGAATGGGAGGCATTGCTCGATGAGGATCCATGTCAAATGTAAAAAGAGCTTGCTTCGATATTAAAAGTTACCCGCCAAGCGATTGAGCCGAGCACTGCGCGAAAAACGGCCACAATACGAGCAGAGGCGCGAAAAAGTGATTCTACAGCATGAGAGGGCTCGGCCTCACGTTGCCAAAGCCGTTAAAACCTACTTAGAAACGCTCAAATAGGAAGTCCTACCCCACCTGCCATATTCTCCAGATATTGCGCCGTCATGGTCTGGCTAACCAGCAGTTCCATTCATATGAAGGTCCATTCACTGAAGGTCTGTAGTGCGTCCATAATCAATAACAATTCTTATACGGAAAAACAGTGCAACAACATCAGTTGTAAATCAGAAATCAGTTGTAAAAAGTGCTAACGAAGGCATATTACTCGCATCATAAGACCACTTCAAGATTCATATTCTGTGTGTGCATTCACAATATAAACCTTAATGACATGGAAAACAAAAGAGTTACTGTGAAATACAACCAACACAAATTCAGTCGAATCTCTCAAATCCTATCTAGGACAACCACCTCCGGTGAGTAGTGAAGGAACATCTTCGACACAAACCATCTGCACCCCGTCCAGGTTGTGTGACAAACACCATAAGAGCGTACACTCTTGAACTTGCACGAATTATAAAAAAAAGAAGACATCTCAAATTGGCTTGATTCGTGGACAGCCTCAAAAGACGAACACTTCTACCATGACGATATGTGAGCTCTGCCGGAAAGATGGGAAAAAGTTATCGCTAGGGATGGGCAATATTTTGAATGATTCATTTGTAACCGTTTTTTTCACAATAAAATTGCATTTTCATCAAAAAAAACAACGAGAACTTAGTTGCGCTCCTAATATAATCTAGATAATATAGAGTCACTGGTCGGGATGCGTGGGTACAACATTGGATAAACCGTCGGTTCCAAGGCATTTTTTCTGTCTAATGACTCGAAGTGAGCAGGGTTTTAGCCCATTCACTGGCGACGGCATTATTTACAATGAAATCGTCATTGAACTTTGTAAATCCAAGGTTGTCTGATCGCCAGTGATCGATATCATTTTGAAGTCCATTCACTTTATACGAGTACACTTCCTGAAAGACAGCTCCCACTGCCGCCACCATCTCTTGCAAATCCTCGATCACAAAGAAATCGTTATCCAAGGCGGCACTCTCAAGATCAGCGCTGACTATACTTTTTTTTCTGAAGTTTTCGGAAGCACCAGATCTTTAATGATATTCTGATTGTTTCTCTAAAATATTTTATTAATTTGCGAGAACATATGTATATGAATGTTATGATCTGTAATATTCTCTAGTTAGATGTTGAAGATTTTTAATTAGTGATTTCAATGTCCGGACCTACGAATTTTATCTGTCGGTATACCGCCTGTACAGCCTTTCTGTCTACGCAGTGTGTCGATTGTCGAGTTTCGGAATAGGTTCGTGGTATGATGCCGTTGGCATGGTATCGTACTGTTCATCGTCTATATCATCCATGAAACAATTTGTCAATTTCGTCGTCTGACTGTTTCCCATTGAACTTTGGGGACGAAAACTTTGCATCTCGGATGACAATCATCTGTTGTGGGCATATGCTTTAAGTTTAATAAAATGTCCTTTATTTCAAATCCCATTTTTTAGGAAGTCCTTAGCTTACAAGATCTGACTGAAACAAGAATTGAATTGTCAGTAGAGTACGGACCCTCGCCGATTGTACCCAAAAGTGATGAGAATCATTTCGATTTGAATGAGTACATGAAAAAAATAAAACTGTCAATTCAACTCAATAGAAATAGTACAACAACCCCTCCACACAGTTGGTGTGGTTTTTTAACTTGTGCTGTCGTTTGGTCATTTTTTGAAAACGAATGGATTACGCAACCGAACCATATCAACAGCTTTTTTTCTGTCTGTTGACATTAGTAGAAATGGCTTATCTATTTGGACATTTAGAAAAAAAAATTCAGCCAGCAGATGAACGTATAGGTTTGTTCATGCCATCAAGGATGGTGGACGAGAAACAATAGAAACTGCATTTAGATTACGATTGTATAAATTAGTGTTTGCTCAAACATGTTAATCTTTCCAACGCAACAGGCGGTTTTAATTTCTGCGTAAGGTTTATGGTAAACTGTGTAAAATATTGATAGACATTTAATTTTTTTTCCTTCTCCATATACATGTAAAACTCTTAGCTTCAATAGTTTTATTTATTAAATACAATTTAAAAAAAAAGCAATTCAGGGAATGGAGAAAAACGATGGAATAAAAGAGTGGTAATGCGTGTCGTCTTGTCGTCTTCGCTGGTCTCTTCGCAATGCCCCCTTAGAGAGGAAAAAAGGTGTTCGTGTTGACAATTTGTGGTTTGACGTTTCGATTCTTAGGGTCATTCCACAACCGGCCCTCCTGTGATCAGCTGACCACAGCTGATGCCCCGTTAGGCGGACTCCTCCTCGGATGAAATATCGTCGAAGTCGGTTTGTCGCCACGGCTTCATCATCTCTGCGCAGGTTGTTGATATGTTCGGGCCCTCATGGTCACCCAGTTTTTGGACCCCGTATCGATCGTGCTTGGCGACCGAAGTTACCTTATAAGGCCCAAGATACTTCCTCGCTAGCTTTAAATTTGGTCCGAATTGTGTACGCTTGATAGCCACCAGGTCCCCCAACTTGTACGTTATAGCTTGCCTTCTGTTACGATTGAATGAATCACGATTCTCTTGTTGTGCCTTCTGGATTGCTTCACGTGCCTGTTCCCTTCTTTCGTCTCGCTCTGCAATGAATAATTCGTCGATCTCTTCATTAATCAAACTCACCAATTCAGGATCAGCGTTTCTCCTCATCTGTGTGCCGAACATAAGCTCGAATGGAGTGTGCTTGACACTTCGCTGCCAAGTAGAATTGATACATTGTTGGACCTTGCTTAGGTGCATGTACCACTTGCTCGGATCATCCACTGAGAGTTTGGATAGGACTGAAATTATTATCCGGTTGGTCCGCTCCACTTGGCCGTTGCCCCTCGGGACGCCAGTTGTTATCACTAAGTGTTGGATTTTGTTGTCTTGACAGTACTCTTCAAAAATCTTACTCGTGAAAGCGGCCCCACGATCTGATATAATCCTTTGAGGGTTCCCAAATGTTGCGCTTTGAATCTCCAGTTTGGTTATGGTTTCTGCTGCTGACGTTGTTTTTGCTGGATACAGCCAGGTAAATTTGGAAAATGCATCGACTATGCAAATAATGTAGGAGTACTGCTTGGCCGTCTTTGAAAGTGGGCCCAGATGGTCCACGTGATATGTCCTTAGCGGCGCACTTTCCTTGTCTATGGGGCATAAAAAGCCTTCCTGCTTGCCTGCTTTTCTTTCGGCCAATATGCACGGAACACAATTTTGTCGCACCTCTTCCAGTTTCTTCTTTAACTTCGGAATGTAGTAATCTCTCTTGACTACCTCCATCATCTTTTTCAACGCGAAATGCCCCTCCTGGTGTATATTCCGTAGCAGCTCGGCTTGCATCTTCTTTGGGATCACGAGAAGTCGTCTTCCCTCCTCGTCCTTTTTAAATATGATCCCCCTTTCGCAGAAGAAATGTTCGTATTCGCCGTGTTGCAGAAGTGCTCGGATGAGTTTCACCTGCTCGTCGTCTTCTTGCGCTTTAGCTATCCTGCATAAAAACTCGCTGGTTACCACATTCACCGCACAACGGCTTAGCGCATCCGCATGTCGTAGTCTCACGGCACTCCGATGCTCCAGGGTGTACTCGAACTCTTGCAAGATGAGAACCCAGCCGGCTATGCGTGAGGAAAACTCTTTCTTTTCGATGGTTCCCTTAAAGGCTGCACAATCAGTTACTATCTTAAAGCGTAGTCCCAATAGATAGTGCCGAAACTTCTTGAGCGCATTTACGACTGCCAATGCTTCTAGCTCATAACTACTGTACCTCTGTTCGGTTTCCGACGTCTTCTTGCTGAAGTAGGCGATCGGATGAAAATGACCGTCACTTTTCTGCAGCAAAACTGCCCCGAAACCCCATTTGGAAGCATCCGTGTGTAGCTCCGTTACCGCTTCTGGACAATATAGTTTGAGCACTGGTTCCTGGGTAAGATTCCTTTTTAGTTCCTCGAATGCAGTTTTTTCTTTCAATCCAAAGTGAAACTTTACATCCTTCTTCAGCAAGTCAGTCAGCGGTCGGGCGATGAGTGAGTAGGATGGTATGAATCGTCGAAAGTACCCCGTGAGACCTAAGAACCTCTGGATCTGCAACCGGTCTACGGGTTGCCGAAATTTTCGCACTGCATCGATCTTACTCTTCGATGGCCTCACTTTACCGTCTTGTATACGAAAGCCCAAGTACTCGATTGATGTACACAAAAATTGACATTTTTTCCATCGGAAGGCGAGGCCATATGCTTTCGCAACCTCGAGAACTGTTTTCAAGTTGATGATGGCACACTCGTAGTCCTTGCTCATGATGACGATGTCGTCCATGTACAGTAACACGATCTTCTTTTCCATGAGCTCCTGGAAAACTTGGTAGAGATGTCTTTGGAATACTGCAGGCGAGGTACAGAGTCCAAATGGGACTTTATTGAATTCGTATTGGCCCATCGGCGTGACGAAGGACGTAAACTTGCGGCTACTCTCGCTGACACTGACGTGAAAAAACCCATTCTCTAAGTCCATTGTTGAGAAAATCTTCGCCGAGCTGATTTGGTCGATTTGGTCATCCACCAACGGTAACGGAAAGCGATCCCTAACCACTAATTTGTTCAGACTTCGGTAGACGATGCACAAACGTTTGCTGCCGTCCTTCTTGTTCGCCAATACAATCGGTGAGGCGTAGTCTGAAGTACTTTTACGTATAATACCTGCTTCCAACCACTCGTCGATTTGTTTTTGGACAATCTCTTTTTCCATTGGCGCCAACCTACGCGGGCGGTGAGCGACAGGATTGTCGCTGGTTAGTACAATCTTCATTTGAACGTTCGTCGTCTTCGTCGGTTGCGGACAATACTCGTAGATCAGTTTTTCTACCTCGGCTCGATACTGAGAATTGCCTACATTAATTTCCGAATCATTTGCACTCACCTGCATGCAGTTGCACCAATTCGACTTCAAAGGTTCGACATGCACACCCTCGTCGGCTAAAGTGATTTTTGTCCCCCGCAAAACGTCTTTCCCAATTAATAGCGGTGGCCTTAGAGACTTCGATAACACGATGTATATTTTTGGTTTGTAGCTGAATCCGTCTAAGTTAAGTGTTGCGACAAAATAACCGTATGTTGTTGTCGGTGTTTGTGACAACCCTTGCAGTATTTGGCTATCCTGGCAAAGTGGCGGCGATCCGATTCGAAAATACTCATCGGATCCCATTACCGTGACAACGCTGCCTGTGTCGATCCGTGCTTCTACTTCAGTGCCATTGACAATAACCGACTTTACTTCTAGCTCACTAACGTTCGTCTTGACTAAATGTACTACCTTTGAGACGTCTTTTCGTTTCGGACAATCGGCTGAAATATGTCCGAAGTTCTCGCAGCTGAAACATTTGGGTCCTCTGGTCTTAAATTCGCACGCCTTGCTTTTGTGACCTGTTCTTCCGCAATTAAAACATCGTTGGCCCTGTTTATCCTTGGTCTTTGTCGTGTGTGCGGATGCTGCATTCCTACTTGCATTTTGAGCCTTACAGGAATCACGAAAACGTTCGTACTCACAAAGCTTGGTTTTAAAATCGCACATCGTCACAGCACCGTACAGCATGGTCTTGTTAAGCGGCGAGTCGTCGATTCCCTCGATGCAGTATTGCATTATGGAGCGATCGTCCACGTTGCCTCTCGATCCTAGTTCGCGCATAGCGTAAAAGAATTCTATCACTGATTCACCCTGGGATTGTTTTTTTGCTGATAGTTTTCTGTGGACATCTGCCGCGGATATAACTTGGTCAAACTCCTCAAGCAATCGAACCTTAACTTGGTTCCACGTCGTTGTTGATTGCCCAGCTTTTAATGCCAATTTTGCTACCCCTGTCAGCAATCTCTTAGCAAACAAAGTTTTCCGCAGATCGTCCCAGTTCAGCAGTTGCGCAGCTGTCTCGAATTCTTCGATCCACCCCCTCACGTCTTCTTTGCCACTGAAAAATGAAATTACATTAACGGCGTCTTCGAAGCTACCGACACTTGCCCGTTCATTCCGTTGTTTTAAGTGTTCTATTTCATTTCGCAGAGATGAGGTGATCGAGTCGTCGACTGTGTTTACAGTTTCACCTTTACCGTTTGTCACAGCCACTGCCGTTGCGCCGCTATCCATGTCGTCAATTCGTTGCTTCGTCGTTTGATTACTTACTTCGGGATGATTCTCTCTCTGCATTGCTGCAAGTAATTCTGGGAATGCAATCCCTGATTCCACCGCCGTACTATTCTGCATGATATATTTTTTTCTTTTGAACTGCGAAATAATCCCGGACGAGCCCCCAGGTTGTAAAACTCTTAGCTTCAATAGTTTTATTTATTAAATACAATTTAAAAAAAAAGCAATTCAGGGAATGGAGAAAAACGATGGAATAAAAGAGTGGTAATGCGTGTCGTCTTGTCGTCTTCGCTGGTCTCTTCGCAATGCCCCCTTAGAGAGGAAAAAAGGTATTCGTGTTGACAATTTGTGGTTTGACGTTTCGATTCTTAGGGTCATTCCACATACATATTTAATATAGACAGGCACAACTTATTGAATCAGTTAGTAAGTTCTGAAAGGTATTAAACTATGAAATGATGTACATTTTTCTTTATCGGATTTCTCCACATTCAGGGTGACACGGCTTTAAGGTATAGCATCCACAAAGTCAGCAAAAAAAGAATCACACCCATTTAGACCGATAGGGATTTATTTAGGAAAATTGTCCCTGACCGAAAATGCTATTTTTGGAACGAGCCTGACGAAAAAGAAAAAAAGAATGGGAGGTGAAACATTACGTCAGGTGGCAGTTAATCTTAGACCGCACGACTGATAAGGTCACTTTAGAATTGGCAATGAAAGAATAAAGTTTTTGAGGTCATGCGTTTAGGGTGGATCCAAAGTAACTATGGTCAGTATGGTCAGTGAGGTAAGTGGGTGATAGATAAATCTGATGTTGACGTGTGGTCTACGGGTACAGTAAGATGTAGTTATTATTAGATGCGATAGTATTGTATAAAATATTGGGCCGAAAATTTGCCTTAAGTATTCTCATGTGCATTTTTATCTCATTCGGTGAATTCAGTCAGTTTGATCACCTGACATGTGAATTCATTTCAATGAAATGGGTGTTTCATGAGCGCTGAGGAGAAACCTGAGGCATCGATGAGTCAATAATCGAGAGAGCAGAGGCTCCCAAACTTTTTTTAAGTGAGTTTGAAAGTAGTGAACAAGTAAATGCCGACATGCTGTTGGATTTATACAAAATGAACCACCATTAAAAGAACCACGTATACATGAAGTATACATACGTATCGTTTATCGATGCAAAAACTAATCAGTAGTAAAACCTGAAAAGCTCAAGCGGACACGTCACTTTTAAACTTTCAGTAAAATATTGCTAAAGAGTTACTCAACGGAAGAACACATAACCACGCCAACACTCAAAATAGGCCTAGCACTTCTACAAACAATGCATTCAAATCCACCACCACCATTACCAGTACAATCTTCAAGTTCTTATAAAATATCCCATATTGTGGAACCTTTCATAATGACTAAATCAGGATACATAAGACCTTGAAATTGATATCACTCCATATTTAGGTCCAGAGTAACAACAAACATTTAGCCAAGCTCCAATTAGTTCGGGTTAAGTATAGGCATAGGTAAATAGGCACTGAATTATTTTTTATTTTTGACATTTCGATTAATGTCGGACTTGAAAGAAGAGATTTGAAGACACATGTCAGGTTCACCAACCTGTCCACTACGACATTTCGTCCTAGCAGCGGCATATGCTGAGATTAATTCAATTCAATTCAATTCAAATCTTTATTAAAACATCAGAATTAATTAACATTTGGATCTACATATGTACATACGTATGTATGCAAAGCCTTAGGGGCTTATTTTCACATTATTGTTTTGTACGTGAGTTGAATTTGGTTTTAATCCAGTTTTAAATTTTGTATATTTGTAGGGGAGGATAGTGTACCTTGGACCAAGTGTACCTCGGACCAATAGCTTAAGCGTGTGTATATGCTTACAAAAATAAGTAATCCTGCTAAAACGCTACTTCGCATGTTGTTTCCCGTCAGCTCAGTCAGTAGCCTTCTTCTCTTTGCAGTTGTTGATCAGAAATTCCTTAAAACATGTTTTCATGTGTGAAAAGTATTTTTTTTCAGAAATTTTGCGGAGTGTGCTACTGGTGTGTGAATAACTGGATTTCATTACTGAAGTTTTTTTTAACTTAATCTTGATTTTCTTGTGTAGTTACGTTTATTGTAAATAAATAAATTACAACCTTTTATATAAAAAAAGAGCGAATGGTGTACCTTGGTCTATTTTTACCTGTTTGCCAAGAACCGGTCCAAGGTACACCAATGAACTTTTTTTCTGGTTCGATTTTATTCTTCATACTGTTTTTCTTTTTTGAGCCCCTTCCATTTTTTTTTTGTGTTCTTATTTAAAGAAATGCCACGAAGCAAAACCGGTAAGAAGCGACCAAAAGTTAACGTAATATCCTTAGAATTGGGGATAGCGGATGTGATTAATAGAAAGGAAAGTATCAGTAGTGCTGGAACCTCTCACAATGTGTCCAAAACAACATTAAGTCGCCATCTTGGACTCGTATCAAGCAAATATTTTCAAACGAAGAAGAACTTTTGTTACTTCAATATCTATCTGCGACCGCCAAACTACACTATGGTCTATCCAAAGTCGACACGATAAAATTGCTAACAACAAAGCTATTCTCCCATCTTGGGTGAAAAATGAAGCAGCAGGAATGGATTGGATGAATGGGTTCTTCAAGCCTCATACCGTCGTATCGTTGGGAAAACAAGAAGCGACCAGTCATTCAAGGACAACCAGCTTCGACAAGAAAAATGTTGAATCCTTTTTAAAAAACCTGAAAGACTGCATTTCTCGTTTCAAAATTTGTCCGGATAAAATATTTAACCTTGATGAGACAGCAAACTCAACTGTGCATACTTCACCAAAAGTGCTGGCGACTAGAGGCGAAAAACAGGTTGGAAGCATAACGTCAGGACTGTGTGGCATTAATGTTACAATGATAGCAGCTGTGAGGCCCATAGGCAATCATGTACCGCCCATGCTGATATTTCCAAGGGTTCACTTCAAAGAATATATGCTAAGCGAAACTCCAACAGGTTCTATTGGTTCCATCGGGTTGGTCGAACGAACAACTTTTTGTTCAATACTTAAAGCACTTCATTGCTCATGTGAAACCAACTCCAGAGGAAAAAGTGTTACTGATTATGGATAACCATGATACGGACATAGAAGTTTCAGCTATTAACCTGGCAAGAGAATTTGGAGTTGTACTTTTAAGTTTACTACCACATTGCTCGTATAAAATGCAGCCGTTAGACAGGACAGTTTTTGGTCCATATAAAACATATTTCAAAAATGCTGCCAGCGAAGGGATGCTCATGAACCCAGGTAAGCCCATGTCGGTCTACAACATTGCTCCAACAGCCGGGATAGCTTATTCAAAAGCTTTCAAGCAACACAACATTATAACAGGATTTAAGGTCACTGGAATATGGCTTGTGGACGAACACATATTTCAAGAAGACGAATTTTTGGGTAGCTATCTTGCGGATCGACCATGCCCTGATGATTTTACTGCTGAATTACCCGAAAATGTTGACACACTAAATGTTGCCCACCAAATACCCATAACCTTTTGCCCGAATCATCCCATACACAAGTTTCGACTTCAAACTTGACGTCAGTCACCGGAGGTAATAAAACCATTCGCAAAGGTCCCTCCACGAAAATACCCCTCCAAAAGTTGAAGAAAAAGGGAAAAACAAGAATTTTAAATGACACACCAGAAAAAGAAGACGTTGACACCAGCACATCAAAAAAATGCAACGGCAGGGGTCGAAAGGCTGTTAAGGAGAAAGTTCTAGAGGAATTATCGGAAAGCGATGATTCTATTGGGCCGTCATTTAATCCTGGAACACCAAACCCGAGATAAGTTAATCAAATAAAGAAATCACTAGAAAAAAAATAATGACAGCAGTGAAAAATTGTGTGTTTATTATGTAGGGTCCAAGGTATACACTGGTTTGGTTCATGGTACACTTAGTATGTGTCCCTTGGACCACCGAGATACCTTTTTCTTAAATTCATTTTTAACATGACATGGTCATCCTAGATAAAATTTTCAATGAGTTTTTGTTATGAAAATTTTCTAAGTCTTACTTCCGAGCCTACTTAAGCCAATGCAGCAGTTAAAGAAAAAAAAAAAATACTTTTGTAAAATTTGGTTCAGAAAAAGTACATCTGTAAGTATTTACATGTATAGGTGTACCATTTATTCTTTTCAATTCTAAATAAAAAAAAAACTGTTTCCCTTTTTTCCATAAAAGAAGTTTTTAAAGATTTTTCAAATTATTTGGAAGTTCATTAAATATTTTGGATACTACTTCTTCATATCACCCTCGTCCGTACTCATTCCAATGCCGTGGGATGTTGTATCGCCCTTGTTTTCTTCTTCGTGGTGGGTTGAAGTTATGTTGAGCTGCGACTTTGTAAGTGCCATCGTTCCAAAATCTTGAAATAACCTCCATATTATACAGCTGTTCAATATTAAGAACTTTCGCATTGTTGCTGTTTTGTTGTCGATTGTAGTGCTATCCTGTCTTTACGCAATGTATCATTTTGTGGATTCTTGTTTGTATATGCTGTAACGACCGAATTTGAGGCGCATTTCCCCATGCCAATATACCATGTCGTAGATGAGATTCCACTAATCCAAAATAGCACTGACGTAGAACATCTTCCGTGCAAACGTTACTGAGATGGAAAAGAGCATAGGTTGACTGCCGAAGATTTGTCTCAAGTGCTCCTATATTGTAGTCTACGACGATCCCTAGATACATCTAGGTTGACACATTTTCGATAAAAGTTTCGCAGCTGTCATCTCTTTAATTTGCACAGGATTATTTGCATTATAAAGGCAGTTAGTGTCATGTATTTTAATTTTTAATACTACTTTTTGGACATGTGGTGGGCGTATGTGCTTTATTTTTGCTTTCTTTTCATTGATCAAGAGACTGTGATCATAACACTAGGTTTTAACCGCCTTGAATTCCTCTTGCATTATTTTGATTGTCGTTTCGGCACATCTGTGAATATAATAAAAGTAGTGGTCCGAGTTTTGATCCTTGCGGTACTCCATATATTGTTTTAGCTAGATTGCTTAGTTGTCTTTAATTTTAGCTTTTAAGCTACGGTTTTTTAGGTGGTTTTCAAACCTCTTTAATATCACTCCACGTACATTAATTCTGTCTAGCTGTCGTAATATATTCCCGTATCGAAGGTACAAGGAAGGAACCATTCTTCGACTCTTTTATTTAGTAACGCGGTTATTAAAATGTAAACGAAGATCAGAAAACAAACTTATAATTCAGCTCTCAGTTCAAATAACCCTAACTCGGGAAAACCATCTGACTTCAGTGTGGAGCAGTAGTGTTTTATACTGTTCCTGAAATCTTCACATAGTATTGAAAACAAAAGAACCGATTTTAAATTTGACACCATCGTTCCTATCGCGAGTGTTGTCTATGCAGCAGAGAATCGCTGGAACGACAAGATTGCGCTTTGTTTTTTATACGCGATACAGCTCCTACTGCCTGTTTCAATTGAGGCAGTTGATAAGAAAAAAAGTTAATCGAGTTATTCTGTACGGTACGGGAAGTTGCATTACCTGCACGTCTTCTTCCAATCAAGCTTTATATTGATATGGTAAAATTACCATCGAAATGGATAATCCTGCAATATCAATCGACTCATCCATTTGTGATAAGACAAGATGTGGTTCGTACTAAGGTTAATGTGGTAACGAGCTTTCTGAACTGGGATACATTCGGTCCATGTCCGTTACTTAAATTTATTGTGTTTTTTAACACTCGTAGACTCACTAGCTGAGTAGGCGCAACGATCTCTGTCCATCTGAGTTATCACCCGTTTGGGACACTTTTAATGGCGGTGCCTTGATCTTAAAGCGTTGACAGTTTCTGATCATTTCCTCTTATCGACCCCCATTGGGACTCATAGCCTTTGGATGAAGGTTAGGTTAGGTTTGGGTTAGATCCCGAGTCAAAGCTATAACTTCCCTACGCCTGGGGTTCTTAAATGCGGTAATACGGGGGTGGTCCAATAAGTGCTTAGCCTACTAAAGAAAAACAAAAATTTTGGAGAAATGGCGATTTATTTTTCAATATAGTCTCCTTTTAGCTCGATACACTTGACCCAGCGATACTCCAACTTCTTTAACTCGTCTGAAAAGTACGTTTTCTCGAGGTCTGCAAAGTAGGCCCCCGTGGCGGCGATGACCTCCTCATTCGACTGAAATTTCTGCCCGGCGATTGACTTTTTCAAGTCGGCCAAATCTGGAGAATTCGGTGGATGGGGCAGCAGTTCGTAGCCCAATTCAACCAATTTGGCCGTGGCGAGGGCGGAGGTGTGAGCCGATGCGTTATCATGGTGGAAGAGCACTTTTTGCTTCGCCAAGTGGGGCAGTTTTTTCTTCAATTCGGCGTCGAATCGGCCCAATAATTCGGCATAGTACAGCCCTGTGACCGTTTTGCCCTTGACCAGGTAGTCGATGTGGATCACACCTTGTGAATCCCAGAAAACGGTGCCCATCACCTTTCCGACCGATGAGATAGCCTTCGCCTTCTTCGGAGAACGTTCGCCAGGTGAAGTCCACTGTTTCGACTGTTCCTTGGTCTCTGGTGTGTACCAGTGGATTCATATTTCGTCGACTGTCACAAAACGAAGCAGAAACTCCTTCGGATTGCATAATTTTTTGAAATGCATACTGTCTCAGCTATCTCGCGCATCTTCAATCGGCGGTCTGCCAATACGAGGCCGTGGATTTTTGTCACGTTATCCTCCGTGGTAGCCGTTTTCGGGGCACCTGGACGTGGCTCATCAAAAACCGACCTGCGACCACGTTGAAACTCGAAGGAGAAGAGTCACCGTACACAGCATCCAAACGCTCTTGATTTCGCAGCGCGATTTCCCTTCCAAAAACAAGAATCGAATCACCGACCGATATTGCTCTTTTTCCATTTTTCTAAAATCCGCGGACACCCTCGCTTCCACAAGTGGTCAAAACAAAAGTACGAGTCCGATCCGGTTGAAATTTCGACATTAGCCGTCTACTATAATGTACTACACGAACTACTAGAATGTACTGCTCTTGCGATACTGGCGCCATCTGGCGGTGAGGCTAAGTACTTATCGGACCACCCTCGTATGCTAGATCAGACCAGAATTAAAACTCAAGTCGGAGTACCAGTTTTTATGGTTTCTGCTAAAGGAAGTATATGATGGTAGCACTTGTCGGAATACGAGTATTAGCTTTCGATACGTGCTCTCCATTCCGCTCACCTATCGGTGCAATTTGTGTACCCACACTCTTGGCTATGTAAACGTAACTTAACTTTCTGCTCAGTATAACGTCGGCCTAAGATTCAGCTCATACTGGTTCATACTGGTCATACTTATCATAACTACAACAAACAGTCGCATATCTTATTTTTTTCACTCACGGAGATGTGCACATTTCCCAGGCGGTACTGTAAAGGGTTGTGACATGTATAGCTAATAGTCTTTGTTGTTTTTGACCCGTGGTCTTAGGTCTTTGTTTACGAGAACATATTTTTTCTTTGTTTTAAATATTTTTTTTATATTCAGGATAGATCTTCCCCTAGGTTAATCTTACTTTGTGAAGTGTCCAGGTAAATTATTACAATTCATTGGTCTTTTGTTTTACAGGGAGCAAACAATAAATTATTCGGCCTAGCTCTTTCAGAGCCCTCCAGGGTTTCGCGGAGCATACTTCGAATCTGGCTGAAAGTATACCACAGTATCGAACCCACTGTGACGGGCTAAAAAGTGACCACTCCAGAGTAACGCATAAAGTAAAAAATTATTTTCTACAAAAACCAAAGACCAAGCGAAGTCGAGATGGTAGAAACACTTTGACCAAAAAACCTTACTCAACATCTGGGGAGGCTGTTATACGTACTTCTTGTATTGCAGAAAGTTAAAGCCCATTACCTTGCATCGAATAAGTTAACTAAATAAAAGCTGTAAAACAATTACTTATTATCTTGAGCTGCAGTGCCCAATTAGGATCTAAGTACTACCTCTGTGCAACAAAATCCAATTATTGTGTTTGAGTACTATTCAATTTTAATCTTATGACTCCCTAAATAGCGTCTCTTATTTAAACAACCCCTTTAAACCATTACACTACTGCTTGCTATTAAGAAAACGAAACGGACTTCCTTTCTCGTCCGAGTTATCCTCCCTACATCTCAGCCAAAAGGTTGTGATCCCAACGGAGTGCTTCTCACACCACGTGTTCACCTGTACATTAAACATTTAACCACAAACATTCCATTAGTCGGAAGTAGAAATTAGAACCACCGTTGTAGCTTTGTGTAGCTACTGGTGTTAATCCTTCTCTCTGCTCTGCTCAGTCCTGAGAGAACAATCGTACCCAAATGTGCATAAACTCTTGTTTTCGACCGAAAAACAAGAAAAAAAAAACAATCTTGAAAAAAAAAGGGAAAAAAAACCCTCTCAACCAAATGGAAGGAAAATAACGTACACCAGAGCTCGAGTACCTCCAGATGGACGTGAACGGGGGAATATTCTGTGTTTTATGAGACTTGGAGAGCTTCACAGGGCTCTTAAAGCAATAAGAATGTTAATGCTGGTGAGATTTTCATGATTTGCCGGAAATCTGATGCGATTGTTTGTGATATCGTAAAGGAGCACTTGAAGAGTTTCCTTCCATCGAGCGTGGTCTGGGAAATGGGAAAGTGAATGTTGGTCGTTAGTTTTGTTGGAAATTGGGCTATTAAAACGTAGCAGACGCTTTTCGATGGGCTCCGTTATGGATCTCACCTTTATAAGGGACTCCATCCCAATAATCGTTTTGCATTTTCAAACCGGCGAAACGAGGGCTAAAATGGTATTAAAGGAGATATCCAAGGTTCATATGTATGTGCGATATAAACCAATGGGGTTTGGACTTATGGATGGCGAACAACCATATTTATGATTTACATCAGAACAACGTCTGGTCGTCACATTAAATGGGTTACGAAAAGGGTTGAACACCATGTGTATATGAGAATGTCGTCAAACTCGGGATGGTAATTTGACACGAAAGACGTTAGGTGTATTGCTCAAAAATTATTTTCAATCCTCTACTGCAATAAATTTGAGATTTCCATAAACTTATGCCATGTGCGCGTGTGGACTTTTATTTAGGCGAACGATGGGTTCAAGGGAAAGATGAAGAGAAGGGTTGACAAATGCACAAAAAAAGTTCGTTTGTCTTCGTGAGAGTCTGAAACCAATTTTGCTTGGTTTTTAGTGAGTAAAGAAACATTATTCCCGCCATTATTATATACCCGCCGCTCGGGTCAGTCTTAAGAGGTGACTTAAGTGGTTCTAAGGGTATATAAAACGTATTTTTAATCCCAAAAAAAAACATGAAGAACTCGTTATTTTTATGTTTTTGGGGTAATTTTTTCTTTAATATAAAAAATTGAAATTGAAAAAATAAAGCTGTATTATTAAATACTTTCCACTAGCCAATATTTCTTTCCATCTTTCGGGCAAAATACGAATGCCGTGTGGGAAGAATAACAAGTCTTAAGAGGTAATCCTCGAATCGACTAATTTTAAGCAATCCTCGTAAGAAGTAGGTTGTTCTCGGATAGGCCACGAGTCTTTGATCGGTACAAGTGATAATCAGAAGGAACGATATCTAGAGAATACTGGGATAGGGTAGGACTTTTCATTAGAGAATTTTTGAACCGATTTCATCGTGCTACAAAATCACTTTCAAAGTATTCGGGCCGTTTTTCCACAGCTCAAGCGTATTTATTATAGTCGGTGGCAATTTATGGCAGGCGGACCCCACAAGCGGACCAGTAGGAATGCAGTTAAGTGGGAAGGTTATGGTCCTACACTTCTGACCATAACGGCGCCGGAAAAAAGGAAAAGAAGAAGAAGGTGGCAATTTATGGCAATAGTTTCATTGCATACACCCTTAAGGTTCTTCCAAATACAGAGTATGATGGTTGATGGTTGCCATAATAGACCCACTTTCCTTCATCAGCGATAATAAGATGAATAAATCCTAATATCATGCTGTTGAGGCAGCTATTCACTGGGGAAAACATGCCTTTGGACGTTCCTCGCGTTTGGAACATTCACATGGCTTACATGGAGGATCTAGACAATTTTGGAAATGTTTGACATGTCCTTATTGAGTAGTTACACTAATCCTTCATCTTAGAACTTTTGCGGCAACCTGGGTCGTTGCTTGTTTTCCAAGTCGAATTTACTACTTTAAAAGTGTGCGAACCACTGTCACGTTGGCTCTGCTAGTAATGAAGTAAAAGTAAAAACAAAGTTCGACATATTCGATCATGGGTTATCCAACAAGGGGTGTCAATCGATTTATAGCTTAAAAAAAATATTTATAAAGCATTAGGGGATCACGTTGTTTTCTTCCTTTATACACCATATCCTAGGTCACCATATCCATGCCACTCTATTGGTTATACTTCATTAAATTTTGCTGTCGAAGTCGGAATTTAAAGTGCTTAACATACCGGTTTAATACTACATCCGAAGAATCTTAAAACAAATTGAAAACCGAGGGTACTGTCACCAGCGAAGAAGTGAATTGGATTAAAAGTAGCAGACAGCAGTAAATTTATATAAAAAAAAAAAAGAAATAGTGCTGGCGACGCAACTGACCCTTGGGGAACACCAGTATTTATTTGGCGAATGTCCGACTTGAAGTCTTCCAAAGCGACCTAATGCCAAACTCTGTCAAAAACTTTAGAAATATAAAGCCCAACGATCTTGCTTTCACTGAGGTTGTGCAGATAGGATTGGTTTCACTTTTCGGTGAGATATGTCATTAAAACACCGGTGGACCTCCAGCTACGGAAATCATACTGCGGCTCAATAAGAAGCTTCCGTGATTCAAGATATTTCATTTTTGGCGTTTTATCAGCGTTTCCGTGAAGACAAAGTACAATCTGGAAACGTTGAGCAGATGGTTCAAAATGTGCAGCAAGCAGATTGGATCTTTCAAGAAGGGATAGCTTGATTATCACTGCAAATGAGCGCGGTGATTGAAGATGAAGCTGAATTCTTCATGTTCTTAACGAACCAAAAGTTATTTTGATCATAGAAGAATTCGACACGTCGCTTTAATGTATTATAGTTATTTCTGATATGTTGGCTTGAATTCCCAGCCTGATGTAGCCTTTTGTAGCTCAAATCGTACCACGCATTAGGTTTGATACTTTTCACTCTATGAGAAATGAAGGATCTCATGCCTAGCAAACTAATATTTGAGCTCGGATCAGTGGCGGCATCCACGTTCCTATCGAGGAAGCAAAATGACCAAGTTGTTTAATCTGCCCCAATTGACTTTCTCATGTCCACGGTGTTAACCGCGTGACAGATATTCGTGTAGGCTCTAACCCAGCTAGTAGAGGGTTAGATTATTTACCTCAGCGAAGATCTCAACCTACCTTCCATTGGTTGTTCTCTGGCCTAAGTGCTGAAGCCAGTTAAAATTGGGTACGATACATTGAAACTCAACTCCTTAGGAAGAAAAAGGTTTCTGAAAATAGTTGCTGCTTAACTTGGCCACACGATAGAACACTATTCAGCTAATATGCCAGTCTTTCAAATCGTGTACCTAACGCGCACCTCCAATTTTCTCTTTTTAACTGGCCTATGCTAGCTATCTGCTTTTCCTATTTTGCCCTCGAGGTATTCGAGCTGGTCGTACGAACGCGTATACAGACAATCTCAACATCTTCATTATCGAGAAAATATGATCCAATGACACCGCCCACCCAAGACCGTAGCAAATTGGTACTCGATCTGGATGAAGAGAGAGACAAATGACCCTTAGCACTCTACTAATACTGCGAAAATAGGGATGTTATAAGCAGATGGGGTAAGATTTGTGTGCACTATGCGGTTGAAAGTGGTTGCGAAAAGACCCAATTCCTGTGTCAGTCACACTCCCAGCAGCCTTTCCGAACCAACATTAATTAGAGTGTGTGTCCCTTACCTATCCTAGTTCCTTAAAATCATTGATCAAATTTAAAAAGTATAGAAAGACGCTCAATGACCACCAAAAGCACGTGATTTATGTAACGTTCCCACGATTTATTCACCTTATTTGTAATGAGTTTTCACTGTTTCCTAAAATTTAAAATGGCATCCCTTGTTGGATGACTCTTTATATAATATCCCCTGTTGACCTGCATGAAGCTTAAGCTAATATTCGTAAGAGATAGTATGCACAGTATGTGTGTTAAGCCAAACTTTTGTCTCCTGAGTAAAAGCCTTGCGCTCATGCCCCATGAAAATCTGGGATTTTATGAAATTACCGTCATAATGAAAACCGACAAAAAACTTTATAGCCATGCGACTGGTAAAGAGTAATTAAAGCCACTGCTTGCACTGCGTAGATTCAATCCTTAACAATTCTGCCACAACCATAAACGGTTTCTGTCATCAATGGCTCACAATGCCATTAACGGCAGCACAATTCGCCGGGCTTAACACCTCGCCTACTTTAGCGAACAAAGACGTTACTTTAATCATCACGAATAATGGCGTGACATATAATAAACGGCGCACCAAATCGATGTTGATTCAGTGAAGCTTACAGACAATAACCGAACGCGAACGCTTTTGTATTCGAGGACATATCGCACATCCGCACACCAACGCTGCCACATGTTACGCATCGCTGCGCTAAATACCAAGTCAATCCAGGCGACCCTGTTCCCATCCTTTGCACTCGTGCTTGTTAAAAAGGCCATTGAGCAAGAGAAATCATATAAAACACAAAAACGAAGAGAAAGAAAATGAAAGCAAATAAAAAAGGAGCGAGGACGTAGCGGAAAAACATTCATTGAACAGGATCCATTACACTTTCCATTATATCCACTCATTGTCCCGAACGTATTTACACACAAACATAGTATCACTTCCTTTCACAAGAGCACGAAGAGCGCCAAAAGCACGGGGGGCATACGCTGCATCTGCTGTCTTGATGTACCAGCATGCCACCAGCGCTCCCCAATGAACTCCTCTGAGGAGCTCGTGTCTGTTGTATGACAGAAATACTCGTACACTGTGTACACTGACGCTGCATTTACACATTATGTGCAAGAAGTCACATCAAAAGACTGCACCCTAGTATACTAGTCAAGTCGGAGATGAACGTTGCCATGCCAAATCAAATGCAGACGCAGGAAGCACGCCACACTTCCTTCCTTTCTGCTCATTCCAAGCGTGCGGAGAAGGGAAAATGTGAAAAAGAAAAGGAGTCCGAGCGTAGGATGAGTAGGTGTGATGAGGCCATGGTAATGTAAACAAATCCGTCCATTGAAGGACAGTGACGATTCATTCGCGTGGATGTTTTGAATTCTCACATCCACCTGTGCCAAGCGCTTATGTCCTCTAGCGCGTCGCATCTAATAAAGTAGGATTCGGTGATGATCCCTCTATTATCGAAGGTGTTGTTATCGGGCTTATTGCCAGGCTCTATCTGTGATTCGACTCACGAAAAATCATTTTCTATTTCATTGTCAGCCAAATGGATGGAGTGCATCTGCGAATGATGCAGAGTGGGACACGAGGCGTCGTGTTCTCTAGATAAATGTGAAGAGGTCGTTTGTCTCGCCAGGCTATGAGTACGAGTACGTGCTGTTAAATTCTGACATATTGTTGCCATTAAGGTCGATGTGCACGATGTTTGCTTTCTTTTATTGCACACGGGATTTACTGTCACTGTTTTAAGGATTTAAAGTGGGGGAAAGATCCAACTTTAAGTTGGTAGAATCTTCTATTCAGTCCGGATCGAAATGAGTTTAGGTAAGGCATGGTCCCCTCATGGGTATGATATCGCATACCATACCACTCTACTCTATATGCAAATAGAACATACGACATGGGGTAAGAAGTCGATTAATAAATGATAGAGTGGATCAAATAACGAAGCGTGACTAATGTGTTTTGTCCAGCATTTTCTAACTCGGACTCTAATTATCTTAAAACGTACGACCAGCACTCATGCCATCAGATCTGGTGGCAACAGATCCCATTCTTCTTATTTTTAAATGAAGACTCTAAGTGCAAACTCATCAGTATGCCACTAGTTGGGAGGTTAAGATCCACATTTGCCTCTGGATTTGTACGTTCATAAAAAATTGTTTGCAATGCACTTCCTTTCCATGTTGGATACGAGGGTTCCTTGAACTGCAACCGTAGCGTTGGCTAGAGGCTAGGGGCACCTATGTATGTTCGTTTCTCTTTCCATTCCTCTTTAATACCATGCATTGGGACTTGGAACTAATTCGTATCGTTTTATCAGAAATTGCTTAGGAAGAAGAATATTGTCTGATTTGTTGAGAGTTGACTTACCAATGGCAGGTCATGAGAATGATTCAAAACCAAAGAAACTGGGTCTTTTGCATTGGTAATAAAAGGAATCCATTAGAACAATCCAAGCGCAGAAAGTCATGGGCTCAGCCCGGCCAACATCAACATCAATGGTGTAGCCAAATATTAATGGATCTTACCTCATCTTACGTGTTTGATGTGTGATGAGCTATTCAAATATATTGAAACCATCACTGCAGGCCGCTTCCAAGTACAATTAATGGGCTCACACCGATTAATGACTAGTGACTTATCCGTGTTTAAGTCTACTTCTTTTAAGGATTACAAAAAACGGGGCAACGGTCGTGGAATGCCTCTGAACACAGGCGTTCTTCCGAAATGGTATCCCTATAGTGACCAATGGATTAATATAATTTTTGAAATTCGTTTTAAATAAACAAAGTTTTTTGAATAAAAATAGCCGGACCCAATAAATTGGTCGGAAAATTAATGCAAAATGGTTTTTTATCCACTTTTGATAGAGGTCATGTCCTTGATCATGTTTCAGGGCCAGAATGATAAGATCTTATAGGATGCCATCTTGGTTTTTTGAGAGTGGGCCTAGCTATTCCGCCCCTTGTTCAGACCAAAAAAAAATTGGCGAAAGCGAAAGAGGTATCATGGTTCTGTTTCTATGAATAAGGTAAAGCCTGATGATTTGGACCTTAAAATATTTTTTGATTATATACCGCGATAGTAAGATCCTTCGTCATATACGCCTTCCTCTATCGATAATGGGTAATGACTTATTGAGAAAAGACCAACAAAATTTAATTCAAGCAGGCATCATATTATCAGGACCAAAAGCAGCTCAAGAGACACAGATTCATCTTATTCCACTTGATCTATTCATTAAAAAATGGTTGTTTTCAGTGGTGGATTGTTTGCAGATGGATTCGCTCCTGAAAAATATACTATCAGGTCCGACTGGTGATCCCCGGCAAAACGCTGAAAGTCATTCACGGCACGAAGATAAAATCAGGGGTCGCTATTGGAATTGTTGGTTCTACCTGCAAGCCGAGCTATTCGACATCTACACCAACCCCAATCTCGAGAACGGCATTGAAGGCAAACATTTTTTTTTATAATTCATACAGGTTCGAGAGTGTACGCTCTTATGGTGTTTGTCACATAACCTGGACGGAGTGCAGATGGTTTGTGTCGAAGATGTTCGTTCGCAACTCTCCGGTGGTGGTTGTCCTAGATAGGATTTTTGAGAGATTCGACTGAATTTGGGTTAGTTGTAGTTCACAGCATCTCTTTTGTTTCCATGTCATTAAGGTGTTATACTCTTATTGGAAATGCACACACAGAGTATGAATTTTGAAGTAATCTTATGCTACGAGTGTTATGCCTTCGTCAGCACTTTTTGATTATCTCTCATTCACAACTGATGTTGTTGCTTAGTTTTTCCATAGGAATTGTTCTTGACTATGGATGGACTTGAACTACAGACCTTAGGCTCAACAGTCGACATCAGCTGCATTAAAATAGGTGATCTACTCGTATAGTCAGAAAGAACTCCTCTGAAAAGCACATATGTATGTTAACATAGATGATGAGGGCTTCACCATCAATTATTATCATTTACTGAATTCAGTAATTTTAATCTTGTTGACAGATGTCAAGTACAGTTTTTGGCAATTTTATCTATGGAGTCGTTTATGACACAACAATTCGTTTTTATTATTGAAACTTAATACGAAAGTCTGTAAGTCAAAAATTTGTAAAAATCAGTATCATGCTAAACACTGCCTTAAGTTCTGAAAAGGCTCGTTCAGCAGTTATTATACATGCCAAAACAACATCGCTGTGAGTGAAGTTATTGTACCTATACTTTCTGAAAAATTTTAACTTTTATTTTTGAATTTTAACTTTTCTAAAAATAAAATTATATGCCAATGGAAGGCTTTTGATCATCTACGACGTGCGATGCAGCGATGCCCAGAAAATCAGCTGGCAGACGGGGCGAACCTTGATGCTGGTCGAATGATGAGATCAAAACGTTCAGGGCAGAATGCCTTCAAGTCCGACGCAGAACACAACGTTCTAGGGAAAGACCAGAGTTTCAAGAACGATTAGACACCATTAGGTTGGCAAGACGTAAACTTGAAAAGTCCATCAAAGAGAGCAAGGCAAGATGCTTTAAGCAACTCTGCAACGAAACAGACGTAGATCCCATATAAGATAGTGACGAAGGAACTAAGAGGCATTATGTCGTTACAAATATCCTGCCCAACAATACTGGGACCAATAGTAGAGCATCTATTTCCCCATAGACCATCTACTACGTGCACCGTCACGAGGGATACTAGCAAAGACCAGATCCCGCAAAAACTACCTGCACGAAGCATGCAGGAAGCTAGGCGACAAGAAATCGCCCGGACCTGACAGCGTCCCAAATATAGCGACCAAAGCAGTAGTTAGAAGGGGATCAGACATTTTTATTGCAACAAGGTGCCTTGAGGAGAGAATTTTCCCTAGCCCATGGAAACTCCAACATCTGGTGTTGCTACCAAAGTTTAATAAACCGTCTGAACCTTATTCGTACCGGCCAAAATATGTATGTGTGCTAGATCCTTCACCACCAATATAGTTTTAAAATATCGTCGGGAACAAAGAAATACTGCGCAGTAGTAACGCTGGATTGCCTTTAGTTTAATTCCGGAACTGTTGAGCCGAAGATCTGTAGTTCAAGTCCGTCCATAGTCAAGAACAATTCTTATACGGAAAAACTATGCAACAACATCAGTTATGAATGAGAGATGATCAAGAAGTGCTAACGAAGGCATAACACTCGTAGCATAAGATTACTTCAAAATTCATACTCTGTGTGTGCATTTCCAATACGAGTATAACACCTTAATGACATGGAAACAAAAGAGATGCTGTGAACTACAACTAACCCAAATTCAGTCGAATCTCTCAAATCCTATCTAGGACCACCACCCCCGTCGAGGTTGTGGGACAAACTTCATAAGAGCGTACACTCTTGAACCTGCACGAATTATAAAAAAAAAAAAGGACCATGGCTTTAAATACTATAATGATTCGATCGCGATCGTCAGGACCAAACATTGGCTAGAGTCTGCCTACCTTGATATAGCTGACCACAAGACGGAGCCTGTCTTAATAACCAGTCGAAAGATTTTGGAATACGTAAACTTCCGGATTGGGAGCTAATCAATAAGATCTAAAGAGGCATTAAAATACTTGGGTTTAGTGCTCGACAATCGACTTAACTTTAAGACCCATTTCGAATATTACAGGCGTCATAAATACAGGCAGTGCTTTCCAGAATGCTGCCAAAAAATCGGTGGACCGGGGTACTCGAGTAGGTTTCCAGTGGTGAACTCAATATTCCTGTAAGCTGTTCCGGTCTGGGCGGGAGCTCTTGCAACGAAAAATACAAAAATGCTCTCGTCTGCACACAGGTTATTCGCGATAACTGTATGTAGTTTTCGGACAATCTCGGATGAAACAGCCTTCGTTATAGCAGGTATGGTCCCTATATCCTCACCGACGAGATGCACAGAGTTTACCTTAGGCAAACCATGGGTTTGAACAAGGTAGCTCGCCCCTCTGCACAGAATTTCCAAAGGAAGATGAAGACGCAGAACGCGAAATATTACACTGCAGACGCTTCGCAGAATAGATTTGCGATCCCGGAACTTATAGTAAGCCACATGATAAGCTTAGGAGACTCCTGGTTGGAGATTTGCTCCTTCATAACAAACGCACAGAACGAGCTAAGAAAACTCGAAAGAGAAGCACATAGCATAAGTTGCTAACCAGTCCACGGCAGTCCCGCGGGGAGAGTGGTTGAAGTGCGCAAGGCGTGATTTATTTCGTAGGTGTATTCCTGCCATCGAGTATTCGGGTTTGGGAATCATGCATAGATCATCTATGACATCGCCGATTTGTTAAATGGACATTGGATAGTGACCATTTGTTATGAAATTTGGATGGATCAGAAACCTAACGAGATTTACAAAGAGCCAATGTTCATAAAGGCCATTGCGTGGCCATCATTCGCACATACTTTTTCAAAAATGAGTCAGGAATATTTTTAACAAAATTGAGTCAATCTGGTCTTGACAATCTTTGATTTTGACGGGTGGTTCTGCTGCTTATAAGCCTCTAAACAATAAATGTATTCCGTACAAAATATGAAGAACGCCTTATTTCGATTATAGGAAAAGCTGACTAGCCTTCGAGGCCATGTTATTTGACACCCCCAAACACAATATTGAAATTGAAAGCTTAATGAAAATCATTTTACCTTTTCTTTAACAAACTTTTTAAAAATAAGACTTTATAGAGATATGAGTGGACTTAACAACTGCCTTCTATCCCACCGCGGTCTGAGATACCACTTTCATAATATTAACGTTTTCCCCAATTTAAAGTGCAGAGTCTTGAGGATGATGTACCTGCAGAACAAATGTGAGATATTGCCCTCTGCTAGCATTGGTGTGATTTTTTGGCTGTTTGGTTTTTCAGTTTTTCAATTCTTTGATTCTAGACGCATGACTTGTGATGTGTGTCGAAGTAATGCATGCTCCGTTTATATTGCCATTTTATTTTGGAAAAACCTTTTTTTTTTTTACATCAAAAAAATATTTAAAAATTATTGAATTTTATTATCAAAGTTTGTGCTCTATGGAAAATATTACTCGCGCCCTTTACCGTCATCAAAATCGAGAATATGCTGAGCAAGCAATTCAAGCAATAGTGACCACATTTCACGCTATTGGGTATCAAGCCACCTACCCATATGCACAGGGTGACCGTAATATGCCAATGCACCCGAAAAAAATGCACTCCAGCATTTTATAGTACAATAATATGCCAATGGGTCCTGTAGAATTAATTGGCGGATTTTTACAAAGATGGCCATGAGCCTGGGAGACATGTGGTTTCAGCAAGAGGACGCGCCGCTGAAGCACGAGAATTGATGGACCAATTGAGAAATGAGTTCAGTAAGCAATTTTTCCCTCGTTTTGAACCAGTGAATTGGCCGGCTATTTTGTATGATTCGAAGTCTTTATGCTATTTTTTATAGGGATATGTCAAATCATTCGTCTATGCCGATAAGCCAGCGTCAATTGCAGCCTTGGAAGAGAACATTGCACCTTTTATTAGCGCGATAAGTGCAAATTTGCTGGAACTCAAAATTGGACTCTCAGTATGGAACACTTAAAACATAGTCGTGGTCAATATTGGTACAAAATAATATCCGCGAAACAAATGGCAAACATTGCATTATCAATCTGGATAAATATTTTGTAGACTTTTGTAACTTTCATTTACTGTTTTCTACAATTAAAAACCAAGCGCTTAAAAAATCAAATATTAATATTCAACTTTACTAGGAATATCAAGGATTACTCCGCCTAGCTTATTTCACACAAAAATCACCTTTCGGTTGATACAAGACGTAGCTTTGGTCTTTTTCTTAAGGAGACGGTGGGATGCTTTGTTTTTCGACGACAATTTTACCTGCTTTTGCCGATCGACCCATTTATCCCTAAAATCATAGTCAGCTTATGCCATGTTCATCACCTCTTGTCGATCGGTAAAAATCGATGCGAAAATTTATATTTTTACGGGAATAACTTTCATGACGTCTCATTCATTGGAGGGGCGTGCGAGGAATGCCCCACTACAAAGGGCGTTGGCAAATCGATGTTGTTGATGATCTCGCAACGCTGGCCTGTACAGCACCAATGTTTTCATCAAACTGCCTTGGGCGACGTTGACTTTGGTGACATTTCCAAAATTGACGTTGATGATACATTTCTGAAATAAATGCCTGACCTGGGTGGTCTGGAGGTTCTTTGTTCATTTGACATTTTGCATGATTGGCACATTGCGTTTTCACAGTTTTAAATATAAAGCAGCACGATAGTCGCATGTTCCAATGTTGCATGCCACAAATTTGCTTCAAATTGCGAAATTTGCTTCATATGTCGATCGGCCAAGAGATGCGTAAACTATTCGGTTGTCAGATTCTGAACTTTTAAATAGTCCTCTCTGCACTACTACTAGAAATACTATTCAAAGCCATGTTATTTGTGTTCAATACTAAAGCGTCCACAACGTATGATATCAGGGTGTTAAATGGTAACGATGAAAGGGGCCGGTGGCAGAGCCGCCTTTTACTAACTCGATCAGATCGGCAACTCGGACCCATCACTACTCTTTCCTTTTAATAACTCAAAAAAAATCAGGCGACCAAGTTATATGTAGCTATGACGTATGTCGTCCATATTATATTGCCTTCTGGGCCATTACATACGAGGTCTCTGGTGTGTACCAGTAGATCCATGTTTCGTCGACTGTCACGAAACGACGCAGAAACTCCTTCGGATTGCGCTCAAACAGCGTCAAACACTGCTCTGAAGTGGTCTCACGGTTGCGCTTGTTGTCCGGAGTGAGCAAACACGGCACCCATAGCGCCGACAGTGTTCTCATGCCCAAAATTTCAGGATATGACCCACGCGATCTTTTGAAATGCCTACTGTCTCAGCTATCTCGCGCACCTTCAATCGGCGGTCTGCCGATACGAGATCGTGGATATTTGTCACGTTATCCTCCGTGGTAGCCGTTTTTGGGGCACCTGGACGTGGCTCATCAAAAACCGACGTGCGACCACGTTGAAACTCGTTAAACCAATTTTTGATGGTCGCCATCGAAGGAGAAGAGTCACCGTTTACAGCATCCAAACGCTCTTTGATTTCTCTGCGCGATTTCCCTTCCAAAAACAAGAATCGAAACACCGACCGATATTGCTCTTTTTCCATTTTTCTAAGATCCGCGGACACTCCCGCTTCCACACGCGGTCAAAACAAAACTACGAGTCCGATCCGGCTGATATTTCGGCAGTAGCCGTCTACTAGAATGTGCTATAGTAAGTTGCTCTTGCGATACTGGTGCCATCTGGCGGTGAGGCCAAGTACTTATCGGACCACCCTCGTACATACTTTATAAGAGCAAAGAACCTACAATCTGTAGCTCCATAATACTCGTAGCACTTTCAAAACTGTTTGTTCCATCTTAACAAACCCATTCCTGTAACCCAAAGTGCAAAAGACTAGGGCATGCTTGATAAAACATGTTTCAAAATTGATTGTTATTCCTAACTTACTGTCCAAGCCAACCTAGAACATAACCACTTGATTTCGCAGTGACTAGCAAACGTTTGACATTCTCGTATTGCCTCAGTAAACCTTCATCCGAAAGGTCACCATCCGAAAACGTTAATACTTTTAAACGCCCTCAAGCCGACACCAATTTAAATGAAATGAAAAGGGATAGACATCCCCAAAAACGCAATAATTTATTTCCCTAATTTACACCCGATCCTAGGCTTGAACCCTTTTTTGTTCAAGCGAAGAAAAAAAAAGTTTAACCACTCCATCCACTGATCAACTCAATTTATCTATTTGCCAGACCGGATGGGACCAGCGAGGGGGCAAAGAGTTTCCACAAACATTAATTTAAAAAGCTCTCAGCCGACCAACGCAAAAATTAAGACTTGCTATTCAAATGATGTTCGCGCGGGCAGACATGAGAGCGAAGTACTTTCACGCCCTGATGGCGGGTCTATGGTCCACATCCTTTTGTCGTTGATATTTGGTTAAAGTAGTTGGCGATTATCTGTGGGAGCAGTTGGTAACTGCAGCGATGGTATGAGTAAATGAGTGAAAATTTGCATGATATTCTGGGAAAGGATTTAATCTGATAAGGATCTGCATGTCTGGGATATATGACGCGCGTTTTCACTCCATTTGCAGTCGCACATATCTGGCGAGGAGAAAGGGAGGAGATTAAATGTCGCGAGTCATAGAAACGCAAATGACGATAGGTGGGAAAGCCATTCAGCTTAAATGAGTTTCTCAGAAGACACTCATAATATCGCACGTCTTAACCGCCGAAATCTGTTTTAATCGCTTAAAAGTCAAGTCAATCTACACCACAGCTGCTCTGCCTGAGTGAAGTCATATTTAATTACAACTTATGCAATTCAGTGTTGCCTCCCGCCGAAACCCTGCCACCGATGGTGACTAAACAAAGCCACTAACCGACGAGACACGCCACATCCGCCACTGCCATCAGGTGCACAGTGCATGCGTATTACATTCGATATATAAGAGTATCACTTGAAAACTTTAGCTGACTACATGGCGCGAAGCGATGTCATATCCTCTGCTGACAATCCCACCCCTACACAAGTCGCCGGTTACAACTTTGGCAACTATGCCCTTCGTGGAGACGCAATTCACATCTGCAAAACCGCTTCGTTGTGTCAATATTTATCGGCATGTGTAAGCTGTAAACGGCTGATGCCCTAGAATTCGAAATTGCATTCTCTGAATTGCACCTATGGTGCCTTGTCAAGGACAATAATTTTTAATTACCATTCACACACGTATTCAGGGTGGACGCAATAAAGGGCAACCATTTTACAAGACTATAAAGGTTGGCGAAGGGTATTCGTAACTGGCGTCGATAAATTAAGTTTGCTTGGCGGGGTTCCGACTGATTGAACACTTACAGCATGAAATCCTTGTTTTGCGCGGATGCATCCGTAGCGGACGGTTGAACCATTTCGTGATGGTTTGTTGAAATGTCAAATGTCAGAGAGATATGCTCGATTTACGCAATGAAAAATTCACCAGATCCGAGTCAGTGAATATTCGCTTACAAGCAGGCATGGTGACAGATAAAGTGTTACCTCCTCGTGTGAATCTGGGATTCAATTTAAAAGGAAAGAAAAAAAATCCAATTGACTTTAAAATTTGAAATGCCAAAGTGATTTTTGTATTCTGGATCGCAATATTTGTATTTTGCATATATCACGTTTTAAAACAAACTCTTACTGATGGCAATAGCAATAGCAATGACTTTTTTTCCACGGAATAGTTTGTCCATGCTTTTAGCGTAACGTTAATTTAGGCGCAAATTTCTTGATCATCCTATGTCAACTAGTCAAAGATTGAGGCATTAAAACAAACCAACCCAACAAAATACACGAAATAAACAAAGGAAAAAAAAATTAAACAAGGAAAGGAGAAAATAAAAGACCATAGATCAAAGACATGAAAGATGAACAGCTACAGCTGTCACCGCCGTTGACAGATTCCGTAAACTGGGAAAATGTCAGTGACGACTGGAAGTCGCCGTTCCGCTCAGCCCTATAAAAGGCCGAGGCATTTGGCAGAACGGGAAGATGAAGAAAAGTTAGAACATCAGAGACACATCAAGACGGGAGAGGAACGACAACAACAACTACCACAACAAATAAGGTAAGAATAATACAATACTTGTCGTACCGTCAGAGTGGGGCTTCGCGAAATCAACGACGCAGTGTTGATGCTAAGGTGGCATCTACAAGCGGTTGACCCTAGCTGAAGGTGTCGCTCGGCAAGTAAGCGATGAGTAGCGACTAATGGGACAAAACTTAATACTCCAACTCCTGTTAGTATCTACTTCTGAGGTAAATACCACGGGACTAGCACTACGATTTGGGTTTTAACCCGGAAGAGTCTAATCAATTGCTATGTATAGTCGCCCTCGAGGGCCTAAGCCAACAGCAGGTAGAGTCTTGATTCGAATTTTACCTAGACGGGCTTGGCCTGACGCTACTCCCGATAAGTTTGCTACCAGTCAGAATCCCAGGCTCGGGTTCTCACCCAGAAGGAGGTTGACTGGGTACGGTCGACGCGACAGCAACAATGTGAGTAAGGCGCAACTACGAACAAGTGTCCCGGAACGGGTCTTAACCCAGAGGGACAGACAGTCCAGTATCGTTGCGCCGATAATCCTAGTAAGTCTGCTGGCATCACAAAATAAATTTATGTGGCAGACCCCGGTTCCGGCGAGTATACCCCGGCCCCAGAAAGTTCGTTACAACGTTTAGGGGACTGGAACAACACCTTAAGTTAAAGAGACTTTAAAAAATACTACGACGTACTCGTACCGATTAGAGAGGAATGGAACAACAACCCCCTTGGATGAAAGATGAAGCCCAGAAATGGTACCCAGATGGGTCGAAATCTGGAAACAAGGTGGGGCTGTTGTAATAGAACCAAAATGTAGCCTACACATTCCCCTCTGCAATGAGTCAACTATATTTCAGGCCAAGCTATTTGCAATTAATGAAGCAGCACATAACATCAGCGACAGGAGACCCACTAACACTTCTTCTTCTTAGATGGCGTTACAGCTCATAAAGAGCCAGAGCCTAGCTTCTCTCATTCACTTATGTTGTGTGCGATTTTTTTTTCACACAAGTGAACGGGACCTACAGTTTTAATGCCGATTCCGAACGGCGAGAGTCGAGAAGCTCTTTCGAGGCAAGTGTACTTCGGGGGGTTTTGCCAGTTCCCCGCCGAGGAGATTAGCCGCGTGAACATTCGATGGCGTTGGTGTTATCGGGATCCGAACTCGCTCATCGTGCGTCAGAGGCCGACACACTACCCACTGCGCCACGGCTCTCTCACCCACTAACACAGGGATAACTATATTCTCAGACAGCCAAACGGTTCCTTAAGCGCTAAAGAGGTACATCTTTAACTCTTAAGCTGTCTGAGATTGCCACAATATACTGGCTGTAAATAACAAGTTAGGTGTTCAGAGGGAAATATCTCTCCCATCTAGAGAAGTTGTCAAATTCTCGAAGGCAGCACTCAATTCATAGATCAAAGAAGAGGGTACAATAGATTTTTATGGTTGCGGTACTAGCGCCTTCAGGCGACACACGCCGAGTTCTTCAATTCAATTCAAGACCTCGTAGTGCTCGTTCCAATGAGAATATCGCTACTGTAGTTGAAGATGTCGCAGATGAGCCGTCAACGTCGAGCAGACGACATGCCACCCAATAGGTCATTACACGTTCATCTCCACAATGCATGATAATATCAGATATTTTTAGGATATTTATTTTCAAAGTGTAGACAATTCATCAGCTACTGCTTGTAGGACGTCAACCGGGCCTAAATTACACTCACGCGCTCTTGAACCTTAACGACGAGATGGACGATTTTCGGTCGGAATTCATCATGAGTGACAAGGTCCATATCTATCTGAGCAGATAAGTGAGTTATCATTTTCAATTTAATGATTTTTTTATTAATTTTAGATTTAGTTTGAAATTTACTATTGGCGAATAATGAAAATAATTTTTTATATTAAACAATACAAAAATTAATGAAAATATAATAAATAAACCAAAATTATCTTCTTCTTCTTCTTCTTTTCCTTTTTCCGGCGTTGTTATGGTCAGAAGTGTAGGACCATAACCTTCCCACTTAACTGCATTCCTACTGGTCCGCTTGTGGGGTCCACCGGTTTGACCTCAGAAAGTAGCGGCAGGCTTCCCGGTTTGGGATTACTTCATCGCTGAGGCCAATCAAATGCTGGTGTTTTTGCATTTGTTTGCACCAATTGTTTTTCGGCCTGCCTTTTTTTTTTTTTTTGTGACACGGGCATGCTCCAGATTTTTTTGTTTGATCTTACTCTTACAACACCGGTGATCTCCAGTCGTGTCAACCCACTGATTTGCATGTACACTTGTGGGGCAGTTTAATGGTGGTATATGTGTCCCTAGGCTCACCTTGGTGTTTTCCAAATTGCCTAGATGTGATTTTTGTTCACCTTTGTTTTAGTCGTCTTTTACGACAAGCGAGAGGTATCGCTGCAGGGATATTCTTAACCCGTCCCTGCACGGAATAAATAAACCAAAATTATCAAATACAATAAAATAAAATGTGCGATTTCGGGGCACTGTGAATCCACGTATCAATCAAAAAGAGCCATTACGTTCACTCGAAGTCATCTTACAGTGCCGTGGAAACCGTGATCAACAAGTTTTTTTTTGCTCCAAATTTGTCTAACTTTAAGATCAAGCTCATCCGTCAAGAGGTGTAATTTTAAAAACGCAACATTTTATCGAGAAATCATATCAAGAAACTATGAGTTTCGTTCAAAAAATAAGATGACTTTTGATTTTTATCGAAAAATATTTATTTATTCATCAGATAAAATACACTTGCGCCAGTAGTTTTTCCAATTCTGGAAGCACTTCTGATATACGTTTCTTGATCTAGTCTTGAGCATTTCCAGTGAGGCCGTCCTTGTATCCTCAACCGTGGCAAGTCTCCATCCTTCTATGGGTCTTTTCAGTCAACAGAGAAAAATGTCGCAGAGGGCTAAGTGCGGTTAATATGTTGGCTAAGGCGTAACTACGGTATTGTTTTTGGCCAAGAACTTAGCACAGGCAAGGATGAACGAGCAGGTGCATTATCGTGACGCAACAGCCATGAATTTTTCCCCACATATCCTGACGTTTTCTTCGTATTGCTTCACGCAAACTGAAGTGAGTAACTTCAAGGTAATATTCCGTATTGACCACACAAGAACAAAACTTTCAGATTTAACCGAACTCGGCTACCTTTTTTCCCAGTGATGACTTTTCAGCAAATCTGGATCTGGAGCGATACTCATGGGTCGGTTCTTTAAGTCAAGTCTTAGCAATTTCGGAAAAAACTTCGCTGACATAAGATTTATGCCGAAGATATCTGAAAAAAATTTCATGGCATGAGCCAACCCATTTGCCAATATCCTCAGCAACCTTTGATAGTGATCCAACAATTGTCCATAGCAATATTTTTTTTTACTACTGTTTTCATCGATCGTTGAAGTGCTGGGGTGTCTGGGGCGAGCTGATACTACTGATACGGTGCAAAATTAATCACCCCATCGGAGATAATTATAAACAGTATATACTCCGCAAGAGCGTGAAATAATTGTGTCGATTTTTTTTACCAATAATCGGTCGGTGGTGTTAGCGCAGCGTACATTTCGACATCGATTTCCTAATCGTGTTGCGCCAACTGGGCAAACATTCCGGCGCTTAGCTACTTGATTCGAACAGACTGGAACTGCAGAAGACCATGCCGCCACCGGACTGTTCATTCGGCCGAGAATATCGCGGCTGTGACTGCAAATGTCGCTGAGAACGAAGAAACATAAACCAGATGACAGACCAAAAAATTGAACATCACCAAGCAGACCCTATAGCGAATTTTAATGAAAGAATTTACATGTTCTCGTACAAAATGTGAATTACTGTCAAGCCACCCTTAATCTCAACAACGAAGAGAACGATTTTGTGTCGAAAATCATCATGAACGACGAGGCGAACTTCCACTTAAGTGGTTACGTCAATAAGCAAAATCTTCGTTTCTGGGGGCAACGAAAATCCGCGTGTGATCCACTCAAAGCCACTGTGTGGTGCAGCGTTCACGCGGGAGGAGTAATTGGGCCGTATTTTTTTGAGGACGCCATCGGCAATACGGTCACTGTTAGTGGCGAATGCTGCTGGGCCATGATAAACGGCTTCTCACTGCCGGAATTGGATGAGTGGAGCTTGGTGAACATGTGGTTTCGACAACACTGGTAAACCGCCCTTACAGCTCCTACAGCACAATGGATATCTCAAGTTTTGGCGATTTGGCATGGTCAGCAAGAACGCCCGATTTAACCATCCCAGACTTCTTTCTTTGGGGCTGCTTGAAGTCGCGGGCTTATGCCAACAAGCCTCAGACAAAAGCAGCCCTTGAGGAAATCACCGGAAATCTTGTGGAAAGTCATGGATAATGCGATAAAATGGGTACAAATGTGTATCAAAACTAGCGACAGCCACTTGACGGATATCATCTTTTCCACTTAATACATAAAGATTTCCATTACTCACTTTATTTTTATTTAGTAAAAAAGTATAATAATTAAGAGCAAAATTGGATGATTAATTTTGCGCCACATTATACTTGCTCAAAATAGACTTGTCAAATGTCATTGACGTTGCAGCAATAGAATTTAATACGGATTTTTTGAAACACCCCTAACCTTTATGTCTGTGGAAAACAAACAAAATATTTAGCATAACAAAGAAAAAAAAACACAAAATTCGAACGCACCCAGCTCGCGAAATTCAAAAAGTTAAACAAAACTCGTACACGTTATAAATATCGGTTGAGCAATAAAGCCATTGTTCCACAACTTAATGGCATATCATGCCTTCTTGCTGAAAATCAATGGCACCACAACAATTTTGGGTGCGCTTGGTTTACCCAAACTGCCAACATCCCATTTTTATCATAAAATTAATGGAAAGCTAATCTGCACTTGTGTAGAACAAAATGCGTCGGGAATTGATGTCTTAATTTATACCCAGCCAAGCGTCACTAAAAAGTTCATAAATACGCGAACGTATGTTCCCAGACATCTCTCTAAATCTAAGAGTCGAACTCTAGGGATCTTAAAAGTAAAGATGTAATATGTAAAACGAAAATATGGTAATTTAAGAAAAGCCGATTGTATCAAGCCATATATAATCTCTTTAATAGCTAACAGCAGACAACAATGACTCGTTATTTTTGATAAATCAGAATTACAACCCTTCACCCAGCCTCCCTGTCATGTGGTTGTTCTTTCAATGGGTTGCTGTTCCTTTCATCTTCTTCTAGACTCATTCTAATACTGTCCTCACATCTCCCATGTATTTGGTATCATCGTTTAGAATAATTTTGTGTAAAAACCCTGATCTTTCTCAAACATTTGCAATACACAAGCAGGGAGAGTATGACACCCTTAACTTTATGCATGTTGGCCAAGGTCAAGGGTAGGCAAAGTTTTCATTATTTTTCGCTAATTCAGCAATTCGCATGAGTACGTTTCGATCCACATTTGATAATTGCCTTTAAGTTTCTACTTATCAAAAGGCATAAGTCGTAATCAGTGTGGATTGTTGAAACTTCAATTATGGTCTTTTATTGCCTTCAAATGCAAATGCGATGGCGAGACGTAGGTATGTCGCACCTGATCACATTTCGTTGCTTGCTCATAAATATTTAGGCCCAGCCTCAAGCTTGTTACTAAAAATAAACAAAACCTTAAGGCTCATCGTTTAGCGGACGTGTCTAGAAAAAAATTAAAGTGCATGGATATAAAGACGCCCTTACCCTTAGAAACATTTAATTTGGTCAGAGATCAGCCTCTTTTCGGTTTAAGTATTGTGTTTATCACAGTATAATAAAAACTCACAAACATTTAAAAAAGGAAATAATAATTCAATAAAATATTCATAACTTCAAAATTATTTTCCATGAGTACAGAAAATAAGCAAATATCCAGTTAAATTACGGTTGTTACTTAAAAAGCATAATAAAATTAAATGCGGAATTGGATCTCTTTATGCTTAATAATTGCTGCAAACTTCCTTGGAAGTGATTCAACAAGTTTTTCTCATAACATCGGACGGAATTTCATTCCAAACTTTCGAAACAAGCCTCTGATATACCTTTTTCTTCATGACGGTAAATATGAAATGTATCCTTAATGTCAAATTCGTCCACTGAATTTTTCAATTGTTCGTTAAGTACCCGGTTTTTCGATAAGGTCATAACAATTTTGTATTATATTATATAAAAGGGTTTTTCAGAATTCGTCAATGTAAGAACATCAACAAGGTGTTTTGTTTTCATCATAGTAAAGTTCGTTAAAGAGCATCTTTTGAAAAGTACTAATAATTTCTACCGAACTTTTGAGTCGTTGGTAGCAAGTTTAAGAGCACTTTAAATTTCAAATATGTAAATTATCGGTTTTTAGTATTTTTCTCGTAAATGGTAATTTATATATGTATGTATGTACGTATATAAAAAATTGTTGCAAGTTTTGGTGTGACTTTATAACTCACGAACGGTCAAACCGAATTTGATCAAATTTTCAGGGTTGCTTTGTACGGTCATACATATATGTAGATGGTTCATGTAAGGTTTGAACGAAATTGGTCGTGAAACGCATTTCTGAGTTATGACTTTTTTCAAAATGATCCATCAGCACGTGAGTTTTCAAAACAATTGCTGCAGATTGGCGGCGACAACATTGCAAGTGATTTAAATAGCTTTATCACGTTACCAAATAATTTTGCACAATTTTAACATCAAAATAAGAACTAATTGATCGCGTTTTTCTAAACCGTGTTCAAAACTATAAAAATCATGTTTGGTTAAGAGAACGCGGAATTTTAGTACCAAAAAATGCAAATGTTTATGACATCAATTTTCAGATTCAACATAAATTGCCAGGTGACTTTGTATTATACAAATCCATTTATACCGCTGCGATTAAAGAAGACGCAGTAAATTATCCGACTGAATTTTTGAATTCTTTGGAACCACCCGGTATGCCATCGCATCGTTTGAATTTAAAAGTTGGTTCATCGATCATACTTCTTCGAAATCTTAATTCACCAAAATTTTGCAATGGAACGAGAATCTCCGTGAAAGAATTATTACAATTTGATCGAAGTAACAGTTCTCACCGGGGAAGCAACAGGAGATGTTGTAATGATACCGCGGATCCGATTAATACCAACAGACATGCCATTTCAATTCAAACGTCTTCAATTTCCCGTGCGTTTATCCTTTGCTATGACCGTTAATAAGGCTCAAGGACAAACGTTTCAAGTGTGTGGAGTGAATTTGGAGGAACCATTCTTTTCTCACGGACAATTACGAGTATACGTAGCATGTTCCTGAATCATTGAAAATAAATTGTTTCATGCAGCGAACATTCCTTAAATATTGCAAGGGTTGGTATAAAAAATAATTAGTTTCATGTGGTCGCAGCAAGCCTTTTTTTATGCCACCCTGACTCAAGATATCATGATACCTATAAGGGAGTTCGGGGTTGCTGCAGAGTATGCAGAGCTATGAATCAAGTTAATCCTATTACGATTTTGCCCATAGGAGTTTAGGGCCTCGGACAATGAAAAAAAATTAGTAGACTTTGTGACAAATCCATTCAAGAAATCAATAATATGATAGGCGAAGCAGCCTTAACTGCCAATTAAGTAACCCACTAATCCTTTTAAACCTTTAAGATCAAAATTAATTATTTTAATTTATTTTCCGAGACCAATAAATAAAGATAGACGGAATTCGTTGCCGCGCACTCATTTACCGCTAACGAAAAGATAATATCCCACGCTTCGACCTAAACACCACATTATCCTGTCATCAATCCTAGCTGCGACGGGGGATTAGAGTACGTAATTAATGAAACTGGATGAGCGACAGTCATACTTTCCCAGAAACATACAATTTTAATCCTTGTGCTACCTGAGCTTCTTCCTTCAGTTATGGCAACTGATATTAGCTCTTACTTACGGCAACCTTGCCCTGACCACACGCTCATGGCTGTGAAGCTCGTTAGGCTGAACACTGAATCAAGTCCCTTGATGAAGTCAAAATATTTTGCATATGCACGTAATGTAGGATGGCAGACTGGACATGCAAAAATACTCAATGCATTTGCTGTTGGTACTGATTATATTCCATTTTTGAACCGATGCTAAGTCTGCTGAATAGCATGACAGTCGTGCCCATCCAGCGTTGGCTGGAGTATCATTAATTGGCAATCAAGCCAGCAAGATGGAAGAATGATTTTGCTTATTGTACCCTTTGAGTGACTAATTATTCATGCACATGCATATGCCTTGAACAAAGTTGCATATGCTGAGTAGGAATTTGAAAGTAAATTATATAAAAAATCGATTTGCAAGAGGTAGACTCCACAATCGACCTTCAACGTACACAACTTTATAAAATGAAGGGTATGCGGAAAGAATAGTTAAACTTTAGTGAATCCTTTCTCTTCTCTCTACTTCCAAAGTTAAGATAAGACTGAAACTTTTCAGTTCCGATTAGGATGAAAAATGGACACAGTAAGGGAAGTAAACACTTTGTACTCACCTTTATCCTTGGACACGGCCACAATAGCACTGTCTTATTAAAATTCCTTGAAAGTCCATCCATTAAATGACAATAGCCGATAGCATTGCCTATAGGTTGGCGTTTATTCCTTTTCTCATCGGAACCGCTACGTAGTTTCACATCGACTTCATCCACCTCCTCCAACTCTTCCTCCCCGTCATCGTCGTCCTCATTAACGTCGTCGTTGAGAGTTTTCACTATTGTTGTGTACTTGTCACCCTCTAGCTGTTTAATGAATCCACTTAAACCTGAAATGAAAGAAAAGGAAAAATGCTAATGGAATTCAAGCCAGAAATCAGGTTATTGCAACTGCAAGTAAAAGGTGATGGGAGCAATTCATAATTGACCAATGACCCCATACCATCGAACCCGTGCCCCATTCCATGATGAAACGACAAAATCACCACTCAAAAGGAACGACGACAATCAACCCTTCCTGGTGTATACCCCAGATCTTGGCCCAGTAATAGTTGGGTACACAAATAGTCCTTGAGTTTTACTTAGAAAGCAAGTATCTCTCATATTGCGAGCTATTCAAGTTCTAGGACCTTTTTGCCTAATTGGGTTAATGTCCACTGCAAACTTTATGAGCACAAATGAACTCGGCTACTCGGGGAGAGTGACCAGTATCTATATGTATTTCCCGGTGCTGGATGATAGGGACATGTTAAATGCGCTCTTGTGACTTCTCATTTACTGAATGAAAGATTTCAGCCGAAAAGAAAATGGAAATGAAATAAAAAGGAAGAGAAAGGAAATGAAAAAGGACTCGCCATGGCATCTGCTAATTGTAACCCATTTAAATTGCCATGGGACATGTCTTTGGACTCGGGTGTGAAATGGAATATAGGGAGTACTAGGGGGTATGGGTACTTTAGTGAGCTAGAAGCCTGGCGAAAAATTCGCAGCAGATCCTGGCTGTGGGGTTATGCTAATGCAATTTGGCTGAGGAAATTGAATTTCATCGGAAATTCGCATATGTCCCATCTGAATTCATTGTGTCCTATATCTATAGGCAGTGAGAGGGATTGAGAGCGTGGTGGGGTGTCAAACGGAGGGTTTGACCGTGGCAACTTGCATTATGTGTTGTCCTTGCACATCGAAACCTTTTATTGGAATTGAGTTGGCAGTTTTTGGAAATGGACATTGTAAGTCGTTAACCCAGGTGGAGGTTGGCTCGTGATTTAATGCATTTGTGCCCTAACGTAAGTGGTGTAATCGATGTCCTGGTTTATCCTAAGCTGTCATTGTAAATGGATGTAGCATGAATTGGAAATTGCTTCTTTTCCATTCCATATCATCCAAAGTGAAAGGGAGACTAGTCCTAAAAGATCCCAGCTACATGATTCGCGAAGTATTCATATATAGAGAAACATAAGGTGCTATTTATAAAATTTAGTGAAGCTAAAGTCGTCGTAAAGTAGATGCTTATCGTTTCTGATATACCCTTAATCCGAGCAGAGTAAATGGGTTTCTAGGTAAAAATCGTCACCTGAAAGTAGGTCAGTCAAGAAAAGATAGCTATACTTCGTTTAACCTACGTTAAGTCGTTGTAAGAATGTTTAGAGTATCGCCCAGGGAGACGACACCGCGAAATATAATACGAACCTGGCTGTTGCGGGGTTTGAATCCCTTATCAACGGGCGAAGAAGTATAATGTGTTGACTTCCGTGGGTAATTGATAATTTTTCCTTTTTGCAGGAGTTGTAGGCCAGTGGAAATCATTCGAGATTTAGCCTAGCTTTTTCAATTATGACCGTTCCGACCGGCCGATTGTTAACTTCCCGCGTGGATGTGAATGTAACGGCTCTGATCAGAAAGTAAAAGACCAGTGGATACAGGATAATCTAGTTGTCATAAAGACATAAATATACGTAAATAATAATATATTTAACCAAAGATAGAGCTGTGAGTGGAAAATATTACTGTATTATGTGAGTTTTTATACAAGACTGGTTTTTCAATGAAGGCTTCACCCACATTCTATTCGTCGTCAAAATCAAAAGCCGGATTCAAATTCACAGAACTGGAAACTTCAACGTTGAAAAGCTGAGGAACTCTTATATCTAACGCCAATTCCAGGATGTAATTAATATCCGGTAATAACTAGATGGCTTAGAAACTAATGACATGTAGCAGCAGAATGATTAACAATAAATAGTGCTGTAAAGGAGGTAGCCGAAAACAAACTAGGTTATTGCAAAGCCCCCAAACGTTCGACGAATGATGCGAGGAAAAAGTAAAAGCCCGTCATGTTCTAAGACTTTAGGCGTAGAGCTCACGTGTACAAGATATCGAATCCGACGGAAGAAAGTAAGCCATCTCCTTCGGGATAAAAAAAAAGGACAACGACAAAGGAAAAAGTTTGCTAAAATTCAGGAAGGATGTGTGGCTAAGAACACGAAAACAATGTAAGCAGGGATTAACGCGGTACGAGACTGATAGCAGGCTAGATTTGGACTTCCGTAAAGATAATGGGGAGTTCATTTCGAACAACGAAGGAGTTGCAGCCCAATGAAGGAGATATATTGATAAGCTGCCTAATGTACATGGACAGCCAGCAGCAATGGAAAATTATGTTATCCACACAAAAAAGAAGCGATCCACGACCGACCAGGGAAAAATTAAGAGAGAAGTTACATGGGCTCATCACAACTCTATGGAACAATGTAACCATCCCCGAGGCATGGAAAAAAACTCGGCCAGCATTTAAAAAGAATGACACAATGCAACAATTACCAAGGAATATGTCCGCTACCAAGTTGTTACAAGGTGCTGTCAAATATTGATTGACTTCATATGCAAAGGAAATAATCGAAGACTACCTGTTACGAGCTTTCTGGGCCGGGGTATACTTGCTGGGCTAGGATCTGTCACATAAATTTGTTTGTGACACCGACAGACGCGCTAGTTTAGCACACTACCCTGTCCCTCTGAGTTGAGACCCGCTCGGACACTCGGTCGTATTGACGCCTTTGTCACCTCGTTGCTTTCGCGTTGACAGCACCCATTCAGTCCCCTTTTGGGTGAGAACCCAAGTCCGGATTCGGACTGATGATGGGTTGCCACGAGTAGTGTGAGGCTGAGCCTGTCTGGGTAAAAATTAGATTCGAAGCGTGTGCCCTCGAGCGCGGCTATAAGGTTTGATCAGGCCCTTCAGGGTTAAAACCCAAATCGGGGAACTGATTCCAAAGTATTTGCTCGGGAGTATACACCAATAGAAGTTGGTAAATCTCGTGTGGGTTTAAAACCGAGTCGGAGAATTAATTTCGCTCTATTGGTCTCCACTCACCGTCTTACTCACGGGGCGACAGCCTCTGCTAGTGCCAGCCAATCGTTCCTCGGTTGTAGGCGACATAGTTAAAGAGAAATATTTATAAAGATTACTACGTATTATATTTTTCCTTTCTTTCCTAGGTCTATTTTCAGTTGTGTGCAAAGTGATGCCCCCTTAGCATCAACAGTGTCATTGATTTCACTATCAACTCTTACCTTGTTTGCGTAGCAGTTGTTGTCACTGACCGTTTCCCCTGGGATCTGTCAACAGTGACGGCAGCCGTAGCCGTTCGTCTGTGGTGTCTTTGACCTATGGTCTCAGACAATTTGTCAAAGAAATGCTTTATGTTTCCATTTTTGTGTTTATTTTGTGTTTATTTGTCTTATGTTTGATTACACGGTGAGAGAATCATCATGTTTGTGAAGAAAATTTTATTGGTTTCTTTTCAGGCAAGGTGTAGAAATATTCTGCACATACCAGTGTGGCTTCAGGAAGAATCGCTCGACGAGTAACCAGATTTTCACTATACGACAGTTTTAGAACAGAAATGGGAATTTCACAAAACAGAACACCTACTATTAGTAGATCTTAAAGAATCTTAAATATGACTCTATAAATCGATAGAAAATGTATCACTTTCCTGTAAGGCTACAAATCCCGAAGCAAACAAAGGACAATTTAAAGTAGGAAATGTATTATAGGAAATATTCGAGATGCGTGAAGGGTTAAAACAAAGAGATGGCTTGTCACAACTTCTTTATAATTTGGTGCTGGAATTCGTAATGGGATCTCTGCAAGAAAATAAGAACGGAATAACTCTCAATAGAATCACATCCGTTCTAGCTTACGCTGGCCATCTGGATTTGCTACGGGATAGTTATGAAACAGTTAAAAAAATGAAGAAAGTATAATAGTGGAGAGGAGAAGAGGGGACCGAATATTAAATCACTGTCCGGTATGGATCGATCCGAATCTCGCACCTGACTGTAGTCGATAAACGCTTATGGAAAGTGGAGAAAGTGTAAGTTCAAATGTTTAGGAGCCATACTGACTACGAAAAATGATAAAAAGATCGAAATAAATAAAATGCATGTATCTTCGCGATGAAAGAACGAAGAAAGAATGAAACTCTTTTGTCCCACAAAGTCAAAATCCGTATTTATAAAATTATAATAATGCCAGTGACACTTCACGAATGTGAAATCTGGTCTCTAACTAAGAAAAAGGATAATAAATTTCGGGTCTTTGAAAACAAGATCTTAAGAAGAATCTACGGTGGAAAACACTACAAAGAAATAGGCGAATGGAGAAAACTATAAATCGAGAACTCGCGGAACTCTATTCAGCCCAAAATATTGTTCGAATAATAAAATCGCGGACTAAGATGGGCAAGACACGTAGAACGGATGGAGAGTGGACGAACAGTAAAACGGATAATGAGTAGAAAGTTCATATGAAATAGGCCCATAGGCAAGAGGGCCACGCAGAATATGCGATACAATATAAGGATGGAGTTAGAAAAGATGGAACAAAACAGCGAAATATGAAAGGAATACACTAAAGAGAGGGAGGCTTGACGAAGGCTGGCCAACGAGGCTCTGAATTTCCAAGTTCAGGGGAGCAAAAAGGTAAATCATTGAAAAGACATGAAATCTGCCAAAAAAAGACCTGGCACTCCTATAATCTTTCGTAATTGGCAATGAAAACAAAAAGTAGAGCGCGACATGCAAGTTACCAGATGAGCCGAAAGGGAAAAAAGCGTCGATGCAGAAAAGCCCAATTAAGCTATCGCCCAAAGCCCTTGCTTCTGTACAAAAAGCATCATGACTACCCGCCCTACTTGGCTGATTTAAGCCTACCATCCAAAAGGCTTCGTTCATCTTCCGATTCTAGGTTATGATCGCTTAAAATGCTGTTTTGACTCGGAAGAGAATCTTCTTTCTTACTTTAGAGCAGTCTCTTCCGAAATGGGACAGACTGTGTGTCAAAGCGATCTGAATAATAGGTGGCCGAGAGTTGACACCGTCGTGCTCGTTTTATGACCGTTTTTTTTTTTTTTCAAAATACAGCTCAAACACACTAGTTATGTTGGGCAGCGAAGTACACTGAAGGTTCCACCCGGTTTCAACAACTGATAATATACAGGGTGTCCCACGAGCAGTGTGCCAAAAAGCTAGAGCGTGTAGGTCTGGTCAAGACAAGAAAAAAATCGTATGGGAGGGGGGGTCTATTCCCCCCCGTTTAGCCGGGAGGGGCAATTTTCTAAAAAATTGACTTAATTTGGAAAAAAAATTATTAAAAATCAACAGTTACATCCACAATGCCGTGATATACTTTTTTGTAAAGCCAGAAACCTCTTCTTTCATCTTGTTTCTAAACGAAGCTGTTTTAAGGAACAGTTTTTGAGAAATTAATTTTCAAACTCAAAATTTTGAAAAAAAAATGAAAAAAAAAATTTCGAACTATTTTTTTTCAAAATTGTATGTAATTAAGTACTAATTTTTTGTCCAAAATTCAATTCTCTTATTAGTTTTTAGTTAAAAACAGAAAACCGGATGCAAAAATGTTTTGTAGTTTTCGAGAAATTAAAAAAAAACCCGAACCATTTTTTTCTAAGAAAAACCTTTTTTTGGTTTTAACGCGGCTGGATTAGGCAAATTAATGTATGAAACATTGACATCTGTTTTATTATTTTTAAAAAAAATTGGAGGGACACCCTGTATATTACCGATTTAGCTCCCCGAATACACAACACGGCCTTGAACCAAGGATATTAGGCTTGGTGGTCGACGGTTATGCTTGCTGTGCCGCTTCCAGGAATGTTCTCGCTTTGGATTAACATAATCGATCTACTTTTCGTTGCCAGTCACAAAACGATGCAGAACTCATGCTAGAGCAGCAGTTCGCTCGTAAAAAAACGTTTAACTTGTATGGTACATAATATCCTTGCCTTTGAGAGAACATCGTTGACATGATTGTCAAATAACAGGAAATGGCTTGCTGGTAGCTCTTGTTGTGGTTTAAATCTTGAGCTAGTAAGCCTCGCACTTTTTGTTATCAAACTGTTTCACTGGTCTTAGATGCTCTTTGTTTTCTACGACGAAATCACCATTTGTGTAGCTTTGAGACGATTAGTGACACGTTCTTCAACTAATTGGAAATGAAAAGCACAACTTTCCTCAATAATGCGATGAAAATTCACAAGTATAATGGTGAGAAATTGTTGACAGACGTCTAAGCTTACATGTGAGGTTGGTAATTGCAATTTTTTACCAACATGTATTACCAGCGGCATCTATTGAGAAACGGCGGATTCCCATTTGTACACCTGATATGATAATTATTCAAGACTTGGTGTCATATATGTACATATAAAGGAGAATCAACAACTACTGTGTTGAAGAACTTAGTAGAAGCACGCATCCATGGAGTCTGAGAAGCAATTTATTTTCCTAAGACATCGGTTACGATCATCTCTGTCATTAAAACTTCCTCTACTGGTCATATTTGATGAGTTGGGGTTTAAAGAGTGTACGCCGTTATGGTGTTTGTCACACAACCTGGACGGGGTGCAGATGGTTTGTGTCGAAGATGTTCGTTCACTACTCTCCGGGGGTGGTTGTCCTAGATATGAATTGAGAGATTCGACTGAATTTGCGTTGGTTATAGTTCACAGAAACTTTTTGTTTTCATATCATTAAGGTGTTATGTTGGAAATGCACACACAGAGTATGAATTTTGAATTGTTCTAATGCTGCGAGTGTTATGCCTTCGTCAGCACTTTTTGATCATCTCTCATTCACAACTGATATTGTTGCACAGTTTTTCCGTATAAGAATTGTTCTTGACAAGGGACGGCCTTGAACTACAAGACAGTCGGTGATGATTACCATTGCACCACGACCACCCCAATCTTTGAATATAAAGCCCACTAAAGCCGACGCCAGCCAAGCTTGTCTAATTGAGATCACTGGGCTTTAAAGGCCAGCATTGAGAGATCATCGACATCATCGAGTCGTTGCTGTTCCTCGCACATCCATTTTACGTCTTTCAACCAAATAAACCGTAATGATTTGAAGTTATTTAAGAAACATTTCGACTTTTACTGATGGATAAGCCACGACTCTTTGATAATATGTGAATATTTACGTAAACAGTAACTGATGACGGATTTTGAATCTGAATATAAGTCCTGTAAATCGTCGATTCCAAGCCAAATCAAAAACATAACCCTCTCTACGATCAACGCTTGATTGTCTGAGCTGGAATTTGTGAGGAAGAACAAAATCACCCTCCATCTTCAAATACGACACTTAATTAGCCCTAACCGTCAATAGAGAGCTTTATCGGGCCGTGTTAACTTGACGAGGAGATAAACAACTTTTGGTTTCAATAAGACGGCGCAACAGCTCACATCCTGATTCACCATTGCATTATTGAATCCGTTGATTTTCGCCTCATTTATCGAAAAAGGATAATTTTGACTGGCTTCTTTTATCGCCTCAGACTTCTTTCTTTGACGTTATTTTCAGTCCCAACTTTATTGATATTGGGTTTGGACCTTGGAAGCCTTAAAAGACAATATCAAGCAGGAAATAGCACCGATGCGATATCGTATTCAAAAAGTGATTAGAACAATTTAAAAAAAATGAAATACTCGTAAACGAAAAATCACTTCAGAGTAAATAATTATCGTGTCTTTTTCTTTAACTGCTAAGAACAGGCTAGGCTAAAAGGTCCGATTTAAATGGCTCACCCGTTATTTGTAGACAAAATGGAGCTATTACTCTCTACAGACGAGTGTAGCGAATGTATGCACAACATTGACCAGTATTTTCGTTTTATTTGACTAATCATTTATATGACTAATCACTAAAGAAGTATGAAAAACTTATGTAAATAGCCCAGAACATATTTAAAGACCTGCCTAACAACAAAAGTTAATGATAAATGAATTCGAGCTCTCCATTTACTACACCTTTATTCAGTCATGCGGCAAGTATCAAATCTGTATTTCTCAATTAATATTTAATAAAGTGGGTATAACGAAAGGAGCTCGAGCATTAAACGAGCTTGGGTACACATTTCTTACCTAAAATAACATTCAATCATGTGCTTTAATAAGAAACAACATTTTATAGCCTCAAGTGAATATCCTGCTCTCTTGCTGGTTAAACTTGAACGCCATCAGAAGCACAATCCACTATCCTCCATCCACCTAGTCAAGAACTTAATATAAAAAACGCACTTTCACTTCACCCAGCACCCTATTAACTGCTCTAACCAGCCATAGTATAAACATTACTTAACCCACTTATACGATCTACTCACCGTCGTCCGGAACAAAGTCCACGGTGACATTATCCAAGTTGACTTTGAAAAAATCCACAAAATTCTCGAAGCCCTGCTGCATTTTCATTGTGTTTAGAACTCGAGGCGACATCAGTATTCCGACACGATGCAGCAATGTCCGATGTTCTTGGTCTTGTTGCTCCTGTTGCTCTTGATGCTTTTGATAGTCGTTTTGCTCACTTCGACTATCCGGGATAGTGACAGTAGTTCTAGTTGTAGGAGTAGGTGCGGTGTCGTGGCCAAGTCGCACCGAGCTATTTCCAGGAGTGGGCTGTTGCGGCGACAACAGCAACGAGAGCGACGATGGTGGCGATGGAATATATTTTGCCGAGTTAATCGTAGCCCGGCCAGCTTCAAGGGATTCGAGGAAGGAGAGGGCTGTCAACAGCAGAAATAATTTAGAATATTGACAGATTGGTAACTTCATTTAGAAAAGCGCTGATGGCAGTGGCGGTGGGATGATGTGGAACCGATTACACTCTCTCTTTCACCGTGGGTTGGATGGCTGCTGTTGGCCGCCTCCACAGCCTTGTAATAGCCCACAACCAACACAGACGCACACAGATATATCAATGTGTTTTTCTGAAGCTGTTTGGGGTTTTGGGCGGCTGGGTATCCTGTGAATGCTATGATTGACTTGGAAATTGCTCTGCGCCCTCTAGTCGCTGCTGTGGATGTTCTCGTCATCAGCCTCGAGTCTGCCTATTGCCCGAGGTTGATTCGTTGATTGCAAATTCAATGGTGCTGTCTCCGTCAAGACTGTTCTCCATATCGTTGCTGGCTCTAGCACTGAACTTGATGCTGATGATGGTGACAATATTGCTACCGCTTTCATGGTACTGTCAATATCTGAAAGTGAAACATGTATTAGTTGATGACGAAACGAAAGCTGTAAGGGAAACGAAAATATCTTAAATTAAATTTGTAAGTAAATCAGATTGTAGTGCTTTTTTTTTTTTTGTCTGAAGGATAGTAATATTGTAGTTTCGAGCATCCCTTGGCAACGATTCGTCTGCGTTGAATGCCGCTTGTCTGCCGGTTGGCTTACGGATTTGTCTTGGCTGTGAGCACAATTTAGGGGAAAATTGAATTCAGTCTGGACGAGTGATCAAAGTTCAAATGTAACGAGTGGGGGTGCAGATGCTTATGCATATGTGATACGACGACGGACAGATGAGATGGCAATCGAAAAAAGGATATTAGAAAAGTTTTCCGTCATTTGGTCCTCATTTGAAATTCTTATGAAGGACAAGCACGATGGCACAAATATAGAAGAAGTTATTGATAGAAGTATTGGCTAAAAGAGAAACAATTCAGGTTATCAACTCAGGAGTTTTGGTGGAGGAAAAATTCTCTGCTTCCGCCCAATGGTCTGATTCCGAAGTGAGAGTACATTTGTATCCCATAGATCATCCAGTAAGAGATATCAATTTAGACATTTAACATTCATTCATACATTCAGCTATTATTGAAATGACTTTAGATAAGCAAAGACTAGAGAGTTATTAGATATGGATTGTGTTTCGCACAACGTCTTGAAATAGGCAAAATTGACTATAAAAAAGAAAACGCAGAAAGGTTCCATAAACTTCGTACTATATTTGGTCATAATTCTCGGATTTCAATCGATAAATTGGAATATCTTGGGCATATTTTAGAATGAGTATACGACTATAGGTTATCGAGTCTATTAGATTTCGTGATAGCAGGTTCGTTTATGATACTATTCAAACATGTTGTCGAATAAGAAATTGAAAAATAGATTTGGAGTTGGCGGCAATGTGCTTGCGTGAGGTGATATTAAAAATTAATTGAGCAATATTGTTGAAGACCACAATAAGCTTCCTTCTAGTTTAGCGGTAACGGTCCGCTTTGCAGAAATTTTGCAGCTTAAGAATAAAATTGGTGGAAGTAGATTTTTTGCGAGAATCAGCTTCGTCTTGTTAAGTATGCCATAGAACTCGCAGGATAGTAAATGCCTTTTCCGTAATGACATTGGTTAAAGTGCAGTTAAAGGGTAAGCCTATGTTTATTGTGGTCTGAACATAATCAATACTGCACGGCCCAAGTTAAATAACAGGATGGATGTAGGTATCGGTCAAGTTGCAGAGAATAACAAGAGACGTTTGGCAAAATATTGTGATGTAAAGCCAAGTGGAAATGATATTTGTACGTGCCGGTCGTCTGCAGACATGTCTGCACAACAATTTTATACGATGTTGGGTTTATTGTTTTTGACGTCGAGGAGGAATAGAATGGGACCTATTATAGAGCCCTGCGGTACGCCTGTTTTCATAATAAGAGAGGTTGATACTTTAGCGCCAACTATTAAAGTCTGGAGTCTACCAAGAGTATAACACATCTGGAGTGACATCTTTAGGAACAGAATTAGTCCCATCTATTGTAGACCAACGGTTGATTTCGCCGATAATGTAGCCGCCAATACATCAGGTTCTATAAGAAGGTGCAGACTTAGCAGCCTCGGGCAAAAAGAATTACATTTTTTAACAAATATCTTTTGATGGACGATATTTCACGGTAAGGGGGAGCTAAAAATTAAGTTTTGTGCAACCAAATTTACGTCACCTGTGGGCATGAGCTGATGCGTGCATATGCCTTTTCGCGCAAGATTTTTTAAAACCTTTTACATCGTTAATTGGATGGTACAAAAGCTTTTTTTGCTACTCCTCCTTAAGGCCTCGATATATTAAATACAAAGCTGCGACTCTATATTATTTTCAACGATGATGTTATCGTCGAACGATGTCACCGTTCATCCAGTTAGGTGTGCGATTGTTTGTGGTTATTTATAGAGCTCCGTAATATCTTCGTTTTTTCCCAGTAGCAAGATCTTATGTGAGATCTGAGACGCGGTAGATATATTGGGAATGGAAATAAATCCGGTCCGTTTCTTTTTTGTTAAAAATTAATTTTTTCATAACAACAGATTGTCCATTTTTCTACCTTTCAGAAAATTTTCTAATTCCATCTCGGAAAAAATGCTTCGGCTTTTAAGGCAATCAAACTTTCGAGGCGATTTTTGATTTCTGCAAAAGAAGTAAGCCGGTGACTGCATTGCTGCATTCGCCTAGCAATCAGAAGGAGCAAGGTCCGAAGGATAGAACATCCATCTTGAGCCTTTTCAAATATGATAAGGTGGCGTTTGCGCTATAACGTAGCGTGTTGTCGTGCAAAAAAATTATTTTTTTCATATCTTTGTTGATATTTAGTTCGTTTTTCTAGTGAAGCACGGATCAGATGATTAGTTGTAGCCTATTCCGATCACCGTAATGGGCTCATAGTTTGCAACACCTTTTTAGTGCCACCATCATGACCTTGGAACTAAAATTTTGCTGTGGTTTGAATGTTGATGGCAACGATACACCATGTTTAGCTTATAGTAAAAAACCCTTTTTTGCCTCTGAATCTACTGCTCGCAAGTGAAAAATCGATTTTCAATATCCCGCGGTTTCAATTTATGAAGAACTTCATTGCCTTGCTTCTGAATCATTCCTATAGATTAATTGTACCGCAACTGCTTGCTGAATTACTCGCAATGAGTCTGCAAGCTCCATTTGTGTGTGGCTCGATTTTCATTGAGTAATGCCTCCAATTCTTTGTCTTCGAATTTGTTGGTTGTACAAAGCGAGGCTTATCTTCAACGCTGAAATTACCATTCTTAAAACGTCGAAACCATTCCCAATATAGTCATTATAGACTTCCACACTCATTCGATGTCCTTCAGTTGTACCTTTATTCAAATTAAAGCAAACAATTAAAACCTTTCGCAAATGCTTAGAGCCGTTTTTTGAAAATTTGCCAAATATTTGAATGTCATCTGCATACATATGGAAAGAGACTTAGCAAATCCTGATATACATATGTGGATGCAAAAGAGTGTGTGAATGACAAACCAGGTTTCTCAGTTTCGTGGGAATTAAGCCTATCCGCATTCACCTTGTACCATATTTTACGGAAAAATTCCACATACTTATGAAGTCAAGTTGACACCACCAGTTGAAGCCAGGAGATCACGCAATGCTTTACTTTTGTTTAATCGCTGATTGGGTGCTGGAAATTAATGAACAATGATCATGATATTTTACACGAAATGGTTGTGTACAGAAATGAAGAGAAAAAAGGGACTACCTCGCTACGAGTGGTAGTGGGGAAATGAAATGTATATCTCTTTCGGCTGATAAATTTTTGGACGTCTGATTTCACCAAAAGGATACTTCATTTGGGCGTTGAGATTTGACGAATTGACGGAAGAAACTTTATCCTTTGAGGTTGTGTAAAAGATAAAAGCCGATATTCCAGCAACGTTTCATGCAATAAAAGAAAATTATGTGAAAAATGATGACATCATTAATCAAAAGTATTACTGTCTGTGGGCAGCAACTAGGCAGGTATTTGGTAAATGTTGTATTCGATTCAAACCTAAGAGTTCTTACTTAAGGTCAGACTAAAAACGACACCACCTTTTTAATAATTTAAATGTCACCTCTATTTTTTCAGTAGTAAGATTTGTAATTCATCATATCTCTGTGCAAGCTGTGCTTAATTATTGTAAAATGTAAAATTGTGCTATATGAAATAAAGTATCTATCTATCTTTCTAAATGCCACCTCTTGATGGATGACCCCATATGCGGAAGTTTTCTGTATTCATTTCACATTAGAAAGCTGTCATGTAGGTGAGAGTGTCACCCTGTTAGCGTACACGTAACATTTGTTGTTTTTAATACCTAATTAACTTAATACTTACTGACCGAACTCGACAGTAACCCCCTTTATATAAGGGAGATGATTAGATCTGAATAGGCGTTAGCTTTCTGCAAAAGTAGATGGTTAAGATGACTTTAACCGACTCCTTATGATAAGGAGTGCATACGTGAAATTTTGGTTTCTGTTACCTATTAGGTTTTTCACTCGAGATTTAGGGAGAGCACTAATCTGAGTTAACGACAGTTTCCGTCACATTTTCATCAACTAGAGATCTAAGTAACATTTTCAATTGATATTTTAAATTGTCTAATTTATCATATAATAGAGTGTGATTCATTTTGTGTTTTTGAAAGTACATTTTTATAAAACACATTTATGATTTAGGTTTCCATCAAATTTTAACTTCAGTATATTGCCATAATCCTGCCATTCCAAATGGAATATAACTTTCCACGGAAATTTTTGTAGGACTCGATTCTAACGAGGCTCGAGATATATTAGGCAATAATAAAACCATAACTTGACTAATATTTGTTTTCAAAACGTCACTTATGTCACATAGTCCCGAAAATCGACATCGATTGGCAACAAATCACAAGATTTTGGCACTTCACATCATGAAAATGAAAAACACTTGTCCAGGACATTTTTTTTGCAATAAAGCTAAAAGGGATCATCTTAAGTCGTATTCAGCACCGTCTTGTTTAAATAAAATAAGATAAACGTGCGCAAAGTTGCCCTTCGAATGCATCCCCTCTCGAAGATGCAACATGCTTATCAGCGCGGAAGATCTTGCGTTTCAAAACCTATTTGAGAGAATTCAATGCGCACTCGAAAGGAAAGAGTACGCACTGGCCATTTTCGTTGATATTGAGGGAGCTTTCGATAGCCCGACATTCGATATTTTCGACAGGATGTGTAAGGCTGCAGGACATTGATCGCTGATGCAGGCCTTGAACAATGTGTCAAATTTGGCGTAAACAGGGGCCGCCCGCAGGTAGCGTCCTGTCTGCGCTGTTATGCTGCATGGTGGTCAACTTACTACTCGATGCGCTCAATGCCTATGAAAGCTCAGGCGGCACTAAATGATATCTATGACTATTGCACAAGTAACGGGCTTTCGGTCAATCGTTCTCTTCACGAGAAGGAGGAAAATTACTGGCATTACTCAGCTGGTGCTAAAAGGCATTCCCATCCCGATGTCCAAAGAAGCTAACTACCTGGGAGTCATCTTAGAATGCAAGCTTCTTTGGGCAAAGCATGTTGAGTCAAAAACCACCAAAGCGCTATCAGCTTTCCGGCAATGCAAAGGTGCCTTTGGCAAAATATGGGGCTTATCGCCGAAAAAGGTCCTCTGGATCTACACGGCAATGATAATACCGATAATCTCATATGCATCGGTTGCCTAGTTGAACAGGCTAACAAGCAAACACGTCCTGGCCTCTTTCACCAAATTCCAAAGAGCGGCTTATCTCAACTGTATGTATGTGGGCTTTCTCAAGCACACCGGGCGCTCTAGATGCTGTGATGAATCTTTCATTCTTTGAAATACATATGTGTATATCAGAGGGTGCGCAGAAAGTCGAGTGTCTTCGTATTTTTACAAATGGCTCCAGTACATGGCGGGGGTCGGGCGCTGGAATTATCTTTGAGCGCGAAAACATTCGACTGCACTTCTCATTAGGAAAATATGCATTTTTTTGTTTTTTTTTTTATAATTCCAGCAAGTTCAAGAGTGTACGCTCTTATGGTGTTTGTCACACAACCTGGACGGGGTGCAGATGGTTTGTGTCGAAGATGTTCCTTCACTACTCTCCCTACTCTGCGGGGGTGGTTATCCTAAATAAGATTTGAGAGATTCGACTGAATTCGCGTTGGTTGTAGTTCACAGTAACTGCTTTGTTTCTATCTTTAAAAATTTTAAAGTCTGGCTATTATCCAGATCAGGTGTAGAGGATCTCTTTATAATATTAACATAACAAAGTTACTGCCTGGTAAAAGTTAATTTGACTAACTCTAACCCATTCTTAAATTCATAACTTGCCAGTTGAATCATCTCGATACTCTCAGCTTGACTTCACCATTTTTCACTTTTTCTTTTCTTTCGTATCTTCTTTGTTTTTTACAGCGCACTTAAAACAGGGGCTATCCCCACTAAGTGCTTAAACTAACTTTCATTTCAATATATCATTCATGGTTAAATAATTCAGTTAGGTTCCTTAATAAAATAATTGTAACTATATTGTAACTAAAATGTAAATTACTATTGTAACTGAGAATTGTATTTTAGAAATAACTAGTTTTAAGACCGACTGATTTAAAATGTAATGAAACTGAAATGAAATTTAATAAACTTCCCTCAAACTTCAAAATGTCATTAAGGTGTTATATTGGAAATGCACACATCAAATCAAATCAAATCAAAGATATACACAAATCTAATAGCCATGCACTATGTTGCGAAGTACAAGTGGAAGGGAAAAAGCATATGCGTCTGCAGTGACAGCCAAGCTACATTCAAAGCTGTTTCCAACCCTTTAACTAGCTCCAAATTAGTGCATGAACTACCTTTTTGAACAACGTCAGAAGACTAAATTCACTAAGGCTTGTATATGTCCCAGGTCATTCTGGGATTCCAGGAAATGAGAACTTCGATGAACTCGCTAGAAGGGGCTCAGAGGAGAGTTTCTCAGGACCTGAACCCGCGCTAAATCCACCTGCTTCCACGCTCAAATCTTACATCAGCGATTGGGTCTCTAATGTATACAATCGTAGATGGAGGGAATACCCAGGATGCCGAATGACTAAGCGCGTACGGCCTGATGTCTGTAAGAAGTCCGCAACATTCTTCTTATGCTTAAGGAGAAATGATTACAGAAGCCTTGCGGACGTTATTACGGCCATTACACTTTTGCTAAGCATTTCTACTTGCGTGAGACGCCTACCTGTGCTGCCATTGCGAGGAGGATGACACAGAAGAACACTTTCTCTGTGACTGTCCCGCGCACGAACTCTACATAACTGAAGTTCCTCCTCACTTTTCTCCGGACAGCGGGGAAAATATTGTACAATAAAGACAAGGAGTCTATCTGGTAGTACAGTGGACCAGTATTTGCGTCTGAGTGCTCCAACAGATAGTAAAAGCCTTCAACACTACTTTTATCAACCAAACTCGCTTGTAATGTCCAAAACTGTTCACAACTTTACACGCTCAGGGACTGTTACACATTAGAAATGGTAAAACTTAGACTAAACACGTACACTCTCGGATGAAAGTCGTTTCGACGTATGAGATTGAGAGAGAGATGTCAACGAAATGGTTGATTAAAATTCGTCCTTTTAATTGTTCTCTGCAAATTAGCCTCATAGTTAGTGCCATAGTGGTTGATCTACGAGTCCTGAAACCTGCTCCTACCGAAGAACAAGTAAAAGTGCAGTTCAGCATGGGATGATTTCATCGTTATATGCATAACTCTACTTAAGTAATGTAATATTCGTGAAGTAATATTCGATTGATGAGGATAGAGTGTAAGTGATTTAGAATTAAAACGTTTCTGCCCCAAAGAAAAAATAAGGCGAAAAAGCCTTAAGACTTATCTTAAATGCAAAGTTTTGAAAGCAAATTGCATTACTTGTCGACATTACAAGGAGTGACGGAACGTATTATACTTCAATATTGATCCCGGACTTTGATTGTCATAATTGACATTCAATAGAATCAATTTTTGACTTTACGTGATACTATTTAATAACTTCACTCTTCGATAGAGCACAATTAATACCTTTTGAGTCCGCTTTACCACGACGGAAATAATCTCCTCAAACTACCACTTCACCGAAGAATCAATCACAGGTAGCTGCTCTTGAAAATCACTTGAATCCAATTATCGAACAAAATTAAAAACCACTTTCACATCCCAAAAAGGAGGTGAGTGGAAAAAAATCCATTTAAATCCAAAAAAATAATCCACGTGCCATAGAGGCGGGCAGCAAGGCTATATCCTCCGAGCGTCACCTTAACGTAGAAGAATAAATGCGAGAATGCGAATCTAAACCGTGGAATATATTTCCAAATTATTATATTTTTTTCTCTGTCGCCTCGGGTTGTATCAAAAGCGTTGGCATTGAAAAATTTCGCTTTTTATCGCACTTCACGGTTGTTGAACCGCGCAACAACCCACACTTTCTAGAGAAACAATGCCGATAGCTACTGGATGTTTTGTTTTTTCGAATCCTTTTTGTTTCCTTTCGGATTGTTATGGCAACCTTGAAATGTTCCCATACTTAAAGTCCTTTGAACAAGGCAACGAACAACCATGTGAACATGTCAGACTGCCAAAGGATAGACGACAGCAAAACACAGTTGGAAAATGGAGATGGGATGGACCACCCATCGTTGGCATGCGGTTCGTTTGTGGCACAAACAAAAATAAATTCACATAGGATGAACGCAAAGCAACTAAACTACACAACGAATACAGGAGGATATTTTTATTCAATTTATTCCGGCCTAAGGAGACATCAGCAGCGTCATCAGCTTCATCATGATTGTCGTCATCGTCATCCACAACGTCTCATGGACTAGAGCCACAGTAACACAAAGCAAAGCTAGTCTATATGTGTACTTGTTCATGTAGGAGTAAGCATCCTGCAGGGCAGCAGCTGTAAGTCCTTGAGTATTCCTATAGTGCCATCAATTTCATCACCATGAACATAATCAGCGCCAGCTTCGGTATAACCATCAGCCGTAGTATCATCATCGAAATAACAGCCACAAAAATAACATCAACAGCACCCGCAGGAGCATTGTTTAAACCGCATTGCAATTTTTTTTTCCTTTCATGCCTTGAATTTACACCGTTTGTGTATAAGGATTTAAGGATTTAATGAATTAAAGTGAAATGAGATGAAAAATGATTCTTTTCTACTTGTTTTATTTTTGTTACTTCCTGATATTAAACGTAAAACCCTGTCCAGAGAATGTCGACGCTCACGATGGCTTCTTTGTGATCGAGGATCCACAGGAAAAAGTTAATTCAATTGGCGCTCGAGTCTGTATTCATGGTGAAATGCCTCATCGTAATGACGAGCTTGAAAATGCGGTCTTTTGAACCAGCTTCGTCCAGAAATATAGTATTGGCGGTCTTAGAATAACGGATTTTCCGACTCCATTAACGACAACCATGTGAACTATATTGTCGCAGACGACAGAATTTCTACCAGTTTGTGAAATAAGGATGAACGCCTGTGAATTCTAGACTCACTTAAAAATAACAACTTGACGGGAAGAGATGGCATCACCGTTTTAAGACACTTGCCACGTGAAGCAGTTGAAAGCAGAGAGAACCTCTCTTTCCCAAACGAGATAGAGATAGAACAAATCTTGTTAATTTCCGATCAATTAGGTTGCTTCCGAAAGTTGGGAAGGCTTTTGAAAAAGATTTAAAGAGAGTTCTGATCAAAAGGGTTAAGGAAAAGAAAAAAATACCGGACAACTAGTTTGGTTTTAAAGTGAGGTAATATTTATTAAAAAGGCCTTCGAAACCATGTGGTTAAAAGGTCTGGTATACAAATTTACCATGCCGAATCACTTGCTGTACCCGACTTAGGTAAAGACCATGGGAAAGGAACTTATGCTTAACGTGACAACATTACTTCGAGGAGGATCTTTAAGAAAAGTTTTACTACAGGGAGCGGTTAAACCTCCGATACTGTTTGACATACACACAAGCGATCTTATAGGTTTTCTCGGCAGAGCAAGGCGTTTAGCGTAAAACCAGGTCCAAAAATTGAGGTCATGAATTGCAGTGTGTCTTCGATTACATAAGGAGGTATTGCAATGATTGAAAGTTAAAAATTAATTTCCAAAAGTTGGAAAGGATATTGTTTAGGACTCCATTACATTGGGCTTGAAAGGGATCGTGGAACCCTCTTTAAATCATCTAACTCACCTTATTTCAACTTTACAGGCTTTTCCGAAGCGGCACCTCTAAGTTGCTTTTTTTTACATTCGTCCCTCACAAGCCAAAGCTTAATGAACCCATATTTTATATCTCTGACCCAAATGACAGTATCATCAACGGTGGCGATTTCAGCCTTCCGTACTTGAAATGAGCTAAATCACCTTGTCGCAACCTTACCTAAACTAAAACAACTAATGGAACTCCTTTTCACCGATTGAGTCTCCGACATTGATCTACTCCAACTCAGTAACATCAGCATAAACATGAGTCGACAACTTAAACTGATCTTCTGATTTCATACCTTCTTTATCTTCTAGCTGTCCGAAACTCAATTGACTCCTCTCTCATAGCAACTTTATCTTCGCCATGCCTCGACTTTGTTTCCATTAAAATTGTACTATCCCGGATATCGCTCTACGTCATCTGCTTTTACATTTTGCCATCACAACCTATTGAAACATATAACTGTGCCATTGATACAATCGATAATTTAATTGAATTACGAGATCCCCAAGACGAGATCCTCGTTTTCGGTGACTTCAACCTTCCTCACCTTAAATGGATCCCTTCAGACGACCAATCGTTTTACATTGCCTTTAATCCTACTGCAGCCAAAGAATGCCTCCTCTCTGACCGCCTAGCTGATTCCAGCCTAACCAAGTTAGCGGCATTTTGAATTTCATGGGCAGACAACTCGACCTAATTTTCACAAGTGACCCCTTCAACTCCTCAGTTTCAGCTTCTCCGCTGTCCCTATCAACCGTCGACAACTACCACCCTCCCCTTCTCCTCTCGTTCTTTCACAACTCTCCTCTTCAGAACTCTCCCCCCACTGTTCGAATCTCTCACGATTTTCACAAAGCCAACTTCCGTCAAATCAATGAATATCTCAATAATGCCCCTTTTAATCTCAACGACCTTACCGTAAATGATGCCATATCTATATTCTACAAAGAAATATTTAATTCCTTCTCCCTTTATGTACCCCTTTCTCGACAAAAAACCTCATCCACCTCCCCACCATGGCATAACCGCAGGCTCCGTTCTTTGAGAAACAAACGAAACAAGCTGTGGTCAACTTTCCTTCGTACTCAATCCCCAAATGACTTCTCTAACTATTTAGGTACTTACCTGCATTTTGTAGAGCTTTATAAATCCCTCTATCAACAGTACCTAGTTGAGACGCAAACCAACCTTATAAATAATCCCAAGTCCTTCTTTCAATTCGTTAACCACAAAAGAAAATCTGATGGCTACCCAAACTCACTCTCCTTCAATAATGAAACTTCCAATGATCCTCATTACATCGCCAAACTTTTTGCCATTTTTTTTCAATCAATCTTTTACCCATGATTCCTTTGCACCCGATCATACCTATTTCAACTATTTACCTAATTTCTCCTCTGGACCATTTCTCCCTCGTAGTGTCGACCCGATTATCATCGAAGAAAGATTAAAGCAACTTAACGATGAATTCACCCCTGGCCCCGACGGCCTCCCAGCTATATTTTTTGAAAAAATGTTTTTCCTCCCTTTCTCTACCTCTTTCAAAAATCTTCAGCCTATCCCTTTCCCAAGGTGAATTTCCCCATATATGGAAAACCTCTTTTATAACACCTATACACAAAAGTGGTCCGAAGAATGACATTAACAATTACCGTCCCATTGCCAAACTCTCTCATATACCCAAAATCTTCGAAAGTATTTTGTATGATAATTTAAGTTTTCAATGCAAGTCTTTGATTTCCCCCAGACAGCACGGCTTCCTTAAAGGCAGGTCGACAACCACAAACCTTATTGAATTCGTTTCCTTCACCCTCTCAGCCTTAGAAAATGGCAAGGAAGTCGATGTTATCTCAACTGACTTCAGTAAGGCCTTCGATAAAATTTCACACAGACTAATACTCTTCAAACTGTCTTCTCTTGGCTTTGAGCCCATCTTATTAAAGTGGATTTCCTCATACTTGGAAAATCGCAACTACAGCGTCCGCTTTAGATCTGCCCTCTCTAAACCCTTCCTTGCTTCTTCCGGTGTCCCCCAAGGCAGCCATTTAGGCCCGCTTCTTTTTATCCTCGCCATAAATGATATTGATATGGTTATCAAACATTCCCACATCTCCCTATATGCCGACGATGCTAAACTTTTTAAGATCATTTCCTCAAAACTTGACTCTTCCCTTATTCAATCGGACCTCAACAGCTTTTCCACCTGGTGCTCCAAGAACTGCCTCGGCCTAAACATTTCAAAGTGTCAATCCATTACGTTTTCCCGCAAACGCAACAAACCTCCTCCCCGCCTCTACTTTCTCAATAATCAACCCCTTTCCACCGTTAAAGTGATCCGTGATCTTGGTGTATTATGCGACCAGGAACTCAATTTCCTTGCACATATCAGCGATATAATTCTTAAGGCCAATTCTGCACTCGGCTTCGTGAAACGATGGTCTAAAGAATTTTCCAATCCCTACGTCACTCGGTCTCTTTACATAACCTTTGTTCGTCCTATTCTCGAATACGCGTCTCAAGTGTGGTCTCCTTACTATCATTCACACATTTCCAGAATTGAGAGTGTCCAACGTCGCTTTCTCCGTTTTGCTCTTCGCGGCTTTTACCTTGGGACAATCCTCTGATCCTACCTCCCTATCAAGACCGCCTAAAACTTATTAATTTGAACTCGCTGGAAGAACGAAGAGAGATATCCGACATCCTTTTCATCCACCGACTCCTCTCAGGTACCATCGACTGCGCGTCCCTTTATAACTCTATCTTTTTTAACACTAACCCTCGTAATACACGAAATCCACGTCTCTTCTATGTACCCGCCTCTCGTACCTCCTATGGCTCCAATGAACCTATCTCTCGTATGCTGCGGAATGTTAATGCGAAAAACTGTTTCGACTTTAACATCAGCACTCCTTGTCTAAAACTCCATCTCAATTGCCATCTTTCTTAGATCGTAAGTTAAATTAAGTATGTAGCTTGAATTAAGCACAATAAAATGGGGGTATAGCCCCCACCAAAATCACCAAAAATCAAAAAATTATCACCTCAAGTACCACCTTCTCTCGGGAACACATCCTTCGAATATCACTTCGGCATTCTCCACTCTGTTAATATTTAAATAAAATTTCCGAAAAACAGACTTCGAAAAACTAAATAACCTGCTCAGCAATATTAACTTTTATTTTTATCAAAAAAGAACTGCAACTTATCTCCCCACTCTAGACAAGAAGGAACTACGCTCTCTGCGCAAAAAAAAAAAAACGAATTGTGGCAGGCCTGTTAGAAACCCTGCTCTGCTTCCTTTCTGTTCGAGACTACTGTCGTTACATAGTAGAATGCCTTCAGACATCTTTAGCGTTAAATCGCGACGTTAAAACGCGCTCTGTTTGACGGAGCCTTTAGTTATAGAAAAAATACGTAACTTGAAGGACGATAACTCGTCGGGTTCCGACTGCCTCCCTATAGTGTTAAAAAATGTGCCAACCATCTGTTCCTACTCCTCACGCACTTGTCTCAAAGTTCCATTTCACATGAACTCTTACATTATACAAACCCACAAAAAAGGACGAAAGAATGAGGTGTCCAACTACAGTTCTATTGCTTAAGTCTCTTTTATTCCCAAACTTTTCGAGACTGTCGACTACGGTATATTATTCTTTTACTGCAAACCCATCTACCCTCCAAACCAACAGAGGTTAGTATAAGGCCGATCGACAACCATGAATGGGGGATCTTTTCGGGTATACAGAATGAAATGACATAGCTCAGTCGCTGAATGAAACCCATGAGTGCTAGGCCAAATTGATTATATTGGGATGGTAAAAAGTTCGTGGAATTGTCCCATATAGATGGCGTCAATTGCAAATAACTTATGAAACACAGCTCGCAGCGACACTACTAAACGCTCGTTGGAAAGGTGACAGTCCGATCGTTACTTTGAGTGTGTAAACATCTAAATGGGGGCAGTGGTTATTTGCAGTTTGAAAATGGAAGTACTCGTAAATAATGAAAAATTGCGCTATATCTTACAATATTATTATGACAAAGGGAAGAATGCTGCACAGACTTGTGAACAAATTTTTGTTGTGTACGGCAAAGGTATTTTATCGAAATCTGCTGCACGGCAATGGTTCGCTCTGGTCGTCCAATTACTGAAAAGGCAGAAGAAATTCTTGAAAAAGTGCAGACAGATAAGCATATCAACAGTGTTGATATTGGTATGGAGCTAGACATTGACCACAAAACTGATTTGTACCATCTACACAAAGCTGGCTACAAAAAGAAGCTCGATGTATGGGTGCCTCAACAGTTGAATGCGAAAAAAGTGATAGACCGAATTAACATCTCCTATGCGCTGCTGAAACACAAGGAAATCGAGCCATTTCTCAAACGTCTAATAACCGGTGAATGAATCACCTACGACAATCAGAAGAGTAAAAGATCGTGGACAAGGGATGGTGAGCCGTCACACGCGTTCGCGAAGCCAGGATTGACGCCGAAAAAGGTGATGCTGTGTGTGTGGTAGGATTGTTCATAGTCTACCATGAACTACTTCCATTTGGTTAGACGATTAATTCTCAAGTATAGTCCAGACATAGCACCCTCCGACTATCACTTATTCCGATCTCTGCAAAACTCTCTCAATGGATTTAAGCTGGTTTCAAAAGAAGCCTGTGAAAACCACATGATTAAGTTTTTCAACCAGAAACCACCTAAGTTCTTCACCGATAACACCCGAAAATTGCCGAAACATTGTCGATAATAATGGAACATATTTGGTTCAATCAGAAAACCAGCTGAATTTTACTCATGTGTGTATTGATTCAACTCAGAACCGATCCCAAGAAGTGATAATTTAAATTTTGGAAAAAAGGGAAAAGACCACAGGATGCCATATCTGCAGAATACTCGTTCAGTGGTTGCTGGATCATATTGTAGCAGTTTTGGTCAAAATTCAAAATTTTACTTATCAGAAGAAATTCCGAGTAAACAACGCAAGGGGCACAATTTCCTCACAAACAGCCGTTGCAAATCGTTTCGGATGTAAAAATTTTTAAAAATTTCATGGTCCCCGTTGAACACTTTGTGCCATATCGCTTTGACCTCTTTCAAACAAAAAAACTTCTTCCCACACAAAAATTTCAAACAAACTTAATATTTTTTCCATTTTGAAAATCGCGAACTTGTAGCTGCTGACAGTATACTAATTGATAGAAAGCGTTTCAAGTCATGACGGTTTTCTCCGATGACGAGGATCTTTTGAATGGCTCAATCATGCTTATAAACAAAATCTAAGTTCCAACTATTAAATCCGCTTATGACAAGCATTCAAAACTTCCTTCGGGGCCAATGATTAATCTCCATCCTTCACATAACTACCATTCATTATTGTCGTTCAAACGTCAAATATGCTCTCTCAACCGTTTCGGCCAGTCCACCGTCCTGTCGAGCGTGGAAATAACTTTTACTCGCTCATTCAAATCGCAAGTCTTGAGGGAAATCCAACCATTATTCGTTTCCTCATAAGAGACTTCCTCATGCCACATTATGATTTGTACTCACTTCATCTCGTTCATAGTTGCAAGATGAATGATGTCGACATGCACTATGTAAATACATCCATTCAGAGTTCTCAATCACCATGAATCGAGAGAGATAAAGATAAACTTAAACTTAACTTTTCGTCCTCGTGTATGGGTATTTAATGTTGACAAAAGATAAATTCGTATAGAGGAGTGGAAATGAGCGTGGGATGATTTAAGAGGGCTGAAACGAAGCCCCAGGCGATGGATGTTCGGAAACAATTTGCGCATTTGTTTGAGTTTGAATACTTGACTTCGAATTGCGTTCTGTAATTCAAAGCGTGGGAACAACATTGTATGTTGTGATGGATTTGATTCGAATGTAACTCAACTTTCTTTAGCAGTTTTGAACAATTCCATTAATCAACTCTGTCGAGTTGTGCGAGTATTTGTTTAGCTATTTAAAGCCTACCCGAAACCTGAAGTATTTAAATTATTTCAAGGCAATCTACGGTGAGTCAAATACTGTGACCGGCAATTAATAAAGTTGTTACCCGCCATAATCGTGTGTTTGACTTAACATTGGCGACGAGGATTTTTTTTGGTAACCCAAACTTATATTCTATATTTTTTTTAAGTCATAAAATGTCACGTTTGGTGGGGTTTATTGAGCCGTTTGTGACGGGGAGCAATTTCAAGGCATACGAAGATCGCCTGCGACAATTCTTCAAATTTACGAAATTCTGATGTCGCTGACTATGCCTAAATTGCCAAGTGAAATGAAATTCAATGATCTTATCACATTACTGCGAAATCATTTCGCTCCAAAGCAAAACAAGAGAGCCTAGAGGTATAAATTCAACAAGATTCAGCAGGAAGATGGGGAGTCACTATGTGAGTTTATTGTGCGCCTTAAAGCAGCCGCACAGACCTGTCAATTTGGAAGTTTCTTAGAACACGTGGAAGGTGAAATAAAAGTTGGAAATGAAAATCTGAAGGAAAAAGTTGGCGGTGTTGCTGTTCCTACAGATAATCTTCAGATACAAGGGCCGGAGTGTACAAATCATATATATTGGACGAAGCACTGACCGATCGCTTTATAATGGGCGTTAAAAGTGAAAAAAATTCAGGAAGTATTGTTGGGAGATGATAAAGTACAAGCAGAATTGGAGAGGTTAGTTAAAGAAGATATTTTAATACCGGTGGAGTTTAGTAAGTGGGCTAGTCCGATAGTAATCGTCCCCAGAGGCGACGGCACTATTAGGATATGCGTAGATTGCAAGGTGACATTGATTCGATGCATAGAAACGCAGTACTATCCATTCCCCTTGGCGGACGATATCTTTGCAGGGCTGGCGGGTTGTACACACTTTGTAGTTATTGATTTGACGGGTGCTTATCAGCAACTAAGGGTATCAGACAAATCTCAAGATCTCCTTGTTCTGAATACACTCCGTGGTCTCTACAAGTGCACTCGTTTGATCTATGGAGTAAAATGTGCACCTGCGATATTCCAGTCGGTAATGGATCGCATCCTAAAGGGATTGGATAGAGTTTTTTCCTACCTAGATGATATTTTGATCGGAGGTTCATCACCTAAAGAATGTGAGGAGTTGATGTTTGAAGTTTTAAGTTTTAAGTCGGTTGCATGCACACAACATACACATCAATGTTAAAAAATGCAAATTCATAGTAGATAGACTTGATTATTTAGGGCACACATTGTCGGCAAAAGGTATAAGCCCAAATGAGAAAAAGGTTGAGGCTATTGTGGAAGCACCACCACCCAATAATCTTCAACAACTTCAATCGTTTTTAGGCTTGTTAAATTATTATAACAAGTTCTTGCCAAATTTATGTAGTAAGGCCCACCCACTTTATCAGTTGTTAAAAAAGGGAGTTCGCTACGATTGGACAGCCGAATGCCAATCATCTTTCGAAAATTGTAAGAAATTGCTTCTAGAAAATAGTCTTTTAGAGCTTTACGACCCAAAAAAGCCTATTGTCATAGTTGCAGATGCTAGTCCGTATGGGGTTGGAGCAATTTTGTGCCATATAGTTGACGGTGAGGAAAAACCAGTCTATTTTGCATCGTGCACCTTATCTCCGGCTGAACAAAATTACTCACAACTCCTTAGAGAAGGATTGGCAATAATGTTCGCCGTTAAAAAATTCCACACGTATATCTACGGACATAATTTTCAGATATGCTCAGATCACCAAGCCCTCAAGGAAATTGTTCACCCTCACAAGGGAAACTCGGCCGTCGCATCAGCGCGGCTTCAACGTTGGGCGATAATTAATGTCGAATGTACCAGAAGAAGCTAATATTTTTGATTTTAGTTCAGAAGAAAATTTAATAGATATGGAGCTAGTACGGACATTTACGGAAAAGGATGGATGTTTGAAAATCGTGTATAACCATTTACAGTTTGGATGGCCTAATGTCAGGGACATTCCGGATAGTTTAATACCTTATTTCAAAAAACGCAATTCTTTAGCAATCGAAAATGGATGTGTATTTTATGCACATAGAATTGTTATACCCGAAGTTTTGCAATAATCGATTCTCAAGTTCTTACATAAGAATCATACTGGAATCGTACGTATGAAAATGTTGGCACGGTCTTTTGTATGGTGGCCTACATTAGATGACAACATTAAAAAGTTTGTTCAAAATTGTTTAGTATGTGAACAAACGCAAAACCTACCAAAAGAGATTGTGCACACCAAGTGGGTTGAAGCGGCATATCCCTTTGATCGAATTCATTTAGATTTTTTTCACTTTGGTGGAAAAACGTTTCTCATAGTCATGGACGCATATTCAAAGTATGGTGAGATTAAGTTAATGCCAAAAACATCAGCATCGAACGTAATTGATGTACTTTCAAAATTATTTCTTACTTTCGGCCTACCCGCGAATATAGTTTCCGATAATTCGTTTAATCAAATGGTTTAGCGGAACGGGGAGTTCAAACAGTTAAGTCAGTGTTAAAAAGGTTCTGCTTGGAGGTAAAAAATGATTGGTCGTTAATGAATAAAGTCAATGAGTTTTTAGTAAATTATCGAAATACTCCCACTACAGTGACTGGTAGAACACCTTCCGAAATGATATTTAGTTATCAACCTAGAACATTATTGCATTGTTTAAATAATAAAACTAGTAAGAATTTGTTAACTAGCAATTCAAATAAAAGTGTTGAAGTTAACAAAACAATAGGAAAAGATAAAAGAGATGTTGATGCAAAATTTAAAAATAGTATAGTTTTTGAAATTGAGGAGGAAGGCCTCTATAGAAATCATTTTGTAAATATGGTTAAATGGATACCAGCTAAAGTTATTAAAATTGTTAGTAAGAAGAGATTTATTATCATGGTTAACGGCTATGAAAGATTTGTACATGAAAATCAGCTTAAAAAGAAATATTTAAGAAATAAATCGTACGTAGCTAATATAGATCCTGAAAAATTTAAAGAAATTAGAAATAACATATTTACAGAGGTTAAGGAAAAAGAGCTGCCAATTGAAAAAGCAAAAAAGAATACCCGAAAAATACCAGAATTTCAAGAAATCAGAAGGTCTTCTAGGATTAAACATAAAAAATTAAAATCCAATTAAGGTGTAAAATTAAATATATTATAAGTAAATAATTGATACCCATTCATTATACATATTATAGAATTTATACAAAAAAAATTAAAAAGGGGAAGATGTTATATATTTGAAATGGTTTAAACATCACCCCTAAGTCTGTATAGAAGTATTTACGCAATACATAATAAGTATTTACTTAACGTAGACTATAAGTAGATCTTAAGACTATGAATTCGCTCTCTCTTACTGTGACCGGCAATTAATAAAGTTGTTACCCGCCATAATCGTGTGTTTGTCTTAACATCTTTAACTGGCCGTTGTGCTTCCGCGACAACGACGCGAACGCCGCAGCAGATATTATCGCAAATAATTAAAAGCACCAGGCTAAACCACAAAGGATAAAACGTGGTTTGACTTGAGATGCAAAGAGGCTATTAGGCTGAGGAAGCTAAGCTTTCGAGTCTATAAGGCAAACAGTCCAGAGGAAAATCGAAAGTAGTATATACGAGCCAGAAATGACTGCAACATTAACATTCGACGGGTTAAATTCCAATCCGACCAATTTTTTCGCGTACAATTTTTCAATGTCCCAAAGGTAGCAAACGTTTCTGATCGTTTGTAAAAAACATTAAACACTCAACTGCGTCGTCTTTACCAACCCTCATTCACATTAGACAAAGCTAGCCTACTTGCGGCCCACTTTACAGTCAGTTCACAACTCCCAGCTTGTACTTTGTCTTCCCCTGTACTAGAGTGCCTCAACTCCACCATGAGACAATTCTCCTTCCGCACTCGTACAGTCGCAAGGGTTCTTAAAGACCTCGACATACACAAATCCACTGGTACAGATGGTATTGCCCCAATAGTTCTGAAGAGGTGTTCTTCAACGCTGGCAAGACCATTGCTTTTTCACCTTTCCTACTCTTGTGAACAAAAGCATATATCCAGCCTATACAAAAAAAAAGATGAATCTTCTTCTCCCTCGAACCACCGACCCATTGCACTAACGTCCCTTCTGTCCAAGGTCATGAAAATGCTGATTAACCGTCAGCTTATAGACTATCTTGAATCACAGAAACTCCTCAATGTCCGACAGTATGGTTTTCGTAGCAACAGATCCACTGGTGGTTTGTTGGCATAACTCACTGAAAAGTGGAATCGCTCGCTTCAACAAGCAGGTGATAGCAGAATAGTTGCACTGGAATACTAGATATTTCGAAAGTATTTGACAGTGTTTGCCATGAAGCCCCTTCGTTGAAAATACTTGCTCTCGGGATCGATGATTCTCTCCTTCAATGGACTAGAAACTACCTTTGGAATGGTTTAATTCAAGTTGTTTTTCACGGATCCAAGTCTAATATGCATTTTCTAAAAGCTGGTATTCCCCAGGGCTCCGTCTTGTCTCCGATACTCTTTCTCATTTTTATAAATGATTTCTTGTCTGTCACTTCTGATCTAATCCCCTCCTTCGGCGACGACAGTACCCTTGGCTTCTTATATTCGTTCTCATGCTCTTTGGTGGTAAACAGTGAGCGGCAGCGTATGCACATTAAATTCCGATATTGACAGCATCATTGCATGGGGTTAAAAGAATAAAGTCGAATTTAATGCCTCCAAAACACAGTGCTGTCTCTTGTCGTTAAAGCGTATCACCAACTGGTAGCCATTATCCCTGAATGGCACTCAGCAACCGAAAAGCTTTACATATTGGGTATGTGTCACTAACAAACTTAATTGAAACGACCACATATTCAGTGTCGCCAAGAATGCAGCGCAAATCCCTAGGCTTCTTATACAGTTGCAAGAAATATTTCTCACCCTTAGATTTGGCTACAATCTTTAAGGCCTTCATTCGCCCTAAATAAGAGTTCAACGCTCATGCCTGGTCCGTTGAATCTACTAGACAGAATACAAAATCGCGCGATAAAACTGATAGGTAACTCCAGCATTCCCAAAATATTACATTCATTGGAGCATCGCAGGAATGTTACCTGCCTTTCCCTGTTTTATCGTTACTTTCACAAAAAATGCTCTGATGAAATAGCCACTTGCATTCCGCTCTTTCAACATTTCTCCCGCAATATACGTCTCTCTAGGAATGCTCATCAAGGTACTCTGAAGCCCATTTTCGGACGTATCGAGAATCTTTCTTTAACCGAAACACACAAATCTGAAATTCCCTGCCGGATTCGGTCTTTCCTCCTCAGTTCAATGTGCAAGCATTTAAGACCAATGTCCATCGGCATCTCCTCTATCCCTCTTTCCCTCTTCCCTTTTACCTTCTGCCCGCACTGTGTCGCCGACATCATAAGGCTATGAAGCCTTGAGTGCGCACATATAAAAAAAAACGAAGATGTGGACATTCATTAAGAGCGATGAGGTCAATTTCCATCTGAACAGATGCTTAAATTAACAAGGCTTGTGCTTCTGGGGCATTGTAAGTCCACGTGTTTACGAAGAACCATTACATCCACAACGTGACGCCTTGTGTAACACGGTTATTGTGACTGGCGAGCATTACAGAATTATGGACAATGAGGACTGGATATGTGATTCCAAGGGAAGGGTGCAACCGAATACACTGCTCACCCGACAATAGGCATTTTGAAGATTGCGTTTACGGGTCACCACGGAACAAGACGTCGTTATGGCGATTTATTTTGCACGGATTGACCACTCCAAACTTCTTTCTTGGCTTTATTGATTTCATGGGGCTATCAGGCCTCATACTCTGGGCGATCTGAAAGGAGATATCACATAAAAGTTGTCAAAATCAGGCTCCAAGCTTCTTAAAGATCTACCAAAACAAAGGTATCTATAAAGTGGGCTCTTCGACAGAAACGCATCAGTGGCAACGAATTTACTTAACCAAAAAGGGCTTCTCTAACAGTTAACAAAACTTAGCAGCTCTTGTCTCATTTGAACAAATTTAAGAAACTCCGTCAATCGAAGGAAATTTTTCAACATTATTGAATAAACTCTTAAAATTTTAAAGAGACCAAATCAAAAGACATGGCAACTTCCTATCGGGACAGTGCGGTCTGAGATGTGTAGCCGTGTCTCCAGGGAATTACCTTTCAGCTGTATCACGAAGGTTAAGGACACGCTTACTTTATTGACTTACTCGGTATAATAGATCTTTCTAATCGCAGTATCTACCTTCCTAACTAAAAAAAAACTTAAAAATAGCACACACTCTAAGGTAAGCCTTAAACTAAATGTTTGCATCAACTCGATTTGTCCAAGCCACCTAACAAAGCACTCTGATGTCCTTCTCCTGTAGCGAAAATTGGACTCGTTAATGGAGAGATTAAGTTAAGAAAAAAAAACCCAAATAGGTGGCCCAACCCTATGTACAAGTGTATATAAGGCCGCTGTTATATTAGCTCATTTTTAATCCTGATAATCCTTATGAAATCCTCGTTGATTCGGGCATGATTTAATGTTCACTGTATCATTTTGCAAAGCTTTAGACATCGTGTTACAATGACTGGCAAATGTTAGGAGTGTCAACACGACCGTACCCTCGACCTTGCCCATTGTCATGGCAAAATGAGCTCCATTATGTCATATCCCTCCCCAGGGCCCTATTGAATCTTTTTTTTTTCTTTTTTGTAAAGTAGTTGGCCTCACCCTGAAGCTACAATATAAACGTATTTAAATGATTCTTGATTCTTTTTGAAAATCCCCTGGGAATATACATAGATACAAACACATTTACTTGTTAAAAAGCTACCCCTCTACCTTAAACTGACCATTTGCGACTAGTTAATTAGAAACAGTTAACAAATTTAATATGCAAATGAATAGGTCAACACCTTGAGCTCATTTAACTGCCTAAATGGTTTTTCACAGCTCTCCTTACCTATATGTTAGGTATAGGTAAACATTATTCGTAGATGTTGTAGCCTTTTGCGAGATATTTCCATCTCAATGCGGACTGTGATTGTGTCCATCGCTATCGTCTGCAAAATTAGGAATTCCAAATAAATTCGTAATTAATGATAATAAAAGGACAACGAAGCAAAGTTTCTCAGATTTGTGGTTGGATGGCTGAATGGTTGTTACGAATGCTGAGACAGACGATTACAGTACCCGAGTATAGGGCTGGAAGTCAATGAGGTACGGACTGGGGGCTTATTAAACGAAAGCTGTTATAATGCCGAGAATGAAATCATAATTAGTTGAGGGTTATGTGTAGGTGTATCTGAGGGTGGTAGCTGCTCCTGGTTAATTTGACTTGAATATCGTGAATATCTGAGTTCGTTAAGAATTAAGTGGTTGTGGGTTGTGTTAACTCAACTTATGGTTAATATGTGTGAGTTTGTGTTTGATCTATTTGTATTATACTTGTGTGCATTCGAGGGCCTTAATATTCCACCCTTTCGAGATAGTAGGCGTATTGGCTTAAATATTTATTAAGTTTTCTCCATTACCGTTGGAATAAGTAGCACCCAACAGCTCGCCACTTTACTTTAAATAACGACTAAAGGGCTATAGTCTTTAAAAACGAAACTTAGTTCAAATTCAGTTTTATTCAGGAACCTAGGCTTTTGAATGAAAACTCTCTACCAATGATAGCATGAATATCCGAATTGATAGCATTTTTCTAGTTGGATTATAAACGTATGCTGAAGGCTTTATGAGTTCTCTTAAGAGATTTATGTCAAGACACAGTACGGCCGAAGGTTTTAAAAGATTGTGGATTGTAATGTGTGGGACATATTAGGTTAAAGGGCGCATTGGTTCGGTTAATGAACCTGTCTATAAATTTAACTGTAAGCAATAATAGTGAGAAAACAATGCGTCAATGTCCAAGCAAGTCGAGCTCTTGCTAGCAGGTGCAGAGAGTTCTGGGGAGTACCATAGCAGATATGAGCGTTCTACTCAAGCTTGGGCCTTATAGATTAAAGCAGCGTCCTAGGTCGCTTCGAATAAATGGTCATTTCCACTAAGCATTTTAATAACGCACATACTGAGGATAACTAATGCATGAGTTCCATTCATGGTTAGTAGCTTAAGTGACAGTTGACAGAATTGGGTTTTAGGAACACTAAGTTTCAATATTTTGTTTATTACCAGTATCGGTCATTTGGAACCTGAAATTCCACAGCCTTATTGACAACACTTCGCGAAACCTCCCTGTTATGTGTGTGTCCCTTCCAAATTTTGCTGTTCCATTCCTTTTCTTCTAGGTCGATCCATATATTGTTATATTATATGGCGCGGCATCCTTGAAGGTTTTTTTTCTCGGTTTTTCCACTCATTATTCTTTCGATTGTTCGTCCCCTAGTTCGTTCTAAGGGGTGATTTATTCTAGTTTGGATTTCCAGTGTTCTATTTTTGAACGACCGTGACGATTCGTGACCTGCGTTAAAGTCAAAGCTACTCGATTACTATTGCCATTTTGGAATGGGAAGACTTGTATCCAAACAAAGCTTGCAAATAGTTGAATTTTATTATCAAAATTCGTTATCGGCAAAAAATGATTATCACGCACTGCGACTGTTTTACAGTCGCCCTAATCGACCTGATGAGCAAACAATGCAAGCCTCAGTGACCAAATTTGGACAACGTTATTGGACATCAGCCATCTTCCGTATGCGTAGAATAATACAATACAATACAATAATTTCGAACTTTTTTCTTGCCCAAAATGCATGAGCAACTTGGTCGGTATGTGGTTCTCGCAAGATGACCAATCGAGCAATGAGTTCGGTGAGTAAGTCATCTCTAGTTTTGAACCGTTGAATTCATCGGCAAGATGGTGCCAGTTGATAATTTTATTCTACGAGTATTTTTTATGAGGACAAGTCAAATCCCATCAAATGAAGTCATGGAAGACAGCATGACATGTACTATTAGGGAGATTTAAAATTGAACCATCCCACCCAACAACAACAAGTACACAAAATAATGCTTAAAAAGTAAATGGCAAGTATTGGATTACCAACTCGAATAAAAAATTAATATACTTTTAGAACTTTCTCGTTTTTGTTTTGCAAATTAAAAACCAAACGCATAAAATCACATACGAAGGGTGATCCAAAAGTAACGATAATCGTTTATTTCTAGTCCGCATGAAAATCAAAAAAAAAATTGTCTGCTCTATAATATACCCACTAGGTTAGCACCGGAAACTAAATAAATAGTCCACGATACCCAGAAGGTACATTCAATTGAATGCGAATCGTCGAAGGAATAACATCAAAGTGGAGAAAAACGAATTAGAGTTGTCATCAAGTACCTCTGCTGGAAAAAAACTGTCTATCAAAGACATACACACAAGACTTGGTAAAAACATTGGAGATTCTGTTCCTCCAAGTTCCACAGTAGTATGCTGGGCCAAGAAGTTTAAGCTCAGTAGAACATCGGGATGGACGACCGCGTCCACGTCCTTCACTGAAGATAACGTGAAAAATGTCGAAAATATTGCGTGGGCAGATTGAAGAGCGATAATTAGGCCTTGCGAATGAATTGCATATGAAAAAGGTCTCTGTGCGTTGGGTACCGAGAATGTTAACCGACGAGTGAATCTCGAGCAGTTCCAAGCAGATCAGGAAATATTTTTTCTACGCTTCGTGACCGAGACCTCGATTCACCATTTTGATTCTGAAACCAAACAAGATAATCAAAACCAAACGATAACTTTGAAGCGAGCCTCCTCATCGACGCCAAAGAAATTTAAAATATCAAATCCGGCGGGAATGGGACGAATAACTTTGGTGAAATATTAGAAAAAAGGGAGCCACTATTTCGGGATCTTACTACGTGGACCAAATAAGTAGATTGCTGTTTGCTGACTACTGAGCGCTGTTTCAGGTCACAAAGACGCAGTTGCGATGGCTACCATTCAAAAAAACGGGATTCGAACTACTCGAACAGCCACTCTGTTCGCCAGATCTAGCTACCAGTGATTTCTACAACTTTCCTCAGCTCAAGAAACATATCCTAGGCAAAAAATTTGAAGATGATAGCGAAGTTATGGCCGGTGCTGAGCCGTTTTGGGAGGGTCAAGACAAAGACTTTTTTCTAGGGAATCCTGGGTTTAGAAAAACGTTGTACTAAATGTATTGACTTGTTAGGATACTATGTAGAAAAGTAAATCATTTTTTAACTATAATCTGGTTTCTTAGTGATTTGAAATAAATTCCCATGAGCGAGCTACCCATTCGACAGGACCATTTCTCGAGTTTATACGACTATCGATCTCCCTTCAATTGATTAATTGTTTGTCCAGCTGTGTGGCAAGCAGCACCATCGTGCGAGAACCAAAATTCACTGATATCAAGTCCATCCAGTTCTGCTCAAAAACAGTCTTTCAACATGACATAATACCGAACTCCATTGAGCGTAAAATTGTGAAAAAAATGCGGTCCTCTGGCTTGAATTCCATAACATACGGTCACTCTTTAAGATGTGATGAAGTGTTTTGAAACACATGTGGTCAAACTATAAAGCTAAACATCGCTGAAGACGGTTTTTCTATGAAATTCAAGATTTTCTTCAAACTTTTGCAACGCCCAATCCTAGAGGTTTAAACGCTTCTAATAATAAAAAGACTTCACTACTTAAATTTATTGGATTTCCTGAGAATGAAGACTAAGTTGTGTACAGAAAATTCGCCATAATATGGTGGATTTCCACTTTTTGTGAAAAACGTACAATTACCTTATTCGCCTCATTTTGAGTTAAGGCATTATGATTGCGACATTTTCGTTACTTCGGCCGGTGCGTGGGCTCACTGGCACAAGGACATTCAATTGGGTTTGTAGTGACTCGAATTAAACCATTATATCACTCATAGCCTGTCTGGTGGGACGTATATTACGACCGCGAATTGGAGAAAGCGCTCTTTAAATTGCGACCACCGACTCAGAATTTCGGTAGTAATTTTCAATAATTCCGAAAGTTCGTTAGTCATAAACTTTATCTTGACGTAAACGTAAGCCTTGACTGACGTGTTGACGTCGGCAGATCATTAAAAAGGTGTCAGGTCGCCTTTATATTAAAATACGTAATTATTATGTCCCTATTGAAAAACCCTGTATAACTTGACATAACTTCCTTTGGACGCTAAAAAACTAATTCAAAAGTAACTTGATATATAATACTATAAAGCAAAAGGTAGTCATGTCAAGTTCGCACCATTGCACCTCCGTTATTTGCTGACATGATAATGACAATTATTCCATTAACGTGCCCCACGCTAATATTCTCGCGTTCGCAGAACCAAAATCCCCACTAGCCCCGGGAACTACATAAAGAAAGACCAAATACCCCCGCCAACTTCAATACAAGTTTGTTTTCCTCGAAAGCTCAAAACGAGATACGTTGTTCCAATAAAGATACAAAACAAATAAAAAAGATTCTTCTCATCACTCATTTTAATTCCGGCGAAGAAAGGTCCTCCATAAAGCGAAGGAAAAAATTGATCTCGTCGTGATAAAAAGTTATTAAATTACCAAGAAGACGAAAAAGGAATTGTTACCCATTCCCAATATACATATATTCAAGGGTGGGTGATCCAAAAAACTTTTTTTTGATTCTTTCTCTGCTTCTCTTAATCTCGATGGGAATACGAGTATCCTGACTTGATTGCTCCCTGTCTATACTTTTCCGAGCGCAGAAACGTGAGTGTGAATTTGAAGGGCAGTAGGTCTAAGAAAACTAATTTCGATTAAAATTCAGTTGGCATAGCCAATATTTTGAAGTCTTCAGCAGTCACCATCAGTACGAATACAATGTGGCAACAGTTTCCACGTCGACCACTATGAAGAGGAGAACACCTCCGAGAAACTCATTTCCAGCGCCCTAGATCCATTAGAAATCAACTTTCTCAACTCAATTGCTATTCATCCTTGCAGGAGCAATCGCAGAGCCTTTACGGATGCTCGGAAAACATCAAGCCATCTAACTTAAACGTTGTTGCGGCCAAGTTGCAAGAATATTCCGAACTAAAAATAAAAATAGAAACGATAACCAAGCGAGGAAAATCAATACAAAGTGAAAGGTGTCGGAATAAAAATCCTATCATCCTCTGGATCCAATACTCCTTGGTGAAACTGCGAACGAGAAGAATGACAATAAACAGAAAACAAGTTTTGATAGGCCACTGCCGCCGGGCTAGGAACTGGAGGTACAAGTATTGTATGTATATGTGGCAGTGGATCCGAGGATTGGAGGACCTTTATGTGCGTAGCTATAATAGAACGATGTGTACCCGTCATCCATACATAAAACATACATAAATACAAGCTTAGCAAGCAAGTGGAAAGTTTTCTTAGTTGTCTGTTCGTAGTTCTGTTGTTGCGAAGAAATCCGAAGCGCCTATGAGCACTCGCCGTATTTATCATTTGTGACGTGTAAGGGCTGTGAGACGGGCAAATGGTGTGATGGAGGATAATGGGGGAGAAGTGGCAAAGATCAGTTTTGCGGACGTCTCAGGTTTGACTATCGACGTATTAGGTTACGTGGAGTGGGTTCGAGAGCTAGTTTATAATTTGTTTAGGAATTGACCTTGAGTGGGCTCGTCCTGGGAATTCATTGGGTGGTTTCGCAGTTAAGAGCGAGATTTATTATTCAAGTGTCGATGGTATACAAAGATGGAGAGGATACGTCATTACAAGAGCTTAATCCGAAAGAAGCTAAGAAGTTGTTATATAAATAAACACTTACAATGTGATGAAATGGTAGGACTATGGGAATGACTTTATGTAACAAGTTCTATAATATAGAAGCAAATGAAATGCCAATTTGAAATTTATAATGCAGTAAGACCCATCTATCTATCGACTTAGGAATATAATTTCAAGGTCATTGCATGAACTATATAAATAACCTAAACATATTTACTCTTAGGTCTCTCTTCATATTGTGATGGTCCATAAGTAGTAAAGTGCAAGAGAACACACTTCGCATACATAATTGAATGGTATGCTCGCAACGGATATGTTCCAAAAATAAAGAGAAATCAAAAGGAGTTTCCCCAGTGATAACCTTCGTTCAGAATCTAACATTGATATGTGCCTAAAGATATATGATACATAGACAACGAGAGATTTGGATACTTCCGAATTTTTATCACGTCCTTTACATGCTAATGTAGGACCTGATGGCCCACCACTGAACGGATGGCTGATTGCATCGCATGAATTCCATGAAATAGCAAATTACATGCCCATTAGCCAGGGTAGAGCCAGCTGCACTACAATATTCAAGAAAAATACGAGGCATTTCTAGACTAGAGGAATCTCTTTATAGAAATAATATTTAAAGTGAAATTTCAAAGGCGCAATTAATGGCGCAAATTGCAATGGCGGTATGAAGACCACCGTGGGTGATCAGACAAAGGACAAAGTTCTCAATTACCAGGAAAGTGCTTACATTTAACGACTTGTGTAGTGTCAGTAAAGGCGCTATCTCAATCGATTTGAAAGGGAAATTCTTGTTATTGACAACTTTTTATTTGTCTACTACAAATTTTTGCCAAATAAATACATTTTACAATATAATGAGTGAACACCACACTCACCGCATCACTACAACAATATACCACAACAACACCACCCTCAAAACAACATCAAAATTCGTTGACCCACCGTGGTGTTAAATACGGCTGGTCTTCCTTGGATAAAATATTCCGGAAGTAAACTAGTCTCCCGTTCGGACCGCGGGTGGGAGCTATCCGAGGGAGAGCATCGATGAAAAATAAATTCACAAAAATTAAGGACAGGCTCGTAGAACGTATGCAGCTTGTACAGAACGGGTGCTTTCCAATCAGCACTCGATGAAATTGGTAAAATTAAATTGGTCATCGCAGATATACAAGGTTACGCAAAATTAATCACCCTATCGGGATGTTCTAGTTTTGCAAGTGGCGTCGTACGCCAATCATATTTGACATTTTTTTTTCATAAGTTTCGCGCAAGTTCAAGAGTTACGCTCTTTTGGTGTTTGTCACACAACCTGGACGGGTCGCAGACGGTTTGTGCGTTCACTACACTCCGGGGGTGGTTGTCCTAGATAGAACTCAAGAGACTCAACTGAATTTGTCGCGTTGTTGTATTGTAGTTCACAGTAACTTTTAGTTTTTGTTTCAATGTCATTAAGGTGTTATTGGAAATGCACACACAGAGTATGAATTTTGAAATTATCTTATACTGCGAATGTTGAGTCTTCGTCAGCATTTTTTGATAATCTCTCATTTACAACTGATGCTGTTGCACACTTTTTCCGTTGAACTAGACTTTAACTACAGTCGGTGATGATTACCATTGTTCACCACCAACTCCGTGACCAGCCCACATTTTTGAATTAGACAGCTGCAGTATACAGACAGACAAGCAATGGAGCGCTATGCTCCACAAAAGCGGGGATTAATTGTGTCTATTTTTTTACCAACAATCGGTCGATGGTGTTAGTGCAGCGTGAATTTCGACGATGATTTTCTAATCGTGTCGCGCCAACTGGGCAAACATTCCGGGGCTTAGCTATTCGACTCAAATAGACTCTAACCAAAGGAGACCATACAGGGCGTGGCCGCTACCGGACTAGACGTTCGGCCGAGAATATCGCGGCTGTAGCTGCCGATGTCACTGAGAACGAAGTAACATCAACCAGATGATGGGCCACGCAATTGGGCATCACCAGACGGACCCTACAGCAAATTTTAGTAAAAGACTTACACATGTTCAAACAGTGCATCAGTTAATGCCTGCTGACCGTCAGTCGCGTGTGAATTACTGTCAAGCCATCCTTAATCTCAACAACGGAGAGGACGATTTTGTGTCGAAAATCATTATGAGCGACGAGGCGTATTTTCACTTAAGCGATTACGCTAATGAGCAAAATATTCGTTTCTGGGGGCACTGAATATCCGCCGTGTGATGCACGAAGAGTTATTAAATTCACTCAAAGCCACGGTGTGGTGCGGCGTTCATGCGGAAGGAGTGATTGGGCGGTATTTTTTTGAGGACGCCATCGGCAATACGGTACAGGGCCATGATCAACGACTTCTTATTACCGGAATTGGATGAGCAGAGCTTGGTGAAGCTGGGTTTCAGCAAGATGGTTCAACCGCACATACATCACGAGCCATAATGGATATTGTGAAGGTCGCGTTTCCTGGTCGCGTGATCTCCCGTTTTGGCAATTTGGCATGGCCAGCAAGATTCCATCCCAGACCTCTTTCTTTTGGGCTACTTGAAGTCGCGGGTTTATGCCACCAAGCCTCAGACAATCGCAGCCCTTAAGGACAACATTCGACAAGAATGCGAACAGTTATCACCGGAAATATTGCGGAAAGTCATGGAAAATGCGTGTATCAACAGCGGCGGCAACCACTTGACGGATATCATCTTTTCCACTTAACAGAAATCGTAACGATCCAAATAAAGGTTTCTAACACTCAAAATTATTTTCCTTTTATTTGGTAAAAAAGTAATTTAAAAAACAAAATTGGCCATTGCGCCACCTTGTACAAGAAGTTCAACCTTCAAACGGAACAAACCTTAAGGACGTCTATACTTTCATTATTGAGATACACATAATTTTGGAACAGGGCTCTTCCAAAACAAAATTTTGCGGAACGTAATGAACATAGTAATTTGCAGCGACCCATGCCGATGGACAATTTCTGGAGTCCCCAATATAGCTATATACTTCTGAATGTACACTATCCTACGGAAGATAAGGATAAGAATCAAAGGCCGCGTTTAAGGAAATATTTGACGTGAAAGCATAAAAAGATGCGAATTGCGATTCAGACGACATCCTTATCATCGTCATCTTCAAAATTAAAAGCCGAATCCGAATTCACTGAAGCGGAACACAACAATGCATAACAAAAATCAATGTTAAAAAAATAAAAGACCCTTTTATGCAGCATCAATACCAGAATGAAATTGGTAACCGATTCGCCTTACTAGGTGTAGGGGAAACAAGATAGGTAGAAGCAGTATGGTCAACAATAAAAAGTGTTGCAAAGGAGGTAGCGGAAAACAAACAGCTTCTGCAAAGCCCTCAAAGGAAAGTTCTGGTTCGTCCAAGAACGTTAAGACTTCAAGCTGTGTAATTCATGTCGTACTTTATGTATGTGGAAAACAAACTAAATATCTAAAATGGTTGACAATGTCAAAGTCAAATGGACTTAGCTCGCGAAAATCAATTTTATCCACCTTATTTTTTGCACAAGGCTTGAATGTACTTAGGAGAAGCAAATTTAAAAGAGATGTCAAAAAATCTAGAAGATTAGATGGTATTTAACAGGGCTGTATGAAATCAAGTACAAGTACCAGTACCAGTATTTTAACAGGTACATGTACTTGTACTTCAGTACCTGGTACTGGTACTGAAATGCCTTAAGAAGAGTCGCCCACAGAGGACGCTAAAAAGTTATCAGCCGTGGCAATAAACAGGAGGCAAAGAGGATTATGCAGGTAGAGTTCTATGAAGTAGGGGGATAGTGCCATGAAAACGATCTGGTAATCAATATTCGATCAATTGCAGTCCATAGAATTCACAAATATAGCATTGAAAGTCGACAATTGTGCCAATCAAACCGCACCTATTGTCATAGAATTCGTAGCTAAATACCTAAGATATCATAGATATCTAAGCAATGTCTAGATAGTCATTTTCTTTGGCAAGCGCATATCAACTACCTATTAAAAAATCTAAGCCGGCCCCCGTCTAAATTGGCTTCGGTGCAGTACAAATCAAAAACCTGTCTAAAAATAATGATATGAATCACTGGATATGAATCACCCACCACTTTAACACAGGAAGTACATCTTCCTGATGGTCCATAGACCATCTGTTTCTGGGCGGCATATAGAGCGATGCGTAATCATTCTACTCCTATTATAAGAAACTGCAAGAGAAAATATTTCGCATCCAAATTAAGCATGTCTCTTCCCTCTAAGAAGCTGTGGAGTAACCTAAGGCACATTGGGGTATCCAAAGCCAAGAGTGATTCCAAGTGTGAGATTGATCCTGACACTCTTAATAACAGCTTTCTCGAAAATACAGTGGTCACAAGCTTCGATTTCTCGAGAAATGCTAGGTTTTGAGATTCAATCTGTAATGGAGGTGGATGTGATAAACTGTGTTGCAAATATTAAATCCAACGCTGTTGGTGAGGATGGAATACCTCTGCCTTTCGGATTTGACCCACATAATTAACCACTATATAACCATTTCGTATTTCTCCAAATAAGGGAAAATAGCCAGAGTAATACCTGTTGCTAAAAAACCTATTCCTGTCTTGCCGAAGGATTTTAGACCTATAAGCATTTTGCCATGTCTGTCGAAAGTCTTTGAGAAACTAATTGCTAAACAGGTTCTCACTGATAACCGTTTATTGTATAGAGAATAATCAGGTTTCAGAACCCACCACAGTTGTTCTACAGCTATGATTAAGATATTGGAAGATATCAGGGAAATGTTTGATTTCTGTAAGGCTTTCCACAAAGTGGACAACAAAATTCTTTGCTGGAAGCTTAGGCAGAAATTTGGGTTTTCTGAATTAGATGTTAGGCTTCCCCAAATCTTTCTTTCAAATAGGTTTCGAAAAGTGGTTACTCAAAATACTTCCTCCGCTCTCTTACCGGTGAAACAGGGTGTTCCTCAGGGAACAATTCTTGGTCCCATTTTATTTTCAATGATTAACGACTTGCCTTCTGTCTGTAAACATACGAAAGTTCATCCCTATTCTGATGACGCCCAAGTCTACTTAGGGCAGCCACTGTCAAAAATTGATGAACTTGTAGCCAATCAAACGGGTTATTGCTAAAACCAAAAAAATCACAGGTTGTACCCATTCTACAAAAACAGTTAACCCTTAATACCATTCCCGATATCCTACTCTCTGGAAATAAACTTAATGTGGTGCATAATGAGATTACTTTAGGTTTTGTTATCAATTCTAACCTGTCAGGATACGACCACCCAAACTATATCGGTCGAAAAATTTATTCATGTCTCCGTAAATTATGGATCTCTGTAAGTTTCACCCCTGTCAGCACAAGACAGCAGTTAGTTAAGACTCTTATATTACCCCTAATTACATACTCAAGATGCATTTGCTTCAAGTTGCATTTAATGTCTCCGTTAGATATATTCATGGATGTATCTCAATTCGCCCATGGTATATTGAACACAAATTTGAAGCAATACACATACAATGCAAAGGTATGTGTTTATCTTATTGTACTTTATGTATAGGGTCCGCCAAATAACTTCTTTTTTTTTTGAAAATGCTATAAAAAAACTACTGAATATTTTCTCAAATTTCTTTTTTTATTTGAAAGTACAATCCTTCCGGTTAATAATGGAAAATAATTTCATTCTGCTGCCTCGGCTGGCCATGCAGTAGCGTACATGATCGGTCCAATTTTTAAGCACATTATCGATTGTGTGCAGCTGTATTTCACCAATGGCTTCACGAATATTGTCCTTTAAAGCGTCAATTGTCTCTGGCTTGTCGGCGTAACACTTATCTTTGACGGCACCCCACAAATAATAGTCCAACGGTGTCAAATCGCAGCTCCGAGGTGGCCAAACCACATCAGCTCTGCGGCTGATAATGCGATCTTCAAAAACAGGGCGCAAAACATCGAGTGTAGCTTCGGCTGTGTAGCACGTAGCGCCGTCCTGTTGAAACCAAATGTTGCCAATATCCTCCTCTTCAATTTTTGTGAACAAAAATTCGTTCAACATGGCCCGATCACGATCGCCATTGACTGTAACGGCCACTCCTTGCTCATTTTCGAAGAAAAATGGCTCAATTATGCCTCTGGACCAAAATCCGCACCAAACAGTGGCTCGTTTTGAGTGAGTGAGCTAAGTGTTACCATTCACGAAATAAGCATTACTTGAAAAAAAAAGTTAGATGGCGGACCCTTTATATTGTTAATAAATTGAAACTTGAATTGAAAAAAAAAGGTAGTTGAACGTATCAACTTTCGTGTTACAACAACGTTTAAGGCCGGAACAACTAAAGTAAAGTAAAGTGCCAAACATCTTCAACAGTATTTTAAAAACAGACACCTCAATTCTAGTAGGAAGAGAAAAAACTAAAAGAACATTACCTAGAAGAAATAATCTAATATTCACTTAAATTTATTGAAAAAAACTCTAAAAACCAATTTAGTAACCTTTTAATGCTTACTTTCTTTTATCTTTCATACACACACCCAATCATCACAACCATTTGTCAATACATAGTCTTTTAATTTAAACATTCATTCTGTTGACGTTAAATAAAACATTCATAAACACGATCTCTAGCAGATAATCAAACAGCTTCGCATGTACTCGTATTAAACATTTTTAATGAAATGAAACAAACAAATACAAGTAAGCAAACAAACACTCTCGCAATGCTGTGTTCAACTCAACTTGTGTGACTTCAAACGGCGAATTTCCATAAGCGTACAAAATTTCCATAATAAAAAAACACAACGATATTCGATTTCAAGGACTAATGTTGTGGGATGTAGAAAATTTGAAGGGTCTCAGGGATCAAAACTTGGAATAAGCAAATTTATAAGCTGCGCAAGGATTTGAAGAAGGCTTTATACAAATATGTTCTAGGTCATTTGCGATTTTATGGGACATTGCCTATCCTGAAACAAGTATACTATACACTAGTGGAGTCTAAGCTACGATACTTGTAAACTTGCTTGGTAAAGTGTAGCCATAATCGAATATCTGAAAGTTGCAACCTCACTACTCCATGGAACCATGGTGCCACCTTCAAAGTTTTTAAAGTCGAACACATTTATAAGAAGTAGCTAATTTTAGAGTTCTGTGATGACAAATACCAATTAACCATTAGATAAACACCTGACAACGCGACGTACCCAAGAGGTGCTCCAAATGTTCAGAAACTTTATTACCTACGGAGAGGCCAACTATTTCAGGTGTGTTCTCTCAATATTATGAAATACCACGAAATCGAATTATCACTGAAAAATTCAGAACCAGCCTGTAATGACTGAATGTAAATTAATCGGAAATGAAAATTAATTATTTAACTAAATATCTTGTATTAAAATAAGCTCCTTCAGATTACGAGTAGATTAGCATCATTCAAAGATTCAACTAGGATAGATGTTTCACAGGAAATTATAGGAATTTTAAGTCTAACTTGAATTATGGAACTTAATCTTGTCCAGAAAAAGAAAAGGATTCGAACTTAGTGTGGCGCAAGTTGCTAACACACTAGTCTTTATGGTAAGTGGTTTTCATCAATGAGCAAAGGGAAGCCAATGGTATGAGCAGTTAGTTTTCCGAGCTGTAAAACCACTTAGCTTTAAGAAAATCCAATTCAGAATGGTGACTGATAACATGACTGGAAAATTTTCCAGAAAAGCAAACTAACTAGCCAAAAGCTATTAATATCCAAACGCGTCGTGAGGAGCAGAGGAAGCATTTGATCGTTTACTTGCAATTTTCCTATCAATTGAGTGAGTTTTCAATGGGGTTTGTTACATTCCTTTTTTAGTTATTATTATTACCGGCCATTTGAAATTCGGATTTCAGAGCTTCGCTGACAACCCTTTGATAAGGCTCCCTGTCATGAGTGTATTCCTTCCATGCTTTGCTGTTCTGCTCCACCTTTTCTACTCCCATCCTTATATTGTGCTCTCATCACAGCGCCGGCCGCTTTTAGGTGTTTTTTTTTTCTTCCCCTTTTCCACTCATTGTTCTTTTGTCTGTCCGTCCACTGTCCATTCGTTCTCCGCGTCCGGCCCATCTTAGTCTCTGCTGTTTTATCACTCAGATAATACTTGGGGCTGTATAAATTTCTTCGAGTTCTTGATTGCAATCTTGATCCAATCGCCTGTTTCTCGTCGTGTTTTCCACCATCGATTCTCCTTAAGATCTTGTTTTTTAAGACGCGAGGTCTATTTAACTCCTTCTTAGTCAGAGACCAAGTTTCACATCTATAAAGTGTCACTGGCAATATTATGTTTTTATAAATATGAGTTTTGACAAGAACAAAAAAGTCGTTTTGAGTAGTTGATTAACCTCCGAAAAGCATGTTCTTTCTGTTGTTTTTGGCAGCCAATACAGTTCCCAGATACTTAAAGTCGTCAACTTTCTCAAAATATTTGTCGAGTACAATTAAATGCGAGGTTTGAAGCGATCTAAGTCGTCGGTATATGATTTTCTCTTCATATACTTCTGCACCTATTTCCTCTCCTGTCGTTATTGGACTTTCTGCGTACTCTTTACTGGTTCCTTACTATCTTCCAGAAGGTCCAGATCGTCAATGTAAGCTAGAGCGAGTGTAATTCCATGAAAGGTTGTTCCTTTATCATTTTCCTGAATAGATCTAATTACGTAGTCCAGCACCAAACCAAGGAGAAGTAGTGACAAGATGTCCCCTTCACATATCTTGATCGGTTTGTACAGTCACACGCCTTTTTTTAATCTACGAATTATTATCGGTAGACCGTTTTGTGGAATTCTCATTTCATTACTAGAAGCTGTTGTATCTGGTCGCTTGTTGAGCGGTTTCACTTAACTGCAAATTCTTCCCTATCCAAAACGAGTTCCTCATTGTCGTTCCGTATAAATCCAGATCTGTCCTGGTACTTTTGGAGCGTTTAGTATTGCACACATTTTCTCATGTTTTAGCCTCTCAATATACTTGAACGTTAGTAAACTTTTTTAAGGGCCTGAAATTTTGGAACATTACATGCTTTTACTTTTTCCCGCATTCTTCTTCGAGCCAAGTCTTTACTTTGGGGGCTTTGCAAGAGCCTTGTTTGTTTTCCGTTGCTTCTTTGTTTTTTTATTATTAATCATAGTGCTTCTACCTGTCTTGCTTCACCGTTAGTTATTAAGCCACCTAGTAGAGCAAACCGCTTATTTATTTCGTCTTGGTATAAACTCTTAAGTCCTTCAATTTTTCAACGTCGAATTTTATTTATACATTGCTATGTTTCGCTTCTGTAAATTCGAATAAGGCTTTTAACTTTAGTAGGATGAGTAGGATAAGGACAGAAACAATCTGATTTGGAGTAATCAAAATTTTATATTCTTAGCAAATAAAACAGAAAATAATGCTGCGAGCCAAAACCTTAATATAAACTGTCGTCCAATAAGAGATGTCATTTTAAAATTCGTGTCATTTTTCGACTATCAAAATTTAACAACTGCGATTAATTTTAGGAAGTAAAAATTGAGAGTATGTACTCGAAAGCCTATTAAGATAGTGAAATTCACCACAAAAACTATGAAAATATTGCGCAGACTTTTCGTATAATATGTTTTGTTTTTCGTCATCATTATGAAGAGTTGTCTCGTGCAGATGTGATGGGTTTCATCTCTATGAATGTAACTGAAAGGTCAGATGTGTCAAGACGATCACAGGATTTGGTCCCATAAGCCACCAACTTATAACGCATTTTGCATATAGATTTGTGTCTACAGGCTTATAATGCCCAGATGAAGCGACAATAAAATCGAGCAGACCACGCACAATACAAGGGACAAGATCATGATAATTTAATGCAACATCCTTCTTAGTACACAAATTAAACTCTCTTATCTGAAGCTCGGACGACCCAACTAACAAATGACGAATTGGTGTAGTTTTTTAGCTTATGATGTCACTGCGTTTATTTTTTCCCCAAATGTATGCTGGAGCATGAGTAATAGACAATGGGCTGCATACCGAACGATACTGATTCACTGTTTTTTGGTGCCATCGACATGGACAACGATCACCACTGTTTAATAATATTTCGCTTTTTTCTCTTAATTTAAAATGACACAATTTGTTTGACGTCTATATGAAATTCTATAATTTTATAACACCATGGTCACCCCACTGGATAGAATCCATCTGATGGCCTCAAGGAGTTGTCAAATGTCTTTATAGTCTCGCAATTTTTATAAACGAATCTGCTGACCACAATCAGCAGTCGCTCTGGGTGTATCCTAATTTCTTCCATCACGTTAGAGAAAGCACTTCGTCAGTACGCCCATGCACTTCATTATCTTTTTTGTACTCAAATCCGAAATTAAAATTAACTTTTCGTAATTTAGAGAGAGAAGTATACTCTGCGAATTTGTCTTAGGACAAGGACTTCATATAATTTTTTTATCTTCTGCTTCAGTTGAAAACTTTGCATTCGATGATAATTGGATTCTCTGGTGCAGTCCATAAGTCCCTTTACTCGAACGGAATGAAATAAAAATGAAAACTACTCGTACTATCTCCTTTAGTAAGAGGTCATCTCGTCCATGTCATAAGGGTCTAACTTGCCATTTTCTTCCTGTCCACTTACAAGCCATCCTTTGTGAGTTTCCTTGTTTTTACGCTTTAAGCACAAAAGGGAAACGCATCGGAAGAACTTTTCCCAAGATTTTGTGTAGATACTCCTGTTTGGTACAAACTAGTTTAAAAGTTCTGTTGAAGAATGTTTTCTTTCATGTTGAGAAGAAGAAGAGTGAGTAAAAGAGGTCCAAAGTAGGAAAATAACTTTTCCGTCTTTTTGCAAAAATCAATTTCACTTACGTTGCGTTTTCCCAGCCTTGAGGAAACTTTATCGTTTTTTTTATCGCTCCTCTTACCTTTGAATATTATATATTTGAATACCTTTACTCTAAACGTATTCAGTTGCTGATTGTAAGGGTAGTTGTGGGATGAATTGCGGTAATTGATTGATTGATGGATGTGGCGATACCAGACGATATACATATAATGAAAATAAGCTAAAAAGGTGATATATTGTAAATTTATTTCAAAAGATATACCAGAAGAATCGACTTTTGGATAAAAAGGGATTCATGCATCTGGAAAGGGATAATTTTATCTTTTTCTAAAATCGTATGTATGCTGCCTCAACAGAAGAAGTGTTCAAAAAGCATTGGAGGCTCTCACCGGAAAGTTGTTATCGATCCAACATTAACTTTTCAATGTATTCTACCACCTACAATCTGATTCAAAGTCTACGATATGATTAACATATATGCGTGGGATTCATCACTTAGTCTTTTTAGATGACTTTTAATCTGCCACCAAGCACATCCTATATCCGGTAAAGCATTACCATCATTCGAAAATGACTCATAGGAGTCAAGTTTTCCTACATATTATGGTGGTTATGTGTGAAGCAGATAAAGAACGTATTCTCTCTCTTCATGGCAGACATTTTCAAATAGCAATATACAATCGCTATGCCTTGTCCGAAGAACCAGAGAAATGCCTGCGTCCCCCGGTCAAGTATTCACCATATGTAGTGACAAATTGGGGTCCTGATTCTCTTTTGCTTTTAAATAGTGCAGCGAAATACGAAGAAACCCATTGCATATGATGTGCTCCATATAGAATTCCGTTGCTGCTCAATACAAATTTTGACCTAAATTTCAAACTCAATAACTAAACTTGAATGCCTACATTGAGCAGAAAATAGTCAGAGTCTTAAAGCAATAGAGAACTAATTTTCAATAATGGGTCAAAAAGCACGTAACAAAGCACCTAAAACAATTGAAGACTTAAAAAAAAACATAAATGGTTAAAGATATAAATACAAAAGAAATCAGATAACTATATGACTATTCCAAGAAGATTTCAAGCGGGCGAATAGGATCTCAAAAATTTCTGATTGGTGTTATTTAATGTTCTCTTACTTTAGTTAAATAAAAGTGTCATCCAAAAACCTAGTTTTTCCAAATATGTATGTGGCGCCATCTTGCTGCAAATAAGAGTCGTCTACAACAGAAAAATAACAACGAAACAACAACAGTCAACATCGTTCGATGACTCAGATCAAACACTCAAACAGTCACCAATGATGTGAAAGTGTTCACTTCTGGCTTATTTAAAAGGCTTTGATAAAGGTTCTATATGGGTTTTGCTGGAAATATAGAAAAAGCTGAATTTTGTGAGTTCGTGTTCGACTGGTTTAGATGGTACAATAAGCAACGTACACATATTTAATTTAAGAGTTCCTAAAAGTTCTGTCTGAGAGAGCCGTGGCGCAGTGGGTAGTGTGTCGGCCTCTGACGCACGATGAGCGAGTTCGGATCCCGACAATACCAACGACATCGAATGCATCGAATGTTCATTACGAGGCTTCTCTCCTCGGCGGGGAACTGGCAAAACCCCCCGTAGTACACCTGCCTTGAAAAAGCTTCTCGACTCTCGCCGTTCGGAATCGGCATTAAACTGTAAGTCCCGGCACTTGTGTGAAAAAAAAATAAATAAAAAACAAATCGCACACAACATTTAAGTGAATGAGAGAAGCTAGTCTCTGGCTCTTCATGAGCTGTAACGCCATCTAAGAAGAAGAAAGGTTCTGTCTTGGGACCCATTTTGTTAGAGGTACGTATCAATTCATTATTTGCATTAAATTTTAAAAGTAGACTTTCACAGTTAAGGAAGGCAGTTCATATACCTTTCGCAATAACTTTATTTACTTTTTTTTTTTTTATAAGGATGAAAAGTAATTTAATCTGTTCTTTTTACTACTGTCCGTATAGGGCCAGTAAGGTATTTATAAGTTAGTTAAGCTAGTTTAATCATTTTTGTCTAGCGCGTTAGATAGTTTTAAGAAATGAATATTAAAAGTGACTTATAAAAAAGAGACAAAAAAAAATAACTTGAACCTGAATAGGGCCTTATAAGATTTTGGTTTACTGAGCACAGACATTAGAGCATTAGCTCAAAGGCTAAAATAGTGTTTTTGTTTAATTAAGAAGTCCCAATTAAACGCTTTTTGCTGGAGAAAGTGAATAAGCTTAAAAGCCTTAGGGTCATAATTCTAAGGGTCATTGATTCTAAGAAGACCTTCGACAGGCATTCAGAGTCTCAGGAAAGAACTATTTAATTTTTTATTATTCAAAGAAACCTCTTTCAAGAAATTACTATTATTATAACATTTTCTATTCGAAACTTCAGTATGAAATTGTTTGTTGAGGAAACGTACTATTATTATCATTATTACCGACCATTTTGAACTCGGAAGATCAGAACCTCGGTGACTGCCTTCCTGTCATGGGTCTGTTCCTTCCATGCTTCGCTGTTTTGTTCCATCTCTTTTAGATCCATTCTTATATTGTCTTTCCATCTAGAGCACATCCTGACGGTCTTTTAATAGTACTTTTTAAAAAAGGCTTAGAAAGAAATATATCGAAAAACTCATGAAATCCCGTATATTATCATTCTCAGGCAGAATTAAATTTTTCAGTGAAATTTAATTTTAATTAGCATCCTCGTTCATACTCCTTCTAAAATATAAGGCGACTTTAAAGTCAAAATATGGTGACTTTTTATTTTTCTCGAAAAATCGAAAAATAATCGCTTCCAATACGCGTCCGCCAGCCCTTTTTCCCAATCCTCAAAGCTTATGATATGCGCTTTCGTGTCAAATCTTCATTCTTCCATGGGTCTTTTCTGTTTTGGAAAGAGAAAAAAGTCGCAGAGGAGTGGCTTGGGAATGACTACCCTATAGTTTCTGGCGAAAAAATTACGCTCGAGTAAGGTTGCAAGCGCTATGATTTTTTTTCCCACTATTCCAGATGTTTACTTTGTATTGCTCCATGTAAACGGCATATCAAAGCTTCAAGTCCTTCAAAGCTTCAACTTATTGACCGTACGTTATTTTCCATTTTAAGCAATACTATAGTAAACGAAGGAAATAGTTAGTATACATTTTTTGAGCAAACCGTTTACAATTCATTACAACAAGATTGTCATGGTTCTAATTGCTGTTATGACAAATTCCAATGCTTGTTTTAGATGAATATTTTACAAATGATTTAAGTCTTATCTGAAAAATAGAAAGGAACAGCTACTATAAATCGTGGTCTAAGTAACTCGCATACACCAAGAAATGGTGTGCCGCAGGAATTAGTCCTTAGCCTCGTACTATTTTAATTTTAATTAACATTCGTTTTGAACTGAATTTAAATGGAATTTTAACTTCCTTTGCATAATGGAGTGTAACATATCAAAAGACTTTCAAATTTTAAGACTTTGGTTTGCGGAACATAAACTCTTTATTTAAAAAAAAAAAAGCCAATGTCGTTCAAAATATCGAATAAGCTTTAAAATTACTTTAATTTTCTTTTCATTATTATGATCGTAATACTTGCTGCTTATCACAGTATTGTTTTTAAAAAGGTAATTACTTGAGTAGTTAATCGGTATAGTAAGTGATCATAACTTAAATCGATAAAAAACACAATTAAACTATCAATTTACTAAGGTTGTATTACTTAAAATTGCAGTATGGGGAGACTTTCTAATAATAACTCTTTTAGGACATTGTTAATAGCTCAGAATAACTTACGTAGAGTAATTTGCACCAAATATCGCCTTACTCAAAATTGTGCCCTATAAGGGGTCATCCTATTTATGACCTGGATTTGACATCCCTATTTCGATCACATATGTTAAAACGAATTATCATCACAGTGTTTATTTAGCCAATGGTTTACTACTCTAACTAAGGGATCGTTTAAAAATAGCTGAACCTGCTGAAACTGTGAAAACTTCATGCATCGGCGATCTGGATCATACTATAGCAAAGCTGTAAAAAATCAAAGATACTGGCTCTTTTGCAGAAGCCTTAAGACCTATCCATCAACGAAATGCACGCTCTGTAGAAAATATCGCTATCGCCAGTGAAAATATTGAAGATGATCCAAAAAATCGATTTTAGGAGCACAACATTGTGGGTTTGTCTTACGGAACATTTTAGGGTAGCGGATTTGCATCTACAGTTTTATAAAGTTTAAGTGACTCAGAACATACGCCGATTGGGTGCTTAAACTGTGGGTGACCAATATTCACACAATATGTTCTTAAGCGATTAGGTTTCTTTTTCACTGAGCCGATAAAGAGGCCCCCATCCTCAAGTGGCATTTTTTAAGGCCGTGTTGTTTTACAGTTGAGAACAGTTGCTACTGACATCTTCAACGATACTATCCTTGTTGATCAGTCATGATGATACTTAATGATTATTGTGTGGCCTTTTATGCCGACAGCATGGAGTTCGAATCTTGGAATATCAGTCATTGAAATCATTTCATGAGCAAAAAGGGCTAAGCTTATGGAAAATCGCGGTTGGAGTCACAAAAGTGACTGAAAGTGATTGAACTCTGATCACCCACGATGGCGTTCGTACCTAAGTCTCGAAAATTTACGTTGAAACCGGTCTTTATACTTTCATTGTCGTGCATCTGGCTCTTTCTTGGCTGCTACGCACATAATATGCCATTGGGGATAAGTTTTCACACAATAACAGATTATCGTTATAGGGCTACGTGCATGTAATTTAAGATGGCCACGCATTTATAAGGAAGCACTCTAGGCAAAGTGGAACTTCAATTCCTCGAAAGTGAAAAAAAAAAAAAACTTTTGGTTTAAACATGTCGATCTTAGTGCCAAGAAAAAAAATTTGCGGGAAACTTTGTTGGGCTAGTTCATTGGAAAAAAAAAATTAATAAAGACACACGTCAGGCTCTAGTTGAACTTGAAAAGTCGTTACACGAGTCGAGACCTAGAGATGTCGAACGGCGTGTATTCATGCGCGAACTGCTGCTTCAACGGTGGAAAAGGAACGGTTTTTTACATCGTACGGTGACTGGCGATGAAAAGAGGATACTGCACGATAATCACAAGTGTAAGCCGGTCATGCATCGACATAGTCGGCAAAGGCAAATATTCATGGTTCGAAGTTTCACCCTTTGGTGGGGTTAGCAAAATGTAGTTTATTATGAATTATACGACAACACTCGGTCTCATGTTGCAAAATCAAACTTGGAAACGCTTGATTGAAAAGTCCTTCCCCACCCACCGTATTCACCAGACATTACTCCTTTCGAATATCACTTGTTCCGGTAGATAGCACATGACTTCACTGAGCAGCACTTTCATTCTTAGGAAGATGCCTTAGGAAGTATTCAAGGTTTTAGTCCAACGGACGAATACGAGTTTACAACTATATATCCATACATTTTATTGTAACCACATAGTTTTTAAATATCAAAAGTTATCGAGTTGATAGATGTGTTTTGATAGTAGAGAGATGGCGCGAGATTTAAAATGACACCTCTTGTTGGATTACCCTTTTAAAAAGAAACATATCACTCTGAAAGCGGTCTTTACATATTGATATTGCGTAATATGACCCATAATTTTATGAACGTCTGGTATTTTTAATTAAATTAAAGTGAAAACCACTTATAAGCAATGGAGAACGCTTAAATAAGTATTTGATTCCGTGGATTATCAAGTGTTAAGTTACAAATCGTTTCGTTAAGCATTGACATTTAGTTCATTGCAAATAACCTTTCAAGCATCCCATTACTGGCTCGTTCGCTTCTGGCAACGCAAACGCAACACTTTCCGCAACTACCCCGAGAGGAGAGCTTCATCGCCGTTAAAATCCCGTGATTATTTACCGAGCTTCCTTGATGAAATCGGAACACTTAGCATTTACACACCTCTATTCCGTTTAATCCCAGTACCCATGCCGTAGTAAAAGCACTCACGGAACGGCAGCCTCTCGCGTGAGTTTTTGCATTTAATTTGGCAACTTGAGGCCGTTTGGAAGTTGATCCAACTTGGAAGAGTAATTTTCCCATTTCACGAAAAACAACATTTTCGCATTTCTAGGTGAGTGTGGAGGTGTGATAGTCTAACTCGTCGACCCGCCGAGTTTGCTCATAAAATGATTAAGGCAGTCAACGCGGCGCATGGGGAGGTGGTCCTCATTCATGCCACACACTTTGTCAAATTAACGACAACGGTACACCAAGAGTGTCGAGATTTTCTTCATCAGAAGTGAAATCCGCACAGCGGTATAGAGACATAGGGTAACATGATAAGTGAGACGAGGACGGATCTCCCAGGGGAGGAAGATTATTCAAAGGATTTGTTGCGCAAGCAGTAGGCAGAGAGTGAGAGGAACGAGAGTGATATGCTAGTAGGCTTACGAGACGAATTTGCAATTCCAGTTTCATCTCTAAACGGTGGTGGTAATGGCAATGGCAGTTAGAAAGTGTAAGGTCGAGGTGGATGAGTGGCGTTTCAATGCGACCCTCTTCGGAGATGGGCAATTTAGAAAACATCAATGAGTGACAAAATTTGTGTTACGGGGGAACGGGCGGGGGTATTTGCATTGATGGCTGTGTATATATAACATGACCAATGCCAACACAGACGACGGTCCCTTTTCAAGTTTGTCAACAGTAGATAGGGGTTTTTCGGCAATAGGCGGTGATGGGTATTGTTGTCCTTCATTTATTTTTGCTGTTGGACTATCACTCGGCATGTGAAAGTTCATTAGGCTTAATTGGGTTGTGGGGATTAGTATGACCGAGGCTGTCTTGCCGAACCAGGAATTCAATTAATTCAACTGCCACTGCCTAATTTCGAATGGTTTTTGGGTTGAAATACAAATGATGTGGCTTGACTTTGTGCGAATGTTGACCATGTTACAGACATTTCGAGCGATTTCGTATGGTTGGCAACCATAGCTGAAACACCAGTTTAGCTCATCAATGCTATCGTCATCACTCTCCATCGTCGTCTTTTACAGGCTTCCTTTACGGCCAATCTCTTAATCTTCTTATTTCAAAGAGAAAGTTTCCCGAGAACCTTTTAAATCCTTAATGGCATTCACTTGGAAAAGGCTTCATCCCCATCGCCTTCGTCTTATTGTGTCGTTATTTCGTCCATGAAATGGCGATTCGATTCCGATCTATTAATCCCGAAAGAAAATCACCGACACCAATAGCAGTCTTCCATCTGTCGCTCCTTAAATTTTTCAGGTCAACCTGACACCCTCGAAATGATGTGCTCCCAAAACTAATCTAATAAATCATCGTTCCCCATCAAGTCACTGGAAAATCAATTTCTGATTACACTGGCCAACTCACAGTGCGAACATAACAAAGCACTAAATCAGTCCTTGCGCAGCCAATAGATAACTCAATGCTCATTAAATACCATTCGCTTTTCATGACACACGAAACGAGCTCCATAGGATGCTCGCCATCCTGAAATCACTTCATTTCCTCCTTAGAATTGCTGCCAAATTACTAACTGTCGCCAGCGCCGTAGAACAGATAAATTCATACGACTTTCGGAACTTCATTCCATACATTTCCATATTCTGAATTTAATTTTGCCACTCGATAGACCGTACACGCTCCGCCAACGCACACACCATATGCGTCTGTGTATTCACGTTGTCTTCCTGAGAAACAACGGAATAACAATGAAGATATCCTAGCCGAGCAGGATACACGTGCGTATTCGTGAACAAAATCAACACACGCTCCAGAGTGCCTTCAAGCCCTTCACAATCGAGCTTTATTTCTATTTTTATGATGACGACTTTACACTAGCCCGGGGAGCGGAGGAGGAACCCATGCCATACGGGAATGCTTTTATTCCACCTGAATGCACATACGGATGTATTTACTCGTAAACCCTTTTATTTTTCTACTTCATTTGTTTGTGTGCGCGTTAAGACTTTTTATTTTCCATCCGCCGTGCTCGTAAGCAGTTTGCTTAAAACTTCCTTTTTCCTTTTTCGTCCTTTTCATTACTCGTTTTTGTGCGATCTAGGAGAGACAGAGCGGTTTATGATGAAATTGATTGAGACTTGAGTAAATATTTATTAAGAGCGCAGCGCACACATCCTTTCCGGATATTGTAACCGTGAATTTTGAAATTTTCGAAATTGGGTATGGCGAGGTGTGCGAACGTCACGGTTCAAAGGTTATGCGAGTAGTTCTGGGCGGAAGGTATTTGTTTTGTTTTTGGACTTTTATTGATGGGTGTTTTTGAAAGTGGGTCAGCTCACGTGTTGTTTACAGTCTTGGATAACCTGTTGTTATTGCGTTTGAATATAAAGAACTTAATGACTTTAAATGTAGCTCATACAGATCCCTTCATCATCTTCCTAAAATAATGCCCACTTGAGGTGACGTAATTTTGTTTGTTCTCTTGAACGTGGCAGAAGAATACCCGGACAGTTTATGACCGGCTTGTGGAACGGAGTGGCTCTGTGTGATGTTGGGGATGGGCAAGAAACTGCGTGCTATAGCCGCATTGGAGAGGAGAGGAATAAAATTATATAGCCTTAGAGGGTATAGCTGATGAGGGGCAATGTCTATTGATTTATTACCGACTCTGAAGGGCAAATTTGGAGAAGAATTTTCTAGACAATAGGTTTCGTTGAAACCTATGCTGAAAATAAATACTATGAAATATAAAGTTTTCAGTAAGAGCATAACAATTTCGGAAGCTAATACAAACGAGTTTTATAGCCTGAGGGCTCAACCGGGATAGCAGTTCAAAAGAAAAGATATACATATGTAACTATCATGCAGAATAGTACGACGGTGGAATCAGGAATTACATTCTCAGAATTACTTGCAACAATGCACAGAGAGGATCACCCCGATGTACATAATAAAACGAATTGACGGCATGGGTAGTGGCGCAAAGGCAGTGGCTGTGACAGACAAGTAAAGGCCAAACTGTAAACACAGTCGACGACTCGATCGTCTCATGTCTGCGAAATGAAATAGAACACCTAAGACAATGGAATAAACGGGCAGGTGTCGGTAGCTTCGAAGACGCTGTTAATGTGATTTCGTTTTTCAGTGGCAAAGAAGACGTGATGGGGTGGATCGAAAAATTCGAGACAGCTGCGCAATTGGTGAAGTGGGACGATCTGCGGAAAATCTTGTCTTCTAAGAGGTTGGCATTAAAAGCTGGGCCATAAACAACGACGTGGAACCAAGTTAAAGTTCGATTGTTGAGAAGTTTCACCAAATTATTTCCGCCGCAGATATCCACAGAAAACTATCAACTAAAAATAATCCCAGTGTGAATCAGTGGAGGAAATTTTTTTTTACGCTATACGCGAACTGGGGACGATCGCTCCTTAATGCAATACTGCATCGAAGCAATCGACGACGCGCCGCTTAAGGAGACCATGCTGTATGGTGCTTAGCTGATGTGCGATTTTAAAACCAAGCTTTGTGAATACGAACGCTGATCTCTATAAGGCTCAAAATGAGAGTAGGACTGCAGCACCCGCACACACGACAAAGACCAAAGATAAACAGCGCCAACGAAGTTTTGATTGCAGAAGAGCAGGCCACAAAAGTAAGACGTACGAATTTAAGACCAGAGAACCCAAATGTTTCAGCTGAACTTCGGACATATTTCAGCCAAGGCAGTACATTTAGCCAAGATGAATGTTAGTAAGCTAGAAGTAAAGTCAGTTATTGTCAACGGCACTGAAGTAGAAGTATGGATCCGATGAGTATTTTCGAATCAGAACGCCACCCCTTTCCCAGGATAGCCACATGCTGTAAGTGTTGTCACAAACACTGACAACAACATACGGTTACTTTGTCGTAACACTTAACTTAGATGGATTCAGCAACAAACCAAAAATCTACATCGTGTCATCAATGTCTCTGCGGCTACCGCTATCAATTGGAAAATACGTTTTACGGGGGACAAGAATCACTTTAGCCGACGAGGGTGTGCAGGTCGAACTTTTGAAGTCGAATTAGTGCAACTGCAGGCAGATGAGTGCAAATGATTCAGAAATTAATGAAGATTGTACTAATTAGTAGGTTGGCACCGATGGTAGAGGAGATTGTCCAAAAATAAGTCGACGAGTGATTGAAAGCAGACAAGTACTCCAGACTATGCCTCGCCGATTGTACTGGCGAACAAGAATGACGGCAGCAAACATTTTTGCATCGACTACCGAAGTCTGAACAAATTGGTGGTTAGGGATCGCTTTCCGTTACCGTTGGCGGACGACCAAATCGACCAAATCAGTTCGGCGACGATTATCTGTACCTAGCCTGCGGTGTTCCAAAGACATCTCTTCCAAGTTTTCCAGGAGCTCATGGAAAAGAAGATCGTGTTACTGTACGTGTAAAGCATCGTCATCATGAGCACGGACTACGAGAATGCCATTATCATTTTAAAATAATTCTGGAGGTTGCGAAAGCATATGGGCTCGCCTTCCGATGGAAAAAATGTCAATTTTTGTGTACAACCAATCGTACTTGGGCTTTGATATACTACATCGAAGAATAAGATCGACGCAGTGCGAAAATTTCAACAACCCGTACATAGGTCGGTTGCAGATCCAACGGTTCTTAGGTCTCACGGGGTATTTTCGACGGTTCATACCATCCTATTCACTATCACCCGACCGCTGACTGACCTGCTGAAGAAGGATGTAAAGTTTCACTTTAGATTGAAGGAGAAAACTGTGTTCGAGGAACTAAATCTCTTATCTTACTCAGGGACCGGTACTCAAACTAAATTGTCCGGAAGTGGTAACGGAACTACACACGGAGGCTTCCAAATGGGGTTTCGGGGCAGTTTGGCTTCAGAAAAGTGACGATAATTTCATCCGATCACCTACTTCAGCAAGAAGACTTCGAAAACCGAACAGTACAGAGGTACAGTAGTTACGAGCTAGAAGCATTAGCAGTCGTTAATGCGATTAAAAGGTTTCGACAATATCTACTGGGGCTACGCTTTAAGATGCTAACGGTTGTGCAGCCTTCAAGGGAACCATCGAGATGAAAGAGTTTACCTCGCGCATAGCCGCCTGGGTTCCCATCTTGCAAGGGTTCGAGTACATCCTGGAGCATCGGAGTGCTATGAGACTACGACATGCGGATGTTCTAAGCCATTGTGCGGTAAATGTGGTAACCAGCGAGTTTCTATGCAGGACAACTAAAGCTCAAGAAGACGACAAACAGGTGAAACTCATCCGAGCACTTCAGCAACACGGCGAATACGAAAACTACTTCTGCAAAAGGAAGGGCACTTTTAAGAAGGAGGAACGTGAAGACGACTTCTTGTGATCCCAAAGAAGATGCAATCCCAGCTGCTACACCAGGAGGGGCATTTCGAGTTGAAAAAGATATCAGAGCTAGTCAAGAGAGATTACTACATCCCGTAGTTAAGAGGAAACTGGAAGAGATGCGACAAATTGCCAAAACAACTAAAACCAACACTTAGTGATAATAATTGGCATCACGAGAGACAACGGTCAAGTTGAGCGGACCAACCAGACAATAATTTCAGTCCCATCCAAACTCTCAGTGGATAATCCGAGCAAGTGGTACATGTACCTAAGCAAGGGTCAACAATGCATCAATTCTACTTGGCAGCAAAGTGTCAAGCACACCACAATCGAGCTTATGTTCGGCACACAGATGCGGAGAAACGCTGATCCTGAATTGGTGAGTTTGAATAATGAAGAGATCGAGGATTTATTCGTTGCATGGCAAGACGAAAGAGGGGAACAAACACATGAAGCAATCCAGAAAGCATGTTACAACATACAACTTGGGGGACTTGAGGGCTATAAAGCGTACACAATTCGGACCAAATCTAAAGCTAGCGATGAAGTATCTTGGGATCTATAAGGTAACTTCGGCCGCCAGGCACGATCGATATGGAGTCCAATAAACTGGGTGACCATGAGGGCTCGAATATGCGCAGACATGATGAAGTCGTGGCGACAAACCGACTTCGACAACAGTTCGTCCGAGGAGGAGCTCGCCCAACGAAGTATCAGCTGTGTCAGCTGATCACAGAAGGGTCGGTTGTGGAATGAACCTAAGAATCGAAACATCAAACTACAAGTTGTCAACACCAACACCTTTCCTTTCGGAGGATTCATTACGAAGATACTAGCGAAGACGACAAGACAATCTAGACTAGACAAGACTTCTTCTATTCTTCTTTTTTTCCACTTATTAAATGGCTTTTTTTTCCTATTGTACCTATATTAAATATTATAAATAGAACTATTGTAATAAAACCAAGAGTTTTACATACATATGTATGTATCGCCGCAGTAAGAGCTTCACTTATTACATGAATTGGGAATCTCTCACTTCATATTGTGGCGAATTTTGCATTAAGATTTTGGCCGAAATTCCTACAAGGTCAAATTAACTCGAGAAGCCGCTTGACCCGAACTATCCCGATTGAGCTGTACAAGATCTGAAGAAAAATTTGAATTTCATCGAGGAGTGTTCGATGAGCTTCATTTTTGCCTTCATGGCTTTGCCAAGTAACAAAATATGCATTATTACACTGGTGCCTCAAGAGACTTGTGTATGTAATTCAAAAAAGTACCGTGTGGTGTGGAACTTATGCAGGCTGTGTGATTGGACCGTATTTTTTGGTGATGAAAATAACCATCATATTGTAGTCATTGTGGTCGCTCTCGCTATGTTAAAAAAACTTTTTTCGGTCAGAATTGAATGGGCTTGGCATAAATGATATGTGATTCCAACAAGATGGTAACCCATACCACAGCCTGGTTAAACCATTGATCTATTTGAGGAGATGTTCGGAAATTGTGTAATCTCCGGATATAGTCCGATCGAATGGCTACCTTGCTCATGCGATTTAACACTGTTGTTTGTTTTTTCATGGTGTTATGTTAAGTGGGTGCCTTATAGCAAAACCCCAACAACATTACAGAGACACAGGAGCAATATCAAAAGCTAAATTGCCAACATTCTGGCCAGTAGATGTGGAAAAGTGGTGGAAAATTGACTTTCAAAAAATTTATCACTGCAGACTTAAATTTAACACTACTACTATGTCCTAAAGTAACCTGGGCGATCGATTTCTCAATCAATCTGTATTTTATTTAAATACAAAATTGTTATGTCATTATTGAAAAACTCTGAACAATTTTGATGACTTTTCTAGTGCTAAAAGTCGTGTTCTCATGAACATCAATGGCTGAACTGAGACATGGTACTCTCGAGTGGTAGGAGAATGCCTGTGATGTTTCCACTAGCAAATAAGCTAGGAAGAAGTTGGTTAAGAAGTGCGAAACTCGTCCATAGATCTGCGGATATAGTTTTCTGACAAATCATTCTCCGAATCCGTAAGAATCGGTAAATAATATCTTGTTGCACTGTTGTGCTCTGAGGCACGAAGGGGAGGAACATATACAATTATGGGTGAAGGTCCAAAGAAGAAGGGCAAAACCTTTACCGTTGAAGTTGATAGCCCTATGGATAAAATAATATCATAAATGATGGCAAAAAAACTGGGCGGGGAATTACTAGGAATTTTATTGCCTCAAACGTGAACAGATAAGCGAAATTAGTTGCCACTATTGTCTGCACCTTTAAGCCCGATTATATTCAATGTCAGTGGTGAAACCCAATCCATTCAATTTGAAAGGACAAGCCCAAACGCGGATTTGTGACTTCCCACAATAAACCAGGTGAAAATATCAGATTTTAACATAAAAACGGCACATTTTTTTCGGGGGTTATTTTCCAATTGCCATAAAATGCACAAAAACAATTTAATACCGAAATCAATCTGCAAACTCCATTGTAAGCATTATAAACACAATCTCGAAATGGATGTGTTAGAAGAGCTTATTCGGAACATTTTATTTTTTTGTTTCGGGGAAATCAGAAGTTTCGAAATGGCAATTACCAAAAGGACAAACCTTGCTCAGGTAAGGCTGAATAGCTAAAAGATGAGATCTTGAAGCCCACCGTCGAAATAAATCCCACAAGCGAACTCAACGTAAGCCATATGACTATCCAACGACATCTAACTAGAATGAGAAAGGTCAGAAAGCTGGAAAAATGGTTACCACATCACCTTTCTTAAAATAAAATCCGGCATCCCGATGAAGAACCGTTTTCGTAACCGGTGATGTGAAATGGGTTGTCTCTGAAACGCAGGCCGTTCTTATTACGAGTAGCAACACCGTGGGGTGGATCAATGCCCAGTTTGGCAACTATAATATCCGATTAAAGTAAGTGGTCTACACTGGAACCAACACTAGGAACACTAGTAACAAAAAATTGTACTCTGGCACCGCATACTACTGAACGAAGATGGAGTATCCTACTATCTAGACTGGTCCGTTTTGTTATCTTATACGTTGCACCAGTCTGGGCAGGAGCCATCAGACAAAAAAAACCTGCCGGAAGCTATCGACATTATACCGGCTTTATGCGTTACGGGCAATAAGACGAAGCGGATTTGCTGGATGAGAAGAGAAGAATTTACTGCAGGAAACTGTCCAAGTCGACTGAAGTTGATACCATTGTATCCTAATTCCATCAATAAATGTATGAGTAAACCAAAGACAAGGAAACTATATCACTTAACGCAGTTCCGCCCTGACCTTGGTGATTATCGCTAATGTCTAACCGATTTGGATATGATGTGAGGCACGCACTCTTCGATTGCAGATTTTTCACGGAGGGACGCCACCAAACCCAGCTTCACTGATTAGACGGTTGGTATTAAATAAATTTAATAAAAATGTATTAAATAAACGCAAAAAAAACGCGCGTGGGTGGCATACAGCCTTTATGGCGCACTCTATTGCTATAGTAAGCTACGAAGATCATACTATTGGCTAAAATGGCTGCCTTTTCAAGTTGACTTTTTACTACTACAATCTTTGCATTATTAAATACTCGGATTCAGGTGTTCTCTGCAGAAGACAAATCTCCGAATATTGTCTTTATCATTAACTGGATCTCATATTAGGACATTCGTGGGAATCATGAATTTGAATTTACTTATTCAAAAGAGTAGCTAACACATAAGTTGAATAATCTTCCAAATTGTGAAGCAAACAAGTGTAATTTAAAAAACAAAACTAACAGATAAAAGAAACGGAAATCAGTTGGTTTATAATAGGTGAAAAAAGGTGAGAAAACAGGTAGAAAAAAAAATAGAAAAAAAGAAAAAAAAAAAAACAAGTACCTAGACCTGCCAGCCCTAGATGCTACAGTGTTGCCTCTTGAAGATGCCGATGCTATGAGATCTTCTCATGGTAACTGGAAGCGAATTCCATAGCCTTACGGCGTAAATGTAAACCTGTTTTTCGATCACCCTGTAGTTAAAATTGGGTAATATCAATGTAAAACCATGGTTGTCGGGAATGATTTTATTGTACTCAGTCGTTCTATGAACCAGCTGAAGGCCTTGAAATTGATACTAGGAAGGCGACTTATGGATGGAGTCAAAACTCGCATTTCTCTTTTCCTTACTGACCCGAAGATCATCAGGAGTTCCTAAATCTATAGTAACAACGTATTATCCCCACACAAGACGTTGTTTGCCATGACACCGCCGTTAAATTTGGTAAAAGGAAGATTTTTGATTACCAACTTTACACTTCGAAGGGAGAAGTGGTGAAGCAAAGCTCTGGTCTCTAGGTGGGGGTTCTGGTCTTCCAGATAGCTTTTTCTAGATCAATGATGATGGTTGGTGCAAGTTCATTAAAATTCAATTTGAAAAGCATTCGACATATTGTGCTCACCGCAAGAATACCTCTTAAACTAACTGGTTCCGGGATAATATTAAAATTAAAAATTTTAAGTCGTTTTGATTAGTAATCTCGATGTTTCTCAGAGAGTGAGTATTCTTTGTTAATTTATTTTAAAAAGCTCAAATCGATATAATATTTTTGAAAAACGTGCCTGAGATATTGTTCTCAAGAAATTTTTTGAAAAAATACAGTTTTCAAACCCCTTTTTGGTTTTAAGAAGTAAGGATGATTCTTGAACTCTAAACTCAGGGCTGTAGATAAAGTATTTTCATGAACCATCCGTCTTGGATGTTGAAATCGTGTACGTTGTTTTCGGTCTGAGAAGGCTGTAAAGCCTTCTTTATTCACTTTTGCTGGACTCAATCCACCGAACTGTAGCGTCAAAATTAGAGTGCGAGAGGCTAGGATAGCTACTTTTTAAATATTTTTTTTTTGGAAAATGTTGATCTTCATTGGTTTCCTGTCGAAAACAAAATTCATATAGGCCCAATAACTTATTTTGACGCTAGCTTATCGGCATAGAAAGGTTTTTTGACGGATCCCCATAAAAAACAGTCTAAATGCGTCAAATCGAAAGACCTAGTCGACTGTTCAACCACACCAAATAATATATTATTTGGATTGCTTCCGACAAGTTCGACATGAAAATTTCACGCTGTGGCAGGTTGTTCGGCTTCAGTTCTTGCATGAGCCTTATTTTGATTTAAATCAGAGTCTTCATTGACACTGGCAGATACAGTAACAATATTTTGTATGCACTCAACCCATATGCATACGGATAGGTAGCTCGATGTCCAATAGAGCGAAATTGCTGCCAGATTCGGTCACAGCGTCTTTCTACATTGGCAATGGCAATACTACTTGAGCATGCTTCATATGTCACGAATCAGGCGCGAACTTTCGAAGTTAGAACACTGAAAAACCAAGCAGTAAAAAATCACTCTTTATAAGAAATATACCTTTGCGTTGAAGAGTGTTGTTTCTCCATATCAACATGGACCCGTCGGCGGCAAATCTACTGGAATGAACCTAGCAATTTTTTCCAATTATTTTATCCATTTTTTCAATCCATTTTCTGCAAAGTGGTTTTCAATGTGATTCAATTTACGCATTGAGTAGATGGACACACCTTTGGTGCAAATTATTTAACGTTGAACGAAGATTAAAAAACCGCGCAATACTTGTAACACAACCTGACATTTTATTGCTTATAATAGCATATAATGGACATTCAGCTATGTTTGAACTTTGACATTTTATTGCTCTCACATTTCAAGTAGAAAGCTGTCATTCTTTAACGACTTGGTTCTGCCATAGTCACCAAACCATAAAGCAGTACGCCACTCAATGATATGAAGAAATTGTTAAAATTTGTTCTTAGAAGCTACGAAATACTGCGACTGAAGTAATTATCCAACTGAGTGAGCAATTCAAAGAATCATCGCAAAATTCGGGGAAAGCGGTTGCTTATTGAGCAGTCTCTGTGCGACTGTGAAATTCGTAATCAAACGAGAATATTGCTATTGTGTTGCAATAGAAACCTCTCGATTTCTCATCGCGCACAAGGTGTTGGCCCTTCTGCAACCTCAACTTGCAGAAAGACTTGTGCATACACCTGAGTACACACAAGAACAGAAGCTCCAAGCTTACATTCGCTAATTGGGCCTTAAAGCAGTTGGAAATGAATCTAAAATCACTTTGATTTGGTTGAAAACACAGAATTTGGGGAGACAACAATCCACAGCAGTGTCAAGAATCTCCATTGCATCTTGTGAAGGAACATTTCCACACCTTCCTTACCGGAAAAAGAAACAAATAAAATGTTCCCTTCACAAAGATATATATGTATGCATGGTTCTCTCACCCTAGAAGCAAAACATCTTGTAATCAAACATAAAACAAATAACCACAAAACGATAAAATAAACAAACACACGAAATAAACACAAAGAAGAAATAAAGGGGAACATGACAATTGCCTGAGACCATAGGTCAAAGACACCAAAGATGAATGACTTCAAGGGTCGTCACCGTTGACAGATCCCGTAAACAGGGGAAATGCCAGTGATGACTGGAAAGCCGCCGTTCACATTGCCGTTCGGCCTAGCCCTATAAAGGCCGGGGCATTTGTCAGATGAGAGGAGTAGAAAACGAGCAACAAGTAGAGTAAGAGGAAGCAACGAACAGAGAACAAGGAGGGAAAGCCAAATCAAGTAAACCGAAAGGGGGGCATCGCATTGCACAGAAAAAGGCAAAGGTCGCCTACAAGCGAGGATTAAGTTGTGTGGCCAGCACTAGCAGACGCTGTCGCTCGGTGAGTAAAACGGTGAGTGGGGACCAATAGGACGAAATTAATTCTCCGACTCGGATTTTAACTCACGCGAGGTTGATTAACTCCTATTGGTGTCTACCCCCGAGGTCCTGACCAAACGTTATTGCCGCGCTCGAGGGCACAATCCACCAGTAGCTTAAGCCTCGACTCGGGTTTTACACAGACAGGTTCAGCCTCACACTACTCCTGACAACCCCTCACCAGTCAGAAGGCGACTGACTGAGTACTGTCAGCGCGACAGCAACGAGGTGACAACGGCGTAACAAGTGTCCCGAACGGGTCTCAACCCAGAGGAACAAAGTAGTGTGCCAGCAACACTAGTGCGTCTGTCGGTTTCACAAATAAATTTATGTGACAGATCCTGACACGGCGAGTATACCCTGGCCCAGAAGGCTCGTTACAATCCATGAAAATTAACTCTTTATTGTGGATTTTGGCCACAATGATACATGTATTCCAACGAAACGGCGCAGTATGTGATACATATATCGGGCGTTACGTTGAATTTGAAAGTTTCTAGAAGTTATTTCCAGAAAAGGCGGTGGGAATTAGCCGCTAGCATCATGCGACTTAACGCTCTTATAGTTTCTTCTCTGAACTTGCGTTAATCGCTGGTTTATTGCAACAAATTAATCACAATTGGCCAAGTGGAGAACAAGAATAGTCATACCATTGGTAAAATCGGCCCGACTTATGTAGCAGAGTCTTACAAAATTGGTACCATCGGGTCGAATGCTGTCAATAAAGCCGTGAAATGCATTTGAATGGTATTTTTATTGACGGCCATTTGGAGCACGGATCTTCAGAGCATCGTTGGCAACGCTTCACCAAGCCTCCCCACTAGCCTTGGGTTCCTTCCACATTTCGCTGTTTTGTACCATCTCTTCTAGGTTCATCCTTATATTGTCCTCCCATCTACTGCGTTGCCTTCCTGGCCGTCCATTTAACTTCGGTCTTCCATTGATTATTCTTTTGACTATGCGTCCACTGTCCATTTGTACTACGTGTACATTCCTTAGTCTTGGCGGTTTTATTACTCGGACCTGAATATAGTTTCTCCAATTTTTAATTATGTAGTTTTTTTATATTTGCCTATTTCCTCGTCTGGTTTTCGACCATAGACTCTCCTTGAGATCATGCTTAAATGAACCAGAATCTATTTTAATCCTTCTCATTTAAAGACCAAGTTTCATAATCATAAAGTGTCGTAGTTTTACAAATATGAATTTAAAACTACAGGACAAAAGGATTGGAGTTCGTGAAGAAGAAGTTCCCCATGCTCATATGCAACTTTTAGCTATTTCGAGATTTACATATATCGGTTCTGGCAGTAGGTACGGTTCCCAGATATTTGAATTTGTCCACTTTATCGAAGCGTACATCGAGTACAAGCAGGTGCGAGAATTGGATCGATCCAAGTCGGTCTGTGACCATATATTGTATTTGGTTTTCTCTTCATTTACATTTACATTTTAAAACTACTTCCTTTACTACTGCTTCCCTTTAGGCATACTTGGCTTATAGAGTCAATTGTATATAAAACTATAAGTAGTTTGTGGACCGTTTCTCTTTTCTTTTTCTTTATTTCAAAATTTGAGACATCTTTAATGAAAAACCTCTTATCATTTGTTGCCTGTTGTAACCGCGACCGGTTGGTCAACACACCAACCTCTGAGCCACGATGTCCTATGTGGCAGCCCCCTTATTTTAATGACTAATTTGATGGTATTCGGTCAGTCATTAAAGAAACCAACGTCTGCAACGCGTCCAGATAAATTTCTTTATTCAACACTATCAAATGAATTCATCAAACTCGCTTGTTATTTGTGGTCTTTCGTTTGTTATTTTGTTTTTTAGACTAGCCTTCAAGCATTTATTTAGCTTGTACTGGTAAAAGGGGTTGACATTAATAGAATTTTACGATTCTGTTGCCAACATTACGGGACGATAATAAAACTGAAGCTGGCGACAAGGCACAAAATCATTCTAAAAAATCACTTTATCTGAATGTGCAAAGTGATGCTCTAATGATGGTAAAAAAATTTCTTTTAATTTCTTTTTTATATTTTTCTACGTTCACCATAAACGTCCAACACCATGATAGAAGAAGCATCCCTCCATCTATTAGCCTCCATGTTGCACGGTTATTTTCGTTGTACGTGCTTTTGCGGCAACTATTTTACTCGTCAGAGAAGATTACATTGCCCCAGTCCGTCATGGTCCGATATTTGTGTTCTTTCGCCCAGACTAATTTTACTACCTCTAGAGCTGTAAAAGTTCGGGCGAAATTAAATGCGTTATTGGAGAAGACAGTGCACCCTGGGGCGGCAACGCCCACAAAATACCAACAGTCCGGAGAATTGCCAGAGCAGTTACAAAATACAGTATACAGTGGAGATGATTCCAGTGTCTCACCCAAAAAACCTATTTAGTTTGTGATTCAACTCGTGGCGAGGGAAGGTGGGAGACATTCAGCATGTTTATGGGCTGGACGAGCACCTCATATTGATGGCAACGACCTTCTACTGGCGGGTACCGCCAGGACCTAGAACATTCGTCTCACCAGATACTAGACTACTTCTTGGACTGATACATGAATGACATTTCCGTCGACAGATGAAGAAGCAGATATCCGCGATGCGTTACGTGTAAGGCGGCAGGAGTTTATCGTTCCAGCAACCAGGACAGTTTTCGAGAAACTGACCACAAAAATGACGGACGCGTCACCAAGTACAAGTATAGGGTCCGCCAAATAACTTTTTTTTTTTTTGAAAATGCTATAAAAAAAACTACTGAATATTTTCTCAAATTTCTTTTTTTATTTGAAAGTACAATCCTTCCGGTTAATAATGGATAATAATTTCATTCAAATGGCTGCCTCGGCTGGCCATGCAGTAGCCTACACGATCGGTCCAATTTTTAAGCACATTATCGATTGTGTGCAGCTGTATTTCACCAATGGCTTCACGAATATTGTCCTTTAAAGCGTCAATTGTCTCTGGCTTGTCGGCGTAATACTTATCTTTGACGGCACCCCACAAATAATAGTCCAACGGTGTCAAATCGCAGCTCCGAGGTGTCCAAACGACATCAGCTCTGCGGCATTATCAGCGATCTTCAAAAACAGGGCGCAAAACATCGAGTGTAGCTTCGGCTGTGTGGCACGTAGCGCCGTTCTGTTGAAACCAAATGTTGCCAATATCCTCCTCTTCAATTTTTGTGAACAAAAATTCGTTCAACATGGCCCGATAACGATCGCCATTGACTGTAACGGCCACTCCTTGCTCATTTTCGAAGAAAAATGGCCCAATTATGCCTCTGGACCAAAATCCGCACCAAACAGTGGCTCGTTTTGAGTGCACCGGCTTTTCAATGTATGCGTGCGGGTTTTCTGTGCCCCAAATGCGACAATTTTGCTTGTTTACATACCCGCCAAGATCAAAATGAGCTTCATCTGAAAAGATGCCGCAAAATCGGCATCTTCTGTAAGTCGATCGCAGGCCCACTTAGCGAAGCGTTGTTCAAGCATATACACAACCATATTCGTTCAGCGGAAGGATAAAACTAATTATCTGTCAAATCAGACATGAGCTAAGTGTTACCATTCACGAAATAAGCACTACTTGAAAAAAAAAACGTTAGATGGCGGACCCTTTAGTTTCAATAAGCCCTGGGTTTGAAAAGCATCGACTGCTAATAAAAAGCGAGAAGCCGGAGCCTTGAAGGGGGCCTTGGTCTACGGTTACTTGGTGAGATCGTTTTTGAACTTACGAGTATTAAGTTATTTTGTGACCCTGCAGAAATAATTCACAGGCGAGGCCGACCTCCAATATGATCAATTCAAGACAACACAGAGGAATTGGCGGCATAAGCTACACGACAGTCGGAAGACTTTGTACAGACGAATCCGTGGACTAGCTGAGCTCCAAAGGTGACTTCCTGGTGGTTCCTGACGGCAGTCAGCCGTACCCATTGAAAAAGTATTCCGACAGCAGAAGAAAGCAGTCTCCAACCCGTCGATGCATACTATTTACAACTCCGATACTCAGCATAAGCTGCACAAAGATGCGTTATCAGTTCCAGCGGGCTACGGAGGATTCTCGCAAACGAATGCCAGCTGAACAGAAGTTCTGACTATTGCCGACAGACTGGAGTTTTTTTCGATTTTACCTGTTGGGCAAGGTATTCAAGATAATCAAGATAATAAGATCGAGGCAATCGTGACGACCAAGAACTGAAGAATATCTTAAACCAGAATATCCTGTGGTGGATAAAACTACAGGAGTTTGAGACAAGTACTTGGATGCGCTCAGTCGAGACAAGGCATGAGAGGAGGCGGAGATGAAATAGGTCTTAAAAATTACATCGATGTCGGCAATTGATTGGCCACCATGCAGTAGCAGTTCAGAAAGTTGTAAGAAACCGGGAAGGAGCTATGCTTAATAGAGGCGCCAACGGGGAAGAAATTGTTAGAAAACGATTTTAAGCTGGGAGAATTGTGATTGCTTAGGCTAATGAACGGTGATGAGAAGTGGCTGGTGCCTCATGTATGGCATTAATCCTGTGAAGTTGTGTCACGACGACGTTGAGCTTGAATATGGCAGAGGAAAAACGCCGGCCTGAGTAAATGAGATTGATCTCAACATTGCGAGGCTTTACTCGAGAGTATGCCAAGGCGTGTGCGAACCGTGCATATGTGAAAAGGGAAGGTTGGATATAAGACATGACCCAGTCAAATCAGCGAACACGCGGAGAGCGCTGAGCATGTACAAATACTTGTTCTAGGGGAAATCTGGGACCTGAGTACCAGGCCCAGTGCATGGTCACTTGAGTACTGCCTGACAATCGATATATAGATGATGTTTTTCCCCGGGCTTGCATCACTTCCAAAGTATAGTGATAAGTGCAGACGATTGAAGCCATGGTGGACGTAATAGGTTTATAAGAAAAGATCAATGAAAACTCCCGAACTGTATAGTTCAACCACCATATCACCTTAACTAAGGTTTTCCCTGAAAAGATCTCGTTCTTGGAGTCAAAGTTCCTTTGACTCTAGTCTACCGATTGCCTTTGGTTCTTAAAACCCTACAAACGCTACCGCATCAAACAAGTCAGACCCCCGATAAGCATACAAACAAGAAAAGTGTCAACATATAGTTGGCTTCCGATTTAAAACCCGGAACGAAGACATCTGTTCTTTAGTACCTAGGTATTACAGACTTTTATCAATGCGATGTCCTACTAATGTCCAAAATTTAATAGTGATAAGTTGATCCTAAACCTAAAGCAATATGCTGCTATGGCCATCTCCCTCTAGAGGGGTTGGCTTTTACGATCTTGAAACTCAGTTCCCAAGAAGCGTAGCCAAACGTAAAATAGGATACAGTCATTGAAATTGTATAAAGCAAAATGAAAGTTAGTGTCTTTGGATCAGGGAAATTACAACTCGACCACCTTCCGTAAGGAATTTAAAGTAGTTGACATATAACATTTGTATTCTTCCTCGGTACATTTAAACGTCTTTAGTTCAAGAGTCCTTACATGCAACAACCACATCAATAACACTCTAAGTGGCGACGTTCGCGGTACTCATTAAAAATTAAGGACACATTTTCTCTTTAAATCCTCCTTAATGCTTGTTTTCATACATCTTTTATTTTATAGCCCCCGGTAGTATATACGACAAGCAGCCAGTTTACGAGTCACTTTTCAATCGAAACCACCCTGAAGTGTACGTTGACTCGTGGTCCTTGGATCTGGATGCTTCACGCCGGCCGTATTGATTAAATTACAAAAATTAGTTCAACTTCACGTTGTTGAATTAAAATTTTAGGCACCATACGGCGGGTACATGTCACACAAGGTTACATTGCCAGTGCATTAACCCCATATGTCTTATGGTTTTATTATTCATTCAAAAGTTGGGCGTCATGTTGGGGTATGTGCTTCACCAAGTCATTCCATAATCCTTGTGTACTCCAAAAGTAACAAATTCACAAAGTATGCCAAAGTATGTATGTATGAGTATCTCGAATCTTTTATTAAAACATTTTTATTTCGAATGTTTGCTTTGACTTTTCGTTTCTTTTTAAAGCCACCCTTTGCTGCTTGCATCGGTCGCTACACTGTTGATACACTTTCTAGTGATTTTAATACATTATTCAGCGAAGGTCTTTACAGGACAGCATTACCGTGTTCACCTTTGTTGTTCAAAGGCGGGTTTAATTTTCGGGATGAAATTCGCGTCTGAAAACGTGGTATTTCGGCGTAAGTTAATTGAATAAATGGCATTTCGGCAGGAAGGGGTGAGAGTGGATCACTCCCCCGAGTGATGGAACGATTTCTGATGAGCTGGATAGATTTCATGGATGATGTGTGTATGAAAAACAAGAGGCATTGGAAGGAGGCATTAGGGTATTCTGTCGAAATTGTTGGGTGTCTGAAATTAATTGGAAGGAAATCTATTCGCGTTCTTTCGCTTACAGCTGATTGGGTTGGATGATTTCGCAGAATTGAACGATGTTTTGTATTTTTTACCCAATTCTAATCTGAAGAGTAGAGCTAGTCTAGGGTGGATCTGGTTGGAATGTTGAATATATTCGCATTTATTGAAAATCATGGCTTTTATCTATTAATTGCAGAGAGTTTCGAAAGTGGTTTTAAGGTTTCCATAAATTATTTAAATTCTGAATGTGTAGGAGGCAGTTCGATGATTTGTCGAAGGCTTAGATGGCCGAGCCTGTAGTATATAGAGAGCTTCTAAAAATTCAGTCCCTTATCTATGTGACAATATCAATCAGCCACAACATAGGTGATTGACAAAGAATTCAGCTCTGGTCCTCCACAGGTTGTAACGCCAATTAAAGTAATAATAATGATAAAAACAATGGCCTTGAAATGCTTATCTTCTAAGGCAGTTTATTATATGTATATAGTATTGCTCCTATTTTTTTTTTCTGTTTTTTAAATGACACCTCTTGTTGGATGACTCATTAGTCAAAAAAATTCCTTATTTAATTTGGACAAGTTTTCGACAAGTTTTTTTCAAATTCTCGGATACCGTGTTAGTCGGTTTAGACAATGTTGAAGACCTTAACAAACAAAGGAAAATCGTCTGTCTTCCAACCAATTACTGATATTTTGCTTTTGATTTTACTTAAGCATAGGCCCCGAATGTAACAAGATACGAATGTTAAACACCTGCAGCCAAATTTAGGGGCAGTGTGAATAACTTTATCCAACAAGAGGTGTCATTTCAAACTCATAGACAAACGCAATTTTATATTGATGAAATGTTTCGTCACGTTTTCTTGTTGGAAGAAAGGCCGTTGACGTCCACGACACCAACGTCAGCCAAACAGCGAATTAATATCATTCGAAAATACAATCCAATCACTGAATGATCGCACTAAGTTTGGTCAATGACACCATCAGGCTTAAGACTGAATCAAACGTTTACTCGTTATGAATGGTGAAGTTAGTCTACTAAAGGGAGATTTATTTTCTGTTTGGTTTTTTAGTGTTCTATTTTGGACAAAGTACATATAACTAATGACATATGTTAAAGTCAGACATGCTTATTAAGTATTGCCATTTTAAATTGGGAAACTAACACCTGAACAAGAACTATAATTATTATCAAAATTCATGCTATGTGAAAAATGTTTTTCGCGCACTTCGACCATTTTATTGTAATCATAACCAAACTATTGCACTATTGCACAGCACCAAATTTCGCACCACCTTCAAGCTGCTCTATTAGCCAGTGTTAATGAAGACTCTGTTTTGCCCATTCATCGCCGTATGCAGCAATTGGACTTGGTTACTCGACGACGTGGAAGAATTTACGGAGGTTCTTGGTCCAAAATCTTGCAACATAGAGATCGTGGTAGAAAAGACGCCGCACGATCTGCCACAACGTCGCGGGCCTTGAACTTACTTGTCGAGCTTACTTCTGGTGAAATAGGTATGCTAATAACCAAAATTGCCGTATTTGTCTCGGTAAGCAACCTCAGGCAATACAGGAGCTGGAGATGAGCGTGAGAACAACGTTGCGTGCTATCGTCTGAAGCGGCATGAGGCAAGATGTAGCTACATACATGCCACACAGCAGGCGCATCGATGGACCAACTGAGAGATAAATTCAGCCGGCTAGATCGTGTGATTTGATACCTCTGGATTATTTTTTATGAGAATTTTTCTGGAATAAGCTAGAGAATAAGCGATTTAAAGAAGGAAATTGGGGTGGTCGTTGTGCGGTGGTAATCATCACCGACTGTTGAGCGGAAGGTCTGTAGTTCAAGTCTGTCCGTCTGACGAAGGCATAACTCGCAGTATAAGATATCTTCTTGATTCATACCCTGTGTGTGCATTTTCAAAACAATATTTTAATGACATGGAAACAAAAAAAGGTTGCTGTGAACTACAATCAACGCGACAAATTGAGTCAAATTTCCCGAATCCTATCTTGGACAACCACCTCCTAAGAGTAGTAAACGAACATATTCGACACAAACCATCTGCACCGTGTCCAGGTTATGTGACAAACACCATAAGAGATCCCAATTAATCAACAAATATGTTCGAAAAAGTGACTCAAAATTGGTCCTGAAACTTTGAAATAAATAAACAAATGTAAATGGCGAATATATACTGATTCACTAATTTAAATACGCGCTTTAAACACTTTCCCAAATTTCCTCCTTTTGTTTTGTTAGTTTGACATCGCTAAAAAAATCACATATTATGGATTCAGGGTGTCTACAACAGTTCGCCTCGGCGGGAAAAATAATTTTGTTAATGTTAATGGCAACTGGAGCTTATAAGAGGTCTTGTCTGCCGAGGTCTTTATGCAAAATATTTGCGATATTATTTGAATAAATATTTGGTAAATTATTCATATAACGTGATCGAAAGTGGGCATACCTGATAATCAGTCGATCAGTTAGATTTTTAATTTGAATTCTCACTATTTCTACTTGTTGTTCGACATTATGTATATTTAATAACTTCTTTGTTTTCATTTTGCTAAATATAAGTGGAGTGCTGACACCTCTTGTTATTCATTAGCCACCCGCAACAGTTTATGAATTGCCATATAATGCCAAGAGCCATAGCGATGGTAGCGGTTAAATTAAGAACAAAAGTGATAAGATTAACTTTGGTTTGGAATGTCTGTGGACTATAGTGAAAGGGAAAAATAGAGCTTGAAAAAGCTTGCTATTGACGTATAAACTACTGTATTTCAAATTAGCTCCAAAGATGAGCATCCCTATCGCATTCCGGTTAAATTGGTGAACAAGTGAAAGGCAACTGGTTATTTCGATTGAGCTTTCTTTTATTTAAAAAAGCGATAAAGGAAGGAAAATGCAATATGTGTATATTTGAGCAGATGAAATTAAGATTCAGGACCATCTACCCGGTAGGAAGTTTGAGGCGGGCATATGTCCGAAATATTTCTTACATCGCTTGCCGTAGATATTTTCCGTAGTTCTGGGCAATATCGAATTAACTAGTGGCCATTCCAGTAGTCTTACAATTTCTGCAATGCAAGTGCAGAGGGTCGTGTTCTACTTAAATAATTGAAGACAGCGCTATATTTTTGGAGCATTAAACACGATTCTATTTTTAGAACCCTAAATCTATCGTGACTAGAAAACCTGTGGGAAAAAGACCGCAACAAAGGCCTCGCCATAGGAGGATAATATAAGTATGGACCAAAAAGAGATGGAACAAAACAGCGAAAGTTTAAAAACACAAAAATAAAAACATTACAGGGTCCAGACCTATGTTTAACGCAACAATAACTCTCAGATTCACTGGTCGTAACTCAACAAGTTATTTCCCATGATTTCTCTACAATGAGTTGATATCGAACGGGCTTTTTTTCAGCGACAAAAAAGAAAGGCTCTTCCGAAACGTATTGTGACCGACGATAAAAGTAAATACTGTGCGATAAACCTAAGCTTAAGAGATTTTAGGATAAGCTTGGCTATAAATCGAAAGGCAAATCCAAAATCCATTGTTCTGCATTTCTGCTCTACATTTGGTGAAATCAGCAGATTGTATTGTATTTAGTATGAGCTACGGAACCGTCAGGGAGATCGCCGTCAACTGCAGTTGTTGTGATACATTGGAAGAAGAACGGACTCTACACGAGCAAAGCATTTCACAAGTGGAAAACGCCGTTCGAAGTCTCACGGCCAATTGAGCGATTTTCTCTGGAGTAGTTTTCCCATGGTTTTAATGGAAAATCACTCTTCACGTTTAATCCTATTATTTTGCTGGATAAAATTCTCGACATGCAGGAGGACATTCCAGCGGAACTAAAATCTGATATTTGTGATGTCAATGAGAAAGTTGATCAAGATGAAGCAGTGTTACTGCAAAATAAAGTTGATCTCGTCGCAGCTTTTTTAAACTCTTTGGATTCTAACACAAGGATAATGTGTATTGTGAGGTACACATGAAAAATGTTATAAAGGAGACAACTTAACCAAATAACCAGCTGACATATTTCGGCGCATCTTCCCACAAGAACTCGTCGACTTAACTGCATGTCAAACCAACATATACGCAAATTAAAAAAGTTATTGGAAGTCTTGCATTTCAAGCTCCTAATAACAGTTAATTTCTAATTAATTACCTTGAGTTTATTATTTACCCAATATATTACCCAATAATAAAAACACTGTCCAGAACATATCAAAAAAATCAATCGTTGGATGAAGCAGTGATCAGATTCAAGGAACGCAACAGTTTCCATCAGCACATGGAACATGGGTTTTGTCGCTAAAGCCGATATGCTGAAGGCCGGTAATGAAGTTGGTCAGAAGACCAAAGCCTCAAAATCAGAAAATAAAAATAATGGTAGCAAGGTAGCAACACGAACGACGTCAAAGGCGGGGATTAAAATGGAATCGTACATTATGAGGTGGCAGAATGGGGTCAGCAAACTGATTTTCAGAATTCAAAAAAATTCGTCCAGAATATATCAATAGAAACTTCCAGACCAGTGGACAAATCACACACATCTTTTTTGACACAGCAAAAATTGTGAGAGGGCTGAAAAGTTTTTATCCACTATAAAACCCAGTTCTTGTACCTTCAGTTTATCATTTATTCCCATCTCTGAAAAATGATCTTAATGAAACGAAAGAACTGTTTCAGTTCTGCCTCGAGAAATCGTAGAAGAAAATAAAAAAGATAATAATGGCCAATATGTACCTTACTTAAATTAAATTCATTTTAAATAAAGTAAATGAAAATGACAAAAAATCTCTGAATACTTTTTTTCCACGACCAATATAAGCCATCTTAAGAGCTCGCTACCGAACACCACTAATGTATTTGAGCCGATCATTGAAGGGAAACTGGCAACATTACGGGAGAAAACACGACAACGCCATGTGGAACATATGCAGATCTAACCTATTCAGACACATTTTATGTGATTCCATCAGCAAAACCTCTTTCACGGGGTCAGTAAGGGAGAAGGTACAAAAACAGACAAGGATTGCGTATACGTCCGGAAGTGTTGATGATCGAAAACATCTCAAGTCTTACAAGACTGCTCTCACGATTTGCAAATGGTGCATAAGACTGCCTCGTATTCAGATCTGACCTATTCAGTCACATTTTAAGTGGTTCCGTAAGGAAAACCTCATTCATAGAGGTCGGGAAGGAACAAGGTACCAAAAAACAGAAAAAAGGTTGCGTATACGCCCCGAAGTGCGGATGATCGGAAGCATCTCAAGGCTCAAAAAACTGCTCTCGCGATTCGAAAGATGTTACAGTATACTGCCTCGTATTCAGATCTGACCTATTCAGTCACATTCTAAGTGGTTGCGTAAGGAAAACCTCATTCGTAGAGGTCGGGAAGGAAGAAGGTACCAAAAAACAGAAAAAAGGTTGCGTATACGCCCCGAAGTGCGGATGATCGGAAGCATCTCAAGGCTCAAAAAACTGCTCTCGCGATTCGAAAGAGTGTTACAGTATACTGCCTCGTATTCAGATCTGACCTATTCAGTCACATTCTAAGTGGTTGCGTAAGGAAAACCTCATTCGTAGAGGTCGGGAAGGAACAAGGTACCAAAAAACAGAAAAAGGTTGCGTATACGCCCCGAAGTGCGGATGATCGGAAGCATCTCAAGGCTCAAAAAACTGCTCTCGCGATTTGAAAGAGTGTTACAGAAGACGATGTACAATGAAATTGAATGAAAAGAAAATCATTAAAAAAGTTGGGTTTTTACTTGGAATTGTTGACGAAAATTCCGTTCTACCTAAGGACCGCACAACTGACCTTCAATTGACTTTCGCCCTCACTTCGCTAAGCCAATTCATTTTGGATACTATGCGAAATTATACCTACTTAATGGCGTGCTATATGTGTTACTTAAATTCCTGATTTTGGGTGAGTTAATCAATCAAGTAACAGCAGCTGTCAAGTTTCTTTCGAAGTTTGTTCTTGTCAGGAGCCATGATAATCGAGCATATGAGCCCCAAACCCAGCCTAATGTTATGTGTCATACGATACCGCATTAGTCCCTATTCAAAGTAACAAGGAATTCAACTTTCTCCAACATAAGGAAACTAAAAAAGACTTTCCACCTTCCCGGTTCCATTGTTCACTTCCAGATCAGATCAGATCAACCTCGAAAACTTTATCTCAAAAAACACATCCACACCAGCATCAATTCGCTTTAATCCCCACGTGAATCGTCTTTCGAAAGTAAACTGTTGAAATTCCATTAAACTGGATTAGCTTACCTTCCTATTCATCATTTTTAAATAGAACCTGTCCAACTACGTCTTTCAATCCTTCCCCGCGCACCACCTCAGTCCGTCGACGATAAACTGAGTGACCAGACCAAAGCCAAAAAAAGTGCCGAAAACAAAGCTGAAAACAGTTAAAAACAAACTCGCCAAACAATAATCCTGTAAATCCTTACAAATAAAATACGAGCAACGACGAAACAATAGTACCATACGCGGAGGAGATATTCATTCAACAAACTCCTACTCCCACAGATACTCGCCAATAGCCAGTCACCGCTACTGACACCACCATCGCCATCGTTACGGAAAGCGGACGCTCTACATTTTTGGTTCATAAATTTTTGTATCCAAAACTTACCTCCGAACTGGGAGGACATGCTGCTATTAATTCCACTGTGCTTTCCTCACAGGCGACATTGTATCCTTATTGTTGTTATCGTTTTTTTTTTATTTTCGTGTGTTTTCCCGACGATTTTCTTTTTACTTTTCCTCGTCCGCTGAATTGCTTTCAAAGCAACAACGAAGTAATCCCAATACAAATGAAAACGATTGCTGTGATTATATCCTTAGAAACTGTTTTCCCAGCTTATTGTCCTTTTTTTACTTTTTTCTTTCTCCTGGTATTCGTATTCGTATTCTGTTGGATTTCACTTTAACCACGGTTCGGGGTTACACGACTATGGGAGTATCTACTCCACTTGAAGTTTTGCGATAAGCGTGAGAGATGTAATTTCATGTATACTCATGTGTACAAGTATTATCCTTTCTATCTTCTGAGTAAGCAGGATCGTTTGTTAATCAACCATAAAAAGGCTTTCCTACTATAATCACCCACACGTATAACAATAGACGGTTTTCCACGAGATCACTTGATTTGAGCTCATCAGTTGAGAAAAGAAAGAAAAACAAAAAAAATGTGCCCGGAATATCCTGATAAGGATTTCACACACTAAAAACAACACTGCACTTGATTCCAAGATTTACTTGACATTCACCTCATCTAGGATAACACACGAATGAGTAATACACAATAATTGCTTTACAAGGGAGGAGGAAACAAGGGCTTGATTTGTGCCTTCTCCAGAAAAGGATATTTCGTCGCGCACGGATGCTAGTGTGAACGTTTTGAAAAATTTTCGCAGACTGGATTGTATGCGAAGAATTGCCTTCGATGTGTCCTGTGCTTTCTCTTGCGCGAATATAGGTTCAATGAAAGTGTGGAACCTATGTGGGACATATCGCTGAATATTTCTATGTATTGTGTAACCACCCACAACAGCATGACCTGTGCGAATGTGCGTCCTCCGTACGTATCCTGGGATGCCGCAGATGCTAGAGATAAGTCGTCCAGCCGCTCATTCTCGAGAATTTTGTTTTCATTTCGACTTTCACCGACCGCGTGTTATCCCTCTCATGAGCTGGCCTGTCAAAGACGACAACGAAAGAGAGAAGAAGAGCGAGAGTAAAAGAAAAAGCTTTTTTTTTTTTTAAAGAATTACGAAGGAGCTAATACGAGTAATGTCTTGAGAACCTTACGTGATAACCTAATCGCTGTCTGTTGTGCTTTCTCTCTACTTTCACTTCAATAGTTTCATATCAACGGAGCCACGATGGAGCTTTGTGCCAATTACTATATGAAGGGTTAATGAGACGTTGAATAGGGATATCCGGCCCGAAGTCAAGTCCAGCGGGTGGCGGGACAGAAAACCCGGCAGGATATGTTGTGGAACAGACTCAGTGGGTCATTGTACAAAACACCGGGATGTGTTTACCCGAATAATAATAGACGTAATGACCGGTTTATCTAGCCGGTGGGGGGCTTTGGTTGAATGGAAATTGTTTGTCAATTGAAAGGTGGGAAAAGCGGGTACTCCGTGGGGGGGTATTTGATTGCATGAATGGGTCGGAGTTGATGGGAAATGCCCAATTTCGAGGAAAGTGACCGGATGATACATATGTATGTGTAAATGGCACGTGTGGGACTTAAAATTGTTTTGGATTTATTTTGAGTGATATTAAGATTTACTAGTTTCGGTTGATTTTTAAGATTGCACTAAATTCCTATGACAATACGAATTTAGAACTTATAAATAAAAAAAATACAGGAACTCTTCCGACACAATAAAACGCGGTATTTCAATTATTTCAATTTCAAAGCCAGTGCTTTTAGAAAAATACATAACTCAATACATATATGTATGTATGTATATTATCTTATCACCTTTGATAGGAAAGTCTGTTATAGACAGAAGAGCTTTCCAGAAGTACGGTCCTACACCGTTGACATAAACCACTCTTCAAGTTGGTCCTAGGTTCGTATCTCCAATTTTATTTTCAAAAAGCTTACTGCAGAGTAACAAATACATATTTTAGGAAACATTTGTAGAAGCAAAAAGCACAGAAATCAAACAGTAGCATCAACAATACGGAGGCCACTGCCAAGGACAAATTGAAAGAAATCCTTCGTTCGAGGACCAATGCAGACAGCTTCATATAGTAAATGAAGGAGAAAGCTTATAAAATTACTACAATTAGACGGGGGCTACCTCCACAAACAGTTATTTGGAAAAGGTCCTTGGCAGCGAAAAGAATTGTTATAACATCGCAACCGTATCCGATTTGTAAGATATGACCTCGTCGAAAATAGACCCTATGAGAAATATGGAGCAGGTGACAATATAGAGCAATAAATTCTCTTATCATGACCTATACAGGATCATCCAATTTGCAGTTTTGTAAGTAAATTTTAATAAAAGGATTTTTATTAAGGGCGGGTAGGTATTGAGTTGAAATAAAATAAGATGTGTGGGAGGTATCAAAAATTTTTTTTTTTATTTGAAAGCCCACATATATGCCATTATGTACGAAATATGATCGTTCAAATAGCCGTCTAGGCTTTTTACGGTGGTTCGGATCTGAGTGGTCAAATTTTCAAAGACTCTTTCGCATAGATCTGCCTGAATTTGAGCAATGGCCTGTTTTATGTTGAACTTAAGGGCATCGGTCGTTTATTTGCGTGGACCTGCGACTTCAGGAAACTCCACAAGAATAACCCTGACGGGGTCGAATCGTATAACTTTGGTGGCCAATTTAGGTCACCTTTGCGAGGGTTAACTTTACCCTCAAGTCGTCTAGGTCCAAATGGTTGAATTTGGACCATAACAAATTGTTTCTTTTTTTATAATTGGGGGCTAGGGACAATAAATAGCATAGAGCACTGCGACCAGTGTAGGTCTATTGTGCCTGCCAGCCAACTAGACGAGGAGTTCCTCTACTTTCTTAATAAAACTGAGGATGTCCCTCGTAGGAGCTGAGCTGATCACCTCAGGAGTCATGCTTTCTCTGAGGAGGTAACGCTTCCTAAACGCTTTCCTCTGCAGTTTCCTTGTCCTCTAGACAAAGTCAATACTCGGTTTCAGACGAGAAGTTAATTTTGTTAATTTGATATCTAAGACTACAGTGTTCTAAAAGGTAGCTGACCAGTCTTCCGATATCGACTCTATTGTATTTGAAAATATTGATAGAGTGTTTGTACAGGGGCCGTATGAATCTCTTCGATTGTCGGAGTCCTTGAAAGCTGTTTCAAAAGCGCAGGTCTAAGAGAAAATTTGACTTGTGGATTATGCAGAAAGTTAGGCACCTATGTACCTTTCGCTGGAACCTTTGTTAGCTAGTTGGTCGGCGATTTTGTTGCCTTTTATGTCCTTGTGCCCTGGCACCCACCATAATCTGACCTTTTTCTTTTGGCTAGGTCTTGCAGAGCATCGTGGCATGCATGAGCCCAACGCTTGAGCGCTGCTTGACTCTCTGAGAGTATATTGGTGGTTATACCTCTTATTCTAATAATCTCTAATCTCTAAATTTAGGTTGACGCACGTTAGGATGGTCTATAGTTCGGCACAGAAGATACTAGGGCTCGTTCCCAGAGACTTCGATACTTTCCGAGTAGGTCCAAAGATGCCAGCGCCAACCCCGAAATCCATATTTGAGCCATCTGTGTACCACCTGAGGCCTTTGACATTTCTCAAGAGATCACCGCTTTCCCCAGCTCAGCGGTTTCGGATCAGTATCTCAAATCTCTTGCAAAGGCGAACGTATGTGGTAATGCGTCCGAAACTACGGTAATCATATCCAGCTCTGGAAGGTGTTGTAGGATCGACATGTGACCCAGTGATCTACATGGAGGGTCTCTTTCCGAGCGAAGGAGTCTGAATGCACATAGTACTGCAGCCTTTTTACTAAAAGGTGTAGTGAAGTAATTCTGATCAGTGCCGATCGGGCAAGTTGGCATGGCGCCAGTAATGCCGAGATATGCTATTCTCTGAAGGGGCTGAAGCTTAACTAATCGTAGTTTTCTATTCAACTTTTGTCCAGCATGCAGCAGACGCATAAGTGATGATACTCGTAGGTCTTACTATCGCGGTATATAACCAGTGGATTACCTTAGGTTTCAATCCCCAAGTTTTACCGTAGGTGCATCGACAGGCCCAGAGTGCCTTAATTTCTGCTACACCAGTCAGTGATAAATTGAAGAGCAAGTGGCATGCGTTCACAGGCAGACATATCGCTTTTACCTGTAACAATAAAGGTCATCGGCGTATCCGATAACTCCACAACCGAGGTGGGTTACTTATAAGGTTAGGTTAGGTTTGAGAAGGGGAGTGTGATGGTTAGACATCACTTCCACTCGGAGGCCAAGAGGCCCATTGTGATTCCCTTCGTTTGTGTGGGTTACATAAAATTAACCTGTCCGTGGTGGCTGAAACCACCCCGAGCTCTTGATGAATCTTAGAAGATCCGATATGTCTGCATTAGCCACGTCCGCAATCTCTGTAAAGAATCTTTGGCCTAGCGACACTAGGCGTCGATTCTGGAGAGCTGGACAGTGGCAAAGCAGATGTTGGATCGTCTCAGTTTCTTCCTCATCGCCGCAGCTCCGGCAGAGATCGCTGGATGCCGAGTCCCATTTCCGGAGCATTGCTCCAATGGAACAGTGTCCTGTGATCACTCCGACGAGCATACGGATCGAGTTACGGTCCAGCGCTAGGAGCTTCTTTGTTTTTCCAACATTGAGCTCTGGCCACGAGCGTGTAGCTGTCGTTTCTTGTAAGCCAAGACGAGTTGGCCTCTTTGATGATTATGTCGTTTATGATCCGGTATAATGCGCTGATCGGTGGTTGCAATGACGTGTCCGCTTCGCTGATGTCCATTTCAGAACCTTGCCTGGCCAGTTCGTCTGCTCTTTCGTTCTCTGCGATTGAGCTGTGGCCCGGGACCCAGCAGAGTTTAACTTTATGGTGTCTGATGGACTTCAGTGAGTCGCGACATTTCTTGACAGCCTTTGATCTCGTTATACAGGATTCTATTGACTTCAGTGCAGCCTGGCTGTCTACGAAGATGGTGATATCAGATGGTGGGATATCGGCAATCTGTAGGTGTTTGGCTGCTTTCTCTATTGCCAGGATTTCTGCTTGAAACACGCTGCACAGATAAGGAGTCTGAATGATTCCTGTTTGTGGAGGGTATCAGAGTAGAACCCGGCCCCAGTGCCTGTGTCCATTTTCGATCCGTCGGTGAAGAGGGTTATCTCATGGTCGTTGATTACGGCGTTTGATAGCCACTCTTCTCTGTGGGGGAAAAGGATAATGAGAGAGAAGTCATTTTGGGGGGGAATATAGTCGGTCGTAGCTGCGAGGCTACTAAAACCATATTTCCTTCCCAGGTCGTCTATTATTTTAAGTATGGCCGCATGTCCATAGTTGGCTTGCTTCCACAGAGAGGACTCTCTTAGTCTGAGAGCGCTCTTTGCAGCGTAGCCTTTTACTTATTTACTTATAAAGAATGTCGTCGATGAATATCGACCAAAGAAGTGGTGAAAAGACTCCACCTTGTGGTCACCCTTTAGCTGCCGATACTGTTACGAGAGACCTCTTCGGATGTAGCTCATATAATACGGCTCTGAAGCCTCGCCCTAACCCAATGGTTAGTGGGGTTGTCTACACCTCTCCGGGACAGTACAGTGGTGATTGAGTTGTAGCCAGTAATATCAAATGCACCCCCAATATTGAGGAAAGCGTATATTGCGATCTCCTTGCGTGTGTAACTATTTTCCACATGCGCTACCAAGTGATGCAGCGCATTCTCATTAGATCGTTCTTTGCGGTATGCATATTGGCTGGATGCAGAGGTATTGGATTTTCTAATATACCTCTAATATGAAGCTTTATCAGTTTTTCTATTGCTTTTAGTAGGAAAGATGTTAGGCTGATAGGGCGGAAAGATTTAGGTTGTTCACTTGGTTTACCAATCTTAATGATGAAAACAAGGTCGACTTCTCTCCTTGAAACAGGTCCTAAAGAGAGCTATCAATGCTGCTAGAATGATGTCTAGGCCTCTATAAGACAGCAGGAAAGACATCGTTCTTACCTGGGCCTTGGTAGGGTTTAGATGAGCCAATTGCCCATTTAACTTTATCAAGGCTGAAGAGTCTATCTACTTCTACTATCGATGTCATTTGTAACGCTCATTAGAGGATTGAGAGATGTTAGCTGGGTAATAGAACCAGGAAAATGTACCTTAAGCAAAGCCTCAAGGATTTCCCTGCGATTGGCAGTGAAATTGCTGTCTGATTTGCGAAGCAACCCGTGTCTATTTTTGTGCTCCTGGGAGAGGGATTTAAAGAGTCGGTCCGCGGTTGGTTGTGAATCTAGACAATCAGAGGTTGTATTTTGTTAAAGTAGATCTATAATCAGTCCAACTCTTCGTTCTTTCAACTCTGTTGAACAGAGACCTGTTTCCTTAAATTTTCGACCTGTGCATTCCACCAAGCTACGCACCGGTTGTGTGTATCTATCTTGGGTGCACAGCTGTTTAATTGATAAGCCGCTTCTTTAATGTGATCCGTCAATTTGATGGATTTAAGAAGCGTGTCTTGCTTGGCGGCAAGTTGAGCCTGGAAGAGATCCCAGTTGGTTCTTTTTTGCTAATAACTATGGTCAGCTTCTCCAGCCTCAACAGTGATGTTATGATATTTTGGTGATCATATAGTGAGGCCTCATTGGAGACGTGCCAGTCACAAATTATATTTGAAACGAAAGGGCTAAAGATTGTAAGGTCAAGCACCTCTTCTCTAATAAGGATTATGAATGTGGGTTTTTTGCCCTTATTGGAAACGGTAAGATTATTACTAAATAAATATTCAATAAGTGACTCAACTCTTTTGTTCGTATTGTTGCTGCCCCATTCCACATAGTGCGCATTGGCTTCGCATCTGATGATCAGACGTCGCTTGCGTCCGTGACAATAATCTACCAGATCTTGTGCATCAGTAGGTGGAATTTGGTCGCCGTCTCCTGGGAAGTAAGCGGAGGCGCACACGATCTCTCTTACTCCACTTTCTATGGGAACTTCCACGATGACTGCTAAGTTTCTTGCCATAAATTTTGGATTGGGTAAACAATAAAATTGGTTTAAAATATAATTTTATTGTTTTATTAATTGGGTAAAATATAAATTCGAACCGATCAAGCATGCGGCCCTAGGAGAAGATTCACCAGTAGCGTTCATTAATTTACGTGACCTATTTTGTAGACCAATAATGTTACCTTTTTGAACCCAGGGTTCAAATTGGTTATTATCGTTCTGTGCCGCAAGCCATTGTACGTGACGGCCTCATCAACATCGTTTTTGAAAAAGTACGGACCAATGACGCCGCCGGCCCAAAATCCACACTAAACAGTACATTTTTGAGTATGCTTTGTCACCTGGGAAACCTCGTGTGGAGTAATATCGTCCCATATGCTGTAATTTTGCTTGTTAACCCAGCCAAAAATGCGCTCATCGCTAAAGGTAATTTTTTGCCGAAAATTGGGTTCCTCTTGCAAATGCTCCGAAGCCCACTCAGCGAATAAACGGAGTTGTATATGGCCATGAACTTTGAGCTTCTGAATCAATTGGATCTTTGCGAGTATATGTCTAAGCCGCGACGCATAATTTGTCAAATTGAAGTCTGCGAAAGTCGAGTTCTTGTGCACAGCAAGGAATCGACTGCCTCGGGTTCTGCTGGACACTTCCATGGACCGCGGCAATGTTCTCTTGCGTTTCTTTATCGTATAAGTTAGCTGATTGATTATCGAAGCATTCGTCTTAAAAATGGTCACAAAACATTGAAGAGTCGATTGTAAAATACCATCACGTCTACCATAAAATGGCGCAACGTTTGCACTAACGAAAGTTTTATCACTTGGTCGTGCTGTTCAATCGTGGCTGCAAAGAGACCATCAGAAACAGCGGAGTAGCGGAGTAAGGATTGCTTGCAAGATTTCAAACCCATTTTGTCGCATCGGAAGAAGAAAAAAAAAAGGAAATTTGACATATCGGCAGCCACTGTGAGTCACATTATTTTTATTTATTTATTTATTTATTTATTTTATTTATCATCATCAAGCAGAGCACAAGGTCTCTTATAGACTACTTAATAACAATTGTTGAATAATAATTAAAAACTAACCACCAGTGTTCAATAAGGATAATAATTTTTTCTTCGAGCAATCTCTACTTAGGTACATATTGAAATTAAGCAGCGAGTTATGGCCTCATTATAACCATAGTTTACTCTATGTGAAGGAACGTGGAACATTCTACTTTGTCTGAGTTCATGGTTAGGAACGTAAATACTCAACCTGGAGAGCAAATCGGGACAATTGATTTTATAATTAATAACATCTCTCACCAACGTTACTTAGAAATATTTACGTCGAGTTTCCAAAGCTTGTATGCCTAGTAATAAACACCTTGAATTATAAGAGGGCCTTGAAAAAGTTAAACTGTGGCACTTTGAAACATTTAGGTGAAGGTCATTTTTATTACACCAAACAGATAGATTAGATAGATCTTTCTCTAGGTTAAAGCAATCTAGAATGGATTTTATGGGAACAGTTTCAGATCTTCATTTGTAAAAAAATCTTGTAATGTCGTTTATAAAAATTAAAAATAGAAGTGGTCCTAAATGACTACCTTGGGGGACACCGGAGGTCACATTGATGGGATCCGAAAGAACGTTACTTATTCGAACGTACTGAACTCTGCCAGTAACCACTTCAAAAAATTAGAGTGAAAGCCTAATATTTTTAACTTGGCAACTAAGATGGAGTGATCTACTCTGTCAAACGCCTTTGAGAAATCTGTGTAAACTGCGTCACATTGATAACCTTGTTCAAGGGAACATAACTCATAATTGCTAAATGCGGTAAGGTTAGTTGTCGTTGATCTTCCACCTATAAAACCATATTGCAATGGGGAAATAACTTCCTTTAAAGGAAATATGAGTTTATTATAAACAATTATATATAAGCAAATAGGTCGATAGTTCGTTAACAGGTTTTTTGACCCCGACTTAAAAATAGGGGTTATAAAAGAACACTTTCATACCGTCAGAAAATTACCTTCTCGGAGAGAGCGATTAAAGATAACTTCAAGTGGCACTGAAAAGGCACAAGCACATTTCTTTAAAATAATGGGAGCAAAACCATCGAAGCTGTCTTCTTTCAGTTTTTTTTTAATTCTTCTAAAATTTCACTTCTACTGATTTGCAGGTCCCCAATGTTGATTTTTTCTGGTGAATTATGAATATGTTGTGGTTCCGGGACACGAAGGTTTGAATACTGAACGAAAAAAAATTAGCAAAGAAATTACAAATTTTTGAAGGTTCGCTTGAAGTTTCACCCAGATAATGAACCGAATTTGGAATACCAGTAGATCGTTTTTTATTGTTTATGAACATCCAGAAACATTTACTATTAGTTTTAAGTTTTGTTTCCATACTAAAAACGTATTGCTTATACAAAAATTTGTTTCGAATTCCCTTTGTAACCTAAGGTATCTATATATTATACAGAATACCATCGTTGTTCGATTTGCGAGCTAATTTATAAGCTTTGTTTTTTTTTTTTTTATTATTTATATTTATTAGTTTTTTTGTTAAAGAGGTTTTGAAGATGATTTCGGGATAAACTTCGGAGTATATAAATCAATTGCCTGATTTATTGAGTCGGTAAAATACCATACGCAACTTTCATTTTTTCACTATTTAAAACAGGCATCCAATCAAATGTATTTATAAAATTCCATATTTCGTTAAAATTACATTTTTAAAATTATATTTATGGTCAGAAGTTTGTTTTACAATAGATATTTGTAGAATTTAAAGATTAAACAAAGCACGACATGTTTATCAGAGTTTGGCAAAGGAGGTGGCTTAGGGCTGTCGATACTAACACTTAACCATTGTGTCAACATCCACATACCCGGCTGTGTTTTTCATTTTCAAATTGATATATTTTGAGTTCTAGGTTCCGTATCGACTTGAAATTTTGGAAAGCGTACTAAAATATTGTTTTTTATCATATTGGAAAAAAAAATTTATTTTTCTTTTTGGGTCGAAGTTTTCAAGAAGTTTTTCCGATTTACCCCTTCTATCTACAGCCAACACACCCGGGCGTGCATACAAAAATGTATGGAAATTGTTAGATACAAATGCAGAAACGCACTTGTGTTTCATCATAAATTTTTATTTTTTATTCATTTGACATTAGATATTTTTTTATTTTGTTTGGCAAAAACAAGGAAAATATTAAATTTTATAAAAAAAAAGTGTTGTTTTATTATGGACATCTATCACATTGGGTTACATCCCCTGAATGTTCAGCACAAACTGGCTTTTTGCATTTTTTGCAGGCTTTTCGTGTTGGTCTTTTCCTGAGACATAGGTAACAATTTCCCTTCTGGTTGATTCTGCCAGAATTGTCACGTTCTTCTTGAGCCCTTACTGGAAGATTTTCAACAGTCGGTGTTACTGGGTGGCCCAACATACTTTCAACGTGATAGAAAATTTCGCATGACTTGTGCATTTTGTGAACGATGCTGGATTTCTGCCATGGATAATTGTTCACTCAACTGTTGTAGAAACAACCTTCTACGGTTTGTAGATGTTTTCAAGTGTGAATTATTTTCTATGTAGATCACGAATGCTGCAAATGCAGCCACATCCACAATGTTATAAAAAAAAGTCAGAGGCCATCTCTCTGTTCTTCTCTTCGTTGTATATTCATCGAGGCATTTGTCCATATTATCAACACCTCCTTTGCTTCTGTTGTAGTCAATTATCATTTTTGGCTTTCTTTTAGGACCTTCAATTTCGATATTATAATGGGAAGTAGAAAGAAGCACAACCGATTTGTTCTTTTATGGAATATATGAACACATACTTATGTTGTTGCTGAATCCAAAGATTGATAATCCTACTGCTCTTCCTTTTGGATTAGAAAATTCGACTGGTACAAATGTACGTCTTTTGTTTACAGAGCCCAATATTGACAAATTGTAATCTACCATCAAAGTAGAAGCCAAATTATAGCTTGTAAACAAGTTGTCACAAGTTGTTTCGACCACTTCCACGGAACAGATTACACCACAAATCTTTGACCACACGTTCACCTTGATTTTTTTCTCTTTCTCCAGAAGGTGCCATACCAGTATAGATTTGTCCTTTGACTGGGTAAGATGTAATAGCATCACATACCCACCAAACCTTAATTACATACTTGGCGGTTTTGAAGGTACATATATATTGAATGAATCCGGTGCCGCCACGATAAGGGTAAAGTTGTTCATCAACAGTGATGTTGGCTCCTGCTGTATAGTTATCCTGGAGGTTTCTATTCAACATAAGGAAAATGTTTAAAATGGAAAATGGAAAAGTTTGTTTACGTTGCTGGCGCGTATTTCCATTATCAAATCTGATAAAACGACTGATAGCCCAAAAACGTCGGAGACCCATTGAAGCACGATACAACGGATGTGAGTTAGTTTTCCATAGATCAGTTGTATGTACATACATAATTAGAATGTGTGACACCAGCTAATAAAAGTATACCCACATAAGCGTCAAATTCAGTTGTAGTAATGGGTTTCCATATATGAAGTGGTCTTGCTGGATTTTCTTCGTGTTCACGTTCGTAGCACTGGGTTGCTTTTCTGTTGGTTTAGCGAATTACATATTATATCACACATTTCTGCTGACATCAACATTTTGAACGTTTGTATAATGCTAAGATATTTTGTTCTCCGTGCAGTTCCAGTGTTCGAGCTTCTAAGAATATTATGCGACAAAAATCGACGAGGTTGTGGTGGTTGGTCTGACCAAATTGTACCATCTTTAGCTGTATTATTTGTAGAAGATTCAATTGGAGCTACTTCAAATTCTTCGTCCGAATCAGTCTCACTAACAGGATCATATTCTGGTAACTGTAATCCCTCTGCATCTGAATCTTCTACATTCACATTACTATGTTCACCATCGCCCTCTTCGTCTGGCAATGAACGTCCATAAGTGTCCTGCTCATCTTCACTATCAGCTTCCAAAAGTTCCTCAAACCTTTGGCTTATGTACTGTTCTCTCTCTTCAAAACTAAGTCCTTGCGATTCCCGGGGAGTTAACCATTGATCATCAGCCATAATAATCTATAATTTTATTTTATTTTTATTAATATGTAGTTACTTTAAAAACCTATAAATAAATAAAGAAATAAATATAAAATTAATATATAAATAACTAAAAAAAAATATATGCTCCTGCAAATATTTTTTCTCAAATGCGTTGCGTGGAAATTAAAAACGTCTTTGTATCCAAATGCCGTAACAAATGTTGTAACAATTGGCAGAAACACAACCAACTCCTTGCGACGTCCTTGTATTAATGAATGATCAGCCTTACTCGTCTCTGCAAATATACATATATGTACATACCACTGCCTACTACTGTTTCCAATATACATATCACAACATTACTTTCAATAATTGCTTATCGCTAATCCCACTAAATAGCCCTTTGTTCTCGTGTGAAGAATCTCAATATCTAAAATAAAGCAATAATGACACAGTCATAAATAGCTGGTTGTAATATAAGAAATAGAAAAAAAGGGAACAAAGTGCAAAATTTATTCATACACATACAAAAATGTATGGAACACCCGGGTATGTTGGGTGTATGTTTATATATAATTTTTTGGCTGTTGACACAAGGGTTAACTCTTTATCTATGAAAACCAGGTCTAGAAAACGATTTAATCCAATTGGCGGATGTTGTTGCAGATCGAGATGTATTTGTGGTGGAGCTGAAGATAATGATGGTATGATTTTAGGCGGTGGCGGTGGGGATGTAAGTGTGGTGGCAATGGGTTTCTCTTTTTTCCATGAGAAATGAATATTTTTACTTGCACATAAGAACCCCATGCTGAAGAGTTCATTACGTCAGACAAATTAGCGGTAACAATTAGAGTAGATATATCGGCATTTCTCTTACTTAGCATAAAACATTTAAACTGATCAGCAGGAATATTTGTTGACATCTTCGGTTGTGGTGTTTTTGTGGAATCTGGACAGATGAACCCACTTGTAGTCTGGTAAAGCACGAAGAGATGATGCATTGTCGGAAACAATAATCTTTCTAGGCTTAGAATTTTTTTAGGGAGTTTACTTTGAATAGTTTTCCATCCTGAATCAATTTCAAAACTATTTGCAGGATTGGATTTGGAATTACTCACGATGGGCGAATTAATGAGACGTTTACTCGTATTTAATAATGAAGGTAATGGTGAGCAAGATGGCGATGAAGCAGGTCCCAGGTTCTGAACAGATGTTAGAGGTTGGACCAAGTTAGGGTGATTGGAACCATTAGAAAGTCCGGAAGAGAGGGACACGTTTTCCCCAATAGAACATTTTACAGTTTTCTTTGCGGCCCTACGCGGGGGGGAATTGTTATTCAATAATGTTTTCATCTCACTAACTGTATTCGTAAGAGTGTTTAAACTTTTTAGAAAGGAAGAGAAATTAACACTAGACACGAAATACATTTCCAGAAAATGCTAGGATTAGTTAATGCATTATAATCGATTTCTGCGATTTCAGCGCAGTCTTTATGGAAAATTTGACCACAGAAATATCCGCACTCGATGATATTTTGGGAACGTTTTATGATTTGGTTGCATTTAGCACAAGTCTTTGACATTTTAAAATTTACTATGTTGAACCGATGTTCACTCAACCACTTCTAAAATACATTTTACATAAAGGTCCTGGCCCACATGCTTATTGGGTCCATTTAAACACAAGAATTGAAGCCAGTGCTCCACGCACAACGCCATACTTTTGCTGATTTGATGCTGATATCGAGATCATGATTGTTTACAGAAGATTGTTATGACTGATGAGGTTAATTTTGATTTCGACCTTTTCATTCGTGACGGTTGACAATTGGGTTCGGTTGTTTATTCGACCACGTCATTGGATCATATTTTTTAGTGAATATTGCTAGTACCATCGCTTCGTTGAAGGGATTACGTTAGCGAAAGATGTTGACTACGACATGAATGATGTTGGTATTCAGCAGGATGACGCCAGATGTCATATAATAAGTAAAGCGATTTCTCGTAATGGAGAATTGAACTTCCTGCTAAGATCCTGCGATATTATGTTGAAGATAAAGTCTACGCTAATATTCCACCAACGATTCACGCGTTCGAAAGAAATTATCAGAGCTGATAGTCACGAAATACTGCGGCAATTATGAGTAAATGCGATATAAAATTCGATCAGTAGAATACGTTGGCAGATATTCTATTCTATTACTACCGAAGTCTACTGCAACCAGCCTCACCTGTTTTTCCAAAGGAACGGTGTAATTTTCACAATAGTTGTTAAATGTAACAAGCTTTAATGCACGTCTACGCCCACGTCACAATTATGAGAATGGATCCTACAAATCGATTTGCGGCATCAAAACCATGGCAATCAATTTCAACCTTGTACTCTTCGGCTACATATGCATCTTCCCATCCCACCATGTATGGATATGTACACGGTTTTCGATGTCCTTCTATAGAACGTGTTGCAAGTATCTCTTACCATGGTTTTGAAATGTATTCACGTTCCACACGAACGTGTAGCTGCCAACAGGCAGTAACTTAACAAAATTCACTGACGTTCCTGTTTCCAAGTTTTAAGTAGATGGGTATGCACCTAACTGCTGGAAACTTAAAAGTATTTTCTTAACTTTTCCCCCAAGAATGATGCAGTGTTTTAGGCTAGTCGTAAAATGGAACGACGTTGACGTGACTGGCTCCAAATTCAAATGCATTTATGTTGCATGACATCCGTCCCCCGTTCCCGTATCTCATTCCATACAAATAAAAACGGACAATTTATGACATTGGGAGTTACTTGGTCAGTTATGAGCATCAAAAAGGAATGCTTATAACGGAATGGAGGATCAATGAGTGTTTCCCAATTCAGACATGATGAACTTAATGTGTTTGCTAGAGACCGACACAATTCCCATTTCAAATTGATTTATATCTTTCGTATCCCACCGCTCTGCAGCTTTAGAATTCCTACATTTGCTTCTACAAAATTAATGGGATTTATGACACCCAGCGTCGTGTAAGGAAATCTCCCAAATCCTTCTATGTTGAAAATTACGGCGACTTACAAAGCACCTCGGCGTTGCTCAAGAAAACTGAATAAATGATGGATAACAACGAAAGGTGGAAGAATAATTCGAAGACTGAATGTACCAGAATCTGGTTGGAACCTCTGGCATCATACCCGCTGCTTGCTTCAGATGATAAAGAATGTGTTAAAGGTATTCACTGGCATTTGCTTTTGTTCGCTATTATTCCATATTTAAGTGGGAACGTCGGTTGTGGGTTGAGATTTCATATATGTTAACATGTCAGTTAGACAGGAGTTCTGTTCTAAAAGACTGCATGATAAAGATACACATGCTTGTGGGTCTCTTTCATCAATTTGGCTTTATGGGTGTTACCTTTTTGAGATGAATGTTTTGTCGCAAACAACAGGAAAATGATAAAAACATTGTTTTGTTCCCAATGATATTATTAGTAATTCAGCTGACTTTTCCTTAGTTATCCTACATTCGGATCTTGGATGGATGACTACCAACTTTTAAAGTAATAAGCGCCAGGTAATCAGCTCGTATTCTTTGTTGATCGCAAGCGAACGTGTGGAAATCACCCAAAGGCGAGCATCACTGAAAAGGATTGCAAAAAATTATGGATAGGCGCGTGAACGTACGAAACCTGTACCACTCAGTGCCTTCCAAACTGCATTCCTTTATTTCATTTTTCTCGCAAAATATTTTTCTTACCTCCTTCAAAGTAGTTTCTCACACTTGCACCAGCACCTTTTCCAATCATCGAAGCACTTCTAATAGCCCTTCTTTGTATATTCTTGAAAACTATTCCATCAATGCAGTCTTTATCTCCTCAATCATGGCAAATATCCATATATTTATCTTTTCTTTTTGGAAAGAGAAAAAAGTTATCGTGATGCAAAACCAAAACGGGGCTTCCTCAAGGATTTATCCGAGGGCCCTTATTGTTCTCGCTGTTTAATAACGACATTCCTGTTTTTCTCAAACAATATGAGGTACTTATATACGCAGACGACATCCAATTATATTCTATTTATTCATGACCTTCTCAGCGGTAACATTGACAGCCCTTCATTATTACACATGATTCGCCTTAACACCAACCCGCGTAACCTTCGGTCCTCGCCCCTTTTCCGTATAAACACTCACCGCACAAATTATGGCTACCACGAACCAATGTCCAGAATGCTTCGCAAAGCTAACACCAATCTTTTCGACCTTCACCTTAAAAAGTCCAGCCTTAGAATTGTCCTATACCACAACCCTTCACACTCTCCTTAATCGTCTCCACCCTGCCACCTAGTTAATAAGTTATAGTTTTTTTTTAAGGCTTGCATTAAGCTAATAAAGTGCCCCTATGGGGGCGTCAAATCAAATTATACATCGGCTAATATGCGTTCATGTCCCTACGGATGAAAAAGATGATCGACTCAAGGATGGCTTCTATGAGTTTCTGGACCGAATGTACGCCAATAGCCCAGTTATGACACCAAAATTGTACTAGGGGATCTTAACGCAAAACTGGGACATATTAAAGTCGATCGCAGGAAAACATAGCCTCCATATCACCACATCCTAGCGGGCATGTAACCTCCTTGAAGACAGCACACTTTGCCACATTTCAACATCCACAAGGGTAGCTGGTGGTCCCCTGATCAATCGACCACCAACCAGGCTGATCACATCGCGATCGACACCAGACACTACTCCAGCATTTTATATGTACGATACTTTCGAGCAGCCAACATCGACTCGGATCACTACCTTGTTGGAGCCAAGGTACGAATGAGGATGTCAATAATGCTACGGAGTCGAGCAAGACAACAAGAATTTAACGTCGGAAAGCTACAATCGCTAGGATCTTCGCCGATCGAGTTTTCCTCAACCTCTCGAAAAGTCTGATGACACCGACACAATCCACAGAACAACAGTGCGAGCATTGCCAGCACGCCATCAGAGATGCTGCCTCTTACGAGTATGTGCTGGGTTTCAAACAAGCCCATGTAGGAAGGCAAACCGCCTACAAAGCCATGCTACAAAGACGGACAAGAGCCTCTTGTGAGCTCTCCCAGCAGAAAAGGAGAGAGTAACAAACGTTTTTAAGAAAAACAAAAAAGAGAACACGAAAAGCGTGAGATCGAGGAGATCGAGAGACATACTGCTACCACAGTAATGTCATGTAACTTCTTCAACATCGTGCTTGAACAGGTCATACGTGACTCACTGGTCAACACAAGGGGTGCGATCTATGTCAAGTGTGCGCAATTGCTTGCGTACGCGGATGACATTGACAGCGAGACGTCAATGAAGTGTTCTATAGCATTGAAGCAGAAGCGGTTAAAATAGGGCTTTCGGTGAATGCGGGTAAAACCAAATATATGTATATCCAAAAAAGACGCACAACACCGACGTCTCGGCCAGAAAGTCACAAAATTGATATGGTCAAGGACTTGATCTAACTTAGTTCACTAGTGACCAGCGACAACAAACCGCTGCTTCTTTGGGCTCAAGAGGCAATTGAGACGTAGAACCCTCTGTCGAAAAACCAAGGTAACATTATATAAATCGTCAATCATCCCGGTCCTCCTTTTCGGCGTAGAGACCTGGACCTTAACGAAAACCGATGAGGATGCCCTTGGTCGCTTCAAGAGGAAAATTCTGTGTTCAATCTATGGTCCCGTTTATTCGTAAATAAATAAACGGAGAGTTGAGGAGAAGATACAACGACGAGCTCTACCGGGTGTACAGCGACATCGGCCTAGTACGACGTCTCTGGATCCAACGTCTAAGATGGTTAGGCCATGTAGAGCGAACGGACAACACAGCATCGGGCCGAAGAGTCTCGGAATACAACCCTGAGGGACGACGCAGCAGAGACCTACCGAATCTAAATTGGCTCACACAGGTGGTAGGGGATCTTAATCAATTGGGAGGGAAGCACTGGAAATAACTGGCAAAGATACAGATACAAAAGACGTATGACTATATGAACCAAACCGTCAACGTATCAAGTCCTAGTAAGTTGGAAATTCCGAAAAAAACTTGGTGAGACTGACACAAGTATGCCGAAAGAAAAACTATGGTCGAACTAAAGTACGAAATACCTCAGCTGAAACATTCGATATAAGGCAAAGACTAAAACAAGGAAACGCCTTTTGTTATTGGATCCATTTGGGAAAATGATAAATGATAAAAGTGAACAACCCTTCCCCTACCCTTTAGAATATAGTTAATAAACAATTGCCAGGAACGCAGAAATTCTAGTAATGACAGGAAAGGAAATAGGCTTAGAAATAAATGTAGATAAAATCAAAGTTGTGGATATTGACTGACTTGGTTCGATCCAAATCTCTTCTCTGACTATGCTCTATAAACGCTTTTAGAAAGTGGACGAGTTAAAATATCTGGAACCGTGCTAACAGCCAAAAACAACCTAAAGATCGAAGTAAAGGCTGTTGTTATGTTATGGACAAAGCGTGCTTCTTCGCAATAAGGGAACTATCAAAACAACCCCTTTGTCCCGCTATGTCAAAATCCATATTTATAAAACCATAACAATGCCCGTGAAACTTGATGTAAAACTTGGTCTCTGACTAAGAAGGAGGAAAATTTTAAGGATAATATCTGGTGAAAAACAACAGGCAAAGAAATAAGTGAATAGAGAAAACTACACAATTAAGAACTCAAGGACCTCTATTCAGCCCAAAGCATTGTCCGAGTAATAAAATCGCAAAACTAAGATGAAGAATGGAGGGAAATCAAAGGAAAAAACCGCCAATAAGGCCGCGCCATAGATGGGAGGGCAATATAAGGACGGACCTAGAATAGATGAAACAGAACAGCAAGACATGGAAGGAATTCACTCATGACAGGAACGCTCGGCGAAGGGTTGACAACGAGGCTCCGAGATTCCGAGTAATGGTCACAGTCTTTTCGATTTCATCGTGCTGCTTTATAAACTTGATTCCCAAAAAAAAATTTGGGCTCCAAACTTAAAGAGCACTTGCACCATATTACACACGATTATATGAGACCGCAATTCGCCAGATTGTTAGTCGTTTTCGCAAAAGATTTTCTTTGCAAAATGCAGTGTTACCATGGCTTGGTGTTGAAGTTGATCTAAATTTATCGGGTCGATTGTGTGGTTTTGGTGAATGGTCCCAAAATCAACTGGCATTATATCCGCTGTCTCCAAAACGCCGCCACTCCAAAAACTAAATTATCAAAATCAAAGATTAGGGAAAGGTTTTGATCATTTTACTTCAATGTCTGTCTTCTGTCATTATATCAATTAACATGTTAATTTCCCGAACTTTTTTTTGATATTTGAATATATTAGACTCGGTCGGTGCATTATTTCGAGCGAATTTTTTTCTCAAAATTCGCACCCTGTACAATACAAAACCTACTTTGGACTTTCGAAATAAGTTCACCACTTCTGTACTGTAACTGTAAACATGTGTCAAAAAATCTAAGAAAATCAGCCTAAGTCCAAATAACACATGTATACTTCAAACTGAAACCTGACGATGGCCCACCCCTTCTAAAACGTCTGTAAAAGAAATCTCCTACACCAGGATATCACAATTCGTCGGAAGAAATCCGGAAATAATCTTCTATCAAAACCAACAATTCGGCGTAAGTTTGTAATAAAAATTGTAAATTGTCATCCAGACCTAAAAATAACTTTTTCATCCCAATCAAACGCTCAAATTCACCCAATTCTCAAAAGGAAAAGAAAAATGAAAGACCAGTCCCGAAAAGTTATACCGAATTACAATAAAAACACCGAAGTATCCCCACATAAATGTGTTCCCCTTCCACTATGCCATAATCGAATCAAATGACCAAATATCGATTCAGTGTTCATTACGCCAATCCCACTGCTGACATTCAAAACTCTGTTCAAAAACAAAATCCAAAAGTCCAAAATAAATTGTCCTGAAAGAGCAATAATAAAATAAAAAAAGAAACCAATGGATCCCTATAATGGATCGCCAATTTTTTTCGCATTCTCAATTCGGCCCGGAACAGGGTGCAAAGCAAAGTAGAAGAGAATCCATGGACAGCTAGCCAAGGCCAAGACGGCTGCTACGTTTTTTCAGGTGATTCCCCTTCTTTGGAATACTTAAGATTATATTGTACCTACTTTCGTGTCAGAATAGAATAATATCCCTCGCTAAAGAGATTCCTGTGTTTATCAATAGCGTAATCAATAAATTCTATTTACGAAGGACGTCCCAGCCCCGTAAAGGATATTAAGTGCGAACGAGTAACGACGAATGGGCCACGGGACGTTATGATTCACTTTTCTTTTGATGGAAATTTTGTTTGCTTGTCGCCTTCCTTTTTTTTTTTGACATTTGGAGGAATGTTTGTTAATGGGATCGTAAATAATAAAATTGACATTAAAATGGTGAGAAAAGAGGGTTAGGGGTGCGTGGAAATGATTTCCTTTCACCGTAAGATTGGAGGTGAGTAGACGGTCCCAACTCCGGCTAAACGATATTAATGATGGAACAATCTGATAATGGACTCTTGGATTTTAAATATTATTCGGCAAACAATGGGTGAAGTTGCTTGAAACCCGTTAAGAGGCTTTATAAATAATAAAACCAGGAAAAACCCGAAGGTTAAGAGAAAGTCAGGTAATGGGCAGCAGAGAAGCACAACGAGATATACCGATTTTCTCTTTGTGCTCAAGCTTAGGTAGATATACAACTTTTCCTTGGACTAGCACTTCAAGGCGTGCAATTAGGTTCCGCATGTTCAGTATGGGGGCCGGCTATATTTATACAATAGCCACTAAGAGCTTTCTCGGTAGTGGTTAATTATAGGTTTCTTCCGGGAAGCATGGGAGAATGATATATGGTTGTAGGTGGCTGGGAGATACCAAAGCAGTATACCATCACGTACCTGGCTTTCCCTAGTATTTTATCTTACCTTCATTTTGCCCTTGGCAATCATCTCGTATTCCTCCCAATTCTGTAATAAAATATGAAGGCTATTGAAGGTATTGTTAATGGCTCAGCTATAGATTGGGGATCAATACCGTAAACATCTTTAAGGGTCATAGTTGAGCTAAAAATGTATATTTGCTTTAGCTGCTAATGAAAGAGGGGATTAATTCACAACAAAAGATTAGTTACAATGCCCTTTCTAAAGCTTAAAGATAGTGATAGAGATCATATCCTATTGTGCATACATCTCCCCGTCATTTCTCTTTTGTTGCCACAACCTGCTTGTCATTATCATCGCCCAGTCGTCCTTAAACCACTGACCCTCCTTCAAGTCAATTTAACTTTAATGAAAACAACCACATTTACAAAAACCAAAAATGAAAACAAAGCACCGACCTTTAAAATTAAATACAGGCTACGAGTGCGCTGCTGATTAATCCTGGACGTATAGATCGTTATATCCTGCCACCTGCAGTCCTTTGTCCCGCGCACTCTATACCTTTTGTCTTTCCTCTTTACTTATAGTCCTGTTTGAAAGGTTCTTTCATTTATTCACTAGTTGCCTAACAAAAATACTTTAAGAAAGCAAGACAAAAAAAAGGAGGGAAAAAAGAAAAACATAAAAGAAATGTCTACCATTTGACGAGGTGGCGTCGGTGTATGGATTTTTTCGCATAAGTAGGCAAAGGGATTGTTGGAAATAAGAAAACAAGCAAAGGTCTTTCACTATTTCAGTACTCGTCAACCTTCGGTTGTTCATCAAGGTAAATGGAATGAGTACAGGAGGGAAGGATATTTCGATAATATATGAAACATCTTATTGTATGAGAGGTAAATGGATATGAGAGGACTAAGTTGGTTCATCTTTTGGAATTATATTGCAAATTCGACATGCTTTGGATTACTTATAAAGGACCCTCTGTCGCACCAATTTTGGGAGCAGTTCTCAGCTCAATTCCGACAATGGTAGAATGATATGTCTGCATATCAGATCATGCTAATTGGTGTGTGAGTATGAATTATCTACTGGTTAGTGTCAATCATAAAACATATGGTATTTTGGAGGGTAAATATACGAAGTTTGTTCAAAAAATAAGGTGACTTTCTTATTTTTCGCGAAAAATATTTATTTGTTCATCAATATCTGTTCCGTTCAAAGTAGTCCTCCCTTCTGATATCCACTTGTTTGTACGAGTATAGTCTTGAGCTCTTTCATGCAGTCTTCATCTCACCAATGGTGGCAGATATCCATCCTTTCATGGGTCTTTTGGGTTTTTAAGAAGTTTGGCTTTTCTGCTGGCTTTTATTGGGATAATTGTGTTTTAGTTTCAACGTCATAACCATATACCCTTGGTGATGGCTGTTTTCACTAAATCTGGATTGTCAATCACATCATTTAGCAACTACTGAGAGATGCTCATGCGACGGTTTTTTTGATCAAAATTTAGCAATTTCGGAAAAAAAAACTTCGCTTAGACGCGTTTACTAATCTAATATCCTAAGCGACTTCTCTGATTCGACGATTTTCCATAACAATATTCTTCACTGCTCCAACATTTACATCCGTTGTTGAAATGCTGGCGTGTTCAGGGCGGGCATCGTCATTCACATCTTCACCTTCTGTGAAGACCGTTTATCACTTTTTTTTTTTGCTCAGAGTAAAATCGCCAAATGCCACAGTTCAACTACATTGGAGCACTTAATTTTAATTTTCACACAAAATTTAATGAAGGTGTTTTGATCCATTTTTTTCAAAAATAAAAAAATACCAAACAACCCACAAAACATTTAACTTTTTATCTGCGAAAGAAAAATAAATATTCAAAATGGCTGACAATATCTACCAACATATGTTAAAAACCATGTCTACCAACATAACAAAAAAAATAATCTGAGCCCGAAAAAAAGTTACTGTGAACTACAACCAACGCGACAAATTCAGACGAATCTCTGGAATCCTATCTAGGACAACCACCCCCGGAAAGTAGTGAACGAACATTTTCGACACAAACCATTCAGGTTGTGTGACAAACAGCATAAGACCATAACTCTTGAACCTGCGCGAGCCATATAAAAAAAAAAAGGCGAAGAGTACAAGGTGAATGACAGCATTCGCCCGAACCGCGATCTGAAGATTAGAGCTCTTCACCACCCCTAACTTCGAAACGATATCGTTCATTGGCGTTCAGAAGACCTTTCCTTACAAGGTTCAATGATGATAGTGCTGTCACCTGTTAAAGGGCGGCTAACACCCAGTTCATTTCGACGGAACATTTCCAGATGATATTCGAATCACTGAAAGAAAAAAAACCGGCTACTCAGGCAACTCCCACCAGTAGCACCGCCAGTGGTAGAAAGGAATGCCATCCTGTTCAATAATGCACTTAACAATACTACCCACTGTACTGCGGTGGTGCAACCAATCCCCAAGAGCAGTAAAGACACCTCGAATCCGACGAATATCCGGTCAATAACTCTCCTTTTCAGTATCAGCAAGGTCTTTGAGAAGGTAGTTCATAGAGTTCATAAAATCATTTCAGACATCCAATTTTGTTTTAGAGCGGAGCATGACACTATTTATACAGCGTAAAAATCGTATTGGATATCCAATTGAACAAATGCAAGAACCAAGGATGCCTATTTGATTCACTTGGAAAAATCTTTCGAAACCATTTAGAAGGTTTTTATGATAATCTCAACCTTTTAGGCATGACTAAAAATGATTTTTAATATGTTGTTGAAGAAGAAAGTCCTTTGTGAAAATTGCCAACGTGACTATTAAAATAATTGAATTCCAAAAAGAACTGCAACAGGTGAACTCGTCGATCCTTTTCCGCATTTATGTAAGCGAACTGAAAGTTTGTCTTCCCCATTCTATGACGTAGGCAGATGATCTAATCGCGATTTCGAAAAATTAAAATTAAAATAAAAATGAACGTTAAGAAATAAGAAGCGATATGTTATTCAGAGCATTTTTACCTAGAGGCTCTTGGGCCACTAGAAAAAAAATTACCGAAGGTTCTTAATTTTTCGACAGGGTGACCCAAAATTGCAGCGAGATTCGAGCTATTTACCTGTCAGTTAGGGAATGGTTGATTGGAGTAGAAATCGAAGTTGGTTACTAGTAGTCTGCGTTAAAGGCACGAATAAAAGCAAAAAGGTGGCCGTTCAAATGAGGTGGGTTTTGACTGATGAAATTTCAGTTTGTCAGAGATCGAGAAAATCGCGGATAAAGAGAGTATAGGAGAACAGCTAAAGAGATGGTTGGTAGAAAATATAATTCAATCAAGTATGTCAGATTACCTACCGCCACCGTCCAAGAAAGACGATTACAGAAAGCTCAACGCGAAAATAGTTATACCAATTTCCCTATGGTATTAATAGATAATGTGTTTAAACGACTACAAGACAATCTGTTCACGTTATTGGACGTTTCCCATGTAACTGGCACTCATGGGTTCATATTACATGCCATTTGGGATTTCCAATTTACTAACAGTATTCTGTAGGTATGTTTCCTGGAACTATTTCAGTCAGGGGTGACGGTTTTATACATGGATGACTTAGTTATTCCATACAGAGACGATAAAGAAGGCGTCGGGAGACTACTGGGGGTGGCAGCTGAAAATGAGCTAAAGACAAAGTGGGAGATTGCTAAAGGAGAAGGTAGATTTTCTCGGGTATGTCATTGCACAAATGGTAGCTAAGACGAAAGTAGTGGATGACTAGCGAAGGCGGAGGTGAAAATGCTTGTGCCAGCCAGAATCAATTTGAGGCAGTACTGTTGTAGAGAAATTCGGAAGATCTACGAGTCCATCCGCTGTGGTACATGAGCCGAAGAACATCAAAGAGCAATTCTTACGGACTGTAAGTATTGGCGGTTGTAGAAGCTCTTAAAGAATGGCGGTTGTACATTCTGGGGCTCAATTTCAAGATCGTGACTAACTGTAAAACGTTCAAAATGACAGTAAGAGTAGCACGTTGGGCTTTATTCTTTCAGGATTTACACTATGAAATCGAACATCGCCCAGGCAACAAGAGAATGCACATGGACGCTTGAGGCCAAATGTCTTGTCTCATGCTAGAAGATGTATTTAATCATCGAAATAAGAAAGTACAACTGATAACCTTATATTTGGTGAAGAAGAACGTCTTTATTCCACAAATAGCGGAAAAGGCCAAGAATGTTTTGAGGGAGTGTGTAATGAGTGAACAGTTAGGAATGTACCACGTTTAGCCGATGAAGCAGGCCCAAAAACAGTACAACGACACTCTAGTCAAAGTAGACGAAATTCGTATGGCTTTATCCAACGAAGAGTATAAGAAGAGGAGACATCATTGACAGGAGGAAGCAAGCCATGATATTCGGCAGCCTCAGGCGGACATGGTCTCAGGCACGTACGCCTTCTGGGTCACACCGGGTCGCATCCTCAATATGCGGCTCACGTACCTGGGGGGCAACAGTATAGGGCTAAGTGCATGGTGATGCATGGCCTACATAGCTATTTAGCTGTATGGCTTCGGCTATACAGCTATTTAGCTAATTTGAATGCAAAATGCCGAGAACTAGTTGGTTATGCTGTGACAGATAATCGATTAGGAAAGGCAATTTGCTAAAGTAGCAAATACATATATGTAAGGCTCCCAGTTAGGGTGTAGGGCAACCCTGCTGGGAGTAACGGCTCGACCGGAGGCCTAATTCCGGGACCACGGGAGACAGGAAGCCCCCAGGACAATAATGTCGGACTGATAAATGACAATATGTCAGATATCGGAATGACAGTCCTGGCCTGTGTTTGCGGTAGGCCCCCTTGTGGGAGTATCGTGGGGGCTGTGGTTATCCCAAATCGCGGGAAAAGAAGACTTAATAAACAACAAGTAAGAAATTACTTAGTTGTTCAGAGGGCGCCGATACCCTTAATATCGGCAAGAGGTTTTAGATAGGCCTCACCCCAAACCAAGAGGATAGTCATGTCCCTACGCATGGCTAAAATCTGGTACTTATTGCTAAGTGAAACACGGACCAATAAGGACGTTGGTTGTCGTCCATAAAATCAACCCCTTGCGGGAATGGCCCGCCGTGGAATTAAGCCGACAAGGCAGGTGTCCACGTTAAAATGGAATTGATGGTCTCAGGCACGGAGACAGCGTTTACTTTTAACTTATTAGAGGGCTATTGCAAAACAGGAAATATACAATATTTATTAATAGAAACAGGTGTCCCATGAAGTAATGACCAAGTCGAGAGGTTGCCCAAGATCATGATACCGATGCATGATACAAGGCGTGAATGGATGCCCAAAAAGTTGGTATAATCTCGTGAATCGCGTGCAACACTTGATATATAGCTCTCTGGCGAGAAGCACCGGGTTCTGTCCTGTTAAGATATTCACAGACGTCGAGTAACGGATGTCTGACTTTCCAGATCTGTGTGAGAGATCAGAAAGAAAGTATGAATGAGTTAGTCGTTATCAAGCACACATAATTCGGTGCGGAGATGAAGTTTAGGCCTAAATATTTGGAATTCTACAAAATCATCAAACGACTCAGGCATGGAAGTCATGAGGTTGCGAAATTCCAATGACGACAACTACAAGAGCCGAACATATAAAGAAATGGAATAGCCACGATGCTCGCATGAGGGATTAAAGTATGTAATAGACAGACAAACTGACGAAACTCTACAGAATCCAAGAGGAAACTTATAAAAAGCAACAAGTTCCATTTACCCAAAGAGCCATCAGCCAACATACACATACACACACGTTCACTTACTGTGGCAGAAACGAAAAGACAACCCCATCATACGATGTGCAGACGAACGAAACAGAAAAAGAATACAAACCAACCCCTCAGCAGTCAAACCTTCTTTCTTCACCCAACGAACGTCCGTGCAAATCTAGTTGTGAAAAGTTGTTTAATAAAGGTTATAAAATTGAAAGAACACACAAGTCTTTTGACTCTTCCTATTCCCACCTATAGCACTCATCTTAAATCCATCACTTCTACCAATCTACTTGCCATACTAAGAGCTTGAAACCCAGATCACTGCTTCCGACTAAATTTTGTTTGCCACTGATCATCAACATGACAGACCATGAAATTAATCTCTTATTGTAGCATAAGATGGTCTGCGCCTTTCTATTGATATCAGTTTTCATGCGACACTTCGGGTTTGTACGTATATTTCTAAAATATCTAAGAGATGTCGGCTTGTTCTAGTTGAAGCTTCAGTCCAAAGCTTTGCATGTCCGACGTTCCCGAAAATCACCTTACGCGGCTTAGCAAATTCCGGTGATATTGGCCGCTACGTCTGTTGCTCAGTCTTATTTCACTGTAGCTCCAAACTTCTTCATTTTGTAAATTAACTCTCTCTGTTACGCACCGTTTGACAATGAATCCGATCTTGTTCTCAGAAATCATTCTTTAGACACAAACAAGCCCCGAGAACAAATTTACAATCATTGACCAACAGAATCGCCTGCGTAAATTTTTCTTTTTTTTTTGAAGAACGAACGACCGCCAAATTGGATTGCTTCACCCTAATCCCTAATCCCTCTACTATATGTTACACGTTAGAGGAAGTATTTTAATGAAGCCTTTGATAAATCTGACACAGAAACTTACTCGAAATTTCAAACCCTTCGCGTTTAACTTACACCCCGTTTGGTGTTCCTCAAGGTAGTCATATTGGTCCTCTTATTTTTATTTTGACGACTAACGACGTTGGTTACTTAATTGAAAACTTTAGTCCTTATGCTTGATGATACGAAATTCCTCGCCCAGATTTTACTTTCTGCTGACTTTCGCCTACTCCAAGCTCCTTTAAACCATTTTACAAACCGCAGTCATAAAATATTCTTTGAGCTTAAAGTCAATAAAGCTCAAGCCATTACATATTTGCATTACATGTATGTTTACACCGGGCAGCATGATTGCCTGATTTGACCTTTGCAGAATATTTTCTTTAGAGTTTTTTTTAAAGTCACGCGTCTAAGCTTGAAAGCGAACATCCAACAATAGTGCGAGAATATATCGCCAAACTAATTGTAAAACGCTGCTGGTCAAAATAATTCTCCGTTGATTAGGTCAATATATCACTCTTTTGCACTTTTGTTAGACCAATTTCAATGTGCTAGTCAGCCTTGGAGAGCTTTGACTATCTCCATTTCCTCCTAATTGAGGCTATTCAAGAAAGATTCATCGGATTTGCTGTATGCGGGCTCCTTATGACTGACTATTGTCTACAATTACTAAACAAGCAACCCCGTGTCAAACACCGGAAAATTGCCGACATTTTTCCTTCGTTCATCAGATTTTAAAAGTAAACTGTGATAGCCTTGCCTTGGTACGATTAATATGTCTCAATATCAACCCTCGTCATCTTAGATTAGTCCCCTCACAGAAAGTGTTGCCCAGCCAGGCCACGTGTCACCGATTGAAAAATGTGGGAGGGTAAAGGCGCATTATCCGGAGAATACGGATGTGTTTTAACTGCCTGAGTAACATTTTGGCCGAGCGTTGTCGCGCTGTAAAAAAATCTTTGTGGTGTCTTTGGGTTTTGTCTTTATATTTCAACGGTTGGCTCAAGCGCATTAGGTGTATTCAGAAGCGAGCGTGTGTGATGGTTTCCTTGGTTGTAACAACTAATAATAGCCCATGCCGAGTTGGTCCGTCCAAATACACAGCATTAGCTTCGATCCTCGGGCCTCTAGAGCAGCAGTTGGCTCTAGAATGACGCCTTTCGACCTTAAATTGGTACCCAGTTTCCTTGCTTTCGGACCATTCTCGAAACTTTCGATTGACGTGAAATAGCTTGTTAAATTTTTGTCTGTAAATGAAGTTCATGTTGCGCTTGCTATGCGCCTTGATGCCATTCTTCATACTTTTTACCTGTTCAGAACGTCACTTATCCGTCACGTTAAAATTACCACTTTTCTGGTAATGAAACCATTTGACACAAGGCCTTTACATAAGCGCCATCTATAGGAATACGGCAAATTCTCAATTGTTTCGATTACATTTCCAATATTGCTTTCGGTAAGTTATAAATTCGTTATTTCCTTGGTAAGCGTCCACATTTTTATCTTTTCCTCGTTCTTTCTGAACTTCGGGCTCCCCAGCCTCAAGTGCATCCAGTAAATGTGATAATCTGATAGTATCATACATTTTTGCCTCCCTTTCAAACTTTTATTTCATTCCTATAAAAAACCCTGATTTAGGGGGTGTCAAATATCACTTCGGGCCCTTTCACATCGTCAACTTAGACTTCTGTGGTCTCTGAGTTACTTTGGGATTTATTTTTCCAAGAGCTTATTTTCTTATTTTTCCAAGAGCCACGCTAAGAGGGCAGTCGCCAAACTGATCTTGATCCTCACTTTGATCTGATTGTACGCAGCCGTATTAGTTGAAATGTGAGCTTTACAGCCCTAAATGTGAAAATGTGGCTCAAATCCAGCAACAGAATTTCATAGAATTCATAAAAACTCTGCAAAGCCACACATAAACTGAGTCTGGCTTTACGGCAGGAAAGCTGGATTCTTGGTGGAAATATATGTGAGTACCTGCATCGATGGGGGCTTCATCCCCAATTAAGCGAATTTGGGCAATAAGCTTGAACTTGGAACGTTTTTTTTTTGTTTTCTTATTCCTATGGGCTATCGATGCTACTTACCTTTCCTAAGAATTTCAGCCCATCTACTTCGTGTCGTTAACAAGAAAACAACAAATAATCAATGTACAGGGTGTAATGATACAATTATCACTTCTCCTCCAGTCAAACGTGCCTTCCTAGGCGACGTCACAATTTCCTACCTTTCGTTTCATTAACAAAATTCCAAAGTCAGCTTTATTTATTGCTTGCCACCTCAACGTCCTTTTTTTGTTTTATTAGGTTTTGTTAACAAACGAGTAAGTGGCAACAGTGGATGGGAAAACGCCTTCGAAAACACACACATTCATGCCTTGTCCTCATTAGTTCGTAATTAAGGGCGGATGAGTAATCCGTATTTTCCTGCCTCGTTCTCGTGTCACTGTTGCTTCCAGTTTCCTGCTAATTGTTCTTGTTTTGGCCGTTTTAAAACGGTTTTTTTTTCATCTCCTGCTTCTTCTCCTTTTTTTTTTGGACAAAAGACAAAATGACGAGGAAACACAGGAAACACGACACGATGGGCTCACTGGTACGAGTATCATTCGTGATTTTGTCCTTCGGATGTTGACAAAAGTGATTACTAGATCCTAATTAGAATTGAATTTGTAGATGGGAAGGAGCTGGTTCCCGCTGACTTGGGATTTTTTCATCGTACGCGAAGGATGGCGAACGGTATATTGTACGTAGAAGCTGGATAATGACCAGGAAAATATTTTGGCGCTTGATGTTTTTTAACAGCCGGTTTTTAGTTACGGGATTCCGGCGAAGATTTTCTGCTGACTTTGGTATTAAAAGTGAATTAATGTCAAGAGTCGAAGCAGATTATACAGTGTATCTGGTATAAATCCCTGACATACTGAAGATACGTTGTTGCAATCAGGACATGTCCTTGAATTTTTACTCAAACTTAAACCAAAAACCAAACAGTTCTACCCCATCGCAAGTGCTTTCAAGGCAACTCAAGGGATTCTCACAAATATTACCTCGAACCATATATCCTCGTTTCATTTCCATAATTTGTCGTCAAGTTCCCGCGTTAATCCTAACGTTTCCAACCACCATGCTTCCTTATTCGTATCCTTATCATAAATAAAACTTTTGCGAACTATTGTATTAAGTAAACAAACGTTAAAAGACCCATCTACTCCTGTAGTCCTACTTACCTTCCATTTGCAGAGCTATAAAGCTAAAGTTATCTACGATTGAGCTACGCAATACAACAAATGGTTATGCTCCTCGAAAACTGTTGTTGAAGATGAATACTTAAAAACAGAAGGACTCAAGGTAGACGGATGATGAAAAGGAAAGGGGAACAGTGAACCTTAACGTTGTGTCTATTTCAACGGACACGATTGTCTTCATAAGCAGAAGGGGATGTATGTATGTATGTACGAGGACTACAAAACAGCTCTCAGAGGTTCTCTGAAAATTGACGAATATTGTGATGCAAAGGCCGGTTATGTAGCGCAATCATCAGTCGCTTAGTCGCATTCAGTCCTTTCCTACTTCAAGGTCAAATCATTTCCTTGTTACAATTAAAAGCTTAAGTTGCTGCACATGCTGCATGATCAACTATTCATAAAACAACAAAAATACTCTATGAATGAAATCGATGCAATACGCCCTCGACACCAGCTGCCTTAAGCGCATACTATTTTTGGTCACACTACCACATCGACGTAGGAGCCCATGGCCTTTACGTCGTCTACACAAGCCGAAACCTTACTTTTTCAAATTACTTTAAACAAAAATGTTTACATTCGCCCACCAGTCAATACTGAATTGGAAACAACACGAAAACAGTTTTCTAAAGGTTCATACAAGAGATTCCATTGAAATTATTTTGAAGCTTTTGCATGACTCCGGGAGAGTGAGTGGAATGCTAAATAGTGGGATTTTAATTCTCCTGCGAGTGGGTTGCAGGATATTCTCTTGAAGAGATTCTCTTTGCATAGCAACAGGTGGGTGGGATATTTGCTCTTTCGTCCTTTTAGCCGAACCGTAGCGCTCTTATACAGTGGTGTCTGGGAAGCGTAAACAACTGAACAATATTGTTTTTATAGAGAGTGCAACAAAAACCTCGATAGCGTGAACGATAAATCTAAGTGCACAAGATATCTTTTGTTGCTTTGTTAATTTCTGGTTTGAAGATCCATTGTCTTGCTAAGGTAAAAGGGAAGTCTTAAAACACGGTGGGTATTCTCATATGGAAAGAGCGTTATGCAAGAGATTCTAGAAACCACGTATGAAATACCTATCCGTTGGTAATGAAAAACCGAAGGAAAAGGCAAACCTATTTTGGAAGGTACTCAAGGAAAAAGCATACTAAAAAGCATACTAAATAAGAGACCCGATCCTGGTGTAGATGCACCATACAAAAATATTTGGAAACTGTTGAGCTTCAACTCAACTGAAGAAACTAAAGTGATTAGTGACAAACCACTGCTCCCGACAGAAAAGTTGAATAAGCCAAAACTATATTCTTAGCGTGCACAAACGTACTGGCTTTAATTGGGGAAACCTAAAAGAATCGTTCCTTTCAAAATGTTAATATTCCGGCTTATTACCGTAGCTGATATTTTTAAAAAGAGGTTTCACAAGTCTATTCATTGACAGGTGGGGTTCTGTTAAATTGTTGACGAAAGGAAACTCAAACATTAATTTTGTTCCAGTTAAGTTTTTTAATAATCATCCAATTTTGTTTTTGAATCACTTTTCGATTGATTTTGGGTGATGAAAATTTTATTTAGACTTTTACAATTTTTTCCGTTAAGTAAAAAAGATGATATGCGCCAAGTGGCTGCCGCCAGATTTTCGGTGATAACTGTTGGCATTCCTGTCGAATATTCTCCTTAAGGGCTGCGATTTTCTCAGGCTTGTTGGCATAAGCTCGCAACTTCAAGTAGCCCAAGAGAAAAGAAGTCTGGGATGGTTAAAAATGGGCCATCCTGCTGCCCATGCCAAATCGCCAAAACGGATGATTACGCCACTAAGAAAGGCTTCCTTCAGAATATCCATTGTGGCTCGTGCTCTGTGTGCGTCTGCACCGTCTTGTTGAAACCACATATTCACCAAGCTCCGCTCATCCGATTCCGGCAGTAAGAAGTCGTTTATCATGGTCCTGTTACGTTCGAATGATTTTCGAATCTTCGTTCCTGAGATTAACAAGGGCTTGACATTAATTCACACTGACGGTCAGCAGGCATTAACTGATGCACTGTTTGTACTTTGTACGAGATCACGTGTAAGTCTTTCACAAAAATTAACTGTAGTGTCCATCTGGTGATGCCCAATTGCGTAGCGCGTCGTCTGGTTGATGTTTCTTTGTTCTCAGCGACATCGGCAGCCACAGTCCCGATATCATCGGCCGAATAACCAGTCCGGTGGCGGCCACACCTTGCATGGTCTACTGTGGTTCCAGTTTGTTCGAGTCGAGTAGCTAAGCGCCGGAATGTTTGACCAGTTGGCGCGACACGATTAGGAAATCGATTCACTATTCACGCTACGCTAACACAACCTACTGATTATTGGTCAAAAAAATCGGCACAATTATTCCACGGCGATGCGGAATATACCGCTCTATTGCTTATCTATTTGTATACTGTCTAGTTGCTGTCTAGTTCACAAATGTCAAAAATGGTAACCGTATGACGCTATTTGCAAAAAATTATAATATCTTCCGATAGGGTGATTCATTTTGCGCCAATCACAGAAAGGTACATATGCCTACGCCTGGATATGGAGCAATTACATGACACGAGATTCGTAAAAGAAATAAGGTGAATTTTTGAATCTCACGAGCTGACTACATTCTATTTATTTGCATATTGTATATATGTAAGGCACCTATTCTAATTTACTTTCCTTTACAAATTACAATCCGGTTCAACAACAGTGTAAAGAAATTTAAATAAAAGGTAGATCGTAATGCTAATGCTGAAAATTGAAAAAATTGGAGTGAAGAAAGCCTTCAGGAGTGAAGAAAGCCGACAAAAGCCTTTGTCGAGACGACCTCACAACCATTAAAACTCACTGTTGGGTGTGCTTCATGGGCTGGTGGAATCACCGGCCTACATTTCTGGACGAGGGCGGCCAGAATGTTACATGATTTCTGACTTCTCAGAATGGCATTGACCTGATGATTTCAACAAGATGGCGCAAAATGCCATACGCGACACCATCAATTTATTGCGGAAAACATTTGCTGAGCTCATAATTTCGCGTAATGGACCTGTGAACTAGCCTCCATGATTCTGTGAATTCACACCTTTAGATTACTTTTTTTTGGGGTACGTAAAGTCACTAGTCTACGCCGATAAATCAGAAAGGTTGGAGGATTTGGAAGTCAACATTCGCCGTGTCATTGCTGATATACGGCCCCAGTTGCTCGATAAAGTTGTCGAGAATCGGACTTTACGATTGCGCTTCATTTGAGCTAGTCGTGGCGTGCATATACCCACATTTTTTTTTTAGAGTTACGCTCTTATGGTGTTTGTCACACAACTTGGACATTGCAGTTGGTTTGTGTCATAGATGTTCGTTCACTACTCTCCCGGGGTGGTTTTCCTAGATAGGATTAGAGAGATTTGACTGAATTTGCCGTTTGGGTTTGTAGTTCACAGTATTTTTTTTTTCCATGTCATTAAGGTGTTATATTGGAAATACACACTCAGAGTATGAATTTTGAAATAACCTTATACTGCGAGTGTTATGCCTTCATCAGAATTTTTTTCTGTCATCTCTCACTCACAACTGAATTTGTTGCGCAGTTTTCCTGTATAAGAATTGTTCTATGGACAGACAACAGACCTTCCACTTAGCAGTCAGTGATGATTACCATTGCACCACGACCACCCCCAATGCGACCAGCCCCTATTTATCGTCAAAATATTACCGTGATGGACAAAAAAAACCTCCACCCTTAAATTTCCCCTTGATCGATGACCAATATTCCCAAAAATATTCATGAAAAAGTCGATAAAAGATAATGTGAGTTTTTGGAAAAAGAGGGGCTTTCAGCCCGGACTATTTCTAAGAAAATTAAAAGATGGAAATGAAGTATATGAAATTTCTGCCAAAAAACGGGGCCCTATAAGGCTAAGAAGACATCTGAAAGGGAAATTTTTTTTAAAAAGAATGTTCTTACGTTATTCTAATGACATCAGGGAAACGAGTAGATTCGGGGTTTTGAAGATTCAGAAAAAAGCGGTTTGGTTGCAAGAGACCAAGAAAACAGACATCATTGACCAAGCTACAAGATTGCAATTTTTTTTCAAATTTATCAAAGGGAAATCAAATTTACGAAAGGTTTTATCATCACCCATGGGGGGAAATATTACCTCGATTCAAAAAAATATATTTTTTACGACACTAGGCTATAATTCATAATTCGATCGATACGAGTTAATATTTAGCCCCGCTTCAATGAACGAAATCATCAATGTCATAAATGACGAGAAAAAGATCAAAACAATTCAATGCCGGACGAGGCTTGCTGTTCTGGTTTAAAAGGTAACATTTCCTACATGCTTTAATGGTTTTCTTCAGGTTAAAAAAAGACAATGACAAAAGAAAAAGTTGGCTAAAATTCAGGAAGAATATACAGCAAGAATGACGAGAAATGAAAATGAAATTATAAACTCTGTACGTATAGTATACCAGGCCAGGCCAAGATTTATACGCAACGATAAAGGCGAGCTCAAATTCACTGTCCGGAGGCACTCCGCTAATTTGGACAGAAATGCACCATTTGATGCATTCGTCGCACTGTCTGATTCCATCCAAAGAATTCTTTCCCTGTTCCCTTGCACTGAAATTACTTTAAGGGGCGATTTCAATGTACACAATTCTCGGTGGCTTCGACATTCTGGACAGACAATACCCGAAGGAAGGTTTAAAATACGATCACCCGAATCCAAAAAGTAAAATGAAAAAAGGAACGATCCGTTATGAATACACTTTATTACATGAACTCTCTTTAAGCAACCAAATCGAAAGACTGACTATTCCAAAAAAAAGACAAGACATATCCGTAATGTCAGTTACTTAAGTATATAGAAGTTACATAAGATGATATTCAAAGCTTCCATTCTTACAAACACTAAGATATTCATATAGATATTTATAGTTCCTACGAAAGAGTTAGATGTGCATTACAGATTCAAATAAGTTTAAATATAATGAAAGAATAATACAAAGATTTTCAACATCCTCCCGCCAACAAGTTTTAGGACGAATTAGAAATCTCCAACGGATAGAGAAGTTGTATCGGCCTTCGCAAAATGGATCCGCTAGAGAGCTTTATCTCACAAGCACGGATTTTGCCGTCTCGTCCAGGAAAAACCTTTAATATAACAGCAAGATGCCAAAGGGTACGAGGTAACGAGGAATCTTCCACCAAAACTACATCCCCAACTTGCAGATTAGAGCCCAAACAGGATTTCGTATGATGCAAAGATCTCAGTTGAAGAAGATACTCCTTAAACCGCTTTTTAAAGACAGCTATGGACCGTACACGCTCCTTCCATTTCTTTCTCAGTTCACTGCCACTTTGTTCGTTGGATATACTCGTAGGTTCCTTCGAAAATCCATAGACTCCGTTCAAGAAGTGTGCCGGAGTAAGTGGCGCAAGATCTAATGGATCATTTCCCAAGTACGTTAAAGGTCTAGAGTTCACTACGCATTCCACCTCTGTAAGCAAGGTATGCAGCTGCTCCTTGTTCAACGTGGATCGTCGTATAGCCGCTCTAAGAGCCGATTTAATAACCCCTATTAGCCGCTCCCAGAAGCCACCCCACAATGGAGCTCGCTCTATTATAAACTTCCATTTTATGCGAGAGTCACTCAAAAACACGAGAAAACGTTCACTCCTTCGGACATCATTAAGCTGTTTCAATTCAGCTGATGCCTTCTTAAATGTTGTAGCATTGTCCGAGTACATTAGGCGTGGAGTACCTCGTCGAGCAACGAATCGCCTTATGGCAAGAATACAGCTTTCTGTAGTCAAATTGTTAGTACATTCGAGGTGCACAGCTCGAACCGCTGCACAAGTAAATAGCAATATATAAATTTTCTTACGTACACCAGCACTATCCAACACGTATAAGGGTCCAGCGAAGTCGACTCCAGTTACATCGAATGCTTTTGATGACAGAACTCTATCCTTAGGAAGCGGTGCAAATACTTGTGTAGCTGTATCTGGAGCAATCTCGGTAATACCCGCGGACAGCAGTTCATTCATAGATGCATCGTAATCAATAAGCTTTCCAGCTGAACAAAGCTTTCGTACAAGCGATTGCAATCGTATAAATGCACCAGTTCTGTTGTTATGCAGTGGGGAGGACACAACTCTCCAAGGGAGGGATGCCTCAAACCTATCACCTTTCCTATGAACATGCAAGGAGATATCGCCACTTACCTCCCTTTTATCCTCGGGAACGATACCCAAAACATCAAGCTTCCAAAACCCTTGAATATCTTCGCAAGCGCAGACGTTAAGCGATGTTGCATAAGTATCGGAAGCTTTTGGTTCAATGTTCGATGGTCCTTGAATGGTCCAGCCTAGGATGGTATTAATTGCTGTTAATTTCTCCGTGAGACGCTTATGCTCCCCTGTCACGAACTGCCAATATGTATCAGCACCGATAAGTATACTTATTCCGTCCTCCAGTTGTTGTCCAGAGGCACAATTGTCCGCTAAGACCAGTTTGCAAGATGTGATTGCCTTTTCATTAGCAGGTGTTAACAAAACATCGTAGCAAATAGCAGGAACTTCAATAGCATCCATAACTACAGCTTGGTCATCATATTGGCTTCGAAGTACTAAACGAACCCTGTTGCACAACTTACTAGGCTTAGGTTTGTCGCTTCCGAAGGGTACAACGCTCAAACTGTGCTTTCCTACAACAGGTAACCCCAAACATCGTGCCAGTGTTGACTTTATGAAAGACAGCTGACTACCACCATCCATAACAATACGTACAAACATGGAAAGGGTAGACATTTCACTGCTAGCATAAGCACATGCGGTTTGTAAATACACATTACTTTTCTGCAATCTATCCGCCGTGTAAAGATTAACAGCAGGAGTGTTGTCCACAGTTGCAGGCATTGGACTATTTCGGTAAGAATACGATGGGTCGCACATGCTAGTAACATGACGTCCATTGCATGTCTTGCAAGTAATTCCCTTTACCCGACACATCCTCGAATTGTGACCACCTCTACAGCATCTAAAACACCTTCCCTTGGTTATCAACAACCTTTTTTTTTCAGCAAGATCTTTTGAGCAACAGCAATCTTTGGTTTCGTGGTTTGTGGCGTTACAAAATAAACAATTCTCCCCTTTTTCAGATGTAAACAAACCTAAGGCCGTTTTGACAGGTTTCATGCTCGTATTGGTAGCGTTAGAGCGGGATGGATGAATCCTAGCTTCGTTAGCCTTTTCCAGCGATTCAACCTCCCTTTTCAAAAATTTCAACAAGCAATTAACTTGTCTGTCGCCAATGATACTCGATGAGTTTTCCGTTCCTGACGAACTACTTGCTTCGTCATTTTCGTACCCTGTGCGAGCGTTTGCAAGAGTTGCAGTTAAATCCTCATAATAGCGATGAAAATCCACTCGCAATTCATTTGGAATACAGCGCAGCAAAACACCCTTCAACATTACAAAATATTGAGACGATGGAATGCCTAATGATGAAAGAGATCGAGTAGAGGCCAACACCGAGGTATATATCCGTCTCAAGCTGATGACATCGGTTTTAGAAGAAACGGGTTGGATAGAGAGCAACTGTTGCATGGTGTAATCTATAATTTTCTCATTATTGCCGTACTCTTCTTTCAACAAAGTTATGGCCGTATGGTAATTAGCCTCAGTGGGTGTGAGACCAGCTAATGTTTCTGCAGCCCTGCCGGTTAGTACTGTCTCCAGATAATTAAATTTGTCTATCGTGCTCAGCGAAGGGTTCTCATGAACGAGAGCGCGATATTGTTCCCAAAAGGGAACCCACTTATTAAAATCACCCGAGAAACGTTTAGGCTGTAATTTATTTAATTTTACCACATTGGAGGATGACGACCCGAGGGGCGGTAGGGGGTGCGGTACAGCTGCTGTTGAAGTGGACTCGTGTACACCACCGATATTAGCCGACTGCCCTTGAAAAAGACGAAGTTTAGACAGACGACATTTAATGCGCGCTATTGTTGATATCGCCTTATCTTCGTACTCCGCCACAGTATCCGCCTCTTTTACCGATTCTTCTGCTTTAATTAAGGAGGCCACTTCCGTATCTGCCTTTTTTAAGTTTTCATGTGCTGCTGTGAGCCGATCCAACATGACAACTAACTCCTCCTCTATGTCGTCAAGATTATTGACGTTTTCCTTTATTTTAGAGTCTTCCGATTTAAGGTAATCCGTCGCGCTTTTCACAAGTTTTGTCACCTGCCCACGATAAGAAGCACGGCTAGCGAAATCCATTTCGTTAATTTTAGTGCACGTTATAATCGTTTTTTTTTGCGTTCAAAAGTCCCGGGTTTCGGCACCAGATTTAAAATACGATCACCCGAATCCAAAAAGTAAAATGAAAAAAGGAACGATCCGTTATGAATACACTTTATTACATGAACTCTCATTAAGCAACCAAATCGAAAGACTGACTATTCCAAAAAAAAGACTAGTCATATCCGTAATGTCAGTTACTTAAGTATATAGAAGTTACATAAGATGATATTCAAAGCTTCCATTCTTACAAACACTAAGATATTCATATAGATATTTATAGTTCCTACGAAAGAGTTAGATGTGCATTACAGATTCAAATAAGTTTAAATATAATGAAAGAATAATACAAAGATTTTCAACAGAAGGTATGTTGAAATGTTTCCCTTGTGAATGAGCCATCGCGTAACCCGATGTTGTTGGTCATACCGCCAACACGCTGGACTTGTTTCTTACCTCTCAGCCTAACAAATACACGATGAATATATTGTCGCCTCTAAGCTCGTCCAATTACTGCGTGATATCAGCTTAATTCTCGAACTGACACCACCCAGTTAAAAAAAAGCTACTAAAAGAACAGCATGGCTCTACCAGAAAAGCAACTGGTGCGCCCTTAACAACTTCTTTAAACTCTTTAACTGGTCGTTGTGCTTCCTCGACAGCGACGCGAATGCCGCAGGTGATATTATCGCAAATATTATCCGAATTGGCATGGCACATTTTATTCCTAGTAAGTTTAAAAGCGCCAGGCTAAAGCACAAAGTATAAAACGTGGTTCGATTTGAGCTGCAAAGAGGCTTATAGGCTGAGGAACCTAAACTTTCGGGCCTATAAGGCAACCAGTTCAGAGGAAAACCGAAAGCAGTACATACGAGCCAGAAACATCCGCATTCGACGGGTTAAATTACAATACGACCAAAAATTGAGGCGTAAAATTCTTCAATGTCCCAAAGGTACGAGTAGCAAACGTTTCTGATCGCTTGTAAAAAACATAAAACACTCAACTGCGTCGTCTGTACCAATGCTCATTCACATTAGACAAAGCTAGCCTTGTCTAGTTTACAGCTCCCAGCTTGAACTTTATCTCCGCCTGTACTTAAGTGCGTCAATTCCACTATGGGACAAATCCACTTCCGCACTCGTACAGTCGCTAGGGTTCTCAAAGACCTAGACATACAAAAATCCGCTGGTCGAAATGGTATTTCGTTAATAGTTCTGAAGAGGTGTTCTCCTACACGGGCAAAACCATTGCGTAAGCTTTTTCATCTTTCCTACTCTCCTGGGCTTTTTCCGAGTAGATGGGAAACAGCATTTGAACAAAAAACCTTCTTGCCTTCTCGATCGATGACTCTCTTTTTCAATGGATTAGGAACTATGTACCTTTCAAATCGTTCAATTCAAGTTGTTTTGGATTCAAGTCTGACATCCATTTCTTAAAAGCTGATGTTCCCCAGGGCTCCGTTTTGTCTCCGATACTCTTTCTCATTTTTATAAATGATTTCTTGTCTGTCACTTCTAATCTAATCCCTTCCTTCGGCGACGGCAGTACCCTTGGCTTCTTATATTCGTTTTCATGTACGTCCCTGCTCTTTGGTGGTAAACAGTGAGCGGCAGCGTATGTTAAGCTTGTTAAATTGACAGCATCATTGCATGGGGTAAGAAGAATGGAAAAGAAATTTATTAACCGACCAAAAAACGAGGACATCGCCTCGATGACTGCAACTTAATAAGAGGAATCAAAGGCGCTGCTGTTTTTTCTGAAAAGGGAGCGCATGATTTTCCGTCATCTACTCATACATCAATCAACATTATCAATCAAAAATCGTCAATTTGTAAGGACAATTTATTATTATATTATCAAAACGTAGGAGGTCTAAGAACAAAAGCAGATAGTATTTTTATATCGTCCTCATCGGGCTTTTATGACATTATCATTATAACTGAAAGTGGTATAAATGAGAGTTTTCTAACACCTGAGATTTTTGATACTAGCATATACAACGTATTTAGGAAAGATCGTAGTTACCTGCTGACTGGAAAAGAGAAGGGTGGTGGTGTTCTGGTTGCGATACGATCTGTCTTACTATGTAGACAGATTGAATTGGAATCAAATTCTTTACCATCGGCCTCTAATCTAGATGTTGATCAGGTGATAGTTAGTATAAGATTAGATGATAAAAATGAATTGTATATTATGGTTAGCTACATTCCACCTAAGAGTTCTCTTGATCTTTACAATTTACATCTTGACAATTTCAGTTCTGTTCTAGACAAATTGAATAATAATCAGCATGTATTGTGTGCTGGTGATTTTAATTTAGGTAACGTTAAATGGGTACACGATTTAGATGAAAAGCATCTGATACCGTTTGATGTTAATACTCAAATTGAAATATCGGTTATAGACTTTTTCAGCCAATATAATTTAATCCAAATTAATTGCTATCCTAACGATTTTAATCATATACTTGATTTAATTTTTGTTGATAAAGAAATGAATGTACTTATTGATAAATCAAACTTTCCTATGTTAAGAAATTCCATTTTTCATCACTCTTTAGATATAAACTTAAAGCTTTTCAGATACTTAACAAAAACAAAATTATGTAGTACTCTTGTGTATAATTACAAAAAGACAGATTTTGTACTATTTAATGGGTTTTTATCTACTCATCCGTGGGATACCATCTTTAAATCCACAAACTTAGAAAATGCGTATACTTCTTTTGTCGAAGTTCTAAAATGTGGTATAGAGATATTTGTTCCTAAAAAGAGATCCAAAAGTAATCGTAATCCTACTTGGTTCAATAAAAGGCTTACAAATCTAAAAAATCAAAAAAATAAGGCTTATAAATTGTACAAGCTCAATAGAGAGAACCCAATGCTTCGCGTTAATTACTTCACCAAGCAGCGTCAATTTGACTGCCTTAATAAAATATTGTACCGGAAATACATCATATCATCGGAATCTAAACTTAAAAACGATAGTAAGCATTTTTGGAGCTACATTAATACGAAACGTAAGACGAATAGTCTTCCAAACTGTATGTCCTACTCTGGTACAACGGCCTGTGATATACATATGATCTGTAACTTGTTTGCAGATCTCTCTCCTTATGATTTGCCTCCCGAAGTTTGTGAAATTTTTGACATAGGGTCTCTTTGCCTTAACATATCCGAGGTTGAAGAGGCCTTACTTGAAATTGACTCAAGCAAGAAAGAAGGACCAGACGGGTTCCCACCTATATTATTGAAAATTTGTGGGAAGGTGTTGGCTAGGCCACTTACGTACTTATTTAATATGTCTCTTGCTAGTGGAAATTTTTTGGATGAATGGAAAATTTCATTCCTTTCCCCAGTCTTTAAATCTGGTTCTAAGCAAGATATAACAAATTATAGGCCTATTTGTAAAATATCTGCCATCCCTAAATTATTTGAAAAAATTGTGTACAATAAGTTGTTCTTCCTTGTCAAGGAACATATATCTGTTTTTCAACATGGATTTATGTCAGGTAAATCAACCGCAACAAACCTATCCATTATTACAAATTACATAACCATGAACTTTATCAATAAGTCCCAAACAGATATCATATTTACAGACTTTGCAAAAGCCTTTGATCGGGTAAATCATTCTATTTTGTTGCATAAATTGTCCTGCTTGGGATTTCATTCCAATAGGTCGACATCAAATTGTTAAAATCGACCATCATTTATCTAAACATATTCGCGTTCCATCTGGTGTTCCGCAGGGTAGCCATTTGGGCCCGTTGCTTTTTCTCTTATTCGTAAATGATATCCCATCCATATTTCAAAATTCGCACTGTTTGCTTTATGCGGATGATCTGAAGATATATCGGAAAATTTCATTCGAATATGATTGTTTTCTTCTTCAGGAAGATCTGGAAAAATTAACTCAATGGTGTAAACTAAATCATCTATTCTTGAATGTTTCGAAATGTCAGGCCTTCTCTTGCTTTAGAAGTTTCACACCAATAAATTACAGTTATAATGTTGATGGTATTCACATTGAAAGAGTAAGTCGTAAAAAGGATCTGGGGGTTATTCTAGACTCCAAACTCACGTTTATACCTCATATAGATTATATCATAAGTAAAGCATACTCTATGCTTGGATTTGTTAGGCGGAACAGTAAAGAGTTTACGGATCCATATGCATTAAAATCCCTCTATATCTCACTCATAAGGTCCATTCTTGAGTATTGTAATACAGTTTGGAATCCATATTACACAAACTCATCTGCAAGAATTGAGAAAGTTCAAAGAAAATTCACTAGATATGTTATGTACAAGTTAAAGTGGAACATTGAAGTGCCGTCTTATGAAACAAGATGTATGTTAATTGGATTACAATCGCTTGAAAAACGACGTAAATATTTTGCTATCATGTTTGTAAGGGATATATTAACGTATCATATCAAATGTCCTTTACTTCTCACTTTAATAAATTTGCATACTCCCTTAAGAAATTTACGTGAATCCTTTATATTTTATGAGCAATTCCATCGCACTAACTACGGCCGCAATGAACCAATTTCGTGTTGCTTGAGAGAAGCTAACTTAATTTGTAATAGCATTGATCTTTTTGCTAATTGTACACGAGACACATTTAAATCGATGGTTCTAGATTCACTAGCTAGTCAGGTCAGATAGCTTTAGTAATATCTTATTAACACTAGAAGTGCCGAAACTTATGAACCCCCTCGAACCGCCGCCGTGACAATTTTGTCCCAGTATATCTTTTACAAAGTTCATTAGCGTAAAGTATGACACAAAAAATGTAAAACAATATGTAAGCTACTTGAAACCATGTTTATTTATTTATTGAAATCAAATTCTTAATCCTTTTAAAACAAATACGTAACAATTTTTTTTCATCATTTCATCATTTCATCATCGCAACTAAAATAGAAATTCCAGATGTAATAAATTCAAATAAATTCAAATAATCTCGAAACTATTTTTTATCAGAATGGCAAATATTACATAAATAATATTCTTTACCAGTGCATTTATTACAGACAGTTTTTTTACACTGGTGGCACTTCACAGAAGACTTATTACTCGTGCATTTTGACTTGACCTGACACCTTGTACGTTTTTCTTGTCTTTCTGGTAGGTTTTCTGGAGTTTCTATAGGAATGGCTGATTTCCTATTATTCATGTACTGTGATCCCAATTCTTCTCCCAGTTGCAATAAAAAGTCTCTACGTTTAATTTTGCTGTTGTTGATAATTTTATACAATACCCATGCATTTATAGCCGCCAAATCTAACATATTATAAAATGTATGAACTGGCCAACGTCTAGAAGCCGCCTTTACTGTATATTTCCTGCTCATCGAATCTACAATATCTACTCCATACTTCGTGCTGTTGTAGAAAAGCACCGTTTCCGGTTTTCTCTTTGAACTCGAACTTATTGTTATATCTGGATGCATAGTGCTGAGCATTAGAACATTTTTATTTGGCTTAGCCTGATAAACAGTCAACGTTGTGTCACCACTTTTTAGGAGAGACGTCTTGTATAATTCTTCTTTAGCGGTTTTTATGGAAATAGGTATTTCTCTTCGAACTCTGTTTACAGTGCCTACTATACTAGTGTTTTTAGACTTCAAATATCCCGCTAGTAAAAGCGAAGTAAAAAAGTTGTCACATGTAACCTTTGTTAATGTAAGGTTCCATCAATTTCTTTACCACCCAGTCACCTAAACGCTCGTCATTAGGTTTGTGACCATCTTTTCCAAGGTAAGCGAAAGCATTTATTATATAATTTGCATCTTTGTCAACAGCCATCCAAAACTTTTGGCCATACTTATCTGGCTTTGAGCTCATGAACTGGGTAAATCGACAACGGCATTTAGATGGAAAAAGCTGTTCGTCAATCGTTATATAAGGCCCAGGTATGTAACAAGTTTGTGCATTCGCGATAAATTCATACCAAATTTCCGAAATCATAGCAAACTTATCTTCATTGAGTATTTGGCGTCTACTGGATTTATGATCGAATCGCAGGTATTTCATTATCTCACGAAAACGATTTCGAGACATTGTTGCTTTTATTATAGGATTACCCCATTTTATGGACCATAATGAATCAAGGTCTAAGTTATGTGCACCAATTGCACCACGGATGTAAAGTACAGCAATAAATGCCTCCAATTCTTCCATCGTCATATACCAGTCATTATCTTTCAATTCGCGGCGCGCCTCTTCCATAGTACATTCTAAAATATGCTGCACCATTTTTTTTGAAACCATTAGTAACCAAGCACTTTTGCAAGTTTCATCCACGTTGCGCTTAGCATGTGGAGTTGGCCCAAAGCGATCTTTAAACACATTTTGGCATCCATACCTAGGGTTTGTCAATGCAGACGGCCGACCGCGACGGCCTCGAACTCCTCGACCTCGGCAAGACACTTGGGCTTCAGTCACGACGCTCTTCAAACTTGTTGCTTCTAAAATATAAAAATAATATTAAACAACAGCTAACAACACAACAAACTCATATAATAAACTAACAACACAAAACATAAAGAAAGAAACAACAAATAAATATCGATGTGTAAAAAAAGATTAAAAAAAATGCATACCTTGAGGTATTTCTTTCTGAGTAGTGTCATCAGATTCGTCAGAAGAAGAAATGGTTCTGTTTTCTAACTCGAAGTCGTCGTCAGAATATTCTAAAGGCTCGCCATCTGATTCGTTCTCTAAAATATCGTTCAAACTGGACACAATTTCTTGCGGTTTCAATATTTTGCGACGTTGACTAGACTGACGTTCACTAGACATAACTACAATACGTGATGTATGCGTTTGTAAAAAATAAAACGTGCACTCTTTACGCGAAGCGACGAGGAAGTGAATTGAAACAATTACTGCTCAACTGTTTAGTCGATCCTCCACCGGCGCAACTAACCAGAACAATGATATTCGTCACATTAATACTCAGAATCTTAGCGGGACAAAAACGACCCGGCGGCAGTTCTAGGTAAATAGCATTTTATTTTATTCGCTATCCTTTTTATTAAATGGAAAACATATTGAATTTGATAAATACAATAAATTATGAAAAGTCAAAAAGTTTCACGGTCTTGAGTAGAAAAAATTAAAAGTTAGTGACGAAGAAACTTCCGGGTGGGACAAAAATGGAACGATGGCCTTTCTAGTGTTAATCAATTTATTGTTTTGTTACCCTAATTCTGATGGATGAAGATAATAGTTAATATAATTAGTTAGTACTTATGGTATTATATAGATTAGACTGTTAATATTCTTGTAAGTAGTCTGTAAGAGAATTATAAATCTCTGCTTGATGAAATAAATAAATAAATAAATTTAATACCTCCGAAACGCAGTGCTGTCTCCTGTCGTTAAAGCGAATCCACTATCCATGAATGGCACTTGCATCTCAGCAACCGAAAAGCTTTCCATAGTGGGTATGCGTGTCACTTACAATCTTAAATGGAACGACCACATATTCAGTTTCGCCAAGACTGCAGCGAAACGCCTAGGCTTTTTATACAGATGCAAGAAATATTTCTCACCCTTAGATCTTGCTCATCTATCATAGATCTAGCTACAATCTAAGGCGTTCATTCGACCTAAATTAGAGTTTAACGCTCATGTCTGGTCCGGTGCTCCCAAGACCCAAGAACCTACTGGCCAGAATACAAAATTGCGCGATAAAACTTATAGGTAATTCCAGCATTACCAATCATAACATTAGATTCGCTGGAACATCCCAGAAATGTTTTCTGCTTTTCCCTGTTTTATCATTACTTCCACAAAAAATGCTCTGATGAAATAGCCAGTTGCATTCCACTCTTTCAACATTTCTCACGCAATACACGTCTCTCTAGGAATGCTCACCAATATACTCTGAAGCCCACTTTCGAACGTACTGTCAAATATAGAGAATCTTTCTTTAACTGAACCGCACGAGTCTGGAACTCCCTGCCGAATTCGGTCTTCTCACCTCAGTACCACGTGCAAGCCTTTAAGACCTATGTTCATCGCCATCTCCTCTATCCTTCTTTCCTTTTACCTTTTGTCCGCACTGTGTCGCCGACATCGTCAGGTTATGAAGCCTTGAGTGCGCGCATAATATATAAAAAAAAAAAAAAATATCGGACAAAAGGGTTGCAGCCTAATCCAAGCAGCCTAGGAAAACGATATTATTCACAAAGTGGACGTTCAGGTAGAACTGCCGCCCAATGAGGAAGTAAAAGAAGCAATACGCAGTCTTAAGAAAGATGAGGTCACAGAAACAGACCTAACAGCATCGAAATGATTAAAATATGCTGGAGACGAATTAACGGGGAAGTTACATGGGCTCAGCACAAATAATATGGAATTTCTTAAGCGTTTGGTTTTTCATTATCAAAAAACGGAAAGAAAAGTTCCAAAAGTGTATAAAATTTATATTTAAATTAACAACTTCATATTTGCCATTTCCTTTTTTAAGATTATTTTATGTCAATATTAATCATGACTACGTTTTGAATGGTCCATACGGAGAGTCACTCACGACTAATAACCCATATAGTGTTACCTTCCAGGGCTGTAAAGGAGGCTGGCTCATCGGCATAGAAGAGAGATTTGAGGTGCTACAGAGTGCATGATACTGAGCTCATAGCGGCCGGTTATAGAACCCTAGCTACTGTGGTTCATAAGATCCAGGTAAACGTTTGCAAGAACCGAGGTAGAAACCTGGAATTGTAGCTTGGATTCCAGCGATCTGATCCCATCTTATTTCCATTATCGAATCATTGGATCAAAGCTTCGCCGTCGAAGCTAATTTTTCACCGAATATTCGAGACTGTGATAGGTTTCAGAACAAGGCCTTTTGATAAAATCTTCCACGTAGTCGAGTAAATTAATCTCAATTACTACGAACGCATTGAATGGCTAAATCACGGTCTTCATTGTCACTGGCGCATACAGCAACAATATCGTTCCAAAATGGAATGGCAGTCTTCAACACAAATCATGAATCGCCCGTGTGCTGTCGAAAATCGAACACAGGAAAACAAAAGCTACAACCCTCATTTCACCCAGATAAGGACATTTTTACCTAAATTAAAAATAGCCGATGCACAGGACACAGGTACTCAATTGCATTTTCGTCTTTGCTGTTTGCTTTCTCCTCATATGTAGACAAAACCAAACTCATCTAAACAACAGATCCTAGCCACTCAGTAAACAAACTCTATTTCGCCACACGCAACCCTTTTAAATGCAAAGTCTTTGCACGTTAATCCAGAGGGATGCTACACGCCCGAATTCATGAGCACAACATACATTGTTTCGGTAGATGAAGCCTTTCTCGGCGAGCAACTAAGAAAAGTTTTAAGTTTCGGCACTTGTTTGCAGCATTACTCTCCCGTGCCCCAAACGTCATTCACATTATCAAGGAATAAAGGAGAAACTTCCAAGCATTAAATGCTACTTGAATGCAATATACCTACAAGTAACCTACAGCGGGGGAGCTGCGTAAATATGGTAGAAGCGTATTAGAAGGCCAATGGTGAATAATTTAGTTTAGTTGTGACAATCCGCTTATCCTGGTTAACCAGATGGATGGATGGATATCCAGGAGGATAGCACAGAAACAATGGCGGTTCGAGTCCTGTCTGAATTTTTTTCGCCCACCTTATGACAATTTCCCATAATGAGTTATCCTTAAGTTGACTATAATGTTGCGAAACTCACTAGTAGTACAGTTGATTTCCCAGAAAACAGGCAAAATATCAAAACACACCAATATCTCCGAGGACCTCAAGTACTAAGTGCAATAGCAACACATTTATCGGAGGCATACACCGTCGATAAGGTAGTACAGTAACCCAATTCTTTGACTGAACGCATGCCAAAGACCAAGTGACACTTCTCAGCTGGAACCAATTGACGTTTACATTTGTTTGACAACCCAATAAGCAGTCGTCATATCAAGTGAAATTAATCAAATTTCTCCACAAAAGTTGCATTTAATCCGCCAACATGTCCTGGATTAGTGGCTTAGCCGACAAGGCGGAAAATATCCTCAACAAACTCGATCAGAATGCTGCAACAGCACTACAAACTCCAGTTACAGTCGCATCAGTCAACGTAGAACATGTTTTACCCGCCCCTCTACCGATTTCCCCGAAAAAAATTCCCTCGATAAACGATAGTCCCATAAAGCAAGCGCTCGACACATCCGAATCTAATCAGCCATCAAATTTGTCTTCTCGTCGCAGTTCGATTGGTTCCCGACCGGATTCGGTAACCATCGACATCGGATCGACCGTGGAAAAGTCGCAAACGACACTATCCCCCGAACGGGAGTTGGCCGCCTTCAAGATAGCACTGTCCGAAGTATCCAGCGAGCGTGATGAGTTGAAATCAAAACTCCTTGCATTAACCGACAGTTCGCAGCTGGTATCGATGCAGGGGCGACTCACGGAGATGGAAATTCTCATACACCGGCTGACCAGCGAGCGGGATCAGATCCAGGACGAACTCCATGACACCTTGACCGCAAACAAGGGATATATGCATTCCATTTCGCAGTTGGAAGCCAGTATTTCAAAGGTTCAACAGGATTTCATCGATGTGTCGCAGAAACTTCAGATGCAAGTGAAGGAAACCGAACAGCAACGACTTGATCTGCAGGAATATCGCAAGAAGGCTCAATTAGCTCTCCAGATGAAGGATCAAATGATTGCGGAACTCAAATCATCTGGTATCGTGTCAAACACAAGCTCGGAGCATTCCAACGAACGAGTTCTTCAACTGGAATTGACCACATTGAAGGAGGAGAACAACCAATTGCTGGAGGAAGTGCAGAACATTCGAACTCAGTTGGAGAACTCAAAGGCAAATCTGAATTCCATTTGCCAAAAACATGAAGAAACGATTGCCATATTGCGTGATACGGACGACGCACTCCGCAAGGAGAATCGACTCGAAAAGGAACGTACCTTACAGCTGGAATCAGAGTTAAGGGTTGTGAACCAGGAGCTGACGGCTACTCGTCAACAAGTTGCCTCTCAGATGGAGATATTCTCCGTGAAAATGCAGGAAAAGGATGCGCAATTGGAGAAACTGAAGGCGAGCATGCTGTCTGCACAATCCGATCCAACGAATTATGAAACACGAATCCGGTCGCTGACACAGGCATTAGTAGATAAACAGAATTCGGTGGAAGCGATCACGGCGGAGAAGAATGCCCTCAAGTTGCAGCTAGAGAAGGCCGAGGTGAGTCATTCGTTGTTAAAACGTTGCGACATCATTTTGAAAGATTCCATTGTAGAATCAACTTCGGCTGACGGCGTTTAACAACAGGATGGAGCCGAGCCCTCTCAAGCTAGCCAACCACACGGATGACGGTACGTCGTACTCATAGAAATCCGAGGATTACGTGTAAATTCCTCTTTTATTTCAGTGAAAGCTCAGTTCCCACTGCTGATGCGCGAGAACCCCTTCGACAACCGAGTAGCCAGGCGAGTCAAGCGTGCCTACTCTACACTGGACTCGGCCGGAATACGTCTAGGAGTGTTCCTGCGCAGATATCCGCTGATGCGGATAGTTGTCCTCATGTACGTGGGCCTGCTCCACCTCTGGGTGATGTTCGTATTGCTGTCCTCCACGCCTTCATAACGTTACGGAGGCCTCCTCAACCTGTGTAAATAGTGAATATGCGTCGCAAATATAATCAATCAATCGAGAGGTCGAAATGTTAAGGAAAAAATTCGAATTTTATTTTCGGAAAGCTCTTAATCTAACTGATATCTGGGTTTATGGTAACTAATCACAGCGATGACTACTTGTTGACTTTAATGCTTAGGTACATCTTGCCTTGGATGGTCTGCTTGATCGGATTGATCTTCTTGAGGACCTGGGTCATGGGTACAACTAAGCGCTCTGTGGACACACCGGCTTTCTTGTTCTTGAACTTGGTAAGCAGCTCGGTGGTGGTCATTGGCTTGCGCATCAAGTACCGCCGGACGGCCTCTTCGGTAATTCCGTAGTCACTAAAACGAGAGGGGAAATATGTTATGGAATTGCCTTGATGGGGGAGAACTGGCCAACTTACTCTTTGCTGTTTGCATTGACGACGCCAGCAAATGTTGCCGGGAGAGCTGGGGCAACTTCGACTTTAGACCGTTTGGCGGGCGTGCTTATCGGACTGTTGCTGTTCTCAGAGGCAGTCAAGTCCGAGGGCATGTTATTGGCCTTGCGTTTGACGTTATCTGTGGATTGAGCCGATGGTGCTCCTGCATTACCTTGGTTCTTGGATGAGTCCTTTGAGTTTGGCTTCTTCTTTTGAGTCTCCTCAGCCTCCGAAGCACTACTGTCCGAACTGAGACTAGTGGACGAGTCTTTCTTGTCGTCCTTTGACTGTTTCTTTGTTTTCTTCTTTTCCTTTGCGCCGTCTTCTTTTTCTTTGGGCTTTTTCTTGTCGTCCTCCTTGTCGGATTCGTCTGACTTCTTCTCGTCTTCGTCTTCTTCATCTGACGTGAGCAGCTTGCGCAGGGCGTCTTCCTCAGCGACTGACTTCATGTCCTTGTCCAGTTTGGACTCGGGATCTGGCTCGCTAGGAGAAAAATCAAATTGTTAGACGTGTTTCCACGATGTACTTAGTCTGAATGTACTCTTCGCTCGACTCGGTGTCGTAGTCCATTTCCCTGCCTTCTTCGTCGCCATCATCTGATTCTTCGAAGGCCTCGTCGTCCAGATCGCGCTGCTTTTTCTTCTTCTCCGGCTGACCTTTCTTCCCTTTCTTTTTCTTACTCTCGTCATCACTGTCTTCCTCCTTCTTCTCTTTCTCGTCCTCGTCCGAACCCGAGTCGTCATCGGAATCGATCCACTCGTCCATGTCGCTAATCTTGAGTTCCTTGCCTTTCTTCGAACCACCCTTGACCTTTACTTCATCGGGATCTTGTTCCGGATCCTCCTCATCGCCCTTCAAACGCTTACGTAACATCAACGAGAAGTAGTTTAGCACCTTCTTTCTCCTTCCAAACTCATGCTCAGCTTCTTCTGCCGAAAGAGACTTGTACCTGCAAATGCACAGTGACCAAGTCCACGTCGGCAACTTTCACTTGAGTCGACTTACCTCTGAATTGGCTGGAAGTTGTACCACTCGTTTAACGGATACGCCTCGATAGCACCATCCGGAGCATGGGTGAATACATAAAACGCAGCATTTTCACTCACTCCTCCTTCACGGATGCCCTTAAACTTCTTCCCGTTCTTCCCACCAACCTTAAGTATCCACGGCTGAGCGTCTGGTCGGTATTTCTTGGCTATAATTCCGAATTTCTTTCGACGCACTTCCTCGCGAAGATCACGATTGTATTCCGAGCCCGCTCCAAACTTGGGCATATCCTCGTCGAATCCTCGAAACTCTTTCATGTTATTCTCCCTCTCCAGTTTCACCATACGCCATTGGGCAAAATCCACATTGAGGGTCGCGTTGAACCTCATGACGTGGTGCTTTTTCCGTAGGTTCTTCGGTACTCGTATATTGAACTCCTGTACATTGGATGGCTGTGCACTATTTGCACCCGGTACTGATGGCTGTGAGTGTTTATTGAATTTTCTCTGAATTTGCTTTCCAATGCGAAAAAGAAGTACTTACCCCGGATTTCGTTAGAGAAGACATTTTATTTGTTTTATTCCTGGATTTCGATGTTTATTTTTGGAATATTTTTTTAATATTCGGCTACACACGTCGCCGATGATTGAATTTCTAGATATAAATAAAATAATTTTCGCCAACAAACTCGTTAAATACTTAGCAGGGAACTGACAGCTACCTTCACTGACTGTTTGCACCGTAGTCAGTTTGACAGTGCGGCTGAGGGTGGTTTCACATGGGAAGGGAAATTATTTGAGGAAATTTGCGAGTTTTAAAAATCAGAGCACAAGTAACATTTAAAATATGAATACGAATATGATGAATATGAATAAAACAGGTTCGCGTAATCTAAGGCCTTGAAAAGGACGATTTAAATGTATGCAACTTAAGAGAAGGTAATCTACAGTATTATGTCTTTCCCATATAAACATTACCGCTAAGTATTTACTGCGAGTTTCTTAAGATTGAACACTAAGAAGTGCTCCCGATATCCAAGAAAGTTAAGTATGTACCTGGGAATCATCTTAGATAGCAGGCGTCTTTGGTCAAAGTATTATGAGTCAAAAACCATCAAATCGCTGTCAGTTTTTGGGCAACGCAAAGGTGCTTTTGGCAAAACATGGGGCTTGTCGCCGAGAAAGGTCCTCTGGATCTACACGGCAATGATAAGACAGATAATCTCATATATAGGCTGGAACAGGCTAACACGCACGTCGTGGCCTCTTTCACCAAACTCCAAAGAGTGGTCTGTCTCAGCTGCACGGGGGCTTTCTCCAGCATACCGGGAGCTGCTCTAGATGCTATGATGAATCTTCCACCCCTTGACATATATATCAGAGGGTGCATACTGAAAGCCATGGCTCGCCTGAAGAGAAATGGTCTTTGGTACAACTCGCATTGAAGTGAAAGTGTTCTTGCGCCAGAAATATCCTACGACTCCTGTCTCATGGACATGCCTTCGGACGCAATAACACCTGCCATCCTATTGTGCTATAATTTCACAGTCAAATTTCCATGGCGTCAGGACTGGCTCTAGCCAGATACTGAATGGACTGGACTATCTTCGCATTTTTACAGATGGCTCCAGGATTGGGCGGGGATCCGGTGGTGGAGTTTGCTTTGAACTCGAAAACATTCGACTGCACTTCTCGTTAGAAAAATATGCGTCTGTCTTTCAATCCTATATGTAGTGAAGCACAAGTGGAAGCATATGCGTCTGCAGTGTCCTACCCTCTATCCAGCTCCAAATTAGTGCGTGAACTCAAGATCTTTTTGAACAAAGTCGGAAGACTAAATTAACTAAGATTTGTATGAATTCGCTAGAAGGGGCTCAGAGGATAGTTTCTCAGGGCCTGAATCCATCTTAGGTCTACAAGCTTCCGCGGTCAAATCTGTCATCAACGGCGTCATAACGGGCCATTACACTTTTGCCAAACATCTGTACGTGCTTGCCATCAGTGAGACGCCTACCTGTGCTGCATGTTGCGAAGAGGATGACATAGCAGAACACTTTCTCTGTGACTGTCCCACCTTCGCTCGCGCAAGGTGGTGCACCCTTGGGGTCGACGTGGTGTGTGTCGAATGTCCTTTCCGGACAGCGGGGAAAATGCAATAAAGAAAGGTGTCTGTCTGGTAGTACAATGAACCAGTATTTGTGTCTAAGTGCTCCAACAGCTAGTAGAAGCCTTCAACAAAAAAAAAAGCGTCTTTGGATACTTTAAATTGTGGTGCAATGTACGAGGGTGGCCCGATAAGTACTTAGCCTCACCCCCTTACTATCGTGTAGTACATTCTAGTAGACAGCTACTGTCGAAATTTCAGCGAGATCGGACTCGTAGTTTTGTTTTGACCGCGTGTGGAAGCGGGAGTGTCCGCGGATTTTAGAAAAATGGAAAAAGAGCAATATCGGTCGGTGATTCGATTCCTCTTTTGGAAGGGAAATCGCGCAGCGAAATCAAAGAGCGTTTGGATGCTGTGTACGGTGACTCGAGTTGGTTTAACGAGTTTCAACGTGGTCGGTTTTTGATGAGCCACGTTCAGGTGCCCCGAAAACGGCTACCACGGCGGATAACGTGATTGAAGGTGTGCGAGATAGCTGAGACAGCAGGCATTTCAAAAGATCGCGTGGGCCATATCCTGCATGATATTTTGGGCACGGGAAAACTGTCGGCGCGATGGGTGCCGCGTTTGCTCACTCTGGACAACAAGCGAAACCGTGAGACCACTTCAGAGCAGTGTTTGACGCTATTTAAGCGCAATCCGAAAGAGTTAATGCGTCGATTCGTGACAGTCAACGAAACATGGATCAACTGGTACACACCAGAGACCAAGGAACAGTCGAAAGAGTGGACTTCACCCGGCGAACGTTCTCCGAAGAAGGCGATGACTGTCCCATCGGCCGAAAAGTTGATGGCCACCGTTTTCTGGGATTCGCAATGTGTGATCCACATCGACTACCTGGAGAAGGGCAAAACGGTCAATTATTGGGCCGATTCGACGCCGAATTGAAAAAAAAACCGGCCCAAAAAGTGCTCTTCCACCATGATAATGCACCGGCTCACACCTCCGCCCTCGCCACGGCCAAATTGGTCGAATTGGGCTACGAACTGCTGCCCCATCCACCGTATTCTCCAGATACTGCTGCTCCGTGCCAAATTTTGTTTCCAAACTTGAAAAAGTCACTCGCCGGGCAGAAATTTCAGTCGAATGAGGAGGTCATCGCTGCCACGGAGGCCTACTTTGCAGACCAGACCTCGAGAAAACGTATTTTTCAGACGGGTGAAAGAAGTTGGAGCATCGCTTGTTCAAGTGTATCGAGCTAAAAGGTGACTTTATCCTCTTCAGTCCCCCGGTATCATATATGATACCTTCGGTTTTTAAATGTTTACTCCTTACTTGATACAGATAACGTAAAGTGAATAAAAGTATCATATTTGGTACATAATGAAGATTCACAGAAAATGTTGTTTTGGCATCATCGCAGGGTATGTTATATGTCAAAGTCAGTAGTCTCTACAAGTTTCAACATGGATCGCCGACCATCATGTAAGTTATCTATATACTTGTAAAGGGTCTTTAAAATCAGACAATTATATAGTTAAATGTGTGTATTTAATATAAATGTAATAGTTCCTATGAAATTACAAAAAAATGATCGAAAAAAAACACTAAGTGTTTTTTTGAGCTAGGAATAATGGATGCACCCTTCACACTTACTGTAAAGAAACCCTTTGAATATTTTTCGGATTACAGTGGGTGATCAAATTATTACGGCCACCATAAAAAATGAGGTATTTTCAGAATTAGGTTCAAATAAAGGCGTTAAATATCAATATTAATATATTAGTTTCAGTCTGAAACTAATTTGTGACCATTGAACTTTAAAAATTTTATAAAGCATTATTTCAAAAAGCGTTTATTTTTGTGGTAGCCATCTTCCTGAATAGATACCTTATTTCCTATACGTTATTCTTTATATTTTTCTAACCGTTTTAACAGTTTTTTTTTTTAAATCAAAGCCTACTGTTTCGATATCGGTATACTTGATACAAATGTGTTGTGTGAATTATTTTTATTTTAAATTTGTGTGCATTTAGATTGTGTTGGTTGTGCTTTTCGAGTTCTTGTGATAAGACGTTGTTTTAGCAATGGGTAGACGAAAAGATCTTTCGCCCGTAAAAATTTCGGAAATCAAAACTCTGCTATTGAATACAGAGCATTCCCAAAGGAAAATTGCAATAATTGCAGGAGTGGCAAAGTCATCAGTTGACAAAATAAAAAATAAAATCAATGCAAATGCCGCCCTTTGCCCAATGAGAACCGGAAAATCTGGAAGAAAAAAGATTACAACACCACGGGATGAGCCAAAAATAAAAGAAATATAAGTCCAAAACAGGAAAAAGCCAAGGAAGATCCTCACAAACTTGATTCAAGAGTCAGGAATGGACATTTCTGACATGACAGTCCGACGTCGACTTAAGGATATGGGTTTTACATGTTGCGGTCCCGCAAAGAAGCCACTTCTGACAAAAACGATGATGCAAAAACGTCTAAAATGGGCTAAAGCACATAAAGACTGGACATCTGAAGATTGGTTGAAGGTAACAACGTGTTCAATCGGCTTAATAATTCCCTTTTTTATCTTCTGAAGGAATAATTTTATGATTTTTTCGGTAAATGTTTTTCTTCCAGGTTTGTTTTTCCGATGAGTCGACAGTCCAAATTTTGTCGGATAAGGCCGAGTTTGTGAGGAGAAGACCGAATGAAAAATACCGACAAGAGTGCATAGTGGAATGGGTGAAACATCCGTTGAGCATCATGGTCTAGTAAATTATTAGTGGAAAAGGGACTGGACGTCTGTTTATTGTAGATGGAACCATGCGCCAGGACCAGTACATTCAGGTCCTAAGAACAAAAATGTTGCCACAAACTACGAAATGGTTCCCAAACGGCAATTTTGTGTTTATGCACGACTCTGCACCATGTCATAAAGCCAAAAAAGTGACTGCCTTTTTAGAGGAAAAGGGTGTAGAGGTCTTGGAATGGCCAGGGAACTCTCCAGACCTGAATCCCATCGAAAATCTTTGGGAGCTTATGAAGAGGGAAATAGGAAAGGAAAAAATCACCAATAAGCAGGCTTTAATAGAACGCCTAATAGAAGTGTGGCATAGAAGTGAGATAAATAAAAAACAACTGCTTAAAATGCATCCAAAGTATGCCACAAAGAGTTAAGGCTGTTATATCCGCCAGAGGAGGTATAACAAAATATTAATTTTTTTCAAAACTTTATTCGCTTAGAGGAGAAAAATAACTTTTTTAATTAGTTTATAAGTATCTCCTAATATTTAAAAAAAATAGAGCCAAAAATGTTAATAATAAAAATAATATATGCATTTACATTTAAAAAAATGATTTTATTTCAAGTGGCCGTAATAATTTGATCACCCACTGTAAGTGGATGACACATTTTTTGAGGAATACGCCAGAACCTCAAACACAAGCTACCTTTCTTCTTTTGGAAAGACCTCGAATACCGATTCCGAAGAGGTCAAAAAGTTTTGGGGTATAAGCATTGTTGCTGCATTGCTGGGTTTTCCGAAGCTAAGAATGGCATGGGAAGCAAGAACCAGATACCCTTTGATTGCCGACAACCTAACATGAGATAGGTTTTATCACCTTAGGAACCACTTGAAGGTTGTGGATGAGAATGAAGTTACTGCGGAATCCACGGCTAGTGATAGATTTTGGAAAATTAGGCCTATTTGCCAAAAAATCAGAACCCAATGTCTCAGTCATGAGAGACCATTAGAGGTTAGCATCGACGAACAAATGATTCCTTTTGAAGGTCACGTACTCATGAGGCAATATATAAGGGGTAAGCCCAACCCTGTATGCATAAAAAAATTCGTTATGACGACGACCTATGGTTTGCCGTTGGATTTTATGCTCTACGAAGGAAAGGGAAGAAGTATAGTTTCTGTACGTGCTCCGCTTCCTGATAGGCTTGATGTGGGTGGCAAAGTAGTGCTTGCTCTTGCTGACTCTCTGCCAGAAAATACTGTTGTTTTCATGGATCGATATTTTACGTCCATCAATCTAATAGACACTCTCTTTATTCATCGTCGCATTTTTGCTTCAGGTATATTAATGGCAAGTAGAGTACCCAAAAAAGTTTTATTCAAAACAGACCGTCAAATGCGAAAATCGCGGGGCTCATATGACCAAGTCGTAAGGAATGACGATAATGTTTGTATGATAAAATGGTTTGATAATAAACCCATTCTTTTTGCATTCAGTATTCATGGAGTTGAGCCTATGGACACTTGCCGCCGCTGGTCCAGAGTAGATAAGGCTCACATACACATCAGTCGTCCAAATGCAATAAAAAAATATAATGAATGCATGGGAGGAGTTGACTTATTAGACAGGGTTTTGAGAAAATATGCAATGCGCAGCCGGACAAGAAAGTGGACAGTGAGATTTTTACACCATTTTTGATCGAGCGGAGCGTAGCGGAGCGAGAGCAATCACCCACTTTTTGGCTCACTATATTTGGGGAATATAGTGCTCCGAAAACGATTTCGGACTAATCTTGTACGCACTAAATGTAGATATCGGCTATAACCACACATGTGTGCAGCATGTCATTCGATAGATCTAGGTCTGTAGATGAGCCATAAATTATCAAATGAAATTGTTTGATTGAAAAATATTGAGAAATAACGAAGTAAAGTTTAGAAAAGTTGCCATAGATTTTTGCAGGCACGTGCAATCAAAATTTGAAATTATCGATAAATTCGAATACCTGAATACCTTTTTCATCTGATTTTGACATTCCTTAACATTTTGGACACATTTTAATACGTTTGATAAATCAAATGCCCGCAATTACGAGGTAAGTCACTTGATTGAGTAACTTTTAACACTAACACTTAAAATAACAGGAGAGCCGGACGTCCTTCTAGCCAGAGACATGCTTCTCTCACGAGAAGACGGCAAAGAATTGCGAATGCAACAAGGGTAGCAGCACTTCGAACGACTCAAGAGCCCGATCAATCCACCAGTCATCATCTGCATTCAATTCCCACATGCCTCCAAGAACTAGGCAACAATTTACAGTACAACTACTGCGGCACATGTAAAGAACGCTGGCTGAGCATGACCATGGCTCGGAATGATCTTTGTTCCAGATGTTCGAGACAGCCGATAAAGTTCTCTGCAGCTAATGACATGGATCCTGGTGAAGTTCCCGATGCACTCAAGGACCTTAATGACACTGAAGAGCAACTGATCGGTCGTGTCAAGGCCATTTGCTCGATAACCAAACTCAAAGGCGGTGGACAGTATAGTTACTCGGGAAGTGTCATCAATTTTGTTCAAGATACCAATGAGTTTGCTAAACGCCTTCCTCACCATCCAAGTACTGCATCTACAATGTTGATTGCCAAAGGAACACATAAAGACAGATTTAAAGTATCAGTTCCAAGGATCAGGACTGCATTGCTGTGGCTAAAAGTAAACAATCCGTATTACGCAGATGTTGAAATTGCTGAAGACGTTTTAACAGCCATGGAAGGTGTTGGTGGCGATATTGGTGATTTGCTTCCACAGATTGATTTAGATTTAAACACAGCTCAAGATGACTTCATACACGAATCTGGTGTAGCTTCGCATGTGAACATACCTCAGGAAACATTGATCAGAGCTGCTCTCAACGCAAATCAACCAATCGAACAACCAATGCTGAGTAACGAACCCATCAATGAATACACTACAAACGGTTATGTAGTCATGGCCTTTCCAACACTATTCCCAACTGGACGAGCTGATCTACGTGACACGAGTGGTAGACGTATCAAAGTTGACCCAATTGACTATTTTACCCATCTCTTCAAGTATGATGATGGCCGTTTTGCAAAACATCCACGATTCCGTTTCTTTGCAATGAACAGTAACCAGCGGTGGAGAGCTGCTACTCAAGGGAAGGTCTTAGTGAGTCGCGCTGGTCTTGGTGATTTGACAGTCAAGCAACTCAAAGATCGAATGGTAGAGCAGCCCACGCTTATCAAACAAATCGGTTTTTTCAATGCCAACCTGAGAACATCATCAGCTTTCTGGTTCAAACGTTCGGCTGAACTGCTAGACATGGTTAATCAGCTAGGGCCGCCAACTATTTTCTTTACACTATCATCTGCTGATCTACATTGGAAAGAGTTGTGGAAGTTGCTTGCACCAGACGTTGTCGATCATAGTATCTTAACTTGCACTCAGCGATATTCACTGATTCGGGAAAATCCTCAAGCGTAGCGGAGCGAGAGCAATCACCCACTTTTTGGCCTAGCGCGTGCATGTACGGGGAATATAGTGGTCCGAAAACGATTTCGGACTAATCTTGTACGCACTAAATGTAGATATCGGCTATAACCACACATGTGTGCAGCATGTCATTCGATAGATCTAGGTCTGTAGATGAGCCATAAATTATCAAATGAAATTGTTTGATTGAAAAATAGTGAGAAATAACGAAGTAAAGTTTAGAAAAGTGCCATGCGGAGCGAGAGCAAGGTTGATAAAACAACAAATTTGCTCGCTCGATCAAAAATTTTCAGTAGCGGAGTTAAGCCCGCGCATACTGATCTGTCTAGTATGGACTTTGTTATAGCTGCATCTTGGATTCAATACCGTTATGAAGCAAATCGGTGTGGTTGGCTAAAAAAAAGATATTTTGACTTGCTATAACTTTCGGCTAGATATTGCTGAAAATTTAATTTTTAATTCCTCAAACCGAAATCTTGGTGGCGAAACAGAAACATGCGATTCTGACTTCGAGGTAGATGACACCAGTACTGGAAAGCGGCGCAGAAAAGCACAACCATTGCCTCCTGTTCCCGCAAGGACATCAATGCACATGCCAGAAATGACGAATTCCGAGTGTTCGCACCGCTCAAAATGTAGGGGACCAGGATGTAAGAACCTAACGTACGTAAAGTGCAGCACATGCAATGTGCACTTATGCTTCTCTACAAACAGAAACTGTTTTAAAACCTTTCACGAATAAAATATAATTGAAATGTGAGCTTGTGTTTTTTTACTTCGCCAAGACCCAAAGTATTACTGATGATACCTCCTCTAAGTCCTTAAATCCTTTTTAAAATAAATCTTTAACTCTAAACACAGTTTCTTTAAGGCCCAAATATTATGTTTCGACAAAAAAAAATTAAAATTTGCAGTATCCTTCTCTCAGGACTGAAGAGGTTATTGAAAAATAAATGGCCATTTCTCCAAAATGTTTGTTTTTCTTTTGTAGGCTAAGTACTTATCGGACCAGTCTCGTATAGAATGTATACATATTAATGAATAGCAATATTCTAATAATGAACGAACATAGGAAAAGTAAAGATACTTGAATGTAAATGGATCGTTAAAGTCTTTTTGGTTTTTAGTAACGACACCATTAGGCATAAAACTAATTAAGCATAAAACTTAATTAATTATATAGTCGACATGTCTTCAAAAACTATGCTTAGAGTCAAAGGTAACTCCAAGTCCCTTAAAATCCTTGACTTTTCTAAGATGTTATTGAGTAAAAGAATATAAAGGGTTTTTTAATTGGCACGAGTAGATTTTGGCGGCCTGTGGCGACCATGTTGTTTTGGTGACCTGTCAAATCTGCTGTGCAAATGATAAAACTTTATTATCAAAATCATGCCTGATTCACAATGCCGCACGAGAGCGGGGCGAGAGCGGAGATGAGCGTAGCGCGTGCTGTCAAATAATTTCCAAACAAAGGAAATGTATGAAGTAAAACGCAATGGCGCGAGACTCGATGCCGCACAACGCTGTAGTATCAAAAAATTGAAAATCTCCCGCGGCGTAACAACGTGACATTTGTAATTTGACATTTGGAGAGTGCGGTTGTTTTTTTTTAAAATGAATAAAGTAAGTGAAGGACAAATAGAAAACTTGATCGACTTGATTAAAGAAAAATCCGTCCATGTCCCTCCTTCCCTCCATGGAAGAAAAGAAATTTCCGGAAGTGTAGGAGCTGATGGTGTGTACATACAAATGTTCATATTTAAGGTTTTTCTTGATATTCTATTTAAAATAATTTTCATTTTCCAGAAGAGAAGAAGATTGCACAACTGTGTGGAAGTCGTGTGGAAGATCAATTCGTCAAGACCACAAAGAAAATGAAAGGAAAGTCAGGCAAGAGGCCCCAGATAGGAAAACCTATAAATATTGCGACAGCTTTTATTTTTAAAAGACAGTTTTGAATCCAGCAAGTAAGTGACAGAAAAACTTAGAGGGAGTTCGAACTACTACCAATATATGGATGAATCGTAGACGATGGATTCCGATGTCGCGGTGAAGGTGAAATTGATGTGATAGTGACCCCTTCAACACCCAAAAATCTCCAGTCTTACACGCCATCAACAGATTCTTATCAAGGAACTGCGAAAAAATTTAAGAGCAGTTCAAAAGAAGACAATTCCTTGAAAGATTTTCCGTCAGAAATTGTGAGCGAAATAAAGTCTTTCATAAATGCTCCACAAAGAGAAAATGTTCAACTTTTTTTTGAGTCTGGCGCGAATTTGACACCACTACAAATATGTCAAATACAAAGGAACATTTTCAATTTTGTTGCTGACGAAAAGGAAAAGTATTATCTCCCACAAAGAAATAAGGAAACATCAATGATAAACAGGCGACATTCCGGGGAGACTGGTTTTCGCATTGAAGTCTTCTCTAGCCGTAAACGAATCTTCTTCTATATATATAAAAATTAATGTTTGTCTGTATGTCCCTTATAGAATCGTAAGCTATGCATTTGATCATGTGATGATCTTTAGCAAAGTTGTTGTGCATGAGCCCACGAAGGTTTCTGAGTTGGTGCGACCAATTTTCGACAGATGGCGCCACTGTCATTCCAATGAATTTCATATATTGCCGTGACAGTTCATGCTGATTTGAATTGAAACGAAAACAGCGAACGCATGATGACGTTTCGAGTTGTGGGTGACATAAGAATTCATGTAAATTGTGAAATTCATATCCGGCTCACATTGAACAGACAATATTGTCGTTTTTCGAATAGTTTTGTGCATTTCATTGTGAGTTAAATTAATTGAAATAAATAATTTAATCGAATTGAAATTTCGTAGTTTCCGTGAGCCGATTTTATTCATTCAGTGAACGCATTTGCTGTGCAGTTTTTTTCGGATATCATCGTGAGTGGAATTAAAATCTTCAAATTTTCCTCAGCGATTTGGTGATCACCGTCAATATTAACATTTCCATCCGTGTGTGAACAGCCGGTTCAATTGGATTGGATACATTGTGAGATTCAGATTGCTGATTGACATCTTATAAATTCAAACGCATTTTTCACGTCGTTCCCGTACAATTATGCCTCCAAAACGACAAGCAATTGGCCGGTCTACACCTCAAGCACGGAAGAAAAGAGTATTACGAGCCTCAGAATCAGACGAGCAACGAGCATTAAGGCTGGAAAATCTTCGAGTACATGCCGCTGAGACCCGTTCGTCTAAATCATCTGAACAACGAGAAGTGAGGTTAGAAACTGATCGAATACGTACTACTCAGGCCCGTTCGTCTGAGACAACTGAACAACGGGAAAGAAGGCTGCAAAATGTTCCAATAAGCACAGCTCGATCAAGACGAACACTGCACGCTGATTTAAATATTGGTGCATTCCATTATGACAGTAATAATGATTACAGTCTTCATCCAAGTGTCGTCATTGGAAAAATGGATAAAATTTGCATGTATTGTAGCGCCCTCAAATTTAAGAACGAAACGCCAGGAATGTGCTGCGCCAGTAGAAAAGTTAAACTGCCAGAATTACATCCACCACCCGAACCACTATCAACGTTGCTAGTAAGTGTTACACGTGAGTCGAAGCATTTCTTGGAAAACATCCGCAAATACAATTCATGTTTCCAAATGACATCCAAATGCAACGAACATCGTGCGCGAAAATTACATGCCAACATTCAGAGTCCAAGGGCAAATTTATCATCGTGCCGGATCGCTTCTACCATTGCCGGACGCAAAACAAATTTATTTCATGGCAAACAGTGATGAACAAATTGAACAACGATGTCATTACAATGCGGGCACTAGACGAGAAATCGTGGCTGCGTTACAAGCCCTTTTCGATCAAAATGAATTAGTTCTGTTGTTTAAAACCGCCATTCAACGAATGCCAGCCGATGACTACGCTGTTGTAATTTGAGCAGACAAAAGACCCGTTGGCCAACACCAAAGACAGTTCAATGCACCAACAATCGATGAAGTGGCGATCATGATAGTTGGCGAAGAATTCGAATCGCGCGACATAATTCTTCATCGCAGAAGTGGTGACGTTCAGTGAGTCTTCGAAACTCATCGCTCATACGACGGATTGCAGTATCCGATTCTGTTTTGGCGAGGAGAAGATGGATATCATTTCAACATCAAAATGAGAAATCCACAAACAGACGAGGAAACGAATAACAAAGTCAGTGCCATGAATTATTATTCGTATCGATTGATGATTCGTCAAGACGCTGAGAACCACATTCTGAAATGACGACAATTGTTCCATCAATACATCGTCGACATGTACGCGAAGATGAAAACCGAACGACTCCTATATATTCGATTGAATCAAACCGAGTTGCGTTCTGAAGAGTACATCCATTTACGAGACGCAATCGTTGATGATGGTAACGTGAATCCCAACGAATTTGGGAAGAATGGTCATATTACCGTCTACATTCACGGGGAGTCCACGGCATATGCATGAATACGCACAAGATGCGATGACATACGTTCGCGCATGTGGTCGTCCAGATTTGTTCACATTTACATGCAATCCAACATGGGATGAAATTAAAGAACTTCTGTTAGCTGGACAACCATCTTCGGACCGCCATGACATTACCGCGCTTTGCAAATTAACTCGGCCTTTCGCAGACTTAAACTTGGCGAATTTTGCGTCGGAACTTACAGCCTACATCCGTAAAAGATCCAACTGACCCAGGAGATCAACATTCATGAATAGAGACAACGCCGTTTGTTCAATCTTGAGCGACGAGGCGCATTTTTTGATGAATGGCTGTGAAAACAAGCAAATTTTCACAAGCAATATATGGGACGACACCAGCCCTTACGAGGTTCACCAGGTTGCAGTGCATCCTCAACAAGTTACCGTTTAGTGTAGATTTTGGGCCGGTGTCGTCAATGGTTCGTACTTTTTCGAAAACGATGTTGGTGAGGCGGTCATTGTCAAATTGTACCACATGGACCTATGCAGACGACATGTGGTTCCAACAAGACGTCGCTACGTGCCACACAGCGGATGCCACGATTGATTTCTCGTAGAGATGACGTGAATTGGCCACTAAGGTCTTGCGATTTGAACCTGCTAGACTTTTTCTTGTTGGGTTTCCTGAAATCGCAGGTCAATGCGAAGAAAACCACAGTCGAATGATGCCGTTAAGGTGAACAAAACACAGGCCATCGTTTAAATTCTGCCGGATCAGCTTCCACTGTAAGACGCCGTGGGAGACATTTGGACGATTCCATACTCACTGGGATACATGGGCGTTTCAAATAATAAATACCTCACACAAGTGCCCTTTGCAATCTTTATTGAGGTACAATGGCGACATAAAATTCAGGTCCAATCAACTCTCGGTACACTTATCTAACTCTTTTTGCGTCAGCCTGAAATAGATTTCACATAAAAATAGATTCTTAAATTGTTGGCATACTTAAGAAATTGGGAGTATTGGAACACATTGGTTGTGTGATTAACGAGCAATCAAACAAAAGGGGGTGTCTTCCTTGAGGGACTCCGGAGGTGACTTTTGTGCGATCGGATAAATGGAACTCCATCCGAAAGGTATGATTTCAACCAGTCCAACATACTACAGTGAAATTTAAGCAATAATAGCTCAGATATTAAGATGTGATGATCGACTCTATCGAATGCTTTCGGGAAATCAGTGTAAATTGCGTCACAGTGAAAGCTGTTTTTGAAGCAATGTACAAAATAATTGGAAAAGATTTCTAGGTTTGTGCTAGTAGATTTATGTTGATATGATACCACCCTTCAACTGAAAGGCTAATTTCTTATACATCCGCTTTCAAAATATTTGTAATTTGTCATTTCATTCTGGGATATCATAAAAGACTTTTACAAGCATTTCAAAATTCACCTAAATAGAGCGATGGATAAAACACAAATTGCAATGGACAAGCGATAGCTTAAGCACGTTCCCTTAAGAGAATAGGTGCAAGTTCATCAACGCCAGGTTGCTTAAAATAGTTTAGCTGTCGTAATTCAACAAGCACTTCGTGTTCGTTATACGAGAGACAAACATAATTTATGGTATTATTAGATTTAGGTGGAGGGAGGAGCAATATCACCTAATCACTGCGGCCTCTGATGGGCCTTTTAGGATGTGTATGGTGTTATACTCTCAGTCGCGACAAAAAGCAAGGTGAAAAGTTCTTGGCCTGACATTGAAAGACTGCTATTTTCGATTTAAAAGAAAAATTGTCTATATAATATCCTTTAACTTGTCCCAGAGATTCTCCAACATCAGTATCTCTTCCCGGATATGAGAGTATGGAAGGCTGTGAAAATATTCGTCTACTGCCTTCTTAACTTCTTCATTTTGCGCTTCCCAAAAGCAAATTTATTCACGTTCGAAAACTGTTGGAAGTTTGAGTTTATCAACTCAGAAGAAAGGGGGGAAGGCCGAACAAATCGTACCAGTCTAGCCAACGTTCCCATCGACACTACGTTTAGGTGCGTCGTCCTAGAATAAGATAAGATATGTCTGTTCTCGCGAATTTTGGTATTCAGCTGGTCAAGAAGGTTGGAGTAATTTTCTTCTGTAATGGTTCTGGCTCTTGTGAGATGATCAATTAACAAGATTCATTTCGCATATCAAAATACGCTGGCCATTCACCTTTCCGGAAGATGTGATCGGCTCCCCTTTCTTTGGCGATGATGGCGATTGGCGATCAGCGGAAAGTGCTCTGCATAGTGTTGTCCCTGAAATTGAGAGCTCGCTGAACCTAAAAGAGTTTACAATGGCAGCCTTCCTCGATATAGAGGGAGCCTTCAACAATGTAAACACAGAGGCCATAATAACAGTTCTAGAGGACATGAAAGTAGACAAATCCGACATTGGACACAGCTCTATAAGGAAAGTGACAACTAGAGGCACACCACAGGTGGGAGTTCTCTCCCCCCTACTGTGGCTTCTTACAGTTAACAAAATCCTCAAATTCTTTATGGAGAAAGACACAAAGACAATAGCGTACGCGGATGAACTGGTTATCTTGATGAAAGGTAAATTTCTACCAACTATCAGTGAACTAATGGAATCTGCGTTGAGGGAACTCTCCTCGTGGGCAAGACAGAACGGCCTGAGAATAAACCCCCAGAAAACCGAGCTGGTCTTGTTCACCCGTAAAAGGAAAATTCCGATATTTGCTCCCCCAAAGTTAGAGGGCACTCCACTCAAACTCAAAGCGGAAGCCAAATATCTAGGCATCATTCTTGGCTCCAAACTCTCCTGGAAAAGGAACCTGGAGGAAAGGATGAAAAAAGGATTGAACGCTTTTTATGCATGCAAAAAGACCTTCGGAAAAAGATGGGGCTTGCAACCGTACATCATTCATTGGATGTACACAGCAATCATCAGACCCATTTTAACTTATGGGGCCCTAGTCTGGTGGACTGCTAGCAGCACGAAAAGCTATATGAACATGCTCAACAAAATGCAAAGGTCAGCCGCGGTTTGTACAACGGGAGCCATGAGAAGCACGCCGCAAGCAGGGTTGGACATGATACTTCATCTCCTCCCCCTGGACCTATTCATAAAAGGCTGCGCTACAAAGAGCCCTCTCAGACTAAGGCAGTCTTCTCTGTGGAAGCAAGCCAACTATGGACATGCAGCCATACTTAGAATAATAGACGACCTGGGAAAGAAACATGGTTTTAGTAGCCTCGCAGCTACGACCGACTATATTTCCCCCCAAAATGACTTCTCTCTCAGAATACCAATCCTTTTCCCGAACAGAGAAAAGTGGCTATCAAACGCTGTAATCAACGACCACGAGATCACTCTCTTCACCGACGGATCGAAAATGGACACAGGCACTGGGGCCGGGTTCTACTCTGATACCCTCCACAAACAGGAATCATTCAGACTCCCTGATCTGTGCATCGTTTTTTCAAGCAGAAATCCTGGCAATAGAGAAATCAGCCAAACACCTACAGGTAACCGATATCCCACCATCGGATATCACTATCTTCGTAGACGGCCAGGCTGCACTGAAGTCAATAGAATCCTGTATAACGAGATCAAAGGCTGTCATGACATGTCGCGACTCACTGAAGTCCATCAGACACCACAAAGTCAAACTCTGCTAGGTGGCCAGGCAATGGTCTGAACTGGACATCAGCGAAGCGGACACGTCATTGCAACCACCGATCAGCGCATTATACCGGATCATAAACGACACAATCATCAAAGAAACCAACTCGTCTTGGCTTACAAGAAACGACAGCTACACGACAAGATCATCGTGGCCAGAGCTCAATGTTGGAAAAACAAAGAAGCTCTTGGCGCTGGACCGTAACTCGATCCGTATGCTCGTCGGAGTGATCACAGGACACTGTCCCATTGGAGCAATGCTCCGAAAATGAGACTCGGGATCCAGCGATCTCTGCCGGAGCTACGGCGATGAGGAAGAAACTGAGACGATCCAACATCTGCTCTGCCACTGTCCAGCTCTCCAGAATCGACGCCTAGCCTCGCTAGGCCAAAGATTCTTTACAGAGATTGCGGATGTGGCTAATGCAGATATATCGGAACTTCTAAAATTCTAAAAGAGCACGGGGTGGTTTCAGCCACCACGTAATAGGACAGGTTAATTATATGTGTACCCCCACAAATGAAGGGAATCACAATGGGCCTTTGGCCTCCGAGTAGAAGTGATGCTTAACCATCACACTCCCCTTCTTTAACTTAACCTAACCTTCTTTGGCGATGAACATCAGCTTCCCACTTACCACCCACTGCTTAGTTTACTGTTTCACTTCTAGCGCGTAGTGGTGGACCTACATCTCATGCATGGTAACAATTCGCCGTATAAAATCGGTCGAATTCCTACTGAATCGGTTCAAAGATTGCTGTACAAATCTTTTGTGCATTTGGTTTTTATCGGTATCCACAAATTCAGCAACCATCTTGCACAGAGCTTTCGCGTCCTTAATTCTTTGTGCAATATTTTTCGCACCTTTTCTTAGCTATCTCATTCACTCTCACTCGCCTATAGTCCAACACGGATGGTTTCCAGCAACCCTTGGAGCGTCTGAGCCTCAACGAGAGCCTGCTCCCACTCATATCGGTCCAAGTTTCCTGATGTCTCCGATCTCTTGGTCTCTGAACCGAAGGTTCGGTCTTCTTTGCCTTCTCGAATCAGTTGATGGGATTCGAAGACATTCTTTGCTGGAGCGCAGTCGCCCATGCACTCGATGTAGCCGAGCCAATGCATAATAGCCGACGGATTTTTGCCTTCCGTACTACGTCCACTTTACAGCTCGGAGAGTTCGTAGGACTAGAAAAAGTTCGGTAAATATGATAACTGAGACATGGTTAGTTGTTTTCGGCAACGACACTATAATCGAAGAAAAACTTTCACATTAGACCGAAATTAGCCTCCTATTTTCAATGACTGGGTCTTGGTTTCAACTTAATAACTTCTAGCAGGCACTCGAAATTACATGTCTAGCTTTAGTATCCGATTTAATCCGTGCAACAATTCTTGCGGTATAATTCATAGAATGGACTGCCAGAGGCAAAACTATATCAACGACGACGTCCCATAATTCCACTGCTTCCAAATGTTGTTTAATCTGAATCTTCCAAGTAAACCCATTAGACCTATTTTCCAGTTCCTAAATATTAAATTTATCACCATTCCATTTTTGTATGAACTGGGCCCATAATATGACTTTTGAAAAAGAAAAACGACCAGAATCCCTATGACTTTTATTCATGACTGACAGGATCCAGAACAGTGAGAGCGCCACCTATTAACGAAAACTTAGTAACTTACTAACTTAAAAGACAAAGTCGAATCACTTTAATAATCTTTTATTAGACAAGCATACAGTGCAAATATAATTCTGAATTAGCTTTTAAGTTTTTATTAAAAGAAGGACTTTTCTATAAGACTTGGAAATCTATGACCTCGCGTCAACGATTGCTCTGGTCATAAGGCATTTAGCGATTGCGTACACTCTCATGCAGCTATTCGATTCGTTTTCTGAAAAAGTCACTTTCTATTAGTGGTTTGCTTGGAAGTAAACTTATAATAAATTACCTTCCATCTTTTCGCATACATCGATCGAGTCGCCAGTGGCGGGCCACATTGTTTGCCGTAACAAATCCCTATTCAACTTCCAGTCATGAATAAGGCCGGTTTTCTCAAAGAAGCACCTAATATAACACTGAATAAAAAATATTTAAAACAAATTTAAAGGAATATCTTAAAAGGGAAAGCAGTTTATTACCATCCCGGTTTTGTCGGTCTCATCCGGCAAGGATCCAGTCATATTGAATTTAACCAAATAATCTAAAAAACCCAAAATATATAATGAGCTATGCTAACAGTTCATTTCGTAATAAAGTTTTACAGTCATAAATGATCGAAGAGAAATGTTCAAGAAATAAGGTGACTTTTTGAAAATCGCGATCTAAGCACATTTGATTTTCGATTTTTTATTAAGTTGGTCTTGGTTGGTTGGTTTTTGTCTTCAATTAGGTTTTACCAAGTACAAGTTATTTTTTGCTAGGAATTTTCATATTATGCTGTCGACGGTTCAAATTCGTACTCTTATCCTTTAGTTCAAACTGGGACATAATCCGTCTCTGGCAGCCAAAAACACAAATGACGCATTTGAGAATATATCGGTAAACGAACGCACCATTCGGCGTTGGTTTGGTAAGTTCCGTTCGGGAGATCTTAGTCTCGAAAACGAACCGCGTTGGAAAGCGGAAACGGTAATTGACGACGCCATTTTACAAGAAACGGTGGATGCAGACCCATCAAAAACGGTGCGGAGCATTGCAAACAACAAGGGAGTATCTCCACAGTCGACACTTATCTCAAATAGGAAAAGTGAAGAAACTCGACAAGTGGGTACCCCATGAATTGAACGAGGCCTAAAAACTACGCCGTTTAGAAACCTGTGAATCGCTGAGTCTAAGGCACCGAAATGCACGATTTTTGCACCTGTGATGAAAAGTGGATTTTGTATGACAACCGTAAAAGATCTGGGCAGTGATTGGATGCAGACGAAAACCCAAAGCACACCCCCAAACTTGGTCTTCACCCAGAAAAGGTTATGGTGACAATCTGGTGGACATCGAAAGGACCAATCAACTTTTCATTTCTTCAACGCGTGGAAACGATAAATGCAGTCAAATATTGTGAGAAAATCGACATAATGCATACGAAATCGGCTGAAAAGCAATCTGCATTGTCCGATCCAATCCTGTTGCATGACAATGCTAGACCCCATACCTCACATGTAATGGTGCAAAAGCTGCTATAGTTGGGATTCAAAAATTGTCAGCATCCACCGTACTCTCCTGATATTTCTTCAACGGATCATAAACTTTTCCGCAGTCTGGCGTCATTTTGTCGACAAAAGGAGTTCCGAAACCGAGCAAAGATCACAAAAGCCTTTGAAAACTTTTTAGCGTCAGAAAATCAAGCCTTCTGTAAAAAGGAATAATGGACCTTGAATCACGGTGGAAGAAGGTTGCAGATGTCAATGGTTCATATTTTGAATAAATAAAATTAAAAAAAAAGAAATATTGACTTTTAATTTTTACGAAAAATTCGGATATTTCACGTGGTACAACGTAATACGACGGTGGTCCGATAAGTACCTAGCCTAAAAAAGAAAAACAAAAATTTTGGAGAAATGGCGATTTATTTTTCAATATAGTCTCCTGTTAGCTCGATACACTTGACCCAGCGATGCTGCAACTTCTTTAACCCGTCTGAAAAATACGTTTTCTCGAGGTCTGCAAAGTAGGCCTCCGCGGCGGCGTTGACCTCCACATTCGACTGAAATTTCTGCCCGGCGAGTGACTTTTTCAAGTTTGGAAACAAAAATAAGTCGCACGGGGCCAAATCTGGAGAATACGGTGGATGGGGCAGCAGTTCGTAGCCCAATTCGACCAATTTGGCCGTGGCGTGGGCGAAGGTGTGAGCCGGTGCGTTGTCATGGTGGAATCGGCCCAATAATTTGGCATAGTACAGCCCTGTGACCGTTTTGCCCTTCTCCAGGTAGTCGACGTGGATCACACCTTGTGAATCCCTGAAAACGGTGGCCATCACCTTTCCGGCCGATGGGACATTCTTCGCCTTCTTCGGAGCACGTTCGCCGGGTGACTACTTCGACTGTTCCTTAGTCTCTGGTGTGTACCAGTGGATCCATATTTCGTCGAATGTCACGAAACGACACAGAAACTCCTTCGGATTGCGCTTAAACAGCGTCAAACACTGCTCTGAAGTGGTCTCACGGTTGCGCTTGTTGTCCGGAGTGAGCAAGGGCGGCACCCATCGCGCCGACAGTTTTCTCATGCCCAAAATTTCATGCAGGATATGACCCACGTGATTTTTTGAAATGCCTACTGTCTCAGCTATCTCGCGCAGCTTCAATCGGCGGTCTGCCAATACGCGATCGAGGATTTTTGTCGCGTTATCCTCCGTGGTAGCCGTTTTCGGGGCACCTGGACGTGGCTCATCAAAAAACGACGTGCGACCACGTTGAAACTCGTTAAACCAATTTTTCATGGTCGCCATCGAAGGAGAAGAGTCACGGTACAAAGCATCCAAACGCTCTTTGATTTCGATTTCCCTTCCAAAAACAAGAATCGAATCACCGACCGATATTGCTCTTTTTCCATTTTTCTAAAATCCACGGACACTCCCGCTTCCACACGTCGTCAAATTTCTACAGTAGCCGTCTACTAGAATGTATTACACGATAGTAAGTTGCTATTGCGATACTGGCGCCATCTAGCGGTGGGGCTAAGTACTTATCGGACCACCCTCGTACATGTGTATAAGTTGCTCTTCACAGAAGGTCGAGAAAATATTAATAACGGTGTCCGCCCTGGACGCCTGAGCATATGAACAACGGGTGAAAACGTTGAAGCAGTGAAGAGAATCGCAGTGTTATGGAGAATCGTAAAATCGCTATCAGAGAAATTACTGAGGATATTGGCATATTGGTTGTCTCATGCCATGCAGTTTTTTTCAAATACTTTTTTACATGAAGCGTGCGTCAGCGAAGGTTTTTTTTCAAAATTGCCAGATTTTCACCAAAAGAGTGTCGCCCAACAGGAGCTGTTGAATGACATGACTATCGATCCACGTTTATTATATTTTGCTTATTGACAAACCGAAGATGATTTTGCGATGAAATTCATCATCTTGGCGCATCTTCTCCAGAGCCCAATCGGAGAACGTACGTCGCTTCAAATGGTCCAGCGGCTTCAATTCTTGAGTCAGCATGATCTTGTATAGGTGTGAACCAAGATTCTTACGCAAAATACACCATAATGTGGTCTGAACGATGCACAATTCTTGAGAACGCCGTGGAATTGACTGATTTGGATCGTTTGCTACGATCTGCCTGAACGGCAGCGATATTTTCGACACTTCGACCAACCCGTTGTCTCACTGCCACGGCAACATCACACAACGAATATGCAGACTCAAATTGCACTAAGCTTGTTATTGCGTGTCTACTAGGGCGAGAATTACGACCGAAAATTGGAGTTAACGCTCTTAAAGTTGCGGTCACCGACTCCGAATTTCGATAGAAAATTTTTATAATTTGCAGACGTTGCTCGTTGGTGTACTTTACCATGATGAAGATCTTGAGTTTACTGAATAAATCAATAATGACAGTTCGATGATGAGTGAAAGGGTGCGTTCACAAATTAAATTCAAAGCTGTCAAGTCCCCATTGGAAAAATCTTTATATCATTACTGGTGACGAAAGATGGTTAGATGGTTCAGTCAAATATGAAAATTTTACTCTTCTATTACAATAGAGAGGTTCATCATGATTTCTTGCCAAAAGGTCATATGGAATATCAATAAGGAATATAACGCAGAAATTATGCGCCGTCTGCCTGAAGAAAACGTTCGGATCTGTGGGTTAAAAAAATTCAAGCTGTTGGGTCACGACGCAACTCACTGCTCACTAGTCGTTACTTTTTTAATAAGTAATTTTTGAGCCAAAAAGAATAACATAATCATGTCTCGGTCACCGTGTTCTGCGGACTTTTTTCTCTTCCCAAAACTGAAACCTATGAAACCAGTGAAGGGATGGAAATTTGGCACGATTAAGAAGATAAAGACCGCATCATTTAAAGAGCTCAAAGCTATACAGAAAGACGCATATGCTGCACTGGAAAATTATTATTTTCATCAGCCAAATCGTTCGCCGTGGACAGGATCAGATGGTAATCACTTGGTATTAGGTTCGGGATATAAGGTGGATGCATTAGAACCTCAAATTACTATACTGGGTTTCCAGAAAGTGAGTGCTGTTTATTATTGAAATTACCGAAAGACGCGCCGACGGACGGATGCGGGCGTACAATACTACATAAGTAGTTCGATTCATGGAAATTTAGTAGCGAGAAGATAACTCTGTGATTATTGGCCAGCATTCGTTTTGTGCTCTTTATGACACCCGAACTCCGCCTCACCGGAACATCATTTGAAAATGGATAAAAATGTTTGAATCGAATTGATCCACGGTTAAAATTTAAAACACCGGTCGCCCACGTGCCATCAGAGTCGAAGAAATGATCGAACGTATCCGACAATCAATAAGTGAAGATCCAACATTATCTCTTCGTAGGAGAAGTCAAGCATTAAACATAAAAAATCGTCTTTACATACGATTTTAAGGCGCGACTTACATCTTAAGGCATACAAAATTCGAGGCGAATTTCCATTTAAACGGCCATGTAAACAAACGAAATTGTCGTTACTGGTCAGCCGAAAACCCCGAACAAAAACATGAACGGCCGCTTCATAGCCTTAAGATTATGCATGGACATGCTCAAGATTAGAAGAGTGCCAGGAGCGTGATGGACGCCATTTAAATAACATTATGTTCAGTAAATAATTTTTCAATATTTGTAAATTGAAAATAAAAGCAATACTTAGTTTAAATAGTTTTAATTTTTTTTTTATATATAATCTGTATAGAGAGATTTGCCGTAACTCATAGTAGGTGGCCGACAATCCTAGCTTGGCCACCATTTGTACCGGCTTACCGCGACTCCACTTACTGTTACGACTTCAGCAAAATAGATTCGTTTTCATGGCGTCATAGTAAAATTATTGCCACGAATATGTGGTCCAGCATATTTTTCCGTCGAAAAATCTGCCAAGCTTGCTAATAAATCCAGGATTCATTGATGAAGGATGACCAATCTTTGAGCCATATTCCAGTAAATCCCACACATTATCATCATCAATGACGGAAGGCAGCCAGAACGGGGCCGACCGTGCAAGTGAGCATCACTGTTCCGGGATCTGGTAAGCCACTTTTAAACTGTCCTAAGATCAGGAACACGGCCCAAATATAAGTATGTATTTTGTGGCAGCTCCAACACTCACTTCTTACTCGAGGTGTATCGGGTAGTCCGTGGGCATTTTTAAGTAAATTTTTTTTCCGACGAGGAAGCTGTCCAAGTATTGTAGTTTGTGAAGCGTTCCAAAGAAGATAACTAAATTCACTAATGCCTACTCGATGTTGTTATACATTATCCACTTCCTTCTTGCCTTCAATGATTCATTTCGGAATTTGACTGCAATGGTCCAGCGAACCGCTAATGGAAATGCGATCGATACGGGGCTTTCTAGTTACATCGTTCGGCACCCCAAACACCGAACTTCTTTATCGCTTGAAGTTGTCTTAAATGTTTCGACTTACCAATATTTAACCTCGCTGCGATCTCCCGAAATGTGATTCGCCTTTGAAATCGGTTAAAGATGCTATTTATTTCCTCTGAACAAAATTTAGCAAACCACATCTGGCACGTCTGGCTGAGGGATTAATTATTTTTAATGTATAACTGGCGTTAAGGCCCGTGAAGAACCACAGTCTCAATCACTTATGTTGTGTATGATGTATATCTTCCCAGGGTTAAAGGTACCTACAGTTTATTACTAAATTCAAAGGGCAAATTTCACCAAGCTTTTCCCAGACTAGTGTAAAACACCGATTTCGATGGCTTGGTCGCTGACCCATCGTGCATGAGGAAATTACCAAATATAACATGTTCAAATGTAAATTGATTAGATGACCCTACAAAAAATAAAAATATAATAAAAATAATATAGAAATATGCAACAGCTTGAATAAATCGAGAGTGACTGAAGTGAAGTGGGCATCGGATCTAGACAGACTACCCTTCTATCGAGTTAGGAAAGAAATTTAAAGTTCTCCTCATAAAGGACGAATTCCGAAGGCACTTAAACTAGTTAGTAAACACTCAATATGTTTTCTTGCTAAACTAGTTGGTAAACACTCAATTGCCGTTGTATAAAGAGTCATCCAATAAGAGGTGTCATTTCAAATTTCATAAAAGTTACATAAAATGAAACCATTTGTTCGATGACCATAGCTCACCATAATCCACTCGTAGCTGGTTTTTTACACTTAACTATAACACTTCAAAAGAAATCGATGATTAAGGTGGATCTGAAGAATAATACTTCAAATGCAAGTGCACTTACCAGCATTCAATGGTGCGGTCATATACAGCAAAGAACGAGGAAAATAACGATATTAAATGCACTCTTACATACATCTAAACAACGAACAATGAAGCTGGTATCTATTGTAGAAATGTCTTCAGACCAATACGCCAGCAAACTATATTTCACACTGAAAACGTAATAAACTCTCAAGTTCATGCAGTCTTTCACCATAACATAAACTCTGTAAGTACAATACGCGGAGAGGCCATAGATCGCTTCTTTTAGGAAAAATTGTTATATGACATAACACACACAGTTCCGACTATGTTGAATGAACTCTAAATAACAACAAATCGTTTAGAACTTAAGAGGCACTTGTAAATTCTAATATTTATCAAGTTCTTCAAAACGAAAGTCTCTGTTGTGTAGTATGCTTATTACTTCCAGAGTGAACTATTCGATCAATGGACGGCCTCGAAATCAAGCAGGAAAACGAAAAACTAGATCTTCTACTTTCTGTAACATATCTAAGGAACATCACCTTCTCACTTAAATTCTGTAATGACAATAGCCACGTCATTAACATGTCAAAAGAATATTATTATAGAGAAAGACATACATTATTCTTATTAACCCATTTTCTATTAGTTCTAAAGTAGAACATCAAAAATCGATCACAATTTATTATCAAGTCGGTAGGTATAGATAGCTATGTAGATACCTCGCCGCTTGTGGCTGATAGTTTATTACTTAATTATAAATCAATACGTTTAGGTTACAATTTTCTTGAATTATGCCATTATTAAATCATAAATAAAGAGCGAACCAGCGGGATGAATGTAGAACTCAATATAAGACGCTTTTCTTTTTTAGTTCAGAGCAGAGTACTGACCAGAGCATGTGGAGCTTGATTTGAATTTTTACGAAACGTATTTGAGCCTTTAGTTGGCACTTGATTAACAATCATATGGTTATTATTACTATTATAACCGGACATATGGATCTAGGAAGTTCAGAGTCTTATGGACAACCCTTCACCAAACTTTCCTATCATGTGTGTGATCCTTCATGTTTCGCTGTTCTCTTCAATCTCTTCTAGGTCTTCCTTATATTGTCCTCCCATTTACGGTGCGGCCTTTCTGGCGGTCTTTTTTCTCATCCATTCGTTTGATTGTTCATCCACTGTCCGTTCGTTCTACGTGTCCTGACCATATTTTCACAGACTCTTTTGAATATCTTATTTTCAAAGACCCAACGACTATTCTTCGTGTACTTGTATCGATCCAAGTCGGTCAGTGACCATGTATTTGATATTCTATTAATTTATTTCCAAGCCTATCTCCTTTGCTGTCATCATTAGAGCTTCTGCATTTTCTTTAACTGTTTCGTCACTATCTCCCAATATGTCTAGATCATCAGCGTAAGCTAGAAACATGGTTCCATTAAGTGAGGTTCCCCTCTCATTTTCCTGAAGGGATCTTATTAAGAATTTCAACACCAAATTAAAAAGAAATGGTAACAACGCGTCTCCTTGTTTTAATCGTTTACGTGTATCGAATGTTTCAGATAAAACCTTCCCTACTTTAACTTCTTCTTCGCTGCCCTTTAAGTTTACTTGTATCAGTTTCACCAATTTTTTTTTGGGGATTTCCAACCTTACATGGACATGATACTTTTCGATCGGTTTACGGAGTCATACGCCTTATTTAAATCTACGGATAGTTGCTGGACCGATTCATGGGATTCCTATTTCTTTTCTAAAAGCTGTCGTATAGTAGGTTAGGTTAGGTTAGATGGCCTCCCACCGTAAAAAGCAGTGGGGCTAAGTGATTCCCACCAAGATCGGTCCATTGTGCTTCCAGCTCGATATTTTGTAGATCTCCGTTTCGGATAAATACGTTAGTTCATTAAAGAAATATTCTCCCAAAAATCGTTTTCTTGAAGAGGCTAGGGCAGGGCAATTACATAGTAGATGGGATTGAGGTTCTTTCTCTTGCTCATCATGATACCTGCTACAGTAATCGTTATATGGCAGTCCTAATCTTTCGGAGTGTTTTCCTAAAGAGCAATGTCTTGTTAGGAGTCCGATTAGCCTGCTTATACTCTGCTCTACTCTTGTGGTTTTACGTTGACAATACCTGGGCCAGGTTTGTCTCGCGTAGTTGTAGGTTTCATCATCTTTCATTTCGCCATCTCTCATTTGCCTGTTGCTGTGCTTGTTTCGAGATTTTATATTTTTACGTTTCCATTGGTGGGTGGATTTTCTCTTTAACAGTCGAGAGCTCCAGTTTGGTGCCTATAGGTATTTTGACTAGTTAGTTTGCTGCACAATTACCTGTTATATCACTAAGCCCAAGTAGCCCACACATAAAAGCACATCTCCTTGATATGTCATTTAGAGACGTGCGGCAGTGCCTGACCAACTTTGGTCTTATGATTGGTGATTCGAGTTCATCGTTGATGAACAACGATATCTCTATTGTTCATCGATCTCACAACTTGACAGCCAGTCGGCGGTCTCACGAATAGCAGTTTATTCAGCTTGGCATATACTACACTGGTCCGATAGTCTAAAGAATTGGCTGATTTTTGGGGTCGGTGCATAGACACCGGCACCCAAGCCATTGCATGTCCTGGACCCGTCTGTGTTTATTTCCAGTGCATTTTCTTGAAAATTCATTTGCTTTTTCGTCGGTTGGGAATTTTTGTTTTATAAAGAATCTTGAAGTCAAGGATCGGGATTAAGTAGTCCCTGACTTAGATCATTACTTTGGCGTAGAATACCAGCGTGCCCTATTTCGGAGAACTTCCAATGAGCAGATTCCTTAAGCCTCAGCGTCGATTTCTTTGCCTTTTCCTTGCCAAAACGCTTGGATCGTTTTGGAGTATGTGAAGCACAATTTCGAGGGTTGGAAGGGGGTTTGTTCGCAGTGCCCCTGTTATTGCGATGCACGCCATCCTTTGAACTCTGTTTAGGAATTTGCAATAGTTAGGTCTGCACAGTGCCGACCACCAGACAAGGCATCTGTACATTAGCATATATCTAACAACGCGGTCTACAGCCAGTGTGTAATATGGGGTTTGATACCCCAAGGCTTTTTTGCATGTCGTTTAGTATAATAAAAATATGGTCATTCGTCCAGCGGTTCCTCCTGAAGCCACAGTGGTAGTCTCCGATTATTTCCATAGCGAATGGTGTTATTCTTGAATATTTGACAACTTGATGGCAGCTATATTCCTCTGTAATTGTTGCATTGTGGTTGGTCACCATTTTTAAATACCTAAATGATGACCTATGTAGTTTCCCATTCCTCGTTGATGGTTTCATTGTTCTATATAGTGGCGATAAGCCCGTGTAACTTACCAGTTAATTCCTCTCCTTTGCGTATTACTAATTTCAATGGTATAATACTATGTCGACTCCAGTGACCTTCTTATTTTTAAGTCGATGGATTCCTTTTTTTACTTCCTCGATGGTTGAAAGTTCTACCTGAATATCTGTTGTGCTGATAGCATGGTTTTCCAATGTTGCATGCTCTCCACGTAGATTAGGCACTTTATCGAAATATCTCCTCCATTAAGCTACAACTCTTGCGTTGTTCGAAACAAGCTTCCCATTATCGCTGCGTATAACTGGCCTGTTGTCCTTTTTTGTAGAGCATCTATTTCTGCATATATTGCTCTTGTTTTTTTCGCCCCACATTTTTTCTGAACTTTAGCCCTTGTCTTTTTTTATTGTGAAGGAGACGACTACCTTGCCTTTTTTAGTGCTAAATATCTTGTACGCTTGATCCCTTTGCTATTTTCCAGGGCTTAAATCTTAGAACATTACGGACTTTTACTTTCTCCTCCCATTCTACGTCGAACCAAGATTTTCCTATGGGGCTTGCTGCTTCCTTAGGAATACTTTTTATTGTTGACCATACTGCTTCTACCTGACTTGTTTCGTCATTAGTTTCTATGCCATCTAGTAGGGTAAAATTAATTTCATCTTGGTTTTGACAAACATTACATTTCTTCATAAATTCCTGTGCTCCGCTTCGATGATTAGCACCTGAATCGCAAACCGCTCCTCTATATGCTTCAACATCTTGTACGTTGGTATGGTGTCTTCTATCTGTCAGAAAATGATAAGTTTGGTTGCGCGTTAGTCCATCGAGCGATATCCAGGTAGTCTTGTACCTATCTATATTGTGTCGAATGTTGTAGTTTTCACGATCATACTTTTTGGGCTGGCGAAACTTATTGTCTCAAGACCATTATCGTTTAATTAAGCTGTTGTGCTTATTTCAGAAAATTCAAGAATGAAATTTGGCGCAAAAAAGGGAGTATATGTAGCATCTGATGTCTCCATTAGTTTGCAAGCAAAATATGCAAGTTGACTGTCACATCGTGTGTGTTTTGTTCCGCCATGTGATTTGTTTTTCTCTTTTTCTATCGCTTCTATTAGTTAATTTTGAACTCATTCATTGAATGCACTCTCAACGTGTTCCGAACGAGGAAAGAAAAACGAATTCGGATTTCTGATATTACTCAGCTCAACCTTTTTTGACAACTCAGAGTTTGCTCCGAATTAAAAAAAAAAATGCTGGTTGATCCATTCACTATGAAATTTTGTGGCAAGAAACATGATCCAAACTTCCTTAAAAAGGTCTCTCCAAGAAACTTTAAAAACTGTTAAAACTCGATTCTAGATTGTCATGATCCTGAGATATCGGAGAGTGTCACTTTACTTTAAAACCAATTGCACAGGGTGACGCACTAAAATACTAGCTTTCACGTGTGTTTTCAAATTAGCTTATGACAGCCCACTTTTAGAGCAGTACACGCCACCACACACGCTACTATCGTTCAGTTTAATTTCTAAACTTCTTATCAATTGTGATTGCATAACCATCTGCATTATTGGTAACATCAGTCATCAAGAGCGATGTCGCTCGGGGTGGTCTAACCCCGTAAATGTAAATAACGGAAAATTTATTATAATAAAACTCAGAATTTTTTAAAAATAATAATATAATAAAATGAGGTCAATGTTTCATAAATTAATTTGCCTACAAGTCCAGCCGCGTTAAAACCAAAAAAAAAGATTTTTCTTAGAAAAAAATGGTTCGGGTTTTTTTTTTATTTCTCAAAAACTACAAGACATTTTTGCATCCGGTTTTCTGTTTTTAACTAAAAACTAATAAGAGAATTTAATTTTTGAAAAAAAATTAGTACTTAATTACATACAATTTTGAAAAAAAATAGTTAAAATTTTTTTTTTTTAAATTTTTTTTTTTAAATTTTGAGTTGATTTTGATTCCTTAAAACAACTTCGTTTAAAAATAAGATGAAAGAAGAGGTTTTTAGCTTTACAAAAAAGTTTATCACGGCATTGTGAATGTAACTTTTGATTTTAAAATTTTTTTTTTCCAAATTAAGTCAATTTTTTTAGAAAATTGTCCCTCCCGGCTAAACGGGGGGGAATAGACCCCCCTCCCATATGATTTTTTTCTTGCCTTGACCAGACCTACACGCTCTAGCTTTTTGGCACACTGCTCGTGGGACACCTTGTATATTTATACTTTTTTTTGGTTTTTATTCTTTTTTTTAACCCTATCCTAGCCTATGTAAGCCTGCCATTGGTGTTAGGCAAGCCCTGCCTTGAAGAGGCTGAAGCTAGCACTGACGCAGCTCCCCCCAGCGTTGATGTTGGCGGACTACGTCTCCTCGATCCCGGCGTGAGACCGATCTACAGAACCTGAGGCGCTCGGGTTCACTGAGCGCGACAACGGGTCCGTAGAGGAATTGCCGTTCCACGGAATTGCGACCCACGTGGAAGATTAGCGGCACCGCCAATCTATCCTGGATCAGCACACATCTATCTAAATAGCGGAATGCTTCTGGCAGGACAAAGCCGTTAAGGCGCACTCTCTCGTGATATAAATCATCGGGGTAGTAAGCCCCGGAGATTAGGCTATTGACCGAAGCCATTGCTCTCGCAACGTGGCCTCGAATCAGTTTGATCAGGAAGTCCACCCGTACAATCCTGGCCTTTTGTATAGGACCTCGTTCGGGTAAAATTTCGTGTAATCAGATTCGGGTGTCCTATGTAACCCGAGACAAATCCTGAGACATTGTCTCTCAAACACCCGAATCCTTTCCATTAAGCTGGCTGCCACATTGAACCAGACGGGACATCCATAGGCAACCATGGGCCTGATTAAGGCCATGTAGCAGATTACCTTCACCCTGGAATCAAGTCGGCTGCAATGAAACAGCCATCTTGTCAGAGCGAAAGCGCCTCGGGCCCTTGCCAGAGCAGCATCTACATGTTTGTTAAAATATAGATACTGGTCTAGCCAGATCCCAAGGTATCTGACTACACTTTGTCTCGCCAGTGGACCCCCGTCCTGTCCAAGAATTGAGAACCCGCGTCAATTTCTCCTAGTTACTCGAGAGGCCCTAGACAAAGGCGTTCTGAACAAAATAGTTTCTGATTTCTGGCAGTTGATTTTCAACTTCCAGTCATCACAATACTGCTGAATTTTTTCGAAGTCACGCTGCAAGAGAGTGACAATGACGTCGATCGTTAGACCTAATCTGTACGCGATTAAATCGTCCGCATACGCTATTGAATGGTGAAGAGAAGCTATCAAATCACTGGAGTAAATGCTGAAAAGGACCGGTGAGTTCACCGTACCCTGTTGCAGTCCGTTGTTAATATCAAATGTTTGGGTAGAAGTCACGTTGGCAATTTTCACTACGAACTTTCTACCTGTTAACATGTTAAAAATCATATATAGCAGTGGTTTACTTATGCCCAGCCGACTGAGCTTGTAATAAAGACCTCCTAGCTATACGGTGTCAAAGCCTTTTTCCAAGTCAGTCAGACAGGCACCCGTGCATTGGTTCTTGCATTTATTCCATTGGACATCCGACACGAGTGTCATGCCCCGCTCTGAAACCGAATTGGTTATCCGGGATGATTTTATTGTCCTCAACCCATTTAGACAGGGCCATATGGACCACCTTCTCGAATACCTTGCTGATACTCGGAAGGAGACTTATCGACCGGAAATTTGCGGGGTTAGAGGTGTTTTCACCCCTCTTGGGGATTGATTGCACCACCGCTGTCTTCCAGCGCACTGGATAATATTATTCAGTGCATTGTTGAACAGGATGGTGTTCCTCTCTACAGCCACTGGCGGAAGGTGCCTAAGCACAACATTGGATATACCGTCGATACCTGCGGATTTTTTCCTTTTCAATGACTGAAAGATCATCCGGAGATCTTCCGTCGAAATAAACAGGGTCACCCTTCATTGGTGACGGCATTATTTGCCATGAAATCGTCATCGAACCTGGTAAAACCAAGATTCTCGGATCGCCAATGATCGATATCACTTCTAAGGTAGGAGCCATGAAGTAGAACTCTGTTTTCCAATTCCTGGTTTGGACGAATGCTATCATTCACCTTGTACACTTCAGCTCCCACTGTCGCCACCTTCTCCTGAGGATCCTCAATCACGAAAAATTCGTCATCCAGGACGGCGCTCTCTGGATCGATGCTAATTGTTCGTAGCAAACGTTCATTGTCTGACGTTCTCGGAAGCTTTAGATCCTGAATGTCATTCTGATTGTTTCTCCGAAATATTTTATTTATTTGCGGGAACATACTCGCGCTGTTGGATTTTACAGCACAGAATTCTGTTGTTCCAATGCAAACTTACAGATATTCTGTAATTCTCTTTGATCAACTGTTGGAGATTTTTAATCAGTGACTTCAGTGTCCTGACCTCCGAGTTTTGTCTGTCGGTAAACCGCCTGTACAGTTTTGTCTGTGCAGTGCGTCGATTGTCGCGTTTTGGTACACGTTTGTAGTATCGTTATGTCGTTGACGTGGTATTGTACTGTCCATTGTCTGCTTAATTATATCGTCCATTTGTTTGAGGTACCTGTCAATCTCGTAGTTTGACAGGTTCCTATTAGACAGTGGGAAGGAGGCGCTCGAAGTGAGCGCTCTCGTCAGGGAATTGGCAAAGCGTGGCCAACGCGTCCTACTGTACTCGGAGGGGTGCGCTTGCCATATCCGCGAACTCGTCAGGTACTGTGATCACGGCACGTAGTCCGCAATGGTCACTGTCGTATACAATGGTCCATAGACAGTTAATAGACCATTCGTCCGTGTCTGCCAGTCTCAGTCGAGAGTCTATTAGCATGAGATCCAGATAGTAGCCGCTCCTAGGATACGACGGACTATCCGTTGCGAGCAACTTGACTATATATTCAATATTGCGAAGAACCCACCAATGGCTTAGTAGGCTTCCCCTAGTGTTGGAAATGTTATTTCCCCAATCACTGTGTTTGGCATTTAAATCGCCGGCCAGAATGTAGAAGTTTTCCACCGAGTTTTAAGCGCAGAGATCGAAAAATGGAAATTGTTTTCAAGGTATGGGTGTACCCGGAACCTTTTTCGTATTCCCTCTCCTCCTGGGATACTAATGTACTTAACATGATGATTTCATCATCGCTCGAGTTTTCCGAAGACATTTCACGCCCGGTATCCATGACGACACTAACTAGAGATTTCGATTGGTGATGAGTTTCCTCGTGTGTGGAGTAAAATCTCCGCTGAGTCCGTAACTAATCTGCCAACCGGTTTAGTTTTTTCAGTTGTTCCATGTGCATTGGGCCTAAAGCTTATAGTGGCCACTCAATTCATAAGGCCACAAAAAAATGCCGCAGCCGTAAAGTTATTTTCTCATTCTTAAGTAATGAGCATAACTCTGGAAGAATATGAAGGGCCGGCCACCTTCTGTGATCACACCAGCTAACAGACGAATTATTTTGAGGCACGCGTCTAATTAAAGAAAAAAGCCGGTGTTAAAGCGCGCATGCAGATTGTACAAATAATTATTTCTAATGCTAAACATTTAAAACGTCTAAAATTTAAAAAAAAAAAAACACCGTCGAAAGTAATACTTTAGAGAGAGAGAGAGCATACTTTAGATCGACTGCACAGCCGTGCAGTGATATGGGGAAATCCTACATACTATGGCCCCATTGATTTGCAATTCCTTTCTACTTGCATGAATGCCGTAATATACAATGGTGTATTAAAAACGGCTTTTCCCCCAATTAAGAATATTTTTGGGCCCTTGGAATGGAAATTACAGCATGATAATGCCCCTATCCACACTTCAAGGCTCGTAAAGTCTTGGATTGAGCGCCTGGCCGCAATACGCGCCCGACCTGGACATAATAGAAAATGTTTGGGGATGGTTAGCATGCAAAGACTACGAGTCTAGAAGGCAATGCCCAACTGAATCAGAACTCATTGAAGTTTTTATTTCTTGCTGGGAGACAATACATATAGAAGTCATTTGATTCCTTACCTAACAGGATGTACGAGGTTAACCGTAGTGGGACAACACATTATTAATTTTTTTACTTAGTAATTTTAAATTTATGGAATTAAAATAAAAGGAAATGTCCGGTTGTTCTCTGCTTATTTTCTTATGTTTTTTGATATTTACAAGTTGGGGTCTCATCAAATGTCCGAAAAAAATTCTGATTTAATTTAATTGAAACGTTATTAATTAAGTAAGTACCATAACTGTAACTTTTTTTTCACTTATAATATCATAAACTTTCTACTGTAATTATGGGTGGAATTAAACTGTTCGGAGACGAAAAAAAGCTTTATGAACATATAAACAGCCAAATTGAAAAGTTGCAAAATCAAATCTATTAAAAATGGGAAATCAAACATGTTTACTTACATTGCTTTTTGACAGATATGTCAATACGTATTTTTCCAATTTTACCCATGGAGTCGTTTATCGCGCAACTATGCACTTTTGTTATTTAAATTGAATACGTAAATGGGCGATCTGTTAAGGTTTCATTTCGTAACATTAGTGAAATATTTAGTCAAAATAATCGCCCTAGTACCTAAGTTTGGAATTCGTGCCATGGTGAAGCGTTTTGAAGAACCTACTTTGAAGAGCTCTACATCAAGGACAGCATGTTCATGCCAAAACTTCATCGCTGTGAGCAAAAAGTTTGGAGGTCAGCCAGTATGGCACTACATGTCGGTTTTGGTCCTCATTTACATGCTTATAACATTAAAATTACAAGTCCTAGACCGTCTACACCATCGCCAATTTGCAAAATTTACGTTGGATCATCAATGTAATTTTTCATCATCATCAATGAAATAATTTTTTTTTTGGTTGGCCGAAAAGCTAATTCATTCCAATAGAGTCACTCTGTCTATGGTCCGGGTTATGGATTGGCAACGTCATTGGCCCGTACTTATTCGAAGATGATTTTGAAGAGACAGTTACAGTGAGTTGAGAGTGTTATCGCAACCTGTTCGACTTTTTTTCTACCATAATTCCTTAATTATCAAACCTTCAAAAACGATTTACAACGTCTGATTACTTATTTAGGATTTCCTGTATCGTTCCCTCCTACATTAGCATAAAAGCAACCAAAAAAAGAAGATAATGAGGAAAACCGTCATTTAACGACTCTGGGAATGGCAACATAACAAAGCTTCGGTTATCTGCAATTCAAGAGCCAAGACATTACACGTTGACTGTCTACGACCCTAGCTGTGGAAATCGTTGTGACCTTAGTTTAATTGCATAACAAGTGCCCGTTTATACACTCATTCGCTCATGGTGCACAGATTCCGAGATCAATTTATAGCTTCTCCCTTTACTTCCTATGAATATCGAGTAAAAGTGTTTGATGGTAATTTCCGTAGCATCAGCGCAAGAAATGGAAATTTTCCGACGACGTCACGTGCGTAGCCGCAATTAATCCTAATAGCTCATATACTTGCATATATAACTACACACTGTGGGAAATTATTCACATTTACTTACCCATGGGTATTGAGAAACTCGAGTTACACGCGTCCATAACCATTTGAAAATCAACCGTCGACGGATTTATCGCCGAATAACACGTTTCATTCTCTTTCGCGAGAGAGTAACCTTCCAGCAGCACCACCGTAACTACACAAATGGACAGAACTTTCGCCAAATACATTTCCACGAATCTTGAATCACCTGTTTGCCGCATACTTTATATACTGCCCCATGAGACCAATTAGAAAATCATATTCCAACACGCAAGCCGTCAAATTACGTGCACTTCCGTTTCCATTGATTCGCCCCAAATTACCGTCATATTCAAATCGAAACAACCAATCGACTTACAATAAATAAATACGCTTTTGTTTATTGAATTAGTTATTGTAAAAATACAATCTTGAAAAGTGCCTAGAACCCGATGTGCGTGTGCGCTTTGATCTGTCCTTAACTATGCCCCACTCCTCGCGGCCTATTTGGCTATTTAACTCTATATACATACATGCATACTCATAGGTGGTGATAGGTAACTATGAAATTGTCTATTGTCGAGCACCCCAAGCCCGCTTGATCAGGTGCGACCCCTTTTCAGCGATCATCACGGCCGGGGCATGTGTATTTCCAGCAGTCACTTTAGGCATAATGGAGGTATCCATAACGCGTAAGCCTCGAACACCGTGCACTTTCAGTTCATGATCGACGACAGCGTATGGATCACGAGCGGGACCCATTTTACACGAACCGGCTTGGTGGTTTTCGGGTCCAGTGTTTTGCCGAATGGCACATTCCCAGTACTTGTCCGTGCCGAAGTTGATTGATTCGCATCCTTTGACGGGTGTCCTGTCCAGTCTCATGCCGTAGGCCTTAAGGGGTGCTGTCTCGGATAATCGAATGGCGAATTTGATTCCTTCAATAAGGGTTTTAACATCGCGCTCGTCGTCCAGGTAGTTTGCAAAAATTTTCGGTGGTTCCAGAGGATCATTGGATGCCAGGGTAAGGAACCCTCTGCTCTTTGGACTCAGGACGGCTGGAAAGATTTGAATGCTTCTGGAATTGTTGGAGAGAAGCTCGCCCACTTGACCGGTCTTCGCACACATGGCAAGATAGCCGCCGAAGAAGTACTGAAGATCGGGTACACCTGGATGATCGGCATACTGTGTGGCTATCTTGGCAGTTACGTCGGATATACCGGTTCCTGACATAAGACCATCGCGAAAGAGGAGATATTCCATAGCTGTGGCCCAGTTAAGCGGAGAAGTATCAGCGTCGTCGATGAAGAAATTCGTGAAGTAAGCAACGTGGTTATGGAGATTTTTCCCCACACCAGGCAAGTCATGCACCAAGCGAACGTTCACCTAGAATATAAAAAGGATTAAATCAAAACATTTGGTTTGTAAGACTTTTGCATACCTTTCGCAAGTCGTCTTTGGGTCCGATTCCGCTGAGAAGTAGAATCTGCGGTGAATTCACAGCTCCTCCACTCACGATCACTTCCTTCTTTACCAGAATTTTCCTCACACTTCCGTACTGATCGATCACCTCCACGCCATGAGTGCTTTTCGTCAAAGGATTCATCAGCACCTTAGTCACAGTGGTATTGAGAAGAATGTGAAGGTTGTTCCTTTGCCTAGCGGGACGTAGGAAAGCTCGAGCTGAACTCATGCGTACTCCGTTCCTGCTGTTCATCTGGGCGATCATAAAGCCTGTCGCATTTGCTCCATTCAAGTCGTGAACGCTAAACCCTTTAGAAAGCAAGTCCCCTCGTAAGGATAAACAGATATATGTATGTGCATGTTTCTACAAACCTAATTCCTCTCCTGCTTTTAGGATGGCATATGACAATGGCGGATTGTACGGGAATCTCGAGACTGGCAACAAGCCTCCACTTGCATGGTATTCCGATCCAAATTCGTCCAGTTGCATGTTGTCTTCGGATTTCTTGTAAAACGGCAACACTTCGTCGTATTTCCATCCAGGATTACCCATCGCCGCCCAGTCATCATAGTCCTCGCGATTACCCCGCATATACATCATGCCATTTATAACCGATGTGCCTCCCAGGACTTTTCCCCTCGGCCAGTAGCAGCGACGCTCTTTCGACGACAAACATGCCTTCGTCTCAGGTTCGGTATTGTAACCCCAGTCGATATCGCTTCCAATAAAGTTCAAAAACATTGACGGAACCTGTGCTCCAACCGGCTCATCTCCACCTGTTCAATATCGAAAGAGAATTAGGTTGTGAAAAAAACCAAAACTCATTACCGGTAATATAATTGAATTGTGAATGACCGAGAAGTTGTAGAACAAACAAGCCAATTAAAAGGGAAGGCTGGAGTGGAAGAGACGATGAACAGTTGGCCAAATCCATTTCGAGCACAATACTCGTAAAAAAGAAACATTAAAATGTAGTCAAGAACTACGGCATATGGACTTGTCGTTTGATGATTGGGGACCTGGTAGGGGATGAGGAGGGCTCGGTTGTTAACCGTGTTATTCGTCCGGTCCGCAATCGGGAATGGTTATGAGGAGTTATAATATTTTTCACAGATTTCTTGCGAAACTCTTAATCTTGCGAGATTAATCTCTCGATGAATCTGAGAATGAATGGTTGATTGCTTCTGTGTCTTAGATTGACAAACTATCGTTCAGATAGGAAATCTATTAAAGAGACCATGTGTTTACGAAGCCTGCTACACTGTTCGAAGATACATATGGATAAAGCAAGCAAACGCTTTGCATAGCTTTATTGCCTCTTCTGTCTAAGACCAGTTTGAGTGGCTGCTATCCAAAATTTATAGTTAAGATGATTTATGCATTCTGTTAGGCCGTCTAAATGCATGGTAGACCTACAACCTAATGGCTACATTATTATTCATTTCGAATATCTCATCAGAGGCGCATGGCTGATTAATATAGATGGGTGTAAAAACCATTGAGAGGCTTTATCTTTTCCGTAGTTCTCAAACGCCATTGAACACACAAAGGTCAAGTTCATGAAAATAGCCTCCAACCACATCCGGATGGATATCATGTGTCTGTGCCACCTGCTGGTGGCCACGCTATAGCGAAAAGTATGCCACTTTCCCAAGATATACTCATGGTCTACTCCGCCCTCTTAATCACAGACTTGTCGCCCGTCCTTCATTTGCAGATTTAACCAATTTGGCAGCTCGACACATATTGCGCCTCTCTATGAATCCGGAATAATGTGTACTCTTTCTAAAGAAACAACATAAAACCAAGAATATTTTGTAACGCCTAAAGACGTTGATGTCTTGCGGTTATGTCATAATTTGATTGCAAAATGCAATGTTAAGATAAAGTTACTTTTATGGGCGACGGATGATGGAATAAGGTAAGTTGCTTCGGATCAAATGTCTGTGCGGCAGTCGTCTGGATAGTGTTTGGTTTGTCTATTGGGAAACCGATTTTCTTGTTTGGAGAATTATCGAAAATATGGATTTGTGTCAATTCCTGAATTTACTGTGCCAATGGTAAGTCGTTTTTAACGCCCGTTTCAACGGGTGGCCGCTTAAAGCCATTATTAATGATTTCATGTTTATCCAAATGCTACTTGTCGCTGGACCATGTGATATCATCTTGAGGGAGCAACTATCGGTTCATGCCCATATAATATCAGAGCTTATCTTAACCTTACTCTTTAAGGTCGACCGCCTTGCGTCTCACAATTCTCTCCAAATAAGTATGTGTTTGTAAAAAAAAAAATTAAATTTAATTTAATTTTGGACTCCATGGCAGGAAATTCAACGTTTGTTCGATGAATGCGGGAGCTGGGTGAGCGGTGCTGATGCAGAACGATGTGTGATGGCCTCTTGGCTTCCAAAGAAATTCAACTCAATGACGGACGTTAACATTTTTCATTAAATTGTGATTCAGTTTCGACTGGTTATCGGACAATTATCACCGTTGATTGGTTTTGTAAATGCGTAGGAAAGTTGAATTTTAAATTGGAGAAGCTTAAGGTATTCGAAAGTAGCATAACGACATCTAGCATAAAAATGCAGTTAGCCCAGCCTTGTGCGTTTCATCGCTCTATATGGAAGTTGTGGCTTCTACTTGACTTGGACTTACGGCAAAAGAAGCCATACTGATACTGCCCTTGCTAGGTTATTAGTTAACTTGTTACATCGTCTTAGTTGGCAGTGGACAAGAAATGGTATATACGAAGTTGTATTCGCATTAATATGATGAAACATTGAACGCTTTGACATGGAGCTGAATGCAAAAACAAATTGTACAAAGTGGGGCAAAATTAATCACCCTATCGGAAGATAGATAGCTGCAGTATACAAACATATAAGCAATGGACATCTATACTCCACAAGAGCATGGAATAATTCTGTCGATTTCTTTTTTACCAATAATGGGTCATTCATTCATTCCGGCGCTTAGCTACTCGACCCGAACAGACTGAAACCAAAGGAAACCATGCAGGGCGTAGCCGCAAACGGAATGGTTGTTCGGCCGAGAATATCGCGGCTGTAGCTGCCTATGTCGCTGAGAACGAAGAAACATCAACCAGACGACGGGTCACACAGCTGACGGACCCTACAACGAATTTCAGTGAAACACTTACACATATGCCTGCTGACCGTCAGTGGCTTTTCAATTACTGTCAAGCCTGCCTTAGTCTCCACAACTGAAAATCCGCGAAAATCTGCACGAAGAGCCATTACATACACTCAAAGCTAATGTGTGCTGCGGCGTTCACGCGGGAGGAGTGATTGGGCCGTATTTTCTTGAGGACACTATCGACAATACGACCACTGTTACTGGCGAACGCTACAGGGCCATGATAAACGGAATTGGATGAGCAGGGCTTGGAGAACATATGGTTTCAACGAGTCGATGCAACCGCAGACACAGCACGACCCACAATGGATATTGTGAAGGAAATGTATCCTGGTCGCGTAAACTCCCTTCTTGACGATTTGGCATGGCCAGCAATATCGCCCGATTTAACCATCCCAGATTTCTTTCCTTGGGACTTCTTGATTTTGATTTTGATTTTGGTGGGGGCGTAACCCAAATTTATTTGGCTTCTAAAAAGCTACATTTCTAACTTAACGCTAAGAGGTAACTTAACACTAAGGGGGAAGGATTGGGGTTAAAGGAGGTGATTGAGAAGGCGGAGTTTTAAGCAGGGGGTACTGGGATTGAAGTCAAAATGGGGAGTCAAGTTAACACTCCGGAGCATACGCGTGATAGGTTTGTTGGAGCTATATGTGGTACGGGGGGTGGATAGATAGAAGAGAGGTGGATTTCGCACGTTGCGAGGGTTGGTGTTAAGGAGAATAGAGTTGTAAAGGGTTGGACAGTCAATTGAACCTGTAAGAAGTCGATGAATAAAAAGAATGTCAGATACCCGTCTTCGTTCTTCCAAGGTGTTCAAGTTGATTAATTTAAGGCGGTCATGGTAGGGAGGTAAGATCAAGGGATTGTTGATGTCACTATAATGAGAAAAAAAATGTGCCAAGGTCACGGATAAGTTGGATGGTGGGAATGGGTTGATTGTGAAGAGAGTAAAGACGGGGAGGAGATTTGATGCGTTTACGGGAGAAGGTGATTGATTGGCACTTGTTTTGGAGCACCAGGTGGAGAAACTGTTGAGATCGGATTGGATAAGGGAAGAGTCGTGTGTAGAGGAGATAGTCTTGAAAATGTTTGTGTCATCGGCATATAGAGAGATGTGGGAATGTTTAATGACCAATTCAGCATCGTTGAAGATAAGGATGAAGAGAAGTGGACCTAAATGGCTGCCTTGGGGGACATCGGAAGGAGCTAGCAAGGGGCTAGAAAAGGCAGATCTGAAACAATCGTGATTGTGGGAAATCTTGTCAAAGGCCTTACTGAAATCCGTTGAGATACAGTCGACTTCATTGACAGCAAGGGTGAAAGATACAAATTCAATGAGGTTTGTGGTTATAGACCTGCATTTGAGGAAGCCATGTTGTCTGGAGGAGATTAGAGATTTTGAATGAAAACTTAGGATATCGTACAGAATGACGTGGGGAAGATTGAAATCAACAAATATAAGGATTTCATCAAGGGGGTCCCGTAAATCGATTATTTGGTCGATAAAGTTGATGGCGAATTCGTAGGATTCATCAAGTCGAGGTGCGGGGAAGAGGATATTGCAACAAGGGGTGAGTCTATTGAGTTTAGGACAGCTAAAAGGACGCCTCGGCAAGGGCGCCTCAGTAGGTCGATTGAGATCATCATCACGGTAAACGTTAAAATTAAAGGGGAACAATTCGAGATTGTTTATGCTGGGGATCAGGTTCGTTTCAGTCAACGCGAAGACATCAAAGGGCAAAGCATGTGATTGTTGCAGGACAGCTTATGTTTTTGAGCGGAGACCTCTTACATTTTGATAATAAATAGTAAGAGGGACGTTTTCGCAGAGGGTATGGGTGACAGGGGGATGGCGACAATTAGGAATGAAAAAACCTATCGTGGTCAGCTCGGCTACGCTGGAGATGCGATATCCGCTTTGAGTGTATATATTGCCGGAAAGTATCGAGATCATTTGAGACCATTTGAGATCATTTGAAGTCGCGGGTTTATGCCAACAAGCCTCAGACAATCGCAGCCCTTAAGGGAAATATTCGGAATTTTGCGGAAATTAATGGAAAATGCTATAAAAAAAAAACTTTCCCACTCAATAAAAAAAAACTATAATGGTCCAAATAAAGATTTTCTTCACTCAACATTATTCTCTTTTTATTTAGTAAAAAACTTATTTCAAGCTAAGGCTTATACTATAAATTTAACAACTATGCATGCGTTGGAAGGAGAGACAAAGCAGGAATGTGTCAAAATCGAAATTGCTACGTGCAATATTAGGGAGTGGCAGCATCTAGTAATAGGTTCGAATTGGCCATAGTCAGTTCGATGATGAGCTAAGGGAAAACGTAATACTGATCTGAAGCAACGGGGATTGGTATAAAGGGATACCGTCTTCAATAATTCCGTGGAATCAATTACTCAATTCGGGAGTCGTTACAGAAAAATAATATCCCCGACTTTTCGAGTCTGAGAACCGATAAGTTTAAGCCTATCTTTGTACGGTTGTAGGTTGAGGGTATCAGCCCATGGGATCTCGGCAGGGTGAAATGCAGAAATCTACACTGAACCCACTCAATTTTGTGTGAAAGACTAATTTGATGTGGAAACCAAACCTGGCATACAGTGATTTGGTGATATTCTTTTGACTGTCGTTTTACGAACACTTATAAGGTGTTGGCTTTGCTTATAATATGAATGATATGGACATGGAGGTTAAGCTCCCTATCGGATATAATACCGAAATATACCACCAAAGTATAGCCTCTTGGGCGTAAGGAAACGAGAGAAAGTAACTGTTTGCCATCTTCTGACATTTAGTTCTAAAAAAAAATTACTGCACCAAACGTAACCGAACTCAGATCCTGCAGCGTCTCATCCGCATACAATACATTAATATATCAGAGTTTTTGCAGGCATCGGAAGCAACAAAACAAAAATCAATGGACCAGGTGACTACCGTGACCCCGAAGTGGCGTTAATGGCATCAGAGACAGACGAACGAAAAAAATGTTTTAATTGGTCCTCTTCGAGGTATGATGTTAATCAGGAAAAGAACAGAAGTGGGTAACCGAATGCTCTTAGCTTCAGATAAATGATTTGATGATTATTCTTTTCACTTTGCATAAAGGGCTTTAATATAGACGATAGTGGTAACAACAACTTCTTCATATTCGATGATACTAGCAGTAGTTGATTTGCCCTTAAAAATAAGTGCTGTCACTAGACTTGCAGTGACAATATAGGGAATCGTAGGTTATACTCTCAAACAATTAAGGAATTGTAGAAAGTTTAGCACTTGGACAATAGTTCACTATTTCGTGTCTGTTCCCCTTTCTATGAATGGGAGAGCTGTACGAATCCCTTCGCAGTTTAGACCAAATAGGAATAGGGCTGAAAGGGACTTAGCGAGCACGTTGACACACTTTTCTTAGCAATTATAGAAAAACCTTTTTTGGTCTATGTAACAATAACTAGGAAGAGCATTTTGAAATTAAATTCGCAACCCTGACACAACCAATAACTTTTTAGTCTTTTACTCGTACGTACGCCGAACGTTATGAGTCTTTACTAAGTTCTATATGGCAAACGACTTCTACTTCGATAGAGACATTGTGACTTGATGTAAAATGCAAAGCCTACGATGATAATAGAAGATCCCATCATGCTAATAGAGCTCTGTTCACACACTTATTGGACATCGATTTGCTGACCTTGCGATCACCAACAATGCATTGTCGTAGTCTGAGAGAGAACCTTGGACAAGGCTGACAAACATATAGAAAGGCGTTTCGCATCTTCTGCCATATTTATGGCAAGGTTCTCAAATTTTCGGCATCTTGCTTACTCACTTAATGCTAAGTGATCGGGAATTCTAGAATTTTACTACATAGTGCGCCATCTCATATAGGTCGATGTAAACTTCTAATAACTTCAACAATTGTCAACCGATTTGCATATGTCATAGCATCTTGGAAACGTCAATTCAGTACAATTTTAACAATGAATCGCTTCACACAAAAAGAACGCGCGGAAATAGTTTCAATGTTCATTAAAAATGAACGCTCGATTGTGCTAATTCAACGTGCGTATCGTGCAAAATATCGTGATCATGTTGCGCCCAAAAAAGATACAATTCGTCGTTGGGCCTCGAATTTTTTTTCAATTTGGTTCTGTGGCAAGCCCTCGTGAACAACCTAGGCCACGTCCGCAGCGTTCAAACTCATCTATTCAGTCTGCGAAGGCCAGTGTTCAAGAAGACCCAAATTCGTCATATCGGCGCCGTTGGCAGAAGTTAGGCATCAGTGGGACCACTTTGCGGAGAATTTTAAAGGATGATCTTCACTTATTTCCATACAAAGTGCAGATAACTCAAAGAATATTGCCCCAAATGAGCCACTGAGCTTGGCATACGCAAAAAATGTCGTTGCAATGATTAATGCTGAGCCGGAGTTCTGGCAGCAAATTTTGCTGACGCTCTCTTGCTCAGTTAATAAGCGAAATGGTTGCTTCTGGGGCACCGAAAATCTTCACATTATTCACAAAGACCCGCTATATGATCAAAAAGTTACTGTTTGGGGGTGTATGCGCTAAAACCATCATTGGACCGTATTTCTTCAAAGTTGGCGATACAGTGGATGGCGATCGATATCAGTGGATGTTGGCCCATTATGTGGTCCCAGAAATGCGTAAAAAAGGCTTATCTCACTTTTGGTTTCAACAAGACGGCGCGACATGCCATACTGCGGACAAAACTATGAACCTTTTGCGTAAGAAGTTCCCTGGAAGATTGGTGTCAAAAAAGACCTCCGAGATCGCCGGATTTGACTCTTCCAGACTTTTTTCTTTGGGGACACATTTGTGCGGGAATCGTAGAAATTTCGACCGAAATGCTCGAAAATGTCATGGAGAATGCGCGAAAATGAGCCCGAGGTCGGAATTACTCCGACCATTCATGTAGTAGACCATTGGGTCACATATTCATCCTACAACACTTTCCTGAACTGGATATGATTGCCAGAGTTTCGGACGTATTACCACACACGTTCACCTTTGGCAAAAGAATTGATATACTGAGAATTGATACCTGACTGAAAGCGGCGATCCCTTGCTAAATGTCCAAGACCTCAGGTGGTACACAGATGGCTCCAAGATGGATTGCGGTATTGGCGCTGGCATCTTTCGACCAGATCGGAAAATATCGAAGACTCGGGAAACGAGTTCTCGTATCTTCTAAGCCGAACTTTACGCCATCCTAACGTGCGTTAACCAAAATTTAGAGACTGGCATAAGAGGTATAGCCACCTATTCTCAGACAGTCAAGCAGCGCTCAAAACGTTGGGGTCGTATAGCACGATATCAAAATGCGTTCAGGAATGCCACGATGCCTTGCAGGAACTGGCCAAAAGAAACAAGGACAAATTTTGGTGGGTGCTAGGGCACAAGGGCATAAAGGGCAACGAATTTGCCGACCAACTCGCTAGAAAAGGTTCCAGAGAAAAGTACATTGGTGCCGAATCCCCAAGTCGAAGGTTAACTTTCTCTTAGACAAGTGGGAAAAATCGCAACAATTGCATTTGTGGAACAGCGTTCACGGTGTCCGACAATTAAGTCCAAAAAGAAATCCATTTAATTGATTAATTATCTATCAAAAGGCCAAACTACATATTACAGGAGAATATTACACCAATCTTCTTGACCCGCTGGATGAGTTCATTCATGAGAATAAACGTGGCTTTCACACGGACGAGGCACGTGTGCGCAAGGGTACTTGAAGATCAGAGGGCCGTAGATGAATATTGTCAAAGCCTTCCAGACCCTCACTTCCGGGAAGGGGCCGCGTCAAAAAAACACTGGATCAAGTATGTTAAAGACAAAAGGCAAAAATTAAAAATTAAATATTTTTTTAAACTAAAAATCGCACTAATTCATTGTCAGGCCGAGAATTTTCCACCTTACCCACGTATGCTTATGAAATAGGTACCGTCTTAGATCAAAAGACTTGTTTTCTTTCAAGATTTGGGCTTCCCTTCGTTGCCATTTGTCACATTGCTGTTATAGGTCTTCCTGTGATGACCGCTTTTATATATTTGGTTTAACCATCATTAACCTTCAGACATACTTCTGCTTCAATGCTTCAAGTGCTTCATTAACCTTGCATTTGTCCAATATCATCTGCGGCCATTGTGCAGACTTGAAATAGATCATGCCTCTTGTATAAACCATTGAGTCATATTTCCAGTAGTTCATTACTGGTTATTACATTAATACTTGACCATTTTGGTAGGTATATACAAATGGCTCTATATAGCTCATTTCCATTGATACTTTCATATGCGACTTTTAAGACGGTAAAATGTTGATGTGTGTCACCCTAAATGGTGGGTCTTCTACAAAAAACTGTTGTGGATTGAATAATTTATCTATTATAGATAAATTATAATTTTATAGACAAGATCTAACCTCCTTTCCGATGGTTTTGCATGCCTTACCGTTAGTTCGTTATGCAAAAATGTGTGGAATAAAATTAGCTTGATATCGAAATCGATATCGAAATTTATTATTGAAATATGCCAGATGAAAAAAAAAAAAAACTTAAGAACGCCCAGATTGCAAGCAGTGGCCTTATCAATATAGCTGTTCTTTGCGAGCTGGCAAAGCTTAGTCTGCTGTATAAGTACTCTGGCTGTTAAGTCTGCATGATACCGTGCAGAAGGATAAGTGTTTTGAACTTAATAATATTATCGAAGGTAAGGCCCATTATCTTGGGATTTTTAAAGACATATCTCGTTAGGCTATTGTAGGTGACATTTAATTTACGCTTGTTGTTGTAGTCAACATGACAAAAAACCTAGCAACCATACAAAAGGTTAAGTAACAGAAGGAATTTAACAAGTAACATGTTAGTTTTAGTGGGCAAGGAACCTTGGGTAGACCAGAGAAGTCGGCTACCGCAATATACCTTTCCGATAGTAGCTGCAACATGATCGCTCCGGGTGAGTGGTCGTTGATGACTATTAGCGGAAAAATAGATGTATCTAACTGATATTTATAGATTCAAAGAGTTTTTGACTTTGAAGGTTTAAGCGACAAGTAGTGTTTAGAGCCCACCGCTTAATGACCTCATTAGCTGAATGGAACTACTAATCATATCCAACGGCAGCGCATAAGCAATTGAACACCATCAGCAAACATGTTAACCGTCGAATTTTGTGTAAGCTGTGAAAGTTCATTCACATAGATTGAAAATAATATGGAGCCGAGAATAGAGCCCTGTGGAACTTCGATAGGTCCCTCAGGAAATGATGACTTTGTGCTTTCTACGGCAACGTACTGCTGATCGTCCGTTAAGTAGGAATGAAGAGCTTGACTGACTGATATGAAAATCGAAACTTATGCAACAGAGGTGAGAGTGGTCCGCCGTGTCGAAAGCTTTTGAGAAATAAAACAACGTCAAACGTCAACGCGAATGTCATCGACGGATTGAGCGGAACTCAAAAGGTTATTGTTGATGAGATAGATGTGCTTACATCTGTTTCAAGATCGTCTTCTCAAATGCTTTAGCTAAGAACGGTAATATTGCTATAGGTCTATATTCAGAGCTAGTACCGGTTTGCGACTTAGATATAGGAATTATCATGGCCTTTTTCCACGAGGAGGGGTAATCACAAGTCGTTAATATATGATTAAAAATCTCAGTGATAGGTTTAAGGGGGAAAGGGAGAAGAAGCTTTAGGATTTATTTCATCCAATCCTATCGCATTCGATTCATTCGATTATTCGATTTCTTACATTGCTTTTAATTGTTTCCTCACAATCTTCCATCGAGTCCAGATCATAAGCGTAAGCCAGAACGGATATGATGTGCGCTTATAGGATGTGTCTATTAAGGGCTATTCCCCTCTCATTTTCTCATTACGATTTCCACCATCAAACTAAAAAGAAGAAGATGACTTGTCATCTCGTTGTTTTAATCCTTCACGAATATCGAAGGTTTTCGATAAGGCATTTCCTACGTTCACTTGTCCTTTATTCCCCTTTAGCCATACTTGTTTCAGTTTGCTCCATGTTATGGCGTGCTCATGTAAAGTCTGTGTTAATTCATTCCCACCACATTTTATTAATTCCGATGTGGCCTTGCTGTTTTTAAGTCGATGGATTACTTTTTTTACTTCCTCGAAGGTTGGCAGTTCTTCCCGTATCTTTGTTATTGGATAACATTGTTTTCCAATGTTGCTTGCTTTTCATGTACGTTACGCAGTTCATCGAAATATGTATCTCCTTCATTGAGCTGCAAATTTTCTTTGTCTGAAATAAGCTTCTCATTATCGTCGCATATAAGTCTTGATCTGACCTCGTATCCTTTCCGTACAGCGTTTACACCTGCTCTAGTGGTTTCCGCCGTTCACTCTCCTGATTTTTGGCAAACTTTTTCCTTTACCATAAACTTTTTTTTATCCCGAAGGTAACGGCTGACTTCCTTTGGTAGGATTCCAGTCCTTCGAGGCTTCAGACGGTAAAGGTTTTTATTTTTTCCTGGCATTCTTCGTCGAACGGAGATTTTCCTCTGGGAACTTTGCTTTACAATAGCCGCTACATCCTTTACAACACTTTTTAGTGTTGACCATTCTTCTTTTTCCTGTCTTGTTTCGTCGTTAATTTCTATGCCGTCTAGTGGAACAAACCGGTTGCTAATTTCGTTTTGGTATTGGTGCTTTTCACTTTTCAAACGTTGTAACGATTGATAAAAGAGTGTTCCATATCGCAATTCGCTCCTGCTTTAACGCCTTGTCGTATTATGTCGTATGGTGTCTTCTGTATATCATCAATTTGTTTGCACATTACTCCATCCGGTGATACTCAAGTAGTAGTGTATTCTCCTGTTTTTGAATGTTGGGTTTTCTCGATCGGAATTTTTGGACTCGCAAATTTTATTCTTTAATACCATTATCATTACATGGAGGCTTGTATGTTGCTTTCGTAGCTTCGCGTTGAGATCCTAGAGTAGGATTTTAACGTCCGATGAAAAATTATTGAATTTCATCCATTTTTTTTTGTAAATGCCTCGTTTACCTCTTACTATTCGTCAGATGTATGTAACTGTTCGTAATGCAAAGTCATCAGATTTTCATGTGGCAGAGATCCATTGGAAATTTATTGGCCTCTTAAGAGTGACATTCCGAGCCGAGCGTATACTTTATTCCCTATCCTGCGTGGGGGGACAAGCGTATATATATACCCAAATAGATATCCTCTTAAAAATGTGACACCGCCAGCCCAAAAACCACACCAAATTGTCACTCGTTTTCAAAGGCGATATTGTTTCAGCATTTTTTGTTTGGGTTTTCGGAGCATGTCTTGCCAAATGGAAATGAGCCACCTCACTATGATCTTATTCACTCCCAACCAATACGCCCTCGTTCCCGTTGTGCGTGGCCTGCTATCTGCAATTCTCATGTCAACTGAACCTTATAAGCGTGGAGGTTTAGATCTTTGTAAAATCATTGACCATATTTTAAGCTGACCTTACCATACCACCAGAAGTTATAATCTTCACCTCACTAACCCTTCTAAGACGTTCAAATTTCGCCTTATATACAGGATGGGCCATCTTGTGGTTCTTTTTTAAACTATAGGTTATTTTGACAGCTGTCAGAAAGTCAGTATCATACCTCCGCGGAACGAAATGAGTCGCTTTACGCTCGAACAATGTTGGGAAATATTGAAAACTCATTTCCAATGTTGCGTTTTTTAAAAATAAATTTTGGCCGGAATGAAGCACCCACCGCGACTGGTGTATGCAAATTTGTAATAAGAGTTCGTTAGACTGGTGTGCTAGTGGGCAAAACTCACGGTCGCCGTCGTCGTACGGTGCGTACAGATGAGAATGTGGCTGCTGTGGCCGAGAGATTATTCGCTTACAAGGTTCAATTGACTCAGTAATTGAAGGCGCGCAACCATCCGCTTCGTTATCGCTTCTCAGTTTGGGCCTTAGAGCAGCTTGAATTGGACAACGATTTTAGGCGAAAAATCATCTTTTCTGGCCAGGCGCATTTTCGTCTCGGCGACTACTTATACAAACAAAATTGCCGCATCTGGGAAACCTGTACGTTATTGTCGAGAAGCCAATGCATTCACAAAACTGGCTGGAAACAACGTTTTGGTCAACGGTGGGCGTTACAGAGCCACGTAACCGACTTTTTTGTTTACAGACATGGATTTGGACAGCCTCTGGTTCATACAGGATGGCGCGCCATGCCACACAGCCCATGCCACAATCGATCTTTTACGCACTACATTCCCAAATCGCGTTATCAGCCATCTTCGCGATGTCAATTGGCCGCTTCGGACCTGCGATTTGACCCCTTTGGACTATTTTTGTTGGCGAACCGTGAAGAACTGATGTTATCCGAACAATCTGGAAACGATTCAAGTACTTAAGGCCAAAAATTCGCTCACACAGTACAATATCATCCAAGCAATCCGTGAGCTACAGCCCGAAACCATCAACAAGGTCTTGGAAAATTGGGGTAACAGAATGCGCTACTGCAAAGCCAGCCGAGGCAGCCACTTGAACGACGTTGTATTTCATAATTAATTTTGTTCATTTTATTGCATTTTTAAAAATAAACTTGTATTTGGCTCATCATTTATTCACTATGAATGTGACGATGTGAGCGGAGCTTGACGATGACCAAAAGAAGTACAGAATTTACAAAATGCTTTCGTGATGTTTTTACCACAACAAACACTTTTCCTATATGAGTATGTCCCGATTCATATTCAATAACATCATCTGTGGTCTATAGTTAACCAATGGTGCGAAATTAAAAATGACACCTCTTGCTGAATATACTCTAAATACCGTCCAATAAGCTAGTTTATAGAAAACCTGATGATCTAAATCTGAATGTCCAACAACGACAGCCTTAAAAAATGATATTCCTTCAAATTTTGTACTCTAAAAAGGCAGGCCTAAACCCAAATTAATAGATCAGGCTTCCCCGAACAAATGGAAAGAAGCATCTGTTCCATCACCTTACTACCATGCGAGTATAAGCAACCGAAGATGTTTCCAAATGTTACGAGTACATTGTTTCTTCCCATTTTTATCAGCTCGCTGCAATCTAAAGCTCACTTTTAAGTAGTCAAACCTTTTCACGCTCGTGCTAGCCGCGTTGTTATTGTTAAATGTTGAAGATACATAATCATTTTTTCACTTTTTCACGCTTAATGCTTGATGCTCACGAGAGCCCATATTAATCAAATAGGGACATGCGCCATGGTGACAAAAGCGAAGACGTCTGCGCGTCATGCACATGCACGACTCCATGAAATCTTGATTATCACGTAAACAGTATTGATTATCGCATATGCCTTCATCAATAATTAAGAAAAAATTTCGAAATCCCATTTCACTTGATTCCAATTAATTTTCGCAATGAACAATTAACGATTTTGAATACAATATGAAATCACATGTTTATTAAAGGCGTTGATTGTAATATATTAGGCTCTGGGATACGCCTGAAGGCGTTTTCTCACATCAGCCTTGGATCATCCATCTTAGTTGATTATTTGAACAGAAAAACAAATGTAGTCTAGTACCATGGGGGCAGTTCTCCGTCGTTATTTATTTTTATCTGGCCATTTACTAGACAATTTAGTATCGTTATCTCTAAAACAAAGTCTATCGTGTGATTTCCTTAATATATTTCCTCACCTCATTCCGGCGGATTCCCACGTAATTGCCTAATGGTATCTGATTAATCACGGCATTAAACAAAGCCTAGTCGAATGTTTCATAATCACAAGCTGTTAGATGCGCCTTGCACCCGCTATAGGGACAACGTTACACCTTCTGCATTAAGGCACGACATCATTAAGTGCTTCTGAAGGATAAACCCTCAGTATCGCACGTAAAGCTTGTGCTCATGTGTTATGCTTGGTTGAAGCAAAAATCGTTCTGCACTATGCAGTACCTCGACGCGTGTAGATTCGCAAGTGCCGTGTCATAATTGTACTCGGCACTCTTGAATAGTCAGACAAACGGACGCGGTATAGGAGTCGGATGGATGTTGGATCGTGTCGACTCGTCACACACGTAAATTGCAATTAAATAAATCCTCTGGAGTGTTGGCACTACTGTTTGCACAAAAAATACTTATCGCAAATTGGATCCATTTGATGTGGATTTTGGGATTTCATGACCTTGCCGCGCTCCGATGCACGACAATATATTGCATCGAGCCGGTTTGCGAAGGACTTTACATCGGCCACACTGGATTGTATACAAGTATAATACTTACCGGCTTCGATGAGAAGAACTTTCCAATTTGGGATCTCGGATAGACGTGATGCCACGACAGATCCAGCCGATCCACCGCCGACCACAATGAAATCATATTCGTAATCTGGTTCGGAGCGAAACTGAAAGGAGATAACATTGAAGTGATTTTCGAAGGTACGAATACGTAAGTGGGAATCTCATAAATATTACTTACCCTGGGACTAGCTCTACCGCATGGATCTTCAAGATCGCACTGCGATCGGATGAAAACTTCTAATAAACCCATGAAGAGCATATAAGCACTGCCGCCGCATGTTGATGCTAGTGTCGGACCTGTCGGCACGCCGACGAGACAGTCACAAGTGGTCATCACGAATGGGGGTCACTTGTGTGTGGATCTGAAAACGAAAGAATTGAATGTAAGAAAATACGTTTGACGACACCTGCGATCATGGAAATGAATGGGCCTTTCAGAATTTGGGTCGCCGCATCAAAGAGGAATCGATGCAGTGAATGGCAGTCAAGTTGTACATAAAAGGTGAAAGTAGATCGATATTCTTGGACCCGATCATCATGTCATCGACACGACAGTTTCAAAAGCAAGCGATAATACTCGTGTAACAAATCCTAGTTGAACGCTTCAGTATTAACAGGTTCCGTGCCGGGATCTCTTTCACCGAACTGGAGCTGATCTAAATCAAGCGACTGATTGATATACCCACATATTCGCAATAAACTTGTCTCCTCACTATTGCATAACACCATGTAGTTTTCCGCTTTTCCATGCCATCTAACACACTTAGTATTCGGTCAGTGTTATTTGCTCCCCACATAGCCCCAAGGAATGCCACTTAAGGCGAGAATCAATTATCAAGAATTGGTGCCAGAGGTTGTTCAACTTGTCATCTCGTTTAAATAACGAGACGCAGCTATAACTAGTTACAAGATTGTTGAAATTTTAATGCTTCCAGTCTGCATTCGCTCATAAACCAGATCGGACGGGATGAGCCATTAAGAAGCTACTCAACTTCCATTAAGCAAATCGATATTTTATTTAATTTCTTAATAGCTGTTTGTGCTTTGTTTGTGCATTTTGATGATACAGTGAGCCGAGATAGCCACTGGGTATGTTCGTCAATTGCAATCCTCCGCGCAATGACAACCAAATTAACTTACATGCATGGGCATCTACGACTATCCATCTCTTCCACCTGGCCATTTGTCATTTCTCGATCGCATCAAAGTCGCCGTCTTCATCACTCCACCGTCGTTAGTTGGTGCTTTTTCAACATTTACCGAGTATTTGGCACGTCGTTTGTCAGCCATCCAGGCAGATGTTGGCTGTAGTAACAATCGCAACATTCGTCAAGGGGAAATGGAGAAATGAAAACGAGAAATGGAAACAAAACAAATGTCTTGGGCCACAGAAAACGCTCGTACCATTTCCATCCAGCACTTCCTAGTTTTCACTTTTTTATCACACCACGCTAAAGTATGCTATGCTGTTCCAGTGCCAATACCACCATCATCATCAGTGCCGGTGCATTTAATGAGCACTGAACTAAATACTCGTATACGTACTAGCGCTCTTAGATAGTACGAGTAGATGTGAATCGTTTCAGAGCCAACTTTTCCCAGCTGGCATTTTGCTCAGAATGAGCTCAACACTCTCGTGTATGCCAGTGCTTGGGTGTTGGACCGTTGACATTTGAACGATAGGAGATGTGCTAATAGCTCGTAGTACTTGTCGACAGAAATATCTAAATCGGATTGATTTACCGTCAGATAATTGAATAGCGTGGAGTTCTCAAGTTTCAATTTTTGGCTCGGACCACATTGCATTCAAACACTAAATTGGCATCTTTGAGAATTAGGGGATATTTAAATGTCACAAGTTAGTTTGGACACACTACACAGGTGATTCTGACATTGAAATGCGAAACCAATGGAAGAGGCGTGCGAATTGCCGTCATGCCGTATCGGTGAAACAGGTTTTCGTGTGAATTTGGAGTATAGCGAACGGCGCTTATTAAGTGATTTACTGCGTGCGAATGTAAAACGCGTAGTTTTAAGGTCAACAGTTATAAATCGTTTCTGGTCCCGCTATTGTTCCCAAAAATCCAACACGCTGTAGAGTTGGTAACTATGTTTATCGACAACAATATCCTGAAACAAAAGCGCTCTTCGACGGGTTTTTCAATGAACGGTGTAATTATAGGCAATAAAATTTGCTGCTTAAGGTAGAACAGATTGCAGTTCCGCTTTTCTGTGAGCTTCTTCGGCTCATCAATAAAATCGCTTACGTCATTCATCCATCGCTTTAGATGCTTCAGCCTTAAAAACGGATTAGTAGAAACAATTAATTGAGGAACTTCAAATGCGAAAATCGCCAGAGGCGGTGGTTGCGATAAAGGTATATTTAACAGTAAATGGTTTTTTTGAACATTTATCATAACGAGCTGATATCACTACATCTAAATCAACAGAGGCACACAGTTCATATTTCCTTTTTACAGCCGAAGGGCTTTGTTTGCATTTTTAAAATCAACAAATGAGGTATTTGCATCATTCTATTCTAGTTCTACTATCAGGAAGTTAGGACTGCATTGTGCCGCAGCTCTGTACTTAACAATGAGTAGGGTTTAAACTATTTTCATTTGGGTTATGGTATTTTTTTCGTCATCAAATGGCATTCAAACTCATGGAGTGCATTTAAAATTGTTTTTCAAGATATTATGTAGTTATATACGGAGTGTGTTCAATAAATAAAGTGACTTTTTCAATTACACGAGCTAAGAACATTCGATTTTCGATTTTTTTTCCTTGATATGTTGGTACACAGGTCCTCTAACATATGTCAATGATGTCAGCTATCTTAGGTATTTTGTCTATTTTTCACAGATATAAAGGTTAGAAACGTGTTTTGGTGTACTGGTTGAAAAAAATGAATCAAAGACGCTATTTTAAGTGCTCCAACGTATTTGAGATGTTGACTGTGGTAGTCGGCAAGTCTACTCTGAGCAAAAAAAAAATGTTTATAAGCGGTACAAGCTCCACAGAAAAGTTCGAGAAGATGTTAATGATGATGCCCGCCCTAGACGCCCCAGCTCGTCAATAACAGATGTAGAAAATTGTCATGGAGAATGGTCGAATCACTGTCACAGAAGCTGCTGAGGATATTCGAATATAGGTTGCTTCATGCCATGAATTTTTTTTCGGATTTTTTAGTTGTGAAACTGCCGAATTGCTAAATTTTGATCAAAAGAATGGGTGTTTTAGCATCACTAAGAGGCTGTCAAATGACGTGAACAACCACTCAGATTTGCTGAAAAGCTAACAAAATGGGTATATAGTTATGATATCGAAACCAAAGCCCAACCATCCCAATGGAAGCAACCAGAAAACCAAGACCGAAAAAAGGATACCAAGTTCGGTCAATTGTGAAGGCTTTGCTCACTGCTTTTTCCGATTACAATGGCGTGGTTCTTCACGAGGTTCTTCATAAGGAGCATTATCTTCAAGTTATACGCCGTTTGTGTAAGCAATGTGAAGAAAACGTCCGGATTTGTGAGAAAAAAAATCATTGCAATTTTTGGCCAAAACCAATACCATAATCATGCTTCAAACACCCAAAATTGAAAAGACTCACAAGGACAGAAATTTGCAACGGTTGAGAAGATAAAACTGCATCGCTAGAAGAGTTCAGGCCTAGGTATTGTTGACATGCTTTTTATGCTAAGTAATGGTAATGGCTGCTCAATACATCCGGAATCTATGCCTAAGTCTACGCGGATGATGTTGCTGTTCTCGCTGACAGCTCATGTTTAGCGACTGTCCCTCTCAAAGCACAGGTGGCGCTAAATGTGATCGATGACTATTGCACGAGTAATGGGCTGTCGGTTAATCCTCTTAAGACTGATGTCGTTCTCTTCACGAAAAGGAAGAAAATACTAGCATTACTCAGCTGGTGATAAAAGGCATTCCCATCGCGATACCAAGGAAGCTAAGTACCTGAGAGTCGTCTTAGGTAGCAAGCTTTTTGGCAATACTAAGGTGGTTTTGACAAAACATGGCTCTCTGGATCCACACGGCAATGATAAGACCGATAATCTCATATGCATCGATTATCTGGTGGAACAAGCTAACACGCAAACACGTCCTGGCCTCTTTCACCAAACTTCAAAGAGCGGTTTGTCTCAGCTGTACGGGGGCTCCAGATGCTATGATGAATCTTCCACCCCTTGACATATACTCGTACTCGGGTACGCACTGAAAGACATTTCTCGCCTCAAGAGAAATGGTTCTTGGTACAACTCGCATGGAAGTGACAGTGTACTCGCGCGAGAAATATCGTACGACCCCTGTCTTATGAATATGCCTTCCGACGCAATGACACTTGCCATCTTACTGTGTCAGGACTGGCTTTGGCCAGACACTGAACCTGGAATGGACTGTCTTCGCATTTCTACAGATGGCTCCAAGACTGGGCGGGGAACCGGCGCTGGAGTTTTCTTTGAGCGCGAAAACATTCGACTGCACTTCTCGTTGGGAAAATATACGTATGTCTTTCAATCAGAGCTACACGCAATCCTAGTGGCCACGCATTATGTTGTGAAGCACAAGTGGAAGAGAAAAAGCATATATGTCTGCAGTGACAGCCAAGCTGCTCTCAAAACTGTGTCCAACCATCTATCCAACTCGAAATTAGTTCATGAACTCAAGAACTTTTTTGAAGACCTAATTCACTAAGGCTTGTATGGATCCCACGTCACTTTGGAATCCCAGGAAATGAGATCTCCGATGAACTCGCTAAAAGGTTCAGAGGAGAGTTTCTCAGAGCCTGAACCCGCCTTAGGTGTACCAGCTTCCGCGGTCAAATCTGACATCAACGACAGGGTCTTTAATGCACACAGTCGTAGACGGGAGAGTATATCCAGCATGCAAGCACATACGCCCTGATGTCTGCAAGAAGACCGCAACATTCTTCTTATCCTTAAGGAGAAATGATTGAGGAAGGCTTGCGGACGTTATTACGGGCCATTACAGTTTTGCTAAGCAGCTCTAGGAACACTTTCTCTGCGACTTTCTTGCCTTTGTTCGCGAACGGTGGCACACCCTTGGGACCGACGAGGTGTGTGCCGATCTCTTACCTCTACATCACTGAAGCCCCACCTCACTTTTTTCCGGACAACGGGGAAAATAAAGGGTCCGCCATCTAACGTTTTTTTTTTCAAGTAGTGCTTATTTCGTGAATGGTAACACTTAGTTCATGTCTGATTTGACAGATAATTAGTTTTATCCTTCCGCTGAACGAATATGGTTGTGTATACGCTTGAACAACGCTTCGCTAAGTGGGCCTGCGATCGACTTATAGAAGATGCCGATTTTGCCAAAAAAATCATCTTTTCAGATGAAGCTCATTTTGATCTTGGCGGGTATGTAAACAAGCAAAATTGTCGCATTTGGGGCACAGAAAACCCGCACGCATACATTGAAAAGCCGGTGCACCCAAAACGAGCCACTGTTTGGTGCGGATTTTGGTCCAGAGGCATAATTGGGCCATTTTTCTTCGAAAATGAGCAAGGAGTGGCAGTTACAGTCAATGGCGATCGTTATCGGGCCATGTTGAACGAATTTTTGTTCACAAAAATTGAAGAGGAGGATATTGGCAACATTTGGTTTCAACAGGACGGCGCTACGTGCCACACAGCCGAAGCTACACTCGATGTTTTGCGCCCTGTTTTTGAAGATCGCATTATCAGCTGCAGAGCTGATGTCGTTTGGCCACCTCGGAGCTGCGATTTGACACCGTTGGACTATTATTTGTGGGGTGCCGTCAAAGATAAGTGTTACGCCGACAAGCCAGAGAAAATTGACGCTTTAAAGAACAATATTCGTGAAGCCATTGGTGAAATACAGCTGCACACAATCGATAATGTGCTTAAAAATTGGACCGATCGTGTAGGCTACTGCATGGCCAGCCAAGGCAGCCATTTGAATGAAATTATTTTCCATTATTAACCGGAAGGATTGTACTTTCAAATAAAAAAAGAAATTTGAGAAAATATTCAGTAGTTTTTTTTATAGCATTTTCAAAAAAAAAAAAATTATTTGGCGGACCCTATACAATAAAGGTGTCTATCTGGTAGTACAATGGACCACTATTTGTGTCTGAGTGCTCCTTCAGACAGTAGAAACTTCCAATAAATAACAAAAAAAAGTGGGACTCCGTTTTGTTTTTCCTTTTTTCACTGGTGCTTTGTTTCGGGAAAGTGTCAAGTTATCTTCGGTAAGTTCTTGAAATTATTGTTCACCGTTAGCAACAAATTTGGTTTTCGAGTTGAAAAAAGATCCACGTATTTAAGTGATTCACGTCAACCCAAATTTTCGCTTCTACAAAAGGTTGGAAATGTTGCTTCACTAGGTAATGCCTCTACGATCGGCTCAAGCAGCAGGCGGAAAGAACGATGACTCTAGAACGCGTGGTGTGGGGTAATAATATCATGAAAAATCCCTTCCTTGACTGCTACTGGAACAGCAGTTCGCTCGTGAAAAAACGCCGTTCGACATCCATCGACTATGGCACCCAACGAATGGCTCCCTATGCCTTTTGCAAAAAGTTTTAGCAAAAAGCGCATATCAGGAATGCTTCGAGGATTGAAAATAGCGCTGACGCAAATGTGTTATATCTGACGGGAATTACTTTGAAGGGAACAAAATAATTATTTAAGATAAATAAATATTTTTGGAGAAAAATTTAAAGTGGCTTTATTTTTTAACAAGCCTCGTTCGATATTACTGATTCAAGTTCAACCACATTTATACGAAACGGTCATAAAATTTCAATTAAGGCGTACGTACTTGCCTGCAAAGCCGCGGTGGCCATTTATCCGATGTGCTATTCCACACATTCACCCAATCTGCATACTCCATGAATTAATAAAAAATTAAAGCCTTCTAATTAAAAATCATTTTTTTCTGATTACGCAAAATGTATTACGCAAAATTATGGGACACCCATTATATATAAAGATAATCAACGTTAGCTCGAAAATCAACAATATTAATACCTATGATACTATATCAACTTTCCACTAAGGTAAATATGCCTCTTTTGAAGAAGTCGTTATCCTTGTGGGCCTGTTTTATGGCATCTGGTATAATATCATAAACTGTCTATTTTAGAGAAGATTGCACAAATTTCGGAAAGATGGTAAATAGTCTGGTACGGAAGGTGGACGGGGCAAAACTTCACATCTCAACTGCGCAGCTTTGGGGGAATTGCTTGCGTTTTATGTGATCTTAGATAATTATGCGGCACTATGGAATCTATTTGCCAGTGACGGCTTTTGTTACACATTGGGTCGATTTTTCCACATATGGCTCACGCGTAATTGTTTCTCCTCATTTGAGGGACGAATAATGGACAACTCCCTCACTCGTCTACCATACCCCCATCTTTCGGGATGTAACTCTACTTTAACTAGAGGGCTCACTGTGGTCTACTCATTATCTTTCAATTATCGTATATGCTCCAGTTCTGACGAGAGGATGCAAAAAAGGATTCACATGGTGTCTGTCAAAGATATTATAATACAACCTCCAAACATGATAGCATATTGGCTAGTGTTAAGTCGTGTGGTACCCATCTTTCTATTTTTTTTTACTTTTCCGATAGGTGGAAGGTAATGACTTATAGTTATTATGGACACGTTGAACTTGTAACAGGGTTAGAAACAATCATAGCTGAATTCTCTTCAATAGTTTCCGTTCTTCGATATCAATAACGGACTTGAAAAAGTAAAACTGTGCTCGACGTAAGGAAAAAGTTAACTTAATAAATTCATAGCTTAAACACATTTCTACTGTTCCTTTAAAAAAAAAACTTAGTTCTAAATCGCGTCATAACGATCACTTTAGAAATGATCAGTAGATCGGAAATTTTATATGTAACAACCGAATACAATAGAATTGATGATTTTGTTTGTGAAAGAGTTACGAGTACACCCGAACAGCGCTCACAAGTTACTGATATTCATTATTGAAATTTATGCCCCGTGGAAAATGTTTTTCGCATACTTCGACCATTTTATGGTCGTTATAGTCGAATTTCACGCTATTACATGTCAGACCACTTAAATGTATGCATAGAGTGCGTACAGAGAAAAATGTTGCTGCTGTATTCGCCAGTGTTATGAAGACCGTGATTTGTCCATTCGTCGCCGTTCACAGCAACTGGGATTGAGTTACTCGACTACGTCGAGGATCTTAGTCTAAGACTTTACAAACATCGACCAGCATCGGATTTTCGGTGACCGGGCTTTAGAAAAGCTGGGAGAAGACCCGCTTTTATATCGAAAAATTATATTCAGTAATGAAGCTCATTTCTGTGCATGTTGATAAAACAGTCAGTCATATTTGATCCTATGGGTATAGTCTTAAGCAAATAAGAGCTGCCATACCTACCTAGTAGAGTGGTATAAGGCCCGAAACATTAGCAATTTTATGTTCAGTATTATTCCTAAGCTAGTATTGACTTGTTGTTGGCTTATTGTCATCAAGAAACTTAACTTCATAAAACGAAATCCGATGGCGTTAAATCGCATGAGCGAGGTCGACCGAATAATTTTTCGAGATTGCACGATTATCCAACTTTTCTCTTCAGCAATTGTTTGACTAGTTTTGTAGCATATCGTACCAACCGGTTTAAATCACATAACACTGATGCCAAATCCATTCAATTCTGGCCAAAAATAATCTTCATGGCACGATGGGGAACTCCATTGACCAAAATATGGCGATTATTTTTAGGAACGAAAAAGTACGGTCCAAACACACAAATGATATGATATCCCCAACATGGTCACTTTTGCCTATTGAAGAACCTGTGGATCTGTTGCTGTATAATTTGCTTACAGACTAAGCCATTAAACCATAAATGTACGTCACTAATCATGATTTTTCGATGAATATCAGAATTTTTCTTCAAACTTTTGCAGAGGTCTGACGCTTGAAGGGAGTAAGAGTCTTCAGTTCTTAAAATAATTTGATCTTGTGCGGGCTTATGCCAAGATCTGTACGCCATCATTTTCAAAACGTAGCTCCTATTTTCAAAAGAGCGTCTTTTTGAATAATACGAATGGTTAAGCTTGAATCTTTTTACTCTAACTTAATCCATTGTTGCTCTGGTGTACCTCAAGGTAGTCCCATAAGACCTCCACTTTGTTCTGTTCTTAGCAACAGGTGATTCCTTCTGTACGCAGATATCAATTTATACAGTCTGATATTAATTCGATTTCAAAATCAACTGCATCCATATTAACATAGCTAAATGCATACTCAATCAGTTATTTAAATCTTACCCGGGTAAATAGTGTTAAAGATCTCGTTCTAGTTTTTGAACTGTCAATGACTTTTTGCGATGTAAAATCAAAGAGAGCACGTAACTTTCCAAGCGAATTCCATGGTCGTTTTCATAAAAAGAAAAACAGTTGAATTCTCTAATCCTCATTCCCTAGTAAACAATCATTCATCCAGCTCAATCCCTCTTGGAATACTGTGATGAAGTATGGTGTCAGTTTTATACAGGATATATTGATAGGGTGGAAAGGGTTCAGAGAAAATTTTCAAATTCGTCTTTCTCAAAATGCTCTTGAATTCCTTGCCGAAACTAGTGGCAACTACTTAGTATAACTAAGTTAACTATCACAACGAGTGATAGTTTGATGTGATTTCTATGGTTGAGGTGTTATTGGCCCAATTTTTTTTGACAATAGTACTGATGCGCCCATGATCGTGAATAGAGTTCATTGTCAAATGATGTTTACAACTTTTTTTTTACTCCATGATTGTGCGATTTAATAGAAAATATTTTTTCAGTAAAAGAAAATATAAAACTTTTAGTTGAGCAATTATGTGAAATTTTCTTCATTGAAATAATGACTATTTGTAGCTAAGGGCAAACGGAGCTTGTACTTTAGATTTCTAAAAATATGATCACTTTTTGTAAAAACGTTTCATTTTCCATTTGAATTAAAATGATATACCATATTGTGTTGGATGGCGCTATAATACGTTTGTATGTATTTAGGTCTCACTGAAAAGCACCAATGTTTAGTGGTTAATTCAACTCTTACATTTACGGATCTATCTGGGCCGGTACTGTTTTTCCAACCAGCCCAAGGATGGTAATTATTTTATCAAAAATGAAGTAATTATTTCAGTTGTACATAATAACAGTAGCAATTGATGTCTGTCTAATAAAACTCTTTTTTTTCCTTGCAGCATTGGCGATTGATAATATCATTTGGGCACAGTTTAAAAGTCATTAGTATTTGTGATAATTCAATAGATAGAGTCGAATTATAGGAGCGCTTCCCTTTGAAGTTATGTAAGCTCAGGAGAATACTGGAAAAAAAAAAAAAAGGCAGGCCGAAAAACAAATGCAAAAACACCAGCATTTGATTGGCCTCAGCGATGAAGTAATCCCAAACCGGGAAGCCTGCCGCTACTTTCTGAGGTCAAACCGGCGGACCCCACAAGCGGACCAGTAGGAATGCAGTTAAGTGGGAAGGTTATGGTCCTACACTTCTGACCATAATAACGCCGGAAAAAAGGAAAAGAAGAAGAAGAAGAAGAAGAAGAAGAAGGAGAATACTGGATACAATTTTGACAATGTTTTTTTATATTGCGGCTCTGGTTGCTATGATAGTTATCAAGGGACTCAAAGATGCGCAGAAACATTACTTAGGATAGCTTAATGTAGCAGGTGAAATAACCAGGGACCTTTTAGTTGCTACGAAACTAGCATGGTTATCTGTAATATAAAAATTTCCCAATGTGATGTGGAGGTTTTAAGATCTATTTTAAATTTTGATTCGCTGCCTAATATGAGATGATTGAGAAAATATTTCCAAATGTTCAATTGTAAAAAGAATACTGGACTGGACTAGACTCATTTTCATAACTTCACCCACTAATGAGTCACTGTGATTTCTAAATCATTTACCGGAAAAAAGTAGAACAAGCATATCGTACCGCATAATTTTTACAAATTAACAAGTTGACGCAATAAGGAAGGAAATAATTTCAAATCAATCATAACTAAGTGAAAATGCTTTTATCTTTTCTAATAAAGAAGGGGTTGCTCCAGCAGAAATAAAGATAACTTCCTCAAAGCAATATATACTTTACAGAGGCTACCACACTCACATATTACTCGTATGTATTCTCCAACTTCTCTTAAGGCAGAGTCTGCATTGACTTTGATTGATGAAATCTTTCAACGAGGGGCGATCAATAAGTACTCGTGTTGTACAATAAATGAAAATGCAAGTTTTTCAAAAAAAAGTTTTTTTCATTTTTCATCTCCTTTTAGACCAATATACTTTTTCCGAAAAATATGATTTCTCAAACTCATTAAAATAAGCCTCTGTCTCGGTGATAACCTCCTCGTTTGAGCTGATTTTTTTTCCCCCGATCCATGTTTTCATGTTGGGAAACAAAACGAAATCGTTAGGTGCCAGATCAGAGTAGAGTACAGTGGGTGTCGCAGCAATTCAAAGCGCAATTCATTTAATTTCGCAGCAATAATTCTTGATGAGTTTTTTTTTTTTTTTAGTTTTTAATTCATTTTTATTCATAACTTCTTAGATCTATCTTACCCTAGACAAAAATGCTTAAAAACTAGCTTAACTATCTTAACAATCTAGATATCTTACTGGCCCTAGGCGGACACTCTAAAATAGACGTAACAACTTAAATCTATGTCTTTCGACTACTATATCAACTTACCACTAACATTACTATATCTAGCTTAAGCTAAGAAAAATGTTTTTTTTTATTAAAAACTTAGCATATGATCATTTGTGTTACAATAAAACTTAAGCCTACCTTAATGTAACTAAACCTAACTTATTCTACCTTAACTAAAATATATATATATAAATTATATACATAATATATATTTAATATATATGTATCTTTTTTTTTTTTTTTTTTTTTATTTTTTTTTTTTTAATTTTATTTTTTTTTAAACGTATACATACCCTACTACCACTACCTACCCTACCCTACCTTACCCTACCCTAGCCTATGTAAGCCTGCCATTGGTGTTGGCAGGCGATGCCTTGAAGAGGCTGAAGCTCTCAAAGTGTCCACTCACGTAGCTCTCTCCAGCCACCAAAAGCGTTGATGCTGTCGGACTACGTCTCCTCGATCCCGACGTGAGACCGATCTACAGAACCTGAGGCGCTCGGGCTCACGGAGCGCGACATCGCGTTCGTAGAGGAATCGCCGTTCCACGGAGTTGCGACCCACGTGGAAGATTAGCGGTACCGCCAATCTATCCTGGATCAGCCCACATCTATCTAAATAGAGGAATGCTTCTGGCGGCACAAAGCCATTAAGGCGCACTCTCTCGTGATATAAATCGTTGGGGTAGTAAGCCCCGAAGATCAGGCTATTGACCGAAGTCATTGCTCTCGCAACGCGGCTTCGAATCAGTTTGATCAAAAAATTATCTACCCGTACAATCCTGGCCCTATTGTATAGGACCTCGTTCGGGTAAAATTTCGTGTACTCAGATTCGGGTGTCCTATGTAGCCCCAGACACGTCCTGAGACATTGTCTCTCAAACACCCGAATCCTTTCCATTAAGCTGGCTCTCACATTGAACCAGACGGGACATCCATAGGCAACCATGGGCCTGATTAAGCCATGTAGCAGATTACCTTCACCCCAGAATCAAGTTGGCTGCTATGAAACAGCCACCTTGTCAGAGCGAAAGCGCCCCGGGCCCTTGCCAGAGCAGCATCTACATGTTTGTCAAAATATAGATACTGATCCAGCACGATCCCAAGATATCTGACCACACTTTGTCTCGCCAGTGGACGCCCGTCCGGTCCTAAAATTAAGAACCTGCGCCAGTTTTTTCTAGTGTCCCGAGAGGCCCTAGACAAAGGGGTTCTGAACAATATAGATTCTGATTTCTGGAAGTTGATTTTCAACTTCCAGTCATCACAATACTGCTGAATTTTTTCGAAGTCACGCTGCAGGAGAGTAACAATAACGTCGATCGTTGGACCTGATCTGTACGCGATTAGGTCGTCTGCGTACGCTATTGAATGGTGAAGAGAAACTAGCAGATCGCTTAGGTAAATGCTGAAAAGGATCGGCGAATTTACCGTACCCTGTTGCAGTCCATTTTTGATTTCAAATGTTTGGGTAGAAGTCACGTTGGCAATTTTCACTACGAACTTTCTACCTGTTAACATGTCAAAAATCATATATAGCAGTGGTTTACTTATGCCCAGCCGACTGAGCTTGTAATAAAGACCTTCTAACCATACGGTGTCGAAGGCTTTTTCTAAGTCAATCAGACAGGCACCCGTGCATTGGTTCTTGCATTTATTCCATTGGACATCCGACACGAGTTTCGACGCGGCATGAATAGTGTCATGCCCCGCTCTGAAACCGAATTGGTTATCCGGGATGATTTTATTGTCCTCAACCCATTTAGACAGGGCCCTATGGACCACCTTCTCGAAGACCTTGCTGATACTCGGAAGGAGACTTATCGACTGGAAATATTCCGGGTTAGAGGTGTTCTTACCCCTCTTGGAGATTGGTTGCACCACCGCTGTCTTCCAGTGCACTGGATAATATGCATTATTCAATGCATTGTTGAACAGGATGGTGTACCTCTCTACAGCCACTGGCGGAAGGTGCCTAAGCACAACATTGGATATACCGTCGACTCCCGCGGATTTTTTATAATTCTTGATGAATGTGGTGGTGCATTATCGTGGTGAAACAACACTTTTTCTTAGACAAATGGGGCGTATTAACTTCAATTTATTGTCGAATCGGTCCAATAATTCACTGTAGTACTGCCCCGTGATTGTTCTTCCTTTTTCCAAAAAGTGAATGAGGATTATTCCTTACGACTCCCAAAAAAGTATGGTCATGACTTTTCTGGCCGATGGGACCGTCTTTGCCTTTTTCGGAGTAAATTCACCACCAAAAATCCATTGTTTGGACGGTCGTTTGGTCTCTGTCTCTATAATCATGTACCCGGGCTTCATTCACGGAAATTCGGCACAACAACTCCCGACAATTTCGATTAAAGAAGTCCAAAGCTTCGATATTGTCAGTCTTATCTGCTTGTTTTTCATTGTCAGCAATCGCGTCACCAATGGGGCCGACAGCTTTCATACGTGCAAATTATCACGTAAAATATTGATTGTCGTTCCATACGACACGCCTACGGCCTCTGCTACTTCACGCACTTTTGTTCGTCGATCAACGAGAATGATGTCGTGAACTTTTTCAACGATTTCTTCAGTAACCACGTCTGCCGGGCGGCTTGGGCGCTCCTCATCAAAAACAGGTCGTTTCTGTTGAAATTTGTTAAACCAATATCTAACGGTTGTCAATGATGGTGAAAGGTCTCCATAGATAGCATCCAACTTCGTTTTTATTTCTTCACGTTTTTTTCCATCCTAAAATAAAAAGCGAATCACGGATCGATATTGCTTTTTTCCCATAAAACCTATGTATCAGTCTAAAATACACATAACGGTACAAGACAGTAATGCCGAATTCCTTTAGCAACGTCATCTGGCTTATATGGATTTATCGGGGGATCAACGAGTATTTCTGGCTAAAAAGCCATTAACTACAATATATTGCCGCTATGTCCAGGAAACCCATCAAAGTTTGTTTTCCTATAGTAGGCACTGTAGAGCACGTTCAATGGAAAGTTCACGCTATTTGGCTTTCTGCTTGGCTGTCGGTAAAAATACTTTTAGGTATACTTTTAACATTGAGCTCGAGATTTTTATTGATTGGCCCAGGTGTAGATGGCGTATAGACGGCTTGAGAGACACTGGACAAAAGTCCAAATATAGAGGCCATGCAGTTCGGTACAAAATTTGCATCTTATCTTTGTCTGTAATCCGACTTTTGACATTTTTCTTTTAGGCCAATCGATCAAAAAAATTCTAATTTATGGTATCTTATTGGAGTACGATAAATAGTCTTCTCATAAGGTGTTTGTGATCAGAGCGCAGCATTCCGGACATTGGTTCGTGGTAGCCATAGGTTGTGCGATAGGTCTTTATACCAAAAAGGGGCATGGACCGAAGGTTACGTGGGTTGATGTTAAGGATTTTGTGCAATAATGTGGGGCTGTATAAAAATAATATCTGCAACATCGCGTTGTTCTTTAAGGGGTTGGAGGTTGATTAATTTAGGCGATCCGAAATAATGCCGTCAACATCATTAATGGTTAGGATAAACCCTGTGGGACACCGGAGGTAGCATTAATTGGGAGACAAACCGAGGTCAGTGAGCTTGAAGAGAATAATTTGTTGAGACATTTTGTCAAAGGCTTTGTTGAAGTCAGTGGCGACGACGTCTACTTGCTTACCGGCTTCGAGTGCACACAAATTGTGAAACAAACTCGACTGGATTAGTGGGTGGCAATCGACCTTTTAGAAACCTATGCTGGTTAGGAGAAAATAGTTTAGATATGCATGAGAGCTTGACAATGGGACGATCATTTTGCATAGCTTGGTGTTATAATTTTGCATACTGCAAATATTGTAAGATATAACTTTGGGAGTGAGAGCACCAAGGCTCAGAGGTTGAGACGTTGGTTCCTGACGCTGATGAAAAAGCGAAATGCAAACCTCGTTCAGTCATCAAAAGCGAAAATTCCTGGTATTTCTCTTCAGTTGAGTACTAACAAAAAAGCTTCGATTCTGCAACTTCACGTGCTGTAACACAAATTATAATAAATTTATCGATAGATAAAATAGATAATAAGGAATAGAAACCATTCGTTGAATGTCAAGCATTGACAGAACAAAATGTGTTCAAAAAATAAGGTGACTTTTTAAAGATTAATAACGATGCCCGACCTGGGCGCTTTGGCACGTCAATAGCACGTGCCTATCAAAAAATTTGCTGAAGATATTAGCATATCGGTTTTCTCATGTAAATTTTTTTTCAGATATTTTGGGGTGAAACATACATACATATGTCAGCGAAGTTTACTCCGATATTGCTAAATTTTGATCAAAAGAACGGTAGCATGAGCTTCGTTAAGTAGCTGTTGAATAACGTAAATGACCATCCAGATTTACTGGAAAGAGTCATAGTTATGGTGTCGAAATCATGTTATCATCGGATTAGAAGAGCAAAGCCCAAAAAAATTTGAACGTTTTGCTCACTGTTTTCTTCAACTACAATGGGGAGGTTCACCGTGAGCACTTGCCGAAAGGTCGTTCGATCACTCAATACTTCAAGCAATACGAAGTGTGCACCCGAATGGGGGGCAAAAATGCATGGCTGTTACATCGCGATAATGCACCTGTTCATTCATTGTTGCTTTTAAACAATACCGTAATCATGCCTTAGCCAAAGTATTCACCGGACATGGCCCCCCGCGACTCTTTACAAAACTGAAAACACCTATAAAAGAACGGACAAAATAGATAGATGACGACGATGGATAGATGACGAATAAATAATTATTTTTCGTGAAACATAAAAAGTCACCTATAATTATTTGAACAAACTTCGTGTATGCCAAATAGGACCATTGTAGACTCCTGCATACTATTCCAGAAAAAGGCTTATCATTTTATGCTATTTCATTTTTATTTGCATCTCATTCAATGTATCAATCAATTGCGCAACCCTGAACATCGACGTAATCATCAAAAGTAGCACGTTAAGCCTTCCCCAAATACTTCTCCCACTGAAAAGCACAATGTGGTCATTCCTATTATAAACTTTCGACAGCACAGATAAGGAAATTCAAGCACCTGGTCTGGTTAGTTGACAGAATTGTGTCATCATCAAAAAGAACTCTTCTGACGATGGCTTTCAAATATCGGTTACCAACTGACTGAAAGTAAATTTATGAATCACATTACTTTGCTTATCTTTCTAGGAAGGAAAAGAGGACCAAATGGCACCTGAGTAGCTATGCATATCTTGAATTTGTAAACGTTATTTTGTACAAACATGCCGTTTTTCCACACGAGAATGCTGATTCGATCAGCATGTGGGACTGACGGAGGACGACAATTCCAACAGGTGCTGGAATACTGTCATTGAATTCTTATAACGATCCTAATCTTATTAATGCAACGGAATTGTGATACAAAATCGGAAAATTTTGAGTAAAATTCAAGAGCAATGTGAGGGTCAGTGCCACTCAAGAGTGTCGCGGCGCATAAAGCAAGTCTCATTAGTCTAGATAAAAACTAATTAACAAATCTAATAACTCACGTTCAAATCTAATAACTCAAAGTTCAAGAAATAACAGAAGAAATAAATGAACACCTTGCATGCATTATAGGTTTGCAGATTAATTGACTGCACGCTTGAGTGCAGCAGATGTCATTGAGGAAATGTCAAACCATTCATTGATTGTCCTAGGCGATTCGCATCGATTGTTGTTATATCGAGCTGCGATTACCATTTTCAAAATTTAAGGCCTTCAATGTGCTTATGAACACGCACCCTACTTAGCGGTCTCTATGGTCTTTCCTCGCTATGTGTGTCGTCCGAGCTTAAACTGCATCGGGGAACAGTCTAACAAGTTTGAGCTGTGCATGTGCACATGCACCCGGACGTACAGTGATACTGGAAATGTCATGTCTTTTCCGCGCCAAAGCGAGTGGGTATGAAGCACATGCAAGCACTTCTTGTCTGTCATAATCTAATCGCTGCATTCGTGGAAAAATATATATACCCGCGTCAGTACGAATCTAACTTAAGTCGTTACACTTTGCAGTTAGAAAAAGGAAGGAACAGGCTCTTAACGCAATAATATCAAATAATTATCCGAGATAGCTTGTTGGTACCTTTGCACATTTCAAGTTTTGTAAGCTATCTACGTGCCTGACTAGTTCAAGTTTTCTTCTTTTTCCTTTAAGTAGGAACACAGGATGTCGTCTTACCGCTGCCAATCGAAATTATTACAAATTTCACTTTCAGCACGAGACGTGTTTGAATTAATCACAATATTACGCAACTGACGTCTGTAACGTAAAAGGTGTTAGATCTAACCTAGTTGTTGGGTTTCTTCAATTACCTACTTTCATATTTAAAACAGATAACACGACGTTTGGATAAGTGGCATCTGAAGATCAAATGACCAGGGATTTATCTGCAGCACATTCTCAATAAAATTGATCAAGTGCTCCTCGGTCAAACATTTGACAGCTGTCATTTATTTCGCCACAAAAAATGCGTCCACACTGGATTTTGTAATAGAGAAAGTAGAATTGAAATTCGATCGCCCAAAAACCATTAGGCAAGGCAGAGAAATAGGCTGTACTGATTACATAAAGATGGCTCTGCCTCACTTACTTAGCTTAACACACGTAAGAGGTAAATAGCGCTGGGGGAAAGGAATTAAACTTCACTCGATGGATTCACCGACATGTCTTCGAAAGTAAGAAACTCAAGAATAGTTTCGAATTGGATCTCAAGTAGATACTGGCCAATCATGGAGGATAGTCGATATCTGTACGACTACGATTGATGTTAACATTCCACGTTCTTGAATCGAGCTTATGTCAAGCCCGTAGAAGTACGACTTGAACTCAAGAGCGTCCTCAGATTACTTACTATTGTACTATTGCCCAAGCTAATAACTTCAACTGAGCTGAAAGTGAAATTGAATTTACACCACGTCAAGCGCTTCTATAAGATTTCACACTTAACCACTATCGAACACGATTAAAACAATGAGTGAAAACGTACTCGTACACCTCACAGTCAAGCTGAACGTCGAGTACAGCTTGAGACCTCTTTAAGCTTCCTTTAAGTGGTATATCTGGTCGTGACGATGACAAATGATAAAAGCATTTATGATATTCGGTTAGAGGCACGTTAATCTTCCGACCTTAAGCATATTTCAGCTTTTCTTCACTCGAAAAGGGTCAACAGCTCTCATTAATCATCGTCTCGGGCGGAGATGAATGTACATAGACACAGTGAATGGTGCATAATCGGTCGGAACGTGCGATGCTTACGAATGAATGAATGGAATGAAGACATCAAACGGGAGGTCTGATGATCGAGATTTGAAGACATTATTTCAATTCGGCATTTAACCGCGTTTCCCATTTCATTTTCTGTTGGCTCACCTTTTGTAAATTCATTTCTCTTATGGGAGGCATGGTATTGCTTCACGAACAAGCAAAGAGCATCTACAAAGTTATATTCTCATGGAATAAGCATTACCATAAAACCAATGGAACAAAGATTGTATCTGTGGTACAGTAAAATCGCCGCTTCATTGCCGAATTCTGTCTACAATATGTAAATTTCGACTTGAAAGTGGTGCCATAAATAACAAGTACAACGAGTTAAACCAATCCACAATAAACATTCCTCGCCTGCCATCGGAAAAGATCAAGATGAAGATGCCTCGCGGATCTGAACAAGTCAACCTATATACCATACAACCATCAAGGCCGGGAATAATAAAATGGTTCACACATTTCACTCGAACATCACAAGCACCATTCCCACACTCTGTCATGTGAAGGAAAAGAGTTGAAATGTGCTTGAACACAGAAACTGGATCCACTCGAGTTGGGATCGACACCGATTACGGTCCACTAATGAGTCTGACGTTTCGTTGGTCCATTCCATACGAACGGTCTTTTGTGATCTTTTTATTTTACGAAGTTCGAACTGCCGTCACCGATTATGCATAATCACTTGCATGACGCATGGCAATGAAGATGAGCTCCGAAGCTTGTTCGTGTTTTCTCCGACCTTATCATTGAGAAATCCCCAGATCGAACGTTTACAGATGATTATCGGAATAGTTAAACAGTTGGCTTAAAACCTCAAACTACTACTTTGTGGTTTTTTGAACTATTCTCGGAAGCATTGAAAACGTGACTTACTGTCGGAACTCGCTTGATGCTGATGGTAGGTGTCAAATTGACAATTAATCTTGGTAAATAAAGCTGATTCACGGGGTAGTAGAGGTCAACAACTTCTTGCTGATTATTGGTTTAATGCCAACAAATTACCAATAAGGTGGATCGGTGTATGGATTTGTGGACTTAAAGAAGTCGCGAACAGGTTGAGTATATATTACTAGGAATTATCCGAAAATGCCATTAACACGGTTGTGTTTGTATGATTGAAATGTTTATTTACTTTTCTGAAGAGGTTGATGGACTTGTCTCGTCGGCATTAAGTAGATATGAAAAAAGAAAGCTCTGGGCATGATACGGTGGCATTGAGGGATTGGCAAGATCTCCTGATCATTACGTCACATATAGCTTATGGAGTCGATATTAATACCATATTGTGTGATATTTTTTAAATGATATTAACTCACTAATCCGCAGTTGGACGGCGGGCGTAGTCAACTGAAAGCAGACAAAGCAGTGCATACAAGGCGAGGATTTACTTTTGTGAAAACGTAAGCTACTTCTGACAGACAACAAGACAAGATAAACACCTCAAGTATAAAGTTGATTGACCAATTCCAAGGCAGTCACAGAGTAAAACAAGTGTAGGAGATAACTATCTGGTCTTTAGTGAACTTCTTCAGCAGCTACACATATACAGTCTTCAACAAAGTCGGCAGACTTATTTAATCGCTTTTAAAGCAGGAAATGAAGATTTAATTTTTAAGACCGCAAAAATAAAGTGGAAATTCTGAGTTGAGCATCGCCCTGGGGAAGGTAGAGAAACAATCTGAAATGTCAGTTTGCAAATTCCTTTTGCCATAGCAATAAGTTTTAGGATGATATGTAGGTGGCCTACTTATAAATCGATATTACCAACATTCAAAACTCTATAACGATCTGACGTTTAGTCCACTAGTTACAGTAGTTACCGTAAATCATTCATTGGATGTACACAGCAATTATCAGACCCATTATTACTTATGGGGCCCTAGTCTAGTGGACTGCTAGCAGCACGAAAAGCTACACAAGCATGATCAACAAAATGCAAAGGTCAGCCGCGGTTTGTACAACGGGAGCTATAAGAAGCACGCCGCAAGCAGAGTTGGACATGATACTTCATCTCCTTCCTCTGGATTTATTCATAAAATGCTGCGCTGCAAAAAGCGCTCTCAGACTAAGAACGTCATATTTGGGGAAACAAGCCAACTATGGACATGCGGCCATACTCAGAATAATAGATGACCTGGGAAAGAAACATGGTTCCAGTAGCCTGGCAGCTACGGCCGACTATATTTCTCCCAACAATGACTTCTCTCTCAGAATATCAATCTTTTTCCCCGACAGAGACGAGTGGCTATCAAACGCCGTGATCAACGATCCTCTTCACCGACGGATCGAAAATGGACACAGGCAATGGGGGCCGGGTTCTACTCTGACAGACTTGTGCAGCGTCTTTTTAGCCAAGTAACCGATATTCCACCATCGGATATCACCATCTTTGGCACTGAAGTCAGTAGGATCCTGTACAACGAGATTAAAGGCTGTCACAGCCCACAGCTCACTCGCAGGGAACGAAAGAGCGGACGAATTGGCCAGGCAAGGGTCTGAAATGGACATCAGCGAAGCGGACACGTCACAACAACCACCGGTCAGTGCATTATACCGGATCATTAATGACACAATAATAAAAGAAACCAACTCGTCTTGGCTTACAAGAAACGACAGTCACACGACAAGATCATCGTGGCCAGAGTTTAATATCGGAAAAACAAAGAAGCTCTTGGCGCCGGACCGAAACTCGATCCGTATACTCGTCGGAGTGATCACAGGACACTGTCCCATCGGAGCAATGCTCCGGAAATGGATCTCGGTATCCAGCGATCTCTGCCGGAGCTGCGGCAGCGAGGAAGAAACCGAGACGATCCAACATCTGCTTTGATACTGCACAGCTCTCAAGAATCGGCGCCTAACTTCGCTGGGCCATTGATTCTTCACAGAGATTGCGGACGTAGCAAATGCAGATATATCGGATCTTCTCAAATTCATAAAGAACACGGGGTGGTTTCAGCCACCACGTGATAGGATAGGTTAATTTTATGTGCACTCCACAAATGAAGGAAATCACAATGGGCCCTTTGGCCTCCGAGTGGAAGTGATGTTCAACCATCAAACTCCCCTTCCTTAACGTAACTTAACCTAACCTACGAGTACAGTGTAGTTTTATAATTTTAAGATCAATTGAAAAATCTGAATCACGTGTGTTAATAAAATATTGCTCTTTAATGAGAAAAAACCGTTTAAGTAAAGCAATGGCTTGGCAAGTGTTATTTAGACTCTGCCCATCGGAACTAATAATAGGGAAATGGTCCGCTGATTTTAAATGCAGCTTCACTAGTTGTTTTAGAAAACATAAAATGTCCAAAAATGACTTTGCAGATGCATGAGATATGTACGAATGTCTGATATATTAAATGATATCAAAAGGCAGTTTATTCACTATTTGAGCATGAGATAGCTCTGTTGAGATGGATTTCGCGTTCGATCACAATCAATCAAAACCAACAACCAATTGATGATTCGGACCGCTGTTTGGAGGTGCTTGAGCACAATGAAAATATTTTTTCTTTCATGCGGTATATGACAATACGTGAAACATGAATCCATCCCTACACTCCAGAGTGTAATAGGCAGTCATTTGAGTGGACAGCGGAGAATGAAAACCCTTCAAAGTGAATAAATTTGTAAATGGCAGCTGGTAAGGTGTGGGCCTTTGTATTTTAGGATGCGTATGGTGTTAGCTCGAGATAGAACCATAAACACTGAATTTAATATGGCGGTTTAAAGGTAGATATTGCAAAAAAACGTCTCTAAATGAACAAGCAAAAAGAGCTCTTCCATTAAGACAAGGCATCATGTCGATCGCAATGATCGTTTTCTCGTTCAGCGATCTGGCTCCCAGCGACTACTACGTGTTAGTTGGCTTTAAAATAATATTTCCGGGAAAGACGGAAAGAGACTTGTCTCCAATGAAAAAGTGATTGCCGAAACTAAAGGGTGTTTTGATATTTTTCTTTTACAAAAGAGGATTTGAAATGTTAGAGAAGAATTGGAATGAAGGAGTAATTAAAGTAAATATTTTTCTGAAAGTTAATTGAAAGCAATTGAACTCGATCTTAAATCAACATAAGTTCCTTTCACCGTTTCAGTCAGGTTTGAGGCTAAAACACAGCTGCACCAGATTGTTGAAGACTTTTGCTATGCAATTGATAAGGACCATGTGAAATCGTTAGTATTATTAGACTTGAATGATGAAATCCCTCTCAAAAAAACTAAAATATTACTTTAATTTGGATCCGTCAGCGTTAAGACTCATTACTTTGGAGATCGCAGCCAAGCTGTATATGCTAACGGCAACTTCTCAACCTTTCTGAAAACGAAAACGGAGGTCCCGCAAGGATCTATCCTGGGGCCTTTACTGTTCTCCCTGTTCAATAATGACATTCTTACCGTTCTCAAACGGTATACGATGTCAAGTTATACATCAGCTACCAATTCCACCTAAAAAAAGATACTACTGCGCGGTTAAATGCGGATCTCCATGCGTTACACGATGGTCATATAAAAACAAACGTATGCTCAACTCCATAAAGAGCCAAGCTATTGTCATAGTTCGTACTATCTCAGACTTAAGTAACTTTCCACCAATCCAAGCCAACGGAAGTTACATCGACTATGTTAAGACTGTTAAAAACCTTAGAGTCGTCTTTTATCAACAACTTACGAGGGGGGATCACATCACAAATATAATGTAATAGTCGAGTCTACGGTGTATACTATGCTACGCTGGAAATTATCTTCCAATTAGCATTAAAGTGCTGCTCGTCAAGACGTCCCTATTTTAATGTATGCACTCCCAGTCTTCCGCGATTTCGATAGTTACAGCTCACGCAAGCTAACCGTCGCGCTTAACAGCAGTGCGTTTCATATACAAATTACGACGGCAGGATCACATCTCGTCATTGTTTAGAAGCCTGCTTGGCATGGACTTTCCTTAGGTTTAGGATACTAACTTTCCACTTCAAACTCATGTAAAGCAAAGCATACCTATACCAGAGGCTTCGGTTCGCTACATCCGAGAAAAGTGGAACATTGATACTACCCAATGGAATTCGCTTCCAGTTAACATGTGAAGATCTCATAGCATCAGCATCTTCAAGAGGCAACTTAGGCAACACCTTAGTACATCGCTTTAGGATTTTTTTTTAAATGCATCTAGGGCTGGCTGCCGGCTGGTACTTGTTTTTTTGTTACTGTCTTGTTTTCTTTCTTTTTCTTCCCTACTATAAATCAATTACCTGTTTAGTTTAATTTTTTTTTTGCTTTACAATTTAAAAAATTATACATCTTATGTCTTATCCTATACTTTAAATAAATAAATTCAAATTCAAAATTAAACACGTTTCACTAATGTTGCTCAAATTTAGAAATTCGCTTCCAAAAGAGCGCTTTAAACCGATATACTCGGGTGCGAGATTAATATTCGTCATATCGTTGACCGTTTTCGAACAGTTTACGAAAATTCAAATTTATTGATTCTTCGTCGTGCACAAGAACGGTACCTGTCCCTCCACTTTATAGAAGGTTATTCTTAAAGATCTTATTTGATCACCCCAAAAATTGAAGCCGATCACCGTTTGCCTTGAAATTTCGGATTTTTAAATCAATGGATTCGCTGTTTTATGTCAATAAGCGAAATTGTTTAATTTGGAGCCAAGACTAGTCACATGGAACGGCCTTGCATACCAAAAAATGCACAGTTTAGATCGGTCTGTGGGTCAGTGGTGACATCGGACCATTTTTTGTTTCAAATGAGCATTTTACGGTCAACGGTACTCGCTAGATTAATGACTTTTACGTTCTCGGATTGAATGACATTGGCACGGTCGATATAAATATTATTCCAGAAGGATAGCTGTCCAGCAAATGAAACAACAAACTTATAGATGGAAACAACAATTTCGCATAATGAACCAGTGGCTTGGCCTTCAAGGTCTTGTAATTTGACGTCTCTTGCCTGTTTTCTTTAGAGATAGCTGAAGCCGCTAGGAAACGCTTACAAACTACTCGACATAGGGGAAACCAACATTTTTCGTGTCATTGAGGACATAGCGCTATAAATGCTTGGAAAAGAAGTCAAAAATGTCTCTCGATTGACATTCATACATGTCTATTTAATTAAATTCCACGCTTTTTGTCAAAAATCAAGGTTAAGAAACACTAAAAAGGATAGGCAACTTGGGGAAAAGAATTGCTTAAGATCCCTTATATCTTTTCCATCCCTTCAGTATGATATAAGGCAGAAACTAAAATTAAATTCAGGAAAGAACTACACAACTCACCCTCCGAAAAATTCTGCAACGGGCGTACACACATATTATCTTTAAAATAGAAACATCTTGGATTTTTTTTCCTAAAATGAACGATGTTCAACTCAAGAGGTAAATACATTCATACTTAAAATTAATAAATTTAATTTGTATACTCAAGGTTTAAAGAAGCTAAACAAATAAAACTAGCTGAATAAGATATTTCGTATGACAATAAAATAGGGACTTCAAGCAGTTTCTTAACAAAAACAAGTTATTGTCGCCGAACTTTACTTATTGCCAACCGCCTGACAGTTGTTTGGATTCGATTTCACTACACACAACGGTGATTTATAGGGTTTGAATCCAGTGATTGGGATGGCCATTCCATACGTTTATTTCTTTGTTCTTAAAAAGTTCTTTCCTACCTTCGAAGTAGGTTTCAAGTCGTTGTCTCCTTATCAGACCATTGCAGAGGCACATTTCATTATATCGATATACATATGCAGATCTTATTTAACCTCAATGAAATGTTTCTCGTAATAAAGCAGTCGTTCAATCCGTATCACTATTAACAAGTCTTTAAGAAAAACGAACAGCGTATCCTATGCGCCATTTTTACCTTTCCATTTCGAAACTGTTGTAACGAGCCCGGTATTTCGAATTAAAAATACAAAATTTGGACAAACGAGGGTGGTCCGATAAGTACAAAAATTTTGGAGAAATTTTTCAATATAATCTCCTTTTAGCTCGATACACTTGACCCAGCGATGCTTTAATCCGTCTGTAAAATACGTTTTCTCGAGGTCTGCAAAGTAGACCTCCGTGGCGGCGATGACCTCCTCATTCGAGGAGTGACTTTTTCAAGTTTGGAAACAAAAAGAAGTCGCACGGGGCCAAATCTGGAGAATACGGTAGATGGGGCAGCAGTTCGTAGCCCAATTCGACCAAACGGTGGCCATGGGGCAGTCTTCGCCTTCTGGTGAGTACGTCGCCGGGTGAAGACCACTGTTTCGACTGTTCCTTGGTCTCTGGTGTGTACGAGTGGATCTATGTTTCGTCGACTGTCCTCCTTCGAATTGCGCTTAAACAGCGTCAAACACTGCTCTGAAGTGGTCTCACGGTTGCGCTTGTTATCCGGGGTGAGCTAACGCGGCACCCATCGCGCCGACAGCTTTCTCATGCCCAAAATTTCATGCAGGATATGACCCACGCGATCTTTTGAAATGCCTACTGTCTCAGCTATCTCGCGCAGCTTCAATCGGCGGTCTGCCAATACGAGATCGTGGATTTTTGTCACGTTATCCTCCACGGCTACCACGGCACCTGGACGTGGCTCATCAAAAACCGAAGTGCGACCACGTTGAAACTCGTTAAACCAACTCGAGTCACCGTACACAGCATCCAAACGCTCTTTGATTTCGCTGCGCCTTTTCCCTTCCAAAAACATGAATCGAATCACCGACTGATATTGCTCTTTTTCCATTTTTCTTAAATCCGCGGACACTCCCGCTTCAACACGCGGTCACACGCTTTTTCTCTTAAGGGAAATTGATAATTTGAGTTGTAACCACGAACCCAGTTTTTGGATCTTAAACAGCACACAGTTTAGAAAATATGGATTAAGCGATTATTATCCCCATGAGCAATAAATTCTTGAGCACAACATATGGCAGAAGAGACGTCAGAATAGTGCTTAATTTCCTTCCAATATAAATTACAAAAAAATATGTAAAGCCGGTGACAGTAAATTCTAAAAGAAGGAGCAGTTACTAAAAGAGGGCTTTAGGCTACAAGAGTTAACATAGTGAATGGCAAATGCAAATTCAGTTTTTTTTTTGTTTTCAGGGCTTGAGCTAAGTCTTGACATTCTAAGAATGTCCTATTCCATTAGACTTTGTCAATAAACATGTGTAAGTGTGTTCAAAAAGTAACAGGAATGGTATAATTTCACGGGATGCATTAGTCTTATTTACCCATATATAACATGCTGCTAACAAGTCTGTAGCATGCCGGTTAATATGTTTAGACTGCTCTCATCTGTCAAAGAGCTTACATGTGGCTGGTTACCTCGTTATTTCCAGGCATATAATTGCAGATGGTAGAACATCTACAAGAAATAAATGTAGGCAAGCTTATACTTCAAGTGTACTTTTGTTAGCTGGATTTACAAAATCTTTACAAGTATATGGCACACGTTTGAAATCAAAGACATTTGGTGCTGTGCAACTTAAGTCGAACAACGTCGAACGGCGTTTTTTCACGAGTGAACTGCTGATTCGACAGTTTTTTGCATATCGTGAATGGCGATGAAAAGTGGATATTGTACGAGAACCCTAAGCGACTATGAGTCAACATTTTCGACAGGGCAAATATTCGCGGTACGAAGGTTCTGCTCTGCATTTGGTGCAATCAACAGGTTTATGAGCTGAGCATTATGAGCTGCTCAAATCTTCACGGGAGATCACTGGCGACTACTATTGGCGCGTTTGAGCCAAGCATTGGAGGGAAAACGGCCAATATACCAGCAGAAACATGACAAGGAGACTTTGCTACGTGACAACGCAGTGAAAAGCTACTTGGAAACGCTTAAGTGGTAAGTCCTATTCCAGACGCTGTATTGATACCAGGAACTGGGTCGACTTGTATAGCCTCAAAAGACGCGTTGTTTTGCCGACGTGCGATTCATATACTAGAAAAAGATGAGAACAAAGTAGTAGCTAGCGATGGGCAGTACTCAGAGTGGCATGTTTTTTACCACATACTTCAAATAAATCATTAATTTTAATGTTCTACTAATTTTCCTTTGTACACATCTGTACGTTATGATGCCTCTAGAGTTCGAATCTTGTGGACTTGTGGACTAATTAAGCTATCAACCACAAGCACATTTTGTTCTGCGCGTAAAGAGAATTGCAAATTGAAGTGGTCGGGGCATTGTACCTAGTCTAGTCATAAATATTGATACTACTTTCACAGGAACCAATTACTAGTTGAACTCTTTTCATGTTGCCCGTTAGTTAACTCTTTACTTGTATGGTTTCTTTGTCGCGGATTGTTGTATTTAATCGTTAACCATTTTATAATGGGGTAATATCGAACATCTAATGGTTGTGAATGGCTTATATTATTTCTTTCTGACAGTGCTACTTCCTATTAAATTATTCGAGGATACTGGTGGCCGTCAAAGATATATCTATCCACGCACTGTGAGGACTCCAGGACCCATCAAATCCGTGCAGGGTCAAATCAAAATTGAGAAAGAAGATCTTGTCATGTAAAAACACCATTCCGCCAATATGCATGTCTCGCATCATTAGAGAATTCTTGGGATTAGTGCCTAAAAAGACAGACTGGACATCTGCTAACAGCCGCATTGAAGCAAAACGCAAAAGCTTTTAGAATGGTACGCACTGTCCCCGGCGAGAAAATGTTTACCTTCGAAGAAACTTTTAATACAATGATCAAAATGATCGAGTGTATGATCGGATATCAAGAGAAGCTTCAGAACTTCTTCCAAGATTTGAAAGAGGCCACCATTCTAGAACTACAAGGTCGCACAAAATGAATCGGAAGATGTTATAATTTTTGCAAAGGGCGTCGTACGTCAATCATATTTGATATTTTTGAACCAGACGGATGCAGTACAAACAGACAAACAATGGAGCGCTATACTCCGTAATGCCATGAAATAATTTTGTGGATTTTTTTGACCAATAATCAGTAGGTGGTGTTAGCGCAGCGTGAATTTCGACGTGCTTTCCTAATTATGTCGCGCCAACTGGGCAAACATTCCGGCACTTATGTAGCTACTCGACTCGAACAGACCACATGAGACCATGTAGGGCGTGGCCGTCACCGGAATGGTCGTTCGGCCGAGAATATAGCGGCTGTGGCTGCCGATGTCGCTGAAAACGAAGAAATATCAACCAGACGGAGGGCCAGGCACGTGGTCATCACCAGACGAATCCTACAGCAAATTTCAATGAAAGACTTACACATGTTCCCATACAAAGTGCAAACAGTATATCAGTTAATGCCTGCAGACCGCCAGTCGCGTGTGAATTACTGTCAAGCCATCCTTAATCTCAACAATGAAGAGGACCATTTTGTGTCGAAAATCGTCATGAGCGACGAAAATCGGCGTGTGATGTACGAAGAGCCATTACATTCACTCAAAGCCACTGTGTGGTGGGGCGTTCACGCGGGAAGAGTGATTGGACCGTATTTTTTTGAGGACGCCATCGGCAGTACGGTCACTGTTACTGACGAATGCTACAGGGTCATGATAAACGGAATTGGGCTTGGTGAACGTGTGGTTTCAACAAAACGATACAACCGCACAAAAAGCACGAGCCGCAATGGAAAGTTATTGTGAAGGAAGCGTTTCCTGGTTGCGTAATCTCCTCTATTGACGATTTGGCATGGCCCGCAAAATCAACAGATTTAACCATCCCAGATTTCTTTCTCTAAGGTTACTTGAAGTCGCGGATTTATGCAAACAAGTCTCAGATAATCGCAGCCGTTAAGGAGAATTTTCGAATTTTCGAAATCTTGGGGAAAGTCATGGAAAATGCGATAATGCGATAATAAAAATGTTTATCGACGCTGGCGGCAGCCTCCTGACGGATGTCAACTTTTCCACTTAACGAAAAAAATCGTAAAAGTCTAAATAATGATTTCCATCACTCAAAAACATTTTCTTTTTATTCAGTAAAAAAGTAAATAATTCAAAAACAAACTTGGGTGATTAATTATGCGCCACAATTTTGCGAACAATGTTCCCAAACAAGCCCTGGAGGACTATTAGCACTATTAGGTTTTTGAGCTAGCCCCTATTCGTGCTGTCGACTATTTGCCGATGAACTCCGTAAAGCGATTGATGATTGGCCAGTGCACCGCAGGTTCTGCTTCGAAATTGTATAAACTTATATTTAAAAATATCAGCACGTTTTCATGTCATACTGGCGTGACACGAATGTTGATCTCTAATCTACAAGGGTACAAAGGCGAAACCTCATTTGAATATAACGAAAATGGATGGAAAATTAGCCCCTGGAGCAACACTTAACGATGACAAAAACGCCTCCAAATCGTTGTATAATAGCTAACAGGGACGAATAGCTAATCTTTAACAAAATAATATTAGAAACTTCGTGACCATTCGAAAAGGGTGATGCCGCAATACATAGTCCACCATACATATGTAACTCACCAAATCGGGTTTTGGGGTTCAAAAATTATACAGAAATAAAAACATAGAAAGCCAAAGGACACTGTCACGAAGAGAAAACAACAGTTTGTCCGATGCAGAAATCTGTGTCCGCAAAGATCTTAACATCGCTTTCGGCGAATGATCGTTGATGCGCTCGCTTGATACATGAAAATAAACAATTATGCACATGAAATGGGGCAATCTCATGCATGTTATGTTCCAGATAATTTTTTTTATGAACAATGAACTTCTGAGGTCAGAAGACCATCAGGTACGAGTTCTGGTTTTCGCTGCTCTGCTTTTGTTTATCTCTTGCTTTTACTCATTTCAAATATTCAGCATTTCGATATGAATTTGGTGTAATTACTTTGCCAGTGGCGGTAGCTAATCTGGTCTGCTAATGACTTAATGTCTACCTCAAAGCAATTATAGTTACTGGTAAATGCCGTAATTTGTCAAGACAGTTCTTGAAAAGATATTAAAGGAAACTAGAGGCGAAAATCTAAAAATCTGATTCATTAGAGTAGCGCCAGCCTTGGAGGCTATAAAAACATCAATCTGTCTATAAAGAAAAGGAAATCGCACTGGTAACCAAGCAAAACACCTTTTCCGATTGGCGGATACCTTATATCTGTAGCTAGCTTCATGCATACATTAGGCCATAGAGCACAAAACCGTTTTTTTACTCCCTCTTGTAGGATTATCAAATCATCCGCACAGCAAACAATAGATTTCGAAATGCCACCTACTTCTTCTTTTGCATGAAATGTAGTATCTTGAGGCAAAACAGCAGCAGCATTGGCAGCACAAAACCATCCTATGCTGCTACAACCGCTTTGTTCCTATTGCTACCATGATGTATCAATAACAAGCGCAATGAGATACATTTTCCCTATCACAAATACAATACACTCGGCATCTTGGTATCCGTTTAAGAGCTCTTTCAATACGAAATTCAAAATAAAAAACCCAGACCCGATGCATATATACTCGTACATAAATAAATAAATAAAATCGTGCAGCACTTTTCCATAGACTCAAGGGGGCTTTCTTATTAGACTGACAGACTGCAGCCAGTAACTGGCAAACAACAAATAATGACACGACGACCACGAATTACAAACTACAATATAATACTGTTACAAACACTTGGTATCTATCACATCTATCTACGACAAACGATTTCCATTTCATGCACTTATTCTCGGATCATACACTGCACTTTGCGAATCGAAATCGCTTCTCGTCACCGTTAAAAAACCAAATCGATTCAAGTAAACGTATCGATTCCTCTTCTTCCTCTCGACAGTGAATCAAAACAGAAAAAAAAAACCAAATTAAAAAGTTCAAGGATCCCGCGAAGAGCTGACAGTATTTCGAAAACGAAATCGAATACGCCGTCTATCCATCGCATCCCCCCATAGCCTGTATCCGATTCAAGGTGCAGCAGTGGCCGCAACGACCAGCCGCACTACGTACATGTGAACTGAATGCACTTTATGGCGCTTGGGTACTTACAACGAGCGAAAAATGAGAGAGATCTGCAGACGACGTCACACGATCACAAAACCAAACCCGTTGATACACAGAAAATTATAACAAAAAATTAGCAAATAACGAATTAATTCAAACACAATTCTTTCTTAACGGTAATAAGTAGCCGAAGCAGTCAAGACACTAGACGAAAATGAGATTTTTTTCTTCTTCGCGGATCGCGGCCAAACACTAGACCATCGCGCTCACCGGATAATCATTTAATGAACTTGCTGAGCGAATTAGCATTTATTTATAAGGCTCGAATGCAGTTGGGATAAAGTGGTCGGAACTGGTTTGACGTTGCGGTTCGATGGGTGAGGGAACATGTTGCGAACTTGTTTGATTGCAAGATCCCATAAGTAAGGGATGAGTTATACCGGCTGTGGGAGTCGTGATCAAAGCTTGGTGGTTTTTTTTATATTTTTTTCGGCATGTGTTCTAGGTGAATCACTACCGTGTGAATAAACGGCTTAAGTCAAAAAACCGCTCATTTGCATTTCAGTTTTTTTTTAATGACTATGTACATACATACATCCGAGCTCTTCAACGTCGGGGTTGTTGAAATGAGCATTTTCAACCTGTCATAAACAGGTAGAAAGCTAAATAATTTTTCTTGGGTTTTTCCAGCATTTTGAATAGATTTTTAGAACAAAACTACACAAAAGTTAAGTCTAAAGTCTCGAGTACGTAGGTTAGACTAAGAATTTGACCACTCATAAAAACAAGGCTCTTAGACTTTAGGGGTCTGGAAGAGTATCATAGCCAAGTGCAACAACTTTGTTGTAAGTTTTCTGAATGGAAGTTATTGTAAAAGGCCGATTTTTCGAATAAGAAAAGGCCTCAGTAATTCTTATATTGTCCTGTTAGAAAAATATCTATTTATATGTTCGCTTGGGCATTCACTTTACGAAACGTACAAAAGAAATCATTGAGGGTTTAACAGTGCATACTTCAAAAGCCCAAGTGTTTTTACATTAAATTGGAGGTAAAATTACAGTGGTTGATCAAAATATAACACTTGGAATACCGTCAACAAAAGCTCAGTAGAGCGTTTAAACAAAAAAAATTATAAGGAAAAAAAGATCGAAATGAAGATTTAGAGTAGACCGGAATATTTTGAGAAAAACTTCAGAGATCATTTTAAAAATCTAAGTTTCAACAAGAATTGGATATGAAGCCAAAAAAGCCGACAAAAACCATTCATTACAAAAAAAGAATAAAAAACAATTTAAGTTGGGCTAAAAGCAAAGAATACTGTACCGAATCCGACAAGTGTCATATTTCCAGCCGAGTTTAAGTTTGATCTTATAGGATCCGATGGCTTTCGCAAAGTCCAACGACAAGGTGGACGATATGTGGAAAATTATATTCCATCTTCCCATGGTCAAGCATGGTCAAGCATTCCCCATATGTGATCGTATTGGAATTATTATTATTCTTACCGGCCGATTGGAACTCGACAGCCCTTCGCATAGCCGCTGGACATTCGCGTCCACGTATCCTATCCATATTAGGCTTCACGATTTTATTACGCAGACAATGCCTTACATAGGTTGAGTAGAGTTCCTCGAGTTTTGATTTGTAGTTATTGCCATTCACCTGTTTCTTCGTCCTTTTATGCACCATATTGGAATGGTATTGGAGTGCATTTATACATAAATATCAAACGGAGTTGATCCAGAATCCAACGACTATAAGACGTTGTTGTCAGTTGTTCCTAGTTTCGAGAGGTACTTGGTAGAAAGCCCAGAAAGACCACCCTTGGGGGCTGGTCGAGTTGCAATGGTGATCATCATCGAATGTTCGGCCGAAGGCTTGTAATTGAAGTCCGTCCATAGTCAAGAACAATTCCTATACGGAAAAACTGTGCAACAACATCAGTTGTGAATGAGAAATGAGAAAGTGAATGAGAAGTGAATGAGAAATATAACACCTTAATGACATGGAAACAAGAAAGTTACTGTGAACTACAACCAACGCAAATTCAGTCGAATTTCTCAAATCCTATCCAGGACAACCACCCCCGAAGAGCAGTGAACTAACATATTCGACACAAACCGTCTTCACCCCGTCCAGGCTATGTGACAAACACCATAAGAGCGTACACTTTCAAACCTGCACGAATTATAAAAAATAAAAAAAAATAAAAAGAGAATAAACGCCTTGCCAGTGGACATGGCTTTGTATTGTAAGTAACACCGTGAATCCTTACTATAGAAGCATCTTGTTTATGTTTAATAAATCGTATTTTTTTTTTAAGTGAGAGATAAATTAGCGCTTTATTTTCTTTTGTGTATGAGATAATATACAAAGGAAAAGGCGAGAACACAGAGTGAACTAGAATACGCAGCGCACTCGGAGAGGGTGTAACCCTCAAAACACGACAGCGTCAGCCGCCTGCGAAAGTTAAGCTAGATCGAGTTTTTAAAGGGTCCGCCAAATAACTTTTTTTTTTTGAAAATGCTATAAAAAAAACTACTGAATATTTTCCCAAATTTCTTTCTTTATTTGAAAGTACAATCCTTCCGGTTAATAATGGAAAATAATTTCATTCAAATGGCTGCCTCGGCTGGCCATGCAGTAGCCTACACGATCGGTCCAATTTTTAAGCACATTATCGATTGTGTGCAGCTGTATTTCACCAATGGCTTCACGAATATTGTCCTTTAAAGCGTCAATTGTCTCTGGCTTGTCGGCGTAACACTTATCTTTGACGGCACTCCACAAATAATAGTCCAACGGTGTCAAATCGCAGCTCCGAGGTGGCCAAACGACATCAGCTCTGCAGCTGATAATGCGATCTTCAAAAACAGGGCGCAAAACATCGAGTGTAGCTTCGGCTGTGTGGCACGTAGCGCCGTCCTGTTGAAACCAAATGTTGCCAATATCCTCCTCTTCAATTTTTGTGAACAAAAATTCGTTCAACATGGCCCGATAACGATCGCCATTGACTGTAACGGCCACTCCTTGCTCATTTTCGAAGAAAAATGGCCCAATTATGCCTCTGGACCAAAATCCGCACCAAACAGTGGCTCGTTTTGGGTGCACCGGCTTTTCAATATATGCGTGCGGGTTTTCTGTGCCCCAAATGCGACAATTTTGCTTGTTTACATACGGAGCTGACGGTGCTTCTCTTCTTCCAAAATCCGTACGCAATTTTCGCACACATTCTGCAACATTACCATGATTTTCAAAGTAATGTCGCAATATTTCCCAGCGTTGTTCAAGCGTATACACAACCATATTCGTTCAGCGGAAGGATAAAACTAATTATCTGTCAAATCAGACATGAGCTAAGTGTTACCATTCACGAAATAAGCACTACTTGAAAAAAAAACGTTAGATGGCGGACCCTTTAGTAGACTCCTGTTGAGTGACGCGGTTCAAACTCAAAATGCTGCGAATGAGTGAGCACCATCAAATGTTGTGTTGGACTGGGACAATCACTTACGGAGACATTAAACATGATTCGTATTCGGAAATGAAAGCATGTCACAAACTATATTTTATAGGCGATACAAACCCTTCAAAAATTACTGACGGAGTGTGAAGGATGAGCCCCGCACAGACCAGCCATCGACGTCAACTGCCGACGACAATGTGCAACATGTTAATGAAGTGTTGAATTCAGAACATCGATTAAGGTTTGATCTCAGATTGAATTCGTATTGATAAGATGACAGTACAATGCACATTAATTATCGGTGCAGAAAACTAGGTGTATGCGTTGGGACGATTCCCCACCCCCCATGCAGTCCCTTCATCAAATCCTTTCTCATTTTGCTATCCTGTTCCATCTCTTCTAAATGAATTTTTATATCGCCTTCCATCTACGACATTCCTGTCTAAGGAATCATTAGTATTTTGACTGTCCACTATCTATTTATTCTACGTGTCCTGTTCATCCGAGCCTTCAAGATGTTATTACTGGGACAACCGAGGCTGAATAGAGTTCCTCGAGTTCTTGCTTTGTGTAGCAGTGGTAAGATTTATGTTGGACATTTTTAAATGCTTGTTTTTACTATTCAGTTCCCTGAAGAATCACGAAAGTACCAATCCCAAAAATAGGAAACCTTCCTTAAAATGTTAACAGAATTAAAAACAACATCAGCTTTATCAGAAAATTGTCCACACGTAAAACGCTTACCTCGTTCGGGTAAAATTTACTCGTAGTGTACTCAGAAACTTTCTGTTATTAATTGCGGGGTACCACAGGGCATAGTTTTCGGTCCCTTACTGTTTTTATTTCATCAAATCTGTACCTGCTTAATCCCTTGGAAAGTAAGCCTTTGTTTTCCTAAATTAGAGAGTTTTTTAGTTTGCATAGTAATCTGTCTGATCAAAGAAGATGAGAGCAGATTATTCTGTCTTGACATCGATGACTTTTGGGCTTAGCCGTTTTACACATTGATGGAGTTTATTCGTTAATGTTGTAAGTACCAGCGTTAACTGGTGTTGAGAAACCATTTGTCCTAACTATTATAACTGTATCCAAACATAAAGAGGAAGTGAGTGCAAATTGTTGGTATTCAAATGTCATTCGGAAACTAGTCTAATATTGTATGACCATTTGAAGAGAAATGGGAACATTTTCTGGCTTGCTATACCTTAAGACGTGCGATGTTGTTTCATGATAGCAATGTCTTTCAATCGTGAATGTCTTTCAATCATTGTGCATTTTCTATGATTCCTTCTGCCTGTCATTGCGGTCATACAATTTGAAGAAGTGTTCTTCCCATATTTCAGCATCGGTTGTGACTCCATTAAAAGTTGTCCGTGTTCATCTTTGCAGTCTGTGCCTGTGTTTTACTCTCCTGTAAGATTAACTAAAGTCATTCCTGCAATAGCAAGTTTCCAACTTCTCGGCTGTCTCTTTCCCCCTTTTTTCTGTTCGTAGAACTCATCTTTTGATGGAACATATGGTTTTTGTTACTCTAAATGGAACTTTCTGCGTTCATTTTTAAACCAAAGATTCTTCCCGATGTCGTTTTGTGAAAGATTCTGTTATTATTCTACGGTTTGTGCAGATTGCATTGAATTTTAGTGAACTTGAAGGAGACATGCTCGACAAGGTTTTTCGCGATCACTTGCGACTGCAGCTTGCTGATATTACATTTTGGTGCTCTTACTCGACTCCGTTGATTCTGTAGAGTCTTGATCCGAGTCCTGAAAACTGAGGAGGTTCGGACATCCAGGATGCTAAAGGAGTGTCTGACGTCGATCGCAATATATTAAATGTCATAAATAGAGTATATGTACCATTGAGAAGATGTGCCGTTAATGATATACCACTAAAGCGCGATTCCCTAGAGGACTACGTTCTTATTTGCCTGAAGCTATTAGTTATGAAATAAGACCAACGTGAAAATTATGTTAAAAAAATGTTAGCTTTAACAAGGACTCCACGAAAATACCATTTAAAGATGTTGATCTTACTTTTAGGAAACAAATGGATACTAATATAGTAACACAGAAGACATTTTAGCACCCTTTTTCGCTAGTTTCGTCAGAGTTTTCGTGTATACATATAATTAAAAAAAAGTGAAAATAATTGAGAAATAAATCGTGGGACGAAAAATGTATAACAAGTGTTATAGAACGTTGGCTATTGATTGTCGATAGATAGTGAAACTATGTTTATAGAAAGTTCACATTATTTGTTGTACTACGTACGAAAAATCTCACTCCATGTTTAAATAAATCTGTTTTGAGGTCACTTTAGACAATCACTAACGTTTAATGTAGAATTTAGTGCTATTATGCATGCGATCGTTCGTAAGAACATTATAAATTTTCACCGTAGCGCCTCAGCTGCGTTCCAATGGAACGTGTAAAGCAAAACTATCAACTTATAATGTATGGATCCATTGAATGTTGTTCATAAAGCTTAAGAAATGATTTTCTTTTGGTTGAGATAGTGAATTTGGTCGACAAATACAACCAAGCGCTAGGAACAGTAAAGTTGGCGCTGTAATTTATAAAGGATATTCAATCGTTAGGGCGCGAGAAGTCTTGTTGCGGTCAGATTTGTCTTATGGAATTGCAGGCATCTCGTTCTATATTAGGTTAGATTTGCCTACGATAAAATTTTAACGCTTTGCTTTATGTTGACAAGCCTCATTTTCTCGCGGCGGACAAGTAGGTTTTTCATTTATCTAGTTCATCGATTTTGTCCCTTCTGTGGATGTGGCCCATCTCTGGTACCCGGCAGAGATTAATGTAATATGAATGCATAAGACACTCAGGCTTTGTAAGTCTATTAATTTTTTTGGCGCCCGTTTATATAACCCAGTATTAAAGCAAAATAGGTAGTCAATAAATTCTGTTCCGTCAGTAAATGCATTGATTCTCTTATTGACGATAAGCATCTTAAAGATCCAATATATCCTGGTAACCTGCAGACATTTTTGCCGAATATGTATTATAGTGGATACAGGATAAGCAAAATTTTCTAAGAGTTCTAATTTGTCGCTGTAGTATAACCTGCCAGGAGCTTACAATTTGTCTATTGGTGTCCAGTAGATTAAGATATGATTTCTAATTCTGGATCTTACAATTGTTACAAATTTACAGCTTAAATCTAAGGTGAGCTATCATAGCTTTTTATGTGCGTTTAGTTGCGTTGGGTCAGATCCGAAATTTGATATTACTAAAAAACAAGAATATGATGGCTTTCCACCAATTCTGTCGATTTGTAAAATATCATCAATCCCCAACTTTTGTGGAAAAGGTATTTGCAATAAGATTTTATTTGCAACTAAGGAATCTACTTTAGTTTTTCAAAATGGTTTTGGCCCGAAAAAATCGATCACAACAGAACTGTGTTTAACAACCAATTACACTGTTTATTTGATTCTGTGCCAAAGTTTTTGAACAGTTTAACCAAAACGTATTTATGCAAAGTTATCGTGTTTTGGATTTTATTCTAATTTCCCATTTTTTTTCTGATTTCCTAAAAAGGAAAGGAGGAGGAAGAATCATATCAAAACTTTTAAATTTACGATTTTTCTTTATAAATTTCCGGTGCCATCTGACATTCCACAAGGAACTCATCTTGGGCCATTGCTTTTTCAGTTATCTATAAAATACCTGAAATATTTTGACCCGCTTATATCGGAGGATGACTTCTTTCTTCTCTAGCAAAACCTGAGTCGTCTCACTCAGTGGTTTAAAGCCTACTATCAACAGTTAAACATTTCAAAATGTTATATTTTCTATTGTAAATAAAGTAAAAAAAATATAATTACAGGCAAGAACTATCGCATTAATAATAATAAAAAGAGTAAGAGTTTTGAAATAAAAATTTTGTTGTGATTTCAATACTTTTGCTTCATCGAAAGGATAAGTAGGGAAACTACGAGTATGTACATGATCACCATGCGATAAAGGCTCGTTATTTCTGCTTCCCTAGTGAGACCCTTGCTCAAGTAGTGCAGATAAGTTTGGAAGTCTTATGATATAAAATGTTTTAAAACACCTTTAAAACATTTCACTCTCACTGTTATTAGAGATTATATTAGAGTCGACATATTGAACCACGTGCAGCTTAATTTATACCCTTCGAAAATATCCTTCATTAATTTAGATTATGTACCCTATCAATCGTAAATTTTTAAACAATGGTTGCGTTTATGTTTAAGTTTAATTTTCAATTTTAAATTCATTTTTATGTAAACAATTCTTAGAACTCTCTTAATCTTAACAAAATGACCGAAACAAGCTTAGACATCATATCTTACATAAGTAGATATCTTACTGGCCCTGTGCGGCCTAGTCTCTAAAATAGTAAAACAGTACAACCTAAGTTTGTCATGTTTTTCTTCTACTAATTTAACTTGTGGTCCTAAAAAGTGAGTGGACAATTGGTACAAATGGTATTTCCCTACACGGATTTTGGTTCTATCGGCGTTTATCCAAACCTCAGCATATTAACAAAGTATAGATAAAATAATGTTGAAATGATGATGATGACTCATTCCTTATGGATAACGAGTCCAGTTTAATAAATAGTTATTTCATGTGTTGCTTTTTTTTAGAGAAGGCGGGTAAAGCTACGTGTTAAGGGATGCGTTTTTTGGTCTTTAATTCCTCATGCCCCTTTGAAAGTGTGACATTTATCAAACATGTCCAGGGAAACAACAAGCACTTATTCCTAAAGTATGGGTATTGAGTTATTTCAACTGATTTACCTAATACTATTGTGATCAAATTGAAAAGTGACTGGTGGTCATCGTTAACGCATGTGGTAGATTTCATAATTTTATTGAGCAAAGAAATTGCAACGAAACTTTTCTTATAGAATCGGTGAAGACGTTGCAAGACGAACAATTCCAAAAAGATAGAGAAAGCCTTGAAAAAAATCTGATATTCCATGATCCAAAAACATTGATTAATGAACAGCATCAATATCAAAGATTTGGTACTCAAAAGTCATCGATTGGCCGTTAAAAACCTTGTTGATATTGTTGGTATATCGTATGGATGAAATTAAGCAAATGTGAAACACCATTTGGGCGTCAGACGCGTTACATCTCACTTGGATTCGAAAACACAAAATTCCTTCTGTAAGTTTATATTGGAACAACAGAATTCGTGCTGTAAAATCCAACAGCGTGAGTATGTTCCCGCAAATAAATAAAATATTTCGGAGAAACAATCAGAACGACATTCAGGATCTAAAGCTTCCGAGAACGTCAGACAATGAACGTTTGCTACAGTTAGCATCGATCCAGACAGCGCTACCCTGGATGACGACTTTTCCGTGACTGGGGATCCTCAGGAGAAGGTGGTTACAGTGGAAGCTGTCTTCCAGGAACATTCGCCCGAATCACGACCTGGAGAGCAGAGCCCTGCTTCATCCCTCCTACCTTAGAAACGATTTTAATCATTGGCGATCAGAGAACCTTGGTTTTACCAGGTTAAATTAAGATTTCATGGCAAACAATGCCATCGCCAATGAAGGGGCTAATACCCTGTTCATTTCGACGGAAGATCTCCAGATGATCTTTCAGTCATTGAAAAGGAAAAAATCCGCGGGTATCGACGGTATATCCAATGTTGTGCTTAGGCACCTTCCACCAGTGGCTGTAGAGAGGTACACCATTCTGTTCAACAATGCACTGAATAATGCATATTATCTAGTGCACTGGCAGATAGCGGTGGTGCAACCAATCCCCAAGAGGGGTAAGGACACCTCTAACCCGGCAACTCTCCGGTCGATAAGTCTCTGAGTGACTTGAAAAAAGCCTTCGACACCGTATGGCTAGAAGGTCTTTATTACAAGCTCAGTCGGCTGGACATAAGTAAATCACTGCTATATATGATTTTTGACATGTTAACAGGTACAAAGTTCGTTGTGAAAATTGCCAACGTAGCTTTTACCCAAACATTTTAAATCAAAAACGGACTGCAACAGGGTACAGTAAATTCGCCGATCCTTTTTAGCATTTACCGAGTGATCTACTAGTTTCTCTTCACCACTCAATAGCGTACGCAGACGACCTAATCGTGTACAGATCAGGTCCAAGAACGACGTCATTGTTACTCTTCTGCAGCGTGACTTCTAAAAAATTCAGCAGAATTGTGATGACTGAAATCAGAATCTATATTGTTCAGAACGCCTTTGTCTAGGGCCTCTTGGGACACTAGAAAAATTGGCGCAAGTTTTTAATTTTTTTAATTTTTGGACGGGCGTCTACTGGCGAGACAAAGAATAGTTAGATACCTTGGGATCGTGCTGGATCAGCATCTATATTTTGACAAACATGTAGGCGGCTTTTTTCCGACAGAGATATTCCAATTATGTCATGGCCAGGACGTCAGGTCAGACTTGAACCTCATCGAAAACTTACAAGACTAATGTATGCTGGGAGACGGCAATTTAACAACGTTCTTGAGCTTAAGAACGCAATTATGGAAAAAAATTAAAAAAAAAACAATCCAAAAATTTGTAAGCTCAATGCCAAACAAGGTCTATGACGTAATTTCAAAAAAGGAAGATTCATCGGACGCAAAATACAAATACAACCAGTGGCACCATCATTTTGGGACATAAAAAAATTTTTTTTTTAAATACTGTGCAGTACTAAATTTGGAAAAGAAGTCCGTTTTTCTAGATAATCGAGACATTGGAATTTTTATTATTATTAATACTTTCAATCTATTGTCTGTACTTCCAAGTTTTTCGATGGCTCTGTCATTTTGGGACGCACCTTATGATTCAGATTTCGATAACTTTATGTCATTATATTGCCGTTATAAATTAGATATCGTATCATTAAATTTTCTTCCACAGAAGTTCTTGCAGAACTCCATTCCGGATAATTTTCAATGACTTTTTTTATACATATTTCGGGCAATAACTCGGCCATAACTTAACGCATATTCGTTTCTGAAGCATCACAAGTTGCAAATGTACATGGATATGGTCATTTTACATAGTCTGATCCACCACCATCTTAGTGGCCAGTTCACATCACCATAAACGTCCGGGCTTTTCTTCTTTTTGAAACCACGTGCCTTCTATATCCATATTTCCAATTTAGGGCAAAAAATTCAGTTAACATATGGCCATAGCGTGAACTCGATGGATTTCTATTCCATTTTGTCCCATATGAGATCCTTCGAAAAAAAACTGAAACATTACTTCAATCTCGGTTCCTCAGTGCAAAGATTCATTATTAGACTCAAAATTATCTTTCTCAAAACCAAAACGGGAGTTCCTCAAGGATTTATTGTGAGACCATTACTGTTTGTTCTCGTTGTTCAATAATGACACTCTCGCCATTCTCAAACACTCTAAGTTACATACGAGGACGTATGCGGACGACGCCCAAATACGAGTTTTGTTAACAAAAGTTTTGGTGAAAATATAGTATTTTGAATTTCAGCAAAAAATAAATGTTTATAAGTGGTGCCAGCTCTTCAAAACAGCATGCCCGTCCTGGACGTCCCTGAACCTCAACAAAGGATGAAAACATTGAAACAGTGAAGGGAATTTTTAAGAAATTGCTAAGGATATTGGGATATCGATCGGTTCATGCCATGAAACTTTTTCAGATATTTCAGACATGAAACGTGTGTCAGCGAAGTTTATTTCGAAATTGCTAAATTTTGATCACATGAGTAACGCTCAGGAGCTGTTGAACGACATTATGATGATTCCTAAATGCTGAAAAAGGACATCGCTGGTGATGAAACATGGGCGTATGATTACGCATAAACTTCGAAACCAAAACCCAATCATCCCAATGGAAGTGACCAGAAGAGCCAAGACCGAATAAAACACGCCAAGTTCGGTCAAATGTCAAAGTTTTACTCACTGTTTTCCTCGATTACCATGGCGTGGTTCATCATGAGTTCTTGCCAAAATGTCGTACGCTCAATAAAGACTATTAATTTGAAATTATGCACCATTTTCGTGAAGCAATATGGAATAAACTCCGTCAAGAGCCAAACCTTTGTCATAGGTGGCACTTTCCTTAACTTAATTAAATTCTCACCAATCCAAACCAGCGAAAGCACCATCATTAATCGACAGCTAGATGGGAAATTCATATTAGCAACGTAATAGATAGAGTTTACGCAAGCTGTCTCCCAATTACAAAAAATTGTAAAGTGTAAGATACTAACCTTCTCCTTCAGACCCTCACAAAGCAAAGCATCACCATTCCTTTATCAGAGACTCTGCGTGAAGTGGATACTATCTAATTTTTATTATAGGATGAAAGAAAAATATTTTCTTATTAACACCATAAGGCTTTGGAACTCGCTCCCAGTTTACAGGAGAAGATCTCATAGCACAGGCAACTTAGCTAAATGTTAGCATATCCCTTTAAAATATTTAAGGATCATCTGGGGTTGGCTGGTCTGGGTCCTTTTTATTTATTATAAATTATCTTTTTTTTTAATCTATTAAATTTGTCCGTTCCTTGAACATGCTTTTTTAACATATTTGCTTCACATCTTCAAAGCTTATACATCTATTGTGTTAGCTTAGGCCTTAAAAAAAAATTTAAAACTGACATACCAGTGAAAACAATTTTATTTTGTTTATTTCTTTATTTATTTACTTCACTTTGAGTAAGATGGTTTCTTGTCAATCTATTTTTTATACCCACACTTTTATTTAATATATAAATTACAATATATTAATCAATGCTTTCTGCTAACATGTACATATACATACGTTATGTTTTATTACATTCTCGTATTATATCAGTTTCGATTTGTTTAAATGAAAACAACTAGAATAAAAATAAACAAACAATTCTTTGCATATTCTTTTCTATTTCTTTGTTTTTCTCCTAACTTATCATTGCATGGCTAAAGTGTTTCTTGCATCAAACCCGTGTATCACACTTAACTTAACAATTTTTTTAAATATTTTGTAAAATTACTTTCGAGTACATGAGTCTCTAAGGGGTTCTATGAAAGCTTTGAAATTAAATAAATTATTTTTTGAAAACAAGAAACGTTTTTTTGTTTGTAATTTCAGCGTATAACTGCCCTTAAATTAGACTCTACCTCTGACCACAAAGCTCGACATCACAAAATATCTATACTTTTTTTTAAATTTGTATATATATAAACTTTGTTTTTGAAATATATCTATGAATATATGTTTTGGGATTCATGTGAGTTTTTTTTTATTTTTCTATTCGTACACATATTTTATGCAAAGAAGAAAGATCGATAGGCTGTGAGAAGATCGAAAGCAAGTTCTTAAATCTAATTGTTCATTTTAAAATTAATTTGAATATTTCACGATATTTGTTTTTTGGTTTAATGTTGGGTCCACTATCTATCGCATGTGTATGGCTACAATGAGTTTTCATTTACTCCAAGTAAATTGATTAAATATACTTTAAGGTGATATTACACAAATTAATCTAAGGTACAATGATATACATAGATGGGTTTAAAATTTATTTTTATTCAAGTATAAAAATAATATTTATTGTGCAAAATTATTACAATAAATAACAAAGGTTGATTTCAAAAGTGAGTTGTTCTATTTTACAAAACATTTTAAACAATAGAAATCGATACATTTTTGGGATTCATAATTTTTTTTTCGATTGTGTGTTGGATTGTGAGATGCGTACAGGTCTAGACAGCGTGATGGCCTTTCGAAAAGCGGTTGATTGCTTAAAAGAAGCAGATGCCACAAGGAAATCAAGCTCAAGATTTCAAGTGCACTAGAGACGGCTGTTAAAAAGCGTTGAATTTAAATAAGTCGAATGTCACCAAAGGGTGCAGGCTCTATCTGTCGTTTCTATCTTCAGCGAAGTATTGATATAGAAGACCAGACCCCATGTTGGAGAAAAGTGATGGAGAAATGCTTCACCTTCTCCGAAATTCAATTGAAAGCATTTAAGAGCGCTTTAAAGTAGAAGTTTTTGAAACTACAATACAAAATGCCATAAGCCAGATTCATCAATGCATGCCTGTCTAGAAAGCTACAAAGGTCTGTAAAATACTCGAAAACATCAACGACTATTAAAATACTCTAACATACGTGCTGACAGTTGAAAAGAGTTTATTTTTAGACTGGCTCGGTTACATTCGTATATATGTAGGTATCTTACACTCAGTTTCAACCATAAATGGCAATGGAACGACTGTCTATATATCATACACACAAGTCTCGTTGGATTCTCAAACGTGTTCGTTCGAAAAATATACTGAAAACGCATTTTCGAAAAATCAGTTAATGCAATGAATGTTTTTGAATGTATGTATCTTTCAGTACGTTTCTTACGAGTATGAGACCTATATTGATTTTAGATTATACACGTTTTATTCGGTTCTATTTTTAAAGTTAAACTGCCTTCGCTCCACCAAAAAACTTACTCTAAACATTTTTACTTTTATCATTTTAGTTAATAAGCTCCAAATATACATATACATCTAGTTATATTATTAATACATTGGGGTTGCTAACTGATTAGCAAATATAGCATGTAGCTCGAGTATATAAACATTTTGCTTTGGTTTTACGAATTTCTCCTTTGGAATCATCAGTGGCAAACGACAGTAGAATAGTCTATTGAATCTATGACTAAATGCTCGGTGTACGTGTGTTTTAAATGATAACAATTTTACTTAAGCATTTAAGCCGAGTTATACTGTTCAAATGCTACTAGGCTTGAGTGAGTTTTAGAGACGGGGTAACATGCAACGTGTACATTTTGAATGCCACCGCCGTCTCCGAATTGAGAAGTACTATTTCTAGGATTTTCATTTTATTTTGACTATTCGTTTTATTTATTTTTTGTTTATTTATTTTTATTTTTATATTTCATCTTACTCATTAAGCTTATGCCATTCGGCAATTTGTCTTCGCGGCGAATTGCAGACTTCATTCCAGTGATTTAGAGCTGTTCCTCCGGAGTTCGGGCCACCGAGTTCAAGTCGGCCAATCACCTAGACGAAAAGAAGTAGATTTTTAATCTTGTAATAATAAAATGATATTTTTTTTTTTTTTTTTCAAGTAGAGGTTTCTTCAATAAGGACATAACACTTTTGTATTCAAATAAACCACACATTAATTGAGATATTACTATGAAATTTATTCCAAATCTAATACACATATCATATTTAACAACGAAATTCATCCTGTTTCATCTGACAGTAAGGAGCAAGTATGCAGCGGTCAATTTTCCACTACTATTCCACACATATCTGCCGGAATGTTGGCAATTTCCTCCTTGATATTATTTCTGAGTTACTTTAACGTTGACAACCTAACGTAAAAGAAATCCAACGTCATTAAGTCGCATGAGCGAGATGACTGAATCCCGATATTCAATTAGTGTAGATAAATTGTTTGATCAGCTGTGTTGCATGTGGCACCGTCACAGGAACTATCTTCTTCTTCTTCTTCTTCTTTTCCTTTTTTCCGGCGTCGTTATGGTCAGAACTGTAGGACCATAACCTTCCCACTTAATTGCATTCCTACTGGTCCGCTTGTGGGGTCCGCCGGTTTGACCTCAGAAAGTAGCGGCAGGCTTCCCGGTTTGGGATTACTTCATCGCTGAGGCCAATCAAATGCTGGTGTTTTTGCATTTGTTTGCACCAATTGTTTTTCGGCCTGCCTTTTTTGCGTGTTGAAATTGGAACGTTGATTGATATCGCCTTTTGGACGGGGTTCAAAGGATCTCTCCTTTGAACATGGCAATACCAACTGAGTCGGTCGCTCTCTATCTTTCTTGTGATGGTTTCTTTTACGTGGAGGCTTTCTCGGATCTTTGAACTTCTAATTCTGTCACGCTTTGTTACTCCCGCTGTCATGCGAAGCATCTTCATCTCAGCTGCCGTTAATTTGCTCTCATACTTTTTGTGCATTGTCCAGCATTGTGAACCGTATGTGAGCGCCGGACGTACAACTGAAGTGTAGAGCCTTCCTTTCAGCTTAGGGGGCATTTTTCGATCACAAAAGATGGCGGAGTTTTCCCGCCACTTCATCCACCCTACGCGTACGCGATGGTTGATGTCGTCATCACAAGTTGCTTCTTTATTAATCATAGATCCCAGATATTTAAACTTTTCACACTTGGGAAACACTCTTTCATTCAAATAAATGTCTGGAATAGGCTGATGAGGGTCAGAGAACGGGCAGCACAGATACATCAAGTGCTCGTTGTAGGAACGCCTGATCATCACTTATAATGGCTCCATCGTTAGCAAAGAATAGCTGGTGCACATTGGGGTCCGTCACTTTTCCTTCAAGCAAGCAATCAAGGACTGCTATAAAGAGCAGTGGGCTGAGGACGCTCCCTTGGTGTACACCGACTTTGATTGCGAACTCTTCGGTGACTCCTGCGGTGCTTTTTACTCTTGTCGTTGCTCTCCTGTACATGTCCATGATCACTCGCACATAGATTTCTGGAACTCCTTTTTGTCTTAGCGCTACCCATAAAAGATCTCTTGGTTGCCGGTCAAAGGCCTTCTCGAAATCAACCAACACCATATGCAAGTCCTTTGACGAATCACGATGCTTTTCCATCATGACCCTTATACTTTGGATTGCATCTGTTGTTGATTTACCCGAGACAAATCCGCACTGGTCATCAGATAGTCGTATTATTTTCCGCACTCGGCTATCTAATACCCGTTCAACGATCTTCATGGTGTGCGACATCAGCTTGACAGAACGGTAGTTATCACAATTTCGCGTATCACCCTTTCCTTTGTGCAAAGGAAGAAGATAGCTTTCCCTCCATTGATTAGGCATAGTGTCGCCTCTCATAAGTTTGGAGATAAGAACCATGAGCCATCTAGACCCGATGTCTCCCATCTTTTTCCAGAACTCAGAGGGCATCCCGTCCGGCCCAACAGCTTTTCTTTTTTTGGAGTTTTTAACCGCGTACCGAACTTCTTCGACTGTTATGTCGGATATTTCGGCATGATTCGGGGCGGCTCTTGGAAAGTACACTCGGGGAAACTGTTCGTTGAGAAGTTCCGGATATATACCATTGATATCAAGTCCATTGAATTCTGGCTAAAAATGGTCTTCCAACATGACCCGATAGCGAATTCCATTGACAATATTACGACGATCATTTCCAATGACAAAAAAATACGTCTCAACCACACCTTCAGCATGAAATCCACATGGTCACTTTTAGTCTTCTACCTTGCAAAGCTGGGGTAGGGAAGATTTATGCAAAGGTTTTCCTGTCTGTCTGTCCATTCGTACGCATATAACAAACCAAATTTGCTACGAGTCTGAAGGTTAACTGTGTTATAGAGTACATGTTTCTGAACTCATCGCGACCGGTTTTAGAACCTTAGCTACTGTGGTTCCTGAGAGGTAAGGGTTTGCAAAATTTAGGGCAGAAGACCTGCAATTGTAGCTTGACTCTCAGCGAGCTGATCCGATCTTATTTGTGGATCCAACAAAGCACTTTTTTCACTTAGTGACAAAGCTGTTAAGCCTTGAGTAGGCACCATCGCTGGAGATGATTTTTCGTTGAAATTATAATTTTGTTTGAACTTATGTAGAGCACAATTACAGAAGTTTCAGGGCTTTAAACCATCAAGAACCTATAGAAGGGTGTAGGCCGCGATTTTTATGCTACATTTTTATGATACATACATATGTACATATGTAACGTCGGTCTCTCGGTTGGCGTGATCTGCAAACAAATTTTGTCAGCCAACTGCTGTTTGCGTACCCTAAAACATGACTCGGTACTCCTAGTGGCTTTGAGTTTTAAGGGAAAAAAAATTTGAAGACTATTAAAGCCCAGACGTAAACCAGTTACAACTAACTAGGAATGCAGATGGTAGGAACATTCGCTGATAATAAGCTTGACAACAAGGATCCTCTGTTTTACAGAGATAATCATCATTCAGATAAATAATTCAGAAACCACGCAGGAAATAACGGAAAAAGTTTGAACTAAAAGCTGCCATATCATCTACGGCAAAACGTGCTAAACTTTCTACACGTAAACGGACGTCTACTTATACACAGGGTTAGGCCTATATTTAAGAATGTAAGCTTAATATGTATTCGTGCCTTCACAGAGGACAAAAACTTGGGCATTAAATAGGAATTATATAAACTAGAGTATACTCATCATCCTAGCTATAATATATTTTAACGCAAAGCTAGAGAGTGAGACGTGGTGGGGCGTTAGTTTCCTTGTAGCGAGCATAATCTTCATATCACATTAGCAATCACAAAAGCACTTCTCTGTCCTTTGATGATTCAGGGGCCACCCGAAAGATTGTACATAACTACTCGGTTAGTTATGTCAAAAAAGGGTTCTAAATTGGAGAACATACTCGTACTGCTCTGTGATTTTTACGACATATTTTCTAAAAGAAAAATGAAGAACGAAAAATTCATCTCCCATCTCGAGTTACCAAATGGGACTCATCTAATAACCTTAGGTCTAAGGTGGCAAAATCATGGCTTACAAAAACAGGTCACGTAAGTTGATTCACGATCTGGCGTTGTAAAACCCTAATGCTGTAATCAGATCAAAGATTAATTCCTCTTTAAAGGCTGGAGTAAGAGAGATCATGTGCGCCTCCCCAATTTCACCCTCTAGAATTAAGGTCTGTTAGCATACTGACACAATTACAGAAAGCCCCTACTAATTGGGTACGATGCTAATGGCACCATGTTAAACGGAGCAGCAGTAACATGTATGTATATAGTGTATATTTTTTTTCATAGAGTTCGCGCAGTTTCAAGAGCTAGGCTCTATTGGTGTTTGTCACACAACCTGGATGGTTTGTGTCGAAGATGTTAGTTCACTACTCTCCGGGGGTGGTTGTCCTAGATAGGATTCGAGAAATTCGACTGAATTTGTCGCGTTGACAGTAACTTTTTTTGTTTCTAAGTCATAAAGGAAATGCACATTCAGAGTATGATGGCACCTTCACTTCCAATCCATTCTGGGCATTTGTCTCCTTAAAAACCCAAAATGCTATAGATAAAGATATAGATGTACAGCTTCAACCCCTCTAAAGACTCCTACGCCTCGGCCTGAGTGGATTTCTTCATGCATATAACAAATAAAGAGCTATAATCTGTGGAGTGAAGCTCCTTCGCTCGGAAAGCACCTCGTCTATCGAGTCACATGTGAATTTTTCATAAACTTCCCAAGCTTGAAATCAGGGTATTAGGTAAATTACCACGAATTTTTGACAAAAAAATTTAAGATATTGATCCCAAATCGTTTAGCCTAGGAGACTGGTGATGGCCTTAAAGAAGTCAAAGGCCTTAGATGGTGCATAGATCGTTCGAAGATAGCTAACTTGGCACGATTGACCTTCGAAGTCGCATTGCCCGTTGTGGTAACTCTACCAAAATCCTTTTGATTAAAAGAACAACATATTTGCATTAAGCAAGGCACATCAAAACGTAAGAGGATGGCTCCTTTGGCGGTGGTTCCTTGGACTTCCCTGCGCTATTAGGCTTCTTGCATTTATATAAGTCATTATTTATTTTAAAGTAGTGCATGTTATTCCCCTAAAAGATACGTACATTCTTATCCAAAATTGCAACCATCAATTTAAAAAAAAAAAAGGGTTTTTAATTAGCATGTCAGCATCCTTATTTCATAATGCCTCGAAGCTAGGGAAAAGGAAGGGGAGTAACCAAACCCACTTACCTCATTTTTGGTTACTCGGTCCCAATCAAGAAGCATTAGTTCCAGCGACACGCCATCTAGAGAAGCACCAGTGCCCTATAATAAACAAAAATCAATTTTTACCTTTCTTATTCAAAAATTGTCAAAAAGCCTCACCTCAGCTGTTGGAATATCAAAAGCAAAGCTCTCGTTAAACACCGGACTCAGTGTTCGCTTCTTAACATGCGTCTTTTTCTTTGCAATCCTTTGCCCGTTGTACAGCAGATAGATCTTTACATATGGGTCAGCAAGACCTGTCACATCCATTCGCGGAAGATTGCGTGCCTTTAATAGAACGACTGTCAGGCGTCCAGCGGCCGGTTGCCAACACAATGAAATCAACAGTTCGCCACGTCCCTGTGCTCGTATCTTCAAACTACGTGGTTGGATCTCTTTACTGATCGACATGTGTTCATTTTCAATCTCTTTCAAGCTAACTGATGATAATGGCCACACCACCTCGCCGATAACATCATCCCGGGAATAACGATCAAAGCTTAAGATCACGAAATGCAAAGTCATCGAGCTTAGCTCATGAATATTCAAGCCATAGAATGTGAAATCTTCGTCATAGACTGGGTTCCTGGTGTTGCGCACAACCCTTTAATAAAACACGAGATATGAATCGGGAATCATCTTGAATGACTACTTTGACAACTTACCTGGTCTTGACTTTATGCTGTTTGTCCGGCAATAGCTGGAGTTTGACGTATGGATCGGTAGCAGCCTGAGTGCGGCCGTTTATGCCGGATGGAATGTCATGACTACCGGAGCCCGAACTACCCTTACATGGCAAGCCACGACAACGTATTATGGAAACCACTAATGCACTTCGTTCCTTTAGATATCTAAGCTTGAAGAAGATTGTTCCGAGCTTGCCGTACTCCCAGCATTCATTGATGTCTTTCCCTGGGCTCTCAACTTCGACAGGAGACTTTTTGGCTGTCGATTCCGTTTCGTTGACAATCTTTGGCTGGACTTCATCCTCTTCCACGAACTTTATTGTTTGTGGAGCAATAGGTGTGGTAGTATTGGATGCTGTTTGGTCTTGAACTGATTGGAGTATACCAATCTGCTTGGTACTGGTCGGGGAGGGTGACTTCTTAAGATAGTGCGGTGGTTGACCGCTGGGTGATCGCACGGCAGTCGGTCGCCGTGTTGGTTGGAATGGATAACTACTGTCGTGGGCTGTTTTTTTGTTACGCGCACGAAGATGTTTAGCGCAAATGCATGCTACCGCTGATAGAACTGCAGCTGCAGTCAGTCCTAAAATTGCCGGAAGAACTGAAAAATAAGAAGAAATTAAAATATTAAAGAAACCATATTATGTCAACCTTTGGACGTGGTTAGCATGTTTACGAAAAGTCCAAACATACATTTTTCACAACTATTTCATAGAGGGAAAGCTTGGTCAGAAAGGTGGTCAATATGCATTGATGATTACACGTCTTGATCATTGGTTGATTGACTTTGTAAACCCTTTGATAGACTTGTCGAGCAATTTTATCAGCTGTTCTTGTGACTTTAACTCTTTACTCTTCACGACATTCTGAATTTGATGAATTAAGAGCTTTATACCGACAAGGAATCTCAATTTTTTTAAAATCGTTTCAGCGAAATGTGCACATAATCCTGGGAATTGTAATTAATCCGGACACGAGACGAATATGATGTCGGAAGCACACCTTGTCTTTAAATGCGATTCACGGATTGGCACCCTTTTTGCAATAATCACAAGAAGTAAGCCCCTGCTCGGGCAGGCCTTAATTCTTCGATCAGAATAAGTGAAAATAAGAAGAAGTGTCTGGAAAATACGGCAAGTGGGGTTGAACTCTCCATTTGAGCGAAAATAACCCACGTGAAGGACGGCCGAGGACGAAGCCATCGAAAAAGTGTATGATAGCGTGTTGAATGATAGGCAAATGGGGGTGAATGGGAGAGCTGAGGCTGTGGGGATATCGGAAGGAAGGTGCGAAACATCTTGAACAAATAATTAGGGAGGCAGAAACTATGTGCAAAATGGGTACCGCATTTGCTGATTGCCGATTGAGCAGCAATCTTTGGACCGATTCAATTAGATTCCGGAAGTTTTTGTGCGGCGTTTACCAAGGATGAAACATGGATTCTTCCACTACACGTCAGAAACGAGCCTTTCTTCAGCGCCAAAGAAAGTAAAGTCGATCACATCTGCCGGAAAGATCATAGCCAGCACATTTTAAGGTGAGGTAGAATGTCGAATAATTAAAGGAAAATATTAATTCAAATTTCTTCACCAGCTGGATGCCAAAATTTGCTAGAGGGGCCTGGCTTGAAGAAGAAAAACAGGACAACGCACTACACAAGGGATGGCGATGGGAAAACTGTGAGATTTGGGGTGCGATTTGCTCGGCCATCCCTCTTTGATCCCTCCTGATGTAGCAACCTAAGATTTCAATCTGTTGTTACACTTGAAGAAATTTGTTTATGGATTACGCTTCACATCCAATAAAAAGTTAGGAGAGCCGTAGATGAATGTCTTCACAGCCCTCCAGATTCTCAATTCCTGGAAAGAATACATATGTTGGAGAAAAGCTGGAAAAAAGGTGGGAGATTATGTAGAAAAACGAAAATAATTTTTCATCTGAAAATCCCAATCTTTTATTGTCAGATTGATAACTTTATTCCTTAAGTTCGTATAGGAGAAACTTGTTTTTTTAGACGTAGATTAACTTTTTCTCACAAATAGCGATTCAATATGCAATGCAAATTTCCTTTCCTATTTTGCCGCTGAAGCAGCTGCGTAGAGATTAAAAACGCCTTTCGACGTCCCCCGATTTCAATTCGCTTGAAACTCAGTCGACATGCTTTTGGATTATTCCTATAGCTTTGCAGCTATTCTTTGAAGTTTTTGAATTGGCTTTTTATCGAACTGTTTCTACATATTTCCTTCATTGTGGAATTTGTCGCTGCCACGCTCGTATTTTGTTTTCCAAGTACTAGGAATTACCATTTTTTAAATGTGCAAGCCACCTAAGACTCATTTGCTCATCTAAAGAATTATTATTATAATTATTAATGGCTATTTGGAGCTCGAAAATTCAGAGGCTCCTGGCCAAGATTCCTTGTCAGGAATATGTTCCTTAAATGTCCATCTTTATATCGACCTTCTATCTATGCCGCCACCTTCTTGGTGGCCTTATTTCATCGGGTTTTCCACTCATTATTTTTTTTGACTGCTCGTCCACTGTCCATGTTCCACGTGTCCTTAGTCCTCGTGATTTTATTATTCGGACCTGGGGCTGTAGTTTTAACCATCAGTCTCCTTCTTCGTCAAAGGCCAAGTTTCAGATCCGTCGAATGTCACTGGCATTATTGTAGTTTTATAAATGCGAATTTTTACATTGCGGGACAAAGAGTTGTTTTCAATAGTTTCTTCATCGCGAAGAAGCACTTCTTATCCATATACATCTTTTTATTTTTGGCATTCAACATGGTTCCCTACTTGTCATTATTGGACTTCCTGCGTTTCCCTTATCTTTCAGAAGGTCCACATCATCAGGGTAGGTTTGAGCGGTTGTAATTTCCATTTAGAGTTACTTCCCTGTCATTTTCATGAAGGGATCTCATTACGTATTCCAACAATAAACTAAAGAGATGTGGGGACAAGGCGCCTTCTTGTTTTAATCCTTCATTGCCCTCAAATATTTTAAATAAGACTCTCCATGCGCTTTTTCGGGATTCCCAACCTTGTAAGGACATGATACATTTTCGATCGGTTTATAGAGTCATGCCAACTAAAACATAATTACCATAAACTTCCACTAAATTGCGTTGATTTTCGGCAACACATTGCTGTATACCAACCCCAAAAAGGCTTATGCACGCCTACGCAAATCGCAGTCAAAAATTCTCGCTCTCCCTTTCCAACAGTTGAAGTTAGCGCCTTGTGCTTTTTAACCAACCAACCAATATACCACAATCCGATACATTAAACAGTTATGATATTTTTTAAATCAATAAAAAAATTTTCTCTGGTAGAATCCATTTCTGATGACGAGGACAATCAGGTTGTGAACAACGTGGCTTCGACCTCCTTATGACACAGAGTGCAAAAAGTCAAATCTATAGGTATAGGCGTTCCTCAAGGTTCGGTTCTTAGCCCTGTACTTTTTTTCATTTACATAAATTCCCTTTTAGGAATTTGGCTTATATCCTTACTTGTAGCACCAACAGATGTCTAACAGAAACTCATTAGGACTTAACATTTACTGAACATTGCTTTTTTGCTGTTTGGTTTTGAGATGTTATATTCTTGACAGCTCACACGTGATCTGTGGCATAGCTCTAAATGAACAATGGCCAGTTATTACTGCCATTTTACAATCTTACAACTTATATGGTACACACACTATACGGTCGACATAATCGACCTGAAGTCTAGAGTCAAAGTCAACTTCAGCCTTGCAAGACAACATTACGAGTGTTATTAGTGAGATGCGAGTCAATATGCTGAAAAAATAAGTGATTTGGACTTTCCAGGTCAACCTTTATACAAATGACAAGCATTGGTTTATTGACTCAATTAAAAATTGTATACACATTTGATAATTTTCTACATATTTTGAACAATTAAATACCAAACGCTTAAAAAACACATACGAAGGTGGTCCGATAAGTACCTAGCCTAAAAAAGAAAAAATACGTTTTCTCGAGGTATGCAAATTAGGCCTCCGTGGTGGCGATGACCACCTCATTCGGCTGAAATTTCTGCCCGGCAAGTGACTTTTTCAAGTTTGGAAACAAAAAGAAGTCGCACGGGGCCAAATCTGGAGAATACGGTGGATGGGGCAGCAGTTCGTAGCCCAAATCGACCAATTTGGGCGTGACGAGGGCGGAGCACTTTTTTCTTCGTCAAGTGGGGACGTTTTTTCTTCAATTCGGCGTCGAATCGGCCCAAGAATTTGGCATAGTACAGCCCTGTGACCGTTTTGCCCTTCTCCAGGTAGTCGTTGTGGATCACACCTTGTCAATCCCAGAAAACGGTGGCCATCGCCTTTCCGGCCGATGGGACAGTCTTGGCCTTGTTCGGAGCACGTTCGTCGGGTGAAGTCCACTGTTTCGGCTGTTCCTTGGTCTCTGGTGTGTACCAGTGGATCTATGTTTCGTCAACTGTCACGAAACGAAGCAGAAACTTCTTCGGATTGCGCATAAACAGCGTCAAACACTACTCTGAAGTGGTCTCATGGTTGCGCTTGTTGTCCGGAGTGAGCAAACGCGGCGCGATGGGTGTTTCTTTCTTTGGGATAGCTTATAGATAGCTCATGCCCAAAATTTCATGCAGAATATGACCCACGAGATCTTTTGAAATGCCTACTGTCTCAGCTATCTCACACACCTTCAGTTCGCGGTCTGCCAATACGAGATCGTGGATTTTTGTCACGTTATCCTCCATGGTAGCCGTTTTCGGGGCACCTGGACGTGGCTCACCAAAAACCGACGTGCGACCACGTTCAAAATTGTTAAACCAATTTTTGATAGACGCCATCAAAGGTGAATAGTCACCTTACACAGCATCCAATCGCTCTTTGATTTCACTGCACGATTTCCCTTCCAAAAACAAGAATCGAATCGCCGACCGATATTGCTTTTTTTCCATTTTTCTAAAATCCGCGGACACTCCCGCTTCCACACGCGGTCAAAACAAAACTACGATCAGGCTGAAATTTCGACAGTAGCCGTCTACTGGTATGTACTACACGATAGTGTAGTAGTAGTGCGATACTGGCGCCATCTGGCGGTGAGGCTAAGTACTTATCGGACCACCCTCGTATTATTAGGAAGAAAACTAAAAACAAAACCGTCGAAGGGGACTAATGTTAAGGGGAATCATTAGAAGAAATGTGGGTCAGTTAATATCACCGCTAAATAGGTTAACGATAAACATTTTACCTGCAACCCTGCGCCTTTCTACGGATTTTGGGTTGATTAGTTATATGCAATCCTGAGAGAGCCGTGGCGCAGTGGGTAGTGTGTCGGCCTCTGACGCACGTTGAGCGAGTTCGGATCCCGATAATACCAACGCCATCGAATGTTCATTACGCGGCTTCTCTCGGCGGGGAACTGGCAAAATCTCCCGTAGTACACCTGCCTTGAAAAGCTTCTCCACTCTCGCCGTTCGGAATCGGCATTAAACTATAGGTCCTGTTCACTTGTGTGAAAAAAACAAATCGCACACAACATAAGTGAATGAGAGAAGCTAGGCTCTGGCTCTTCATGAGCTGTAACGCCATCTAAGAAGAAGTTATATGCAATCCTAATAAGGCTGTAAATTGCACATATCAACCGAGGGAGGACCCAAAAAGCCAAACAAATAAACCTAACTTGCACATGCACAGTACGCACAGTGTGATCTCGTATGAGAGAATTTGAATAACATATTCAAGAAAGCGTCTAACGGAGATAGTGTATAATGCCGCATTGTCACACGTTTGATGTTTTCGATGCAAGTGCCAAAATTAAGTTCTCAGTCACACAAGTTAGCTAAAAAGTTTACAGGAGCACAACAAATTCAGGACGGTTCAAGTAGGTTCTGAGAGGTGAGGGGAACCACATGCAGTAGTAGGTAACAGGTCGACATTTGTTAACAAGAGAGTTAACAGAGAGTTTTTTTACACCATATACATATGTTGAACTTGTTTATGTCGGATCGGAGGGATCAGGAATCAACAGGAGAAGATACGAGTTTGGAGGTTTTCTTATCATCAGCGGAAGATGGAAAGATGGAAGTTATTGATGATACAGTTTTTATTATTAATATCAGTGGACCGAGCTGGATCGCTTGGGGACTCCAAAGGTTAGTTAATTAGTCTGACCGGCAGCACAAAACCGTAAAAGAAGCCAAAAGTAGTGAATTAAGGATATATTATTTGATGTGAGATTTTGTCGAAGGTCATGCTTAAGTCGGTGGCAATGACAGAAAGATAGTTTTACACCTTATTCTTTCGTCTCTTTTTGTGGATTGGGGTGATATAAGCATTTTTCCATAGTTGAAAAAAAAGTCCCTGTGAAATACAAATTTGAAATAATGCCGTGAAGGATAGAAGCAGATGGTTGGCGGTATTTTTCAAAACTATAACGATCGAACTTGTAGTCGTCCTATACTCGTACGTTGCATATTTTCTTGATGACAAGGGCAGAGTAATATTCACTAGAGACATTTGGGGAAGGTCTTTCATATAACGAAAGTAGTCGTGATCGGGTTGAAAGACCTGGTCCTTGAACGATTGACTGAAGAAATGAGCAAACAATTTGGCAACTATTTTCGGGTCATTGGAAGAAGTACTGAGAAAATTTAAAATGAGAGGTTCGTATTTTTGCATTTTTGAATTGGTAGAAACACTTTATGTCGGGGAGGATTACAGGCAGAGATACCGGATATTCGGTATAAGACTGATGCAAAGCGGGAATCAGGAGAGGCCTGCCACCGTTTGTTTCAAGAAGTCATATCCAAAATATGTCTCATAATAGGAAAAATAGCCAAACCTACACTGTTTATTGAAAATTGAAATAAGCAACAATCTCGCGAGGGTATTGATTATCTACAAGGATATTCCATATCCTTCATTCTATATATTCTCAGAGCTCGAAGGGATTATAGCAACCGTCTGGATGATTTCTCGTAACCATATGTCAATTATAGCAAAGTTCACTTAAGCCTGATATCATCCAGACGAATGTCTGAACGATTAATAGAAGATTTTTTCCACTGAAGGGTGGATAATGCACCAAAGAGTTCAAATCAAAAGGGATGCATATATCCTTTCCATCATTTGACATGAACTATAAATAGAATTTAAAAGACACGATTATCGGTTCAAAAGGTAATAAGAAATATTTAAATTGCCTTTGCATATGCGGCAAAACGATATAAGGCCACAAGAGCTTTTGTACAGAGTGGTCCAACTGAAGTGCAACTTTTTAAGACGCTGTATTTTTTTTATTTGAAATCGGCTTTTCTTGACGTACATATAAGAAAAAAAGGGAAACAATGAATTTTCGATAAAGCCGACTTTAGGGCGAATTAAGGTCTTGAGTCTGTCGGCAGATGAATTGCACGCTGCAAGAATTGAGCGGATCGGTCTCCCATTCTCAAAAAAGGACTTTGTGCAAGACTTCAAAGCACCTTCCAAAACACGGTAAGCTTATACATTAACACATAAGCGATATTGCCTCCCAAACCATATCAAACGATGGCGTTTGACTTGTGGTAGCCAATTGAAAGTTTAGATTTTCACAATACTTTTTCGTCAACATATCCCTTTAATGAACAATATACAAGGCAAATTGGCAACATTCGTGCAAACGCAACAGCTCCTTTGCTCTGTCGGACGTCAATTTTCTTTGAGAATCGTTCTTTTTTGAAACTTATATGGCTTTAGTTCGAGCTCAGATAACTATACCTATTGTATAGTTGCCATAGATATCATCAGGACTCCGTCGAGACTTCATTTTCAGAAATACTTCTGGCGCTGACGCAGTTTTTTCCACCTACCAACACTGCCACATACTCGTACATATGAAAGTTTTATTGCCACCGAGATGCTGGCAGGCTACAACGATAAACTCTTTTAACTTTTCCTCTAAAAAGGCTATTACATTTAAATACCATTCCGTATAAGGAAGAATAATGGACACAGTTTTGTCAACTGCTTTTTGGTTGTTGTTCAATCGGCCGCAAGGTATAGGGCCATCCAGCAAAAGGTGTCATTTAGGATTAATAGGTAAATGAAACATTTTTACGAAAAAGTGATGATATTTTCATTACAGTCGTAAGTGTACGCTCTCGGTTATACCTACAAATGGACGTTTTCACCTAATTATTTCTGTATTTCGCGACTCACTGCTCTGATATTTTCTCCTAGTACGTAAATCGTCTTGTACGTAATCGCGCGATCTCGGCAGCTAATTGGAGTCTCGCAATTTGTCACGCAATAGGGCCATTATTTCCCGAGCTGTTGAGCATACATATGTATATAGCCATCCTTCTGAAAATAAACGTCGTCCGCCTTAGAGGCAACAATTTCAGCTACATTTTTTGGTTGTGCCATCCAATCACTGAAACATAAGGCGGATTGACACCGCCCGACCAAACACCTCTCCAAACTGTCGCTCTTTGTCGATGCGGAGGTTGTACCATCTCTCATTTTACCATTGTTTATCACCAGACTGCGAGAAAAGACCTTCATCAGTCAGAAAATGTCTGTGGCAAGAGTGTGGCATTGTGCGCGGTCTACTGGCTTTAATACTAAATAGGAAATAGGTACGCCTGAACTTTCAGTCACATTCTAAGCTATTGCGGCGATATTTTCAGCTGCTGATGAACACGAGATAGAGTCTTTATATCATTAACTTGTCCAATACATTCTAAGTTATCGATTTAATGCCTATAACTATGAAAGAACCAACGTCATATTGATAAAAAGTAGTTGGAACCGGACCAATGTCACGAACGTACATAATTTCCCATTTTTTAATTTATCGAAGTCTACCCTGATACTTGTACGTTAACTATCCAACGATGCCGCGGAATTTAAAATGACACCTCTTATTGGATGACGTTTAACAATAGTTATTGTATATTCCAACGCATCCAGGGTCATCTAAAAGCGAGTATTTTATTTCGGATTAAAGAAACTTGGGTCTAGATTGATTATGTGATCAAATGCTGCGTTTGCTACTTAGTCTTCATGGCTTATAAGCCAAATTAATAATTAACGGAGTTTATTGCTGATTCAGAGAAGAATACGAAGAAATAAAATAATCAGATACCGGGAAAATATCTATAATTGATTATAATCACCATTTTCAGAACCCGAACCCGAACCATCGTACACTAGAAATATTATCCTAATTAATCCGGGTACAATTCCTGATGTGTGGAAAGAAAATAGAAAAGGTTATGCAGCTAAGCCCGATACACGTGTGACCCTTGTCTAAGACTCTGACGCTGACTACAAGACTACCCTTCTTATCAGCTAAGCGATAAAAATAATTGTTGATGACTAGAAGTTGGTAAGTGGGAGTAAAGTAACTTCGTCGTATTCGAAGATACAAATAAAAATCGAGGACTAACGTTCCTGAGAAAAAGAACTCAAACCTATCGAATAGTGGCATGCCAAGCCCCCCTTAGTCTTCCGTGAGACCATCGAAATCTATACTGCTTAAAGGTCGTCCTCTCATGCATATTGTTTATTATTAGCTCCTTGCCATAAATACAGCCTGCAAAGTGTGCACCATGATCTGCTAAAACAGGCAGCGTATGCTCGAAACCGAACATTGACTTATATATATAGATGGGCAAGGAATGCTGTGTAGGCGGTAGATATGTTTTTATTTATAGCAAGAACGTCCTAACGTACCTCACTCGTTACGGCCGCAACTGTTGTGAATTCGTAAACCACTCAACCAGATTGCACTAACCCCCGGGGCGCCTACGAAACCAAACCCTGCTTCTGCCACTACCAGCCAGACCACTGGATCACTGAGATTTAATGAAAAGAATTATATTTGACCATGATGCGATGTGCATTTCAATCAGGACCTACACGAAAAGCAAATGAAGTGAGTCCCTTGCGTAAATTAACGACAGAAACAAAAGAAAAAGTTTCTGAATAACAACAATGCCAATTTGCGTACTATTTTTACATCACAACGCAAGAGAGAGTGATGTTGATGATTCACCGAGTTTTCCCCAATGACAAATATCACCGTCGTCCTTGCCACCTTACCCCGAGTTCGCACTCACGTTTTTACACCATATACACCTCGATTCCCTACCGTTGTTAATTTTTTTTTGTCACCTACATCCTCGAAAATTAAATCAAAATGTACGACAAAAAGTATAATAATAAAGCAAAGTAAAAAATAATTTACCAGTTTCCATTGCATTCATGTCAGGACTATAGTCGCCCATATTGAATTCCTTTTCGCCTTGTTTTCTTTCTTCTCGGATTTTTTGATGTTCAGGATGCGGTAAACTACAAATCGATTTTGAATTCTTGCAAAGGATTTCGCGAACAATGCAATCCTTGAAAGCAGACGCGCACTTATCACACACTAATTACCGCTAATTAATATGCCCCGCTGGCTTACGAGATTTTCCTTTTTCACTACTTTGAAACTTGATTTCCTGCAGAATATCCCTCGGACACCAATTCGAGATAATTGATTCTTTTCGCACAATAATTCACTGAAACTCGTTTGTTAGAATATATCAATCAACAAAACTACATTTTGTGAGCAAAATGACGGGCAGTTGAATTAAACAGATATTTTGTGGGTAATGCTCCCCATAGTGAACCGTTTCAGAGCGACGACGAAAGTACTTGAATCTCCGCAATCAGAAGCTACAAGAAAAAACACAGAGAACATGGAAAGGGGGAAAGAAATCAATAGTTTCGAGTCGACGCGCTTTGGAGTGTTGTTGTTATTCGAGTGCGTGCAAAGAAGAACTTCCTTCGAAGAGCACCCCCGCATGTTCGGGGCTCGTCCTTTCGCCCAGAAACGTTGGTATTCGGGCACGAGTGATTTCTGACGTCGTCGTCGAGGCGGGCAGACGGGAGGAACTTTGTTTTTAAACTCGTGTCGAAGGAGCCGTAATTCCTGATGGGTCTGATGGCTCATAGTGATATGCGCTTTAGCGGCTAAAGTGAGTCATAGGTTTTGTTGTGGATGTACGGCATGTGTAATGCGTCGCGTCCATCTAGATTGTGTGGTTTCAATTATTTTTTTCAATGGACTTTAACATATAATATACAACGAGAGGCTGGTACTGGCCTGGAAGGATTAACAAATGTTTAAAGTCGGCTATTTTAAATGGAGATAGAGAAAAGTTGTCCGTAGAGGGCGCTGTATGCTTTTGATTTAAACGAACTTTTCCTTATTACTGTACAGAGCTTTTCTGTTCTTGGAGGCTTTCAGATACAATTGCTGATAAATTTCAGATAAATGTGAGAAAAAGCTTCAGGTGATGTATAACGAAGTGATTCAGCTGATGCAAGTGTTCCAACCTAGTTTCAGAAGGTCTTGATTTGGTGAAATATTTTGAAAATGGGGTAATTATACGCGGTCACCTGGTTTTTCGGCGATAAAAAATTCAAAATTCAACCGATTTTCATGATTTTTTTTAAAGTTCGTTTTCACGGCAGATTCTGAAACATCACATTTCAGCGTTTAGAGGACCGTTTTAAAGTCGTGAGCAGCACGTGGCCGAGCATTGTCGCGCTTCAAAATCGTTTTGTCGGTTCCTTGATCGTATTCTGGCCGTTTTTACTATGTTTGAATCGTGCCTTCTAGCTATTCCACTCCATGCCTTTCACGTCGAATTCACCATTTTTTGAAACGTTGAAACCATTCCCGACAAGTGCTTCAACTAAAGGCCTGTAGTTCAAGTCTGTCCATAGCCAATATGACACCTTAATGACATGGAAACAAAAACCTTATTATGAACTACAACCAACGCGACAAATTCAATCGAATCTCTCAAAAAATCATATCTAGGACAACCACCCCCGGAGAGTAGTGAACGAACATCTTCGAAACAAACCATCTGCACCCCGTCTAGGTTGTACGACAAAAACTATAAGAGCGTACACTCTTAAACTTTATAATCGTAAAAAAAAGTACTTCAACTGATCTCTATCAGTCATCATAAATTTCTATAATTAATCGATGTGACTTATCCGCAGTTATTTTTCAAATGGAAACCAAAAACCAAATCTTCTCGTAAATGGCATTTATTTTGTACTCTGTCTCCTCCCGTAGTCGAGAGCTTCGATTTTCTTATGGGAAAAATCCACTTTTCACTCGAATAGTTGCAAGAAAGAACTCAACGCCCTCATATCCGCTGACCCTGATGGTATTTCCCTTATACTTCTAAGGGGGACTTCTTCCCGTGTAAATGGAAAACAGCCACCTTAAATCCTTAAATGGGTAGGTATTTGTCTCCCTCCAACTATCGACGCATAGCACTAACGTTCCTTCTTTCTTAAGTCATGGAAACGCTGATAAATCGTCAAGTTTTCGAAATATCTTGATCATGCAAACTTTTTAATGACCGATAGTGCGATTTTCGTAAAAACAAGCCCGCCTTTTACCGAAAAATTGAATCAATCCTTGAACAGCCTGAATGAAAGCAAGATCGTTCCACTGATATTTGTAAAGCATTTGACAGAGTTTGGCAGCAAGCACTTTTGTCGAAAATGCAGGCTTATGACATCAATGGATCCCTCCTTCTATGGATTGATTATTGGGTGGACTAGAAATTACCCTTCAACTCAGTCTAAAATTCATCAAATAAATGCTGGTGTTCCTCAAGGTTCTGTTCTGATACCAATACTCTTCTCCATTTTTATAAATGATCTCCTGTCTGATACTCTTAATCCAATCCACTATTTCGCTGATGACAATACCTTCAGCTTTTCTTATGGGTTACAAGATTCACGTAACCCGTACTTCGGCTGCAGAATTGGAACGGCAACGTATGTTAAGCACATTGAATTGCGACCCCGACAACATAATTAAGTGGGGTATAGGCAGCAGAGTGCAATAATGCTCTCTGCTAACCCTTGTGCCGTTGAAATCGAACTTTCCATCCATGATGTGTGCGTTAGTAAAACACTTGATTGGAATATCCAACCAATGGAATGTCTAGGTTTCCTTAAACGATGCCAGAAATAATTCGCCCTCTCAGATTTGTAGAACGCTCATATGTGGTCTGGTGCTCTCAAGACCTTTTTACCTGCTAGATAGACGGACGATTAAACTTATTAAGATTGATATTGCAAAGTCACTTGACTTAATTAAACATCGACGCAATGTTTCCTCTCTATCTCTTTAGAAACCTGTTTTTTAGCCGAACCCCACAAATATGGAATGCTCTTCCCAATATTTCTCACTCGTTACAATTCAACTTTTAGCACATTCTGAATCATTTCTATTATATTCCTTCTTCCCGTACGGATAGATTTTGAGAAGATTAACTTAGATTTCTCTTTCTCGTGTACCATCCACGCCAAATACGTGTCTGAAAACATTTAGAACTCGGAGGGAAGAGTCCACTCTTCCACTGCGCAATAGGGCACCAAGGCCGCGTCATAAAGCAAAATCCTATGCACTAACATTGCTTTGACCCCAATTATAGGCTAGGTGAATGGCTTGTCTTCAGAGTCTTCTTTACAAAATTTGGGAATAAGGAGACTTTCTATCATATGCCCGGGAAGGAGGAATATAGCACAATTCCTATTTTTCGCTTCAGACTACACAGCCTAGTATCACCTTAATGCATTTTAGTATCCAGGACTCCAAAGCGAGTAAATTATGTGCTTTTTAGACGTCTGGTTTTTAATTGTCTAAGAAGTACAGGAAAACTGCAAGAGTGAAACAAAATTATATTTAAGTTGATACACCAGCGCTTGCCACTTACTTTTTAAAGATCATTTCGTGCAAAAGTTGAGCCCAACTATGTTTTAAGTGTTGCACAGGAAAAGTCTAATTTGGTGTCACTTTTTCGAGCATCTTGGCTGGTGTCTGGTTGTGTAATGTTGTCTTCCAAGCACTTGATTTACACTGGCTTATCGGCATAGACAAGTGTATCTCCATAAAAAGATATCAAATGGCGCGATTTGGCCAGTCAATTCGCCGAGCCAATTTATTCTAAACGAGAGATAAATTGCTCACCGAATTCATTTCTCAAGTGGTTTATAGATTCACTTGCTGTGTAGTTTATAGTGCCGTCTTGCGGAATCTCATATCGACCATGTTCAGCTCATGCTTTTTGAACAAAAAAGTGTTCGAAATCATTAAGCGACCTCATGCGCCATTGATAGTAACGTTGTTCTCACGGTTAACTTTAAAAAAAAGGAGCCAATGCTTCCGCCGGACCATAAACCGCACCAATCAGTGCATTTTTTCAAGAGCATTGGCAGCTCTTGTATTGTCTGAGGTTGCTCACCGGACCAAATAAGGCGGTTTGGTTTATTAACATACCCATCAACTAGAAATGAGCTTCGTCGCTGAAGACAATTTTTCGATAAAAAAAAAAGACGAATCTTCTTCCAGTTCTCCTATGCACCACTCACACGAAAAATCGATGCTGTGGCAGATCGTTCGGCTTTAGTTCTTGCAAGAGCTGCATCTTGTAAGGTTTAAAACCAAGATCCTTGTGTAAAATCTTCCACGTAGTCGAGTAATATAATTCCTATTGACACGAACGCCGGCGAAGAGACATATTCATATACTCGTACTCTTTCCTCTGCACGTACTCAACGCTTACGGGTAGGTGGCTTGAAGTTCAATAGCGTGAAATTGGTGAAAATTAGCTCACTATGACTTGCTCAGCAGGTCGATTATGACGACCGTAAAATGGTCGAAAAGCGTGAAAAAGATTTCTCACAAAGCACGAATTCCGATAATAAAATTCAATACCCAAATATAATTTTGCGGTTGGTTCGTTAAGTCAGAGTAGAAACACAACATTTCAGGAGTGTTAAAAATTAACTGGCTGCCATCATATCTATCCTTTCTATCACGCTATTCGCATTTCAAACGACCTCAGATTCCCTTTTATTGAACTGTGTTCAATCTAGTTCCCCAGAAGCCTTTGTACTCCCGATCAGTGAAGTCGAAATAGAATTAATCAAATTAAAATTGATATGTTTTAAAGTGAATTTCTGCCTCTTTCCTTCTTTGTTTGAACGTTTTTTTATAAGAAGTTTCAGCCTGGGTAAGCTTGTTCAAAAGACGTTTTGCATGGATACCGTAAAACGGGGTTACTTTGCACCACTTTTCAGACCGTTTTTAAAAAAACTCTTTAAAAAGGTTAAAGTATAATTTAAGTATCTATTTTTTTCTATCCTTATTATAAAAATAGATATGAAATAACACATATATTGTGTGATAACTATTTAAGTCAAAGTTTAAAGATTTTTTTTTAAGTCGAAAAGTGGGGCAAAGTTGTCCAAGGGACGGGGTTATTTTGCTCCATCTGAAACTTTTTCGCTATGGTGCCTTTATTTGAAGAGCTGGAGCAAAGTTATTAAAGACTTTCATTAACATTGCTCCAAGGATCATATCTTTAAAAAAAAATACAAAAAAAAATGGTAACTTTTTTTTTGAACAAAAACAAAATTATTCGTACGCACCAAATTTTTCACACAAAAAAAACACACATTTAAGGACAGAACTTCACAACTCAACTGTTGTTGGACATCGTTGCAGATATAAATATATGTGTGTATACTTAACGGTAGTTTCGATCTATAGAACGTAACACGTCTGAGAGTGAACCAACAAAAAAAGGCTTTACGTCAGTGGCGCAAAGTAACCCCTGCTGGGGCAAATTTGACTGTCCTCTACGCATAACGTAAGATTTATAGCGAAAGGTCCTCATGGAAAAGTCAACGGATTAGGCCCTTCGAAACGTTAAGATCCCTCGCAATGGCTCTCATTGATTTCGAAGGGTTTTTGTCTTTATCGAAAGCTTATACTTCAGTCGAACCTTACCTGCATGTACGAACGATAGGGCAAATTGGATATTTCTAAATCAGTGTGTTTCGCACATATAGGGACCTTAAAAATTGCCTTGAGAAATTAATTCCACTGATATGGATGTCCCCTCATACCATACGCATCCTGCAGATGTCTATGTTCAGATCCTACTTAGAGACTACTGTCATGGTTTTAGGAGTTGTAAGCAACGGAGGACATATTACTCCACTTAATTTCTTTCTTTCAACCCAGGATTTCGGATTAATGCTGCCGCCTACATGGAGGTTTTAGAAAACGATGTGATACCCTGAATTGATAGCGTACACTGGGACAGTCCATACATATTTCAGCAGGACTCTGCTCCTTCACACGAACCTCCTCCTACGAGCAGCTCCCCGTAATTTCCTGAATCATTACGTAGAGCGTAGTTGAACATGAGAACGCCTTGGATTTAGCAGATAATCGAGAGAGAGATTTTATTGAATAATTTCATAATCAAATAGTAACTCGATGTTATGTAAACATTTCAGAGAAATATAATGAATTCGGTAAAAAATGTAAGCAAATTAGTTTTAATTTCAATTAAGTGTTCTCAAACATCATACGCATCATGTAATATTTAAGCGTTTTTCGGGTGTAAGCCTTTTCATAATAAAATAGCAATTATAACTGAGTATGTCTGACTTTGCCACGTGGAACGAGTAAACCTGAGTCTTACGGGTCAAAAATAGGACACTGAAAAGCCAAACAGCAAAAAATTACATTTTATAGAGACCATCTACTGAACTACTCCTTTAGCTTCATGATCCATACGAATGTATGTAGGAAAATTGCTTACTCTTTATTTTAAATTTTAAACAAAAATGTTGACAAGACAAAAGTGCAATTACAAAGTTACATTTACAAAAATTTAAATAATTCTTGATTATTTTTTCCCGATCGCCGAACCACCTGAACCGCGCTGACGCACTGACCCCTAGACCAAAACTCGGCTGCCCTTTTATACTCCTCATCCAGTCGAACGTCAACACAATCAATCCATCAGTTTAGCCAGTTCCAAAGTCCACGAAAGTTTAGTATTTTGTGCCACGTCCACAGTTTTAAAGCGAAAGTCAACACCACCCATCCAACGCATAATCCGATCACAACATGCGTAGTCGGAAGATCGAGTCGAAACTGAGTTGAAATTTCGACCCAGGTTTTTCCGCAACGTAGTCGAAAGATCGAAGAGTTCAAACATATTTGAAGTGACAGATAGTATGTATATACGGACCTTTTACTTTGACTGTGTAAGACTTGCGTTATGTGTCCACCAGAAAGCGAAGTTAAATTATTTCACACACAACACTGTCGGCAAGCTGAAATGACAAGCGAAAAAAAGTGTCGAAAAGCAAGAAAAGCAAAAAAGATATCGCACACACACATAGACAACATGTCAATTCAACTCCTCGACCCAGGTTTACATTAATTTTTTTCCACTCGATTCAGCACAGCTAGCTGGATCGAATCGAGTCAACTCTATTTCAACTCGATCCGCGCGATCAACTCAATACATTTCGATCCTAGTTCAATCCGGATTCAACTACGCATGTAAACGGGGTAATGGTATCACAAAGACAACACTGCTTATATCGCCTCGGCCTTTATGTTTCATAACGTAGGTCAACACAAAATCCATTCATGACGAATGTAAACACTGTCCTCTGTGACTCCACGATAGTAAACAAACCCCATTCATCTGGGACAACAAACGAGCAGATGACGATTCGTAGTACTGAAATTGGAGATCGAAACCGCTCTGGTCGCTGTTCTTTGTTAAATTACCCCGTGTACTTAAGGTCACCATGACGATCGCTGCACTATCAATATATGTTCATATATGTACATATATAATTTATCTGTCAACCGCTCTTGCCCGCTCTGCCCAAAATACAATAATCGACCACTCTGGTCCGCCTTGCTCGAAATACTAGTGAAAGAATCGCCAGATGTAAATATCGACCGATCTTGTTACCACGGCGATCATTGCCCTACGAACGCTCTGGTGTGTTGTTGTGTTTGATCACAACTACAACGGGTGATCATACCTCGCACCGCTTGAGGTAACCGTTGATTTTCGTTGATTAGACGAATTACAAATATTTTTGGAGTTGTACTTATCTGTCGGGCTTACAGCTGGTGATCGTGGGCAAAATATCACTTCGCATCGTTGCCGTTAGCTTCGAACTAATGTTTGCTTCTTTCTAAATGCCGATTCGAATTTTTGGCATCTGACTATGAGCCTGCTGATGGTAGGTGATGAGTTGCGACATTGTCGTAATATTCGACTTTGCCCCCGTATATTCTTCCTGCGATGCTATATAACATATATCTATTTTATAAACGAATTAGCTCAATAGCAATATTGACAAAATCATGGCGTATGATTCAAAGCCATCCAACTGCTATGGTTACTCTGATAATGGTGAAAACTGAACTAAAAGCACTTACTCCCGAGAGAAATTATGTAGAATGTAGTATAAGACGTGATATATGCCCGCATCAATGCATCACATCAAATTATATCACAAGTAAGGGCTCATCATAGCACATATTTTCGGTGATTTAGCCGCTGTCTAACACTAACTCTTAAGGAATCCCCTTTTGACCACAAATTTACGAAATAAAAATAGGTGGGATTAACCCATATCCACGATGCTATTGCATAGATAGGTTTTAATTCCAGCATCATCAGCTCCCAGTATTCGTAAAAGATTGCCTCTAATCTCGCTATTAATTGTGAGTTGTAGAATATACGTAAGTGCACCTACGTCTACAAATATTTACAAAAAAAAAACAAAAAGCGAAGGTCACTTTGGTGTAATGACTAATTGATTGACAAACCAACAACGGGGGGGTTTCCAAGTATAGATTGATTATAATTAGTAAGCGATAACCTCTGGACTTAGGAAATGTTTAAATTGTTAGATTCATTTCACGAGTCTTGCTTGCCATTTTTGTAAGTGCGAATAACATTTTAGACCTATGGGTATAGATGCACGTGTATCTGACCTCACGCAAGATAAGAATCCATTGCAACTTATCGGTGATTGCACTATCTGAGATTCTCTTTGTGTCCTCTCTTAAAAAACACTTCTCTTAAGAGAGATGCGAAGAAGTATTCAGCCGCTTGATTGGAGAAAGTTATCTCAAACGATCAGGTTGCTCTCACTGCCCTGTGAGTCGGGCATATAACTGAAAACTGTAATCGATCATCATGCATTAAACAAGATGTCGTTTCCAGAATCGTACAGGATTGCGATCATCACATTCATGATGACGGTGTGTCTCACTACAGGTAAGCTTGATCATAATTGCTTACAATCTTAAAAATTTGGCATTCTTTAGGAAACGTGGATGATCTCTCTGGCTGGAGGTGCAAGTCCGGTCAGATGATTAACGTCGATGAAATCTGCGATGGTTGGGTGAACTGCTCTGATGAATCGGACGAAACGGCGGAGGAATGTATGTCTTTGAAATGTCCTACGTTTGCCTTTCGATGTGCGTACGGCGCATGCGTGACGGGGTATGCCAAGTGTAATGGAGTGAAGGATTGCGCTGATAACTCAGATGAAACTAAGTGTTCAAACACCGCTCAAAATCGTCGAATATACACCACGAACATGACCGCTTGAAACATAGAAAACTGACTGTATGTACATATCTGTAATATTTATTTAAAATGTGAAAATAAAGTGATATATCCGTTTATTGATGTTAAAGAAATCGGCTATTCTTTCAGTTTATTAAGCTGTAAGTTATAACGGCGGATGTTAAGGCATTTTCCACTGTAGGTGCTTCCATCGAAATATGTACGTACGAGAGCTTGGTGACTCATTAAGTTAAGTTTTTGATGACGACAACGTCGTTGAGGTTCTTATGGGCAGAACAGAGTTTCCCTTAGATATACTTTTGGAACGAATGAGTATAAATGTTGAGAAGTTCATTTATAAAAGCAGTCAACATTTTAATCTTCTACCTTGTAAAAGGCAGACTTATGGTAAGGCTTTTTGTCTGTCCCTCCGTACCCATATATCATATATCTGCATACTTGTGCGAAGTGAATGTGAATTATAAACATATTTCATAAACATCAAATACATGAACCGTAATGATGACTAAACCCAGTTTACCAACCGCCAGTATTATTGTTGTGAAATTCATGAATAAATTATGGATTGAGACGTGTCACGAGGTATGCTTGTTGGGAACCGGAAATCCCTCAAAGCGGTGTATTACATTTGGCTGTGCATAGCAGAATTTATGGGACGGATTATAAACATGAAACAGAAATGCGTGTACGTTTTAGTCTTCTACCTTGCAAAGCTGGGGTGGGGAAGACTTATGCAAAAGCTTTCCTGTCCATTCGTCGGGACAGATTCAGGTAAAAGTTTGCAAAATTCAAGGTAGAAGGTCTGGAATTGTAGCTCGGCTCCGGGCGAGCTGATCCCATTTTGTTGTAGTTAGAATTAATATTCATAGCGTTTTACCAGAGACGGTTCAGAATATCTGGTGGCTATGCTCTAGCTAAGCAAGAGCTAAGCAGAGAAGTGGTTGCCGCGCTTAAGAAGTGATGATTTTGACCTGGAAGACAAGGAACAACTTGGATAACCTAAAAAGTTCCAACTGATCTAAATTTATCTGAATTGTTGGGTTTTGGCCGTCAACAGTAGAAAAAAACCTCCTTAAAATGAAAATAAGGAATCAAACGAACCCAGGCGCTGAAAATAGAGGGTTAAGCCGGGCCAAATATTAACATCAACGGTGAAGCCGAATATCAATGGATCCAAGCTCATGCTGTATATTTGATGACACCAGAAGTTGTTGGTCTTCTATGAGCTTCCCAAACTGAATGAAAACATTATTGAAGACCGCTACTGAGTACAACTGATGTGCTTGTTTGACAATGGTCGTTTGACTTCTGCAAAAGACCGAAGCGTTTTTCAGGGAAAACATGCGTCATCGATCAGAACAGTTAGTAGTTGGCAGGTGCGATGTCTTGGAAACGCTGTACAACATACAACTTTTTTTATCCACTTTCAAGAGACACCAACCAGCACCACTTCAGCACTTTATAACTTAATCTTCTTGAAAGATCGCACTTAATTGATTACACTTGAATGAATAAATGCAGTCGCTGTCCCAGCATTTATACCATATACCCGAGACACTGATCTAGATCCTACGGTAATGACACAGTGATGATAATGGTGTTTCATCATGCAGTAATCTAGATGGCGAAGCATCTCTCTCAGCCAAGTATTTTTACCACATACAATCGCGATCGGACGGTTATACTCCGCCAGAAGTCGCTGACGCTTATTACATTATCGAATGTTATAATACGATGGGGTGGGACGCTGTGCTGCAAAACCACTTTGTGGTGCCTTTTCTCGTTTTGTGGCTATTTTGCATTCAATACTCGACTCAAGCACAATAGTTGTGTTCGGTAGATAGCTTCTGCGACGGTTTTATTCGGTGACAATAACTCATGTCAAGTTGGTCCCAACAAATGCACAGAATGAGCTTCGATTCGATGTTTGATTTGGTACTTTCACTGTCATTCAAAGTGCGAATTAAGAACCCCGCTGAAGCAAGGATTAGATTTCTTATATTTGGACTACTGTCAAGGCTTTTTATCGATAGGTAATGGTTCGTGAATTAAGACCTATTTCTATAATTATTCAACGCTCCTCAGCTGTAGATTTTTTTTTCAAATTGAAGACGCAAGGCAAAACTCAAAAGGGATGCTTATTTGGCTCGAAAGTGCACATTTTCACAATGAGAAATGTAATAACGAGAATGCCCAAGCTTGCATTATGGAAGAATTAAACTCGGTTTCTAAGGAAGCACAATTTGTCATTCTGCATGGACAGCTAGTCCAAGTAAATTGGTCTTGACCTTTACCTCTCATATCCATGGCATTTGGATGGACTTATTTTGAAGTGGTCAAGTGAAACTGATACAAATATGCCTAAAGGGCAACAAGCGATGAGTTAGAGTACAAACCCCTTATCTGAAGGGACGCCTTGTCACAATTTCTCTTTAGTTTGGTTCTGGACAACGTAATGATATCCCTTAAGGTAAACGGTAGGAAAAAAGCCTTCTGAGAGATAGCGAAAAAATATTTAAGAGAAACACAGAAAGTTTAATATGATAGAGGAAGTATGTTTGGAAGAGAAAACCAAATATGTGGTCACTGACCAGCTTGCATTCCAAACCTCGCTCCTTACTGCACTCGATAAACGCTTTAAGAAATTAGACGAGTTCTGGCAACCGTATTGACTGCCAAAAATGATATAAAGATCGTAATAAATAAAAAGATGCATATGGGCAACGAATACATTTGCGTGATGAAACTATGCAAATGACATTTTACGGATGTGGTCTCTAACTAAAAAAGAGGAAAATAAATGTTTGTTCTTTGATAATTAGATCTAAAGGAGAATCTCTGATGGAGAACAGGACGAAGAAACACTGCGCAATCAAGAACTCGAGAAAGTCTATTCAGCATTGCCCGAGTAATATAATCATGGCCTGTGGACGAACAGTCAAACAAACGACCGTCAGCAAGGCTGCGCCGCAGAGGAGGATGGACCTAGAAGATATGAAACGAAGCAGCAAAAATCGAAAGGAACACACTCATGAGAGGGAGGCTTGGCGAAAGGTCAACGAGGCTCTAAACTTCCGAGTCCTAAATTGCCGTTAAAAGCAATGAAAATAATATCAGGTCAGTTAGTCATACTTCGAAGGCTGATAATCTTATATTTTCACATCCTGTTGGCTAAATGGACGAAGATTAGACAAACAAAGAAAATAAGGCAAGTTACCTCAAGCAGGTCAATTTTTTTCAACTTGGCTTTTGACAGGTATTATAATGATAATTTTCTACTACACATATGTACATACATATGTAATTTGTGGTTGCGAAAAATCTGAATTAGAGTCCAGTGCAGATAAAATTCGGCATACCAAACTTGAAAAAATTGCCGATTATGGTCGCTTCTAATGGCCTAAAGGAATTGATCTTTAACAAAATGGCGAGATTTTAGGGCATTGTTTCACCATGAAGCGCTAAGACAAAAGCTGTTATTGATTCCTCAGCATCTATACGGTTAAACAATTACAGAACTTTCTAGACCTAGCTTTTCTATGAAGTCAAAACTGTTGACAGAGTTAGTTAAAAGAAGACGGACGGGGAAGACTACAGAGCCTTCGAAAGCACAATGTAGAAGAAGGATTTGACAACACTAGTTGATAGATAAGCAAGCCTTCTGAAGGTAAATTACAGGAAGCATTGGGTAGAACATCGTCCAAGAAATAATACGAAACACGTTAATGCCTTAAATCAGATTCCAGAAGTTTTTTTTATATGCAAAAAGACAACGAATTTTTAATATAACTTTTTGAAGCACAACATACTGACGAGGAGTTAAAAGCAATTTTGGATAAACCCAATTCATCAACCGCCTACAAAATTTGTTTCTGAATATGTTCGTTCCAACTCTACAAATGTATAACATTGATGAAGTTTATTGACACTCTGTTGTCAGTGGTGGTGAATTCGGTTTATTCTTCATTACGGTTCATGTATTTGATTTTATAATTTATATTTCACTCACAGTTTATAATTCGCATTCACTTTGAGCAAGTTTATACAGGGTGTCCCACGAGCAGTGTGCCAAAAAACTAGAGGGTGTAGGTCTGGCCAAGACAAGAAGACAAGAAAAAATCGTATGGGTGGGGGGTCTATTCCCCCCGTTTAGCCGGGAGGGGAAATTTTCTAAAAAATTTACTTAATTTGGAAAAAAAATATTAAAAATCAACAGTTACATTCACAATGCCGTGATATACTTTTTTGTAAAGCCAGAAACCTCTTTTTTCATCCTGTTTTTAAACGAAGCTGTTTTATGGAATAGTTTTTGAGAATTAATTTTCAAACTCAAAATTTTGAAAAAAAAATTTCGAACTATTTTTTTTCAAAATTGTATGTAATTAAGTACTAATTTTTTTCAAAAATTCAATTCTCTTATTAGTTTTTAGTTAAAAACAGAAAACCGGATGCAAAAATGTCTTGTAGTTTTTGAGAAATTAAAAAAAAAACCCGAACCATTTTTTTCTAAGAAAAACCCTTTTTTGGTTTTAACGCGGCTGGACTTGTAGGCAAATTAATGTATGAAACATTGGCCTCTTTTTTATTATTTTTAAAAAAAATCGGAGTTTTATGAGGATACAATAAAGTGACACAGTATTGGAATAACCCTGGATTAATCCTTTTTTTTTATTGATAACGCCTGAAAGCTGACCTGCCGATCGGTTCTAACAGCTAGGACCTTAAGACAATAAAACCGCAATTTTTCTTTATTGAAAGACAAAATATTTGCAACCCAAATGTAAATAAAAGAGCATCGCATTTTTAATAAAAAACCATTTCCAAATTGGATGTTAACTCATCAACACATTACGGTGTCAAAGTCATACTCTCGAGAAGAATTAACGGAGATGCACTTCTGCTTCGGTTTAGCTAATGGCCGAGATCGTGAAGCCGAAAGACTCTACGCTGAAAGATATCCCAATTGGAGGGATCCCAGTCGTAGCATGTTTTCAAGAATCCACCGACGTCTGCGAGAGCACGGTGTGCTAGAGCATCGAAGAAGCGAAAGATCAGTTACAGATGGATCAGGAATCTTAGATGAAAGAATTTTGGATTTAATCCGACGTAATCCCTCTCTTAGTACAAGGATGATAGCTATTATGCTTGGAGTGCCTAAATCGAGAGTATGAAGAGTGCTTCATATCAAAAACTTACACCCGTACCAGTACGCCAGTTCAGAAACTCACCTCAAACGACAAGTTTTTGAAAGCAGAATTTTGTCGATCATTACTGCTTCGAGATGAAACTGAACGATACTATTTTGCAAGGATATTCTGGACGGATGAAGCACAGTCTACCAGAGATGGGGTTACTAACTTCCACAATTTGCATCATTGGAGTATCACTAATCCACACAACAAAAAACAAAATAAATCGCAACACCGCTTTAGCTGTAATGTTTGGCTTGGTATTGTTGGACAAACTGTAATCGGGCCCCGGCTTTTGAATGCCGTTATTAATGGAGAAGTTCCTACAAGACCTTTTTCCCGATTTGATGGACAACGTTCCTTTGGCCATAGCAGATAATTTAATCTACCAGCAAGATGGAGCACCAGCACACTACAGCTTACGGGTTAGAAACTGGCTGGATGATCATTTTAGTGACCGTTAAATCGGAAGAAGGGGCCCCACGGAATGGCCACCTAGATCATCAGATTTAACTCCTCCAGATTTTTATGTGTGGGGATTCATGAAGAATTATGTTTACGAAGTGGAAATAGTATCTTTGGAACAACTGAAAGAACGGTTTGAAGTCGCTGGAGTCAAATTGCAGACAAATTTGTCAAGCATAGACTTATGTGCAGCCATTAGAAGGAGATATAATCTTTGCCTTCTAAAAAATGGGGATCATATTGGGTGTGTGAATATGACTCCGCCCTTTCCTAAAAGATGTCGTTGTTAATATTGCTTACGTGTACTTATAGATGGTAACACTTGTATTTGATAGTACTTTATGTCAGCTGTCAAACGCAGTACGTGACATTTGATTGAAGTGTAAGCAACAAGTTTTTTTAGCTCCTTAAAAATGTCAGTTTTCGTTCCAAGTAAACATCATTTGCGGAAAGTGTTATTACACTATTTCGTTGCAAAGAAAAGTGCAGCGGAAACTTATCGTTTGCTTGTGGAGATTTACGGTGAGCATGCTTCATCTAATACAACTTGCAAGGAATGGTTTCGACGATTTCAAAATAGTGATTTTGGCACTGAGGATTTGAAGAGAGGTATTTTGCATTATGAGTTGCTCGAACCCTCTCAAACTATTAATGGAGAAGTTTACCGACGACAACTAATGCATTTAAAGCGAGCCATACAAGAAAAACGACCAGAATGGGAGAATAGGCACAGTCAATTAATTCTCCAACATGACAATGCCAAACCACACACATCACAAGTCGTAAAAAAAATATTTAGATGGACAGGACTGGGAAGTATTACTCCACCCGCCATATTCGCCGGACATAGCTCCGTCGGATTACCATTTATTCCGGACAATGCAGTCCAGTCTTACAGGAGAACGGTTCACTTCCCACGAAAGTATCAAAATTTGGCTTGATAATTGGATCAGCTCAAAAGATCAGGATTTCTTCAGACAAGGAATACCTAAATTACCTGAAAGATGGGCAAAGGTTGTAGCTGCAGATGGAGCATACTTTGAATAAACTGTTTTTTAATTTTCTAAACAAAACAAATGTGTTTTATTTCAACAAAAAAAGGCACACACCCAATATTGAAAATTTATTATACTAAAACTACGATTTTTTTTAAAAATAATAAAAAGAGGTCAATGTTTCATACATTAATTTGCCTACAAGTCCAGCCGCGTTAAAACCAAAAAAGGTTTTCCTTAGAAAAAAATGGTTCGGGTTTTTTTTTAATTACTCAAAAACTACAAGACATTTTTGTATCCGGTTTTCTGTTTTTAACAGTACTTAATTATATACAATTTTGAAAAAAAAAAATTTAAACTAAAATTAATTTCTCAAAAACTATTCCTTAAAACAGCTTCGTTTGGAAACAAGATGAAAGAAGAGGTTTCTGGCTTTACAAAAAAGTATATCACGGCATTGTGGATGTAACTATTGATTTTTAATATTTTTTTTTCCAAATTAAGTCAATTTTTTAGAAAATTGTCCCTTCCGGCTAAACGGGGTTGTATAGACCCCCCCCTCCCATACGATTTTTTTCTTATCTTGACCAGACCTACACGCTCTAGCTTTTTGGCACACTGCTCGTGGGACACCCTGTATATGATATACAGATTATGAGATTTCTATTAAACTCATAAGTCACTCAAACGTTGAAGCAGTAAAGAATATTGTTATGGAGAATCGTCGAATCACTATCAAAGAAGTTGCTGAGGATATTTGCATATCGGTTGGTTCATGCCATGAATTGTTTCAGATATTTTGCTCATGAAACTCATGCTCATGTGTTGAATTTTGCCGAAAAAACCTTTGTAGGAACCAGGAACTTCTGAATGACATCAATTATGATCCGAATTTACTGAAAAAAAAACATCACTGCTGACGAAACGTCCGGATCTTTGAAAATATAATTCATGGGTTGCATCGCGATACTCTCACTGTTGCTAGTGAGTAATTTTTTAGCCAAAAATCCACCTCCGCCACCGTATTTACCAGCCTTAGCCCCTCACGACCATGCATCGTTAGAAGAGCTAAAAACTATACTACGATAAAAAGTGCTTATCAGAAGTGCTTCGAACAGTGGAAAAAGCGCTGACGCTAGGGCATTTGATCTGAGGGGGATTACTTTGAAGCGAACAAACTAAGTACTCGTATGTGTATATTCATGAACAAATAAATACATATTTTTCGAGTAAAATTAAAAGTCATCTTATTTCCTTTACGGGGTGCAGATGGTTTGTGTCGAAGATGTTCGTTCACCACTCTTCGGGGGTAGTTGTCCAAGACAGGATTCGAGAGATTCGACTGAATTTGTCGCTTTGGATGTAGTTCACAGTAACTTTGATTTTTTTTTGTTTCTTTGTCATTAAATGCACACACAGAGTATGAATTTTGAAGTAATCTTATACTGCGAGTGTTATGCCTTCGGCAGCACTTTTTGATCATCTCTCATTCACAACTGTTGTTGTTGCACAGTTTTTCCGTGTAGGAATTGTTCTTGACTATGGACGGACTTGAACTGCAGACCTTCGGCTCAACAGTCGGTGATTATTACTATTGCACCACAACCACCCCACGACTGGTGAAAAGTACCTGGGCACACCATTGGATATACGATCGGTTCCTGCGGATTCTGTTCTTTTCAATGACTCGATGATTATCTGGAGATCCTCCGTCGAAATGAACGAGGTGTCGTCACGAAACCTGGAAAAATCAATTCAAACCAATTCTTCACAGTGTTTCAAGGATTTAAGCCGAAAGAACATACTGGTGATGTCCACTATAACCGAAGAACACTATTTTGCTTCATTGCCATATAGAGGCTGGCCAATTGACGTGGTCTGAGGCAAATTTTAGCCTTTTTTTCGCTTAAATTGTCCATTGGCCGTGTTCTAACGATTCAGTTCATTTTTATTTGTATCACCCTTATTTTCGCACAAAGAATGCCACTGTTACTGGCACAAATCAGCATTTTGGGTATGAAATTTTATGAAATGAAGAAAGAAAGAGCAAAATAGGCTTATAGGTCAATATTTTTTCCACCTCACACCTTTTGCGCACACCAGGTAAAGGGCAATACAAAGTGGTCGACGTCTTAAGCCATTCTCAATCCCAAGTAAACAAATTTTTCAACCTTTCTTCATTGTTTTCAGGTTTCTTCAGCCAAGAACCTATATACTCGTTTGAGAATGAACTGGATTTTCCATGCGCAGAGATAAGATGATTAAGAGGTCAGGCATGAAAGACGCTCTTTCAAATCGTGTGTATTTGTTTACTGGGGTTTTTCGGACTTACCCTACTTATCTCAATCACGATCCTCCAGTGGAATATTCTCTTCCATTCAGCTGAATAACATCTCTTCATCGATCAAGTCTCTCTTCCGATCCAGAAACAAGTATTTCAAGATCGTGCTACGAATGGCATATCATTAGTTAATCGCCGTTGACTGAGTATCATCTCGCTCTGCCGCTATCAACGAGTCATTGATACTGCCAAACATAACACGTTCCATCAGTAAATTAAGGTCAAGACGCGTCACAAGTGCGCATTCACAAAAAGCAGGAAAACAGTGAGTTAACCACAACCGAGTAATATGTGTTAGGATTGGAATATGTCGCACGAGAGGCCACACAAACCTGCACTGTACATTGCAATCATAATCTCAGTATTCGTCACAGGAGGTAAGTCAGCGACAAAACCACTTGTGGGGGATTCACATGCCCGCCCTGGATTTTTCTTTGCGTCATCACACGACGATCGGATGGAGTAGTTTTTCAAAAAAAAATTTTTTTCTCCAGGACTATCGTGTGGATTTCGATGTGATTCGGGGCAATGCATCGATTCGGAGGAGCTCTGCGATGGCGTGAAGAACTGTGACGACGGATCGGATGAGACGCCGAAGAGTTGCATTCATCAGCGTTGCCCGACGTTCTCGTATCGCTGTGTCTACGGCGCCTGTGTATCCGGCAAAGCAAGATGTAATCGTAAAGTGGACTGTGCGGACGGCTCGGACGAAGTCGGATGCGGAGGTGTAGACAATCAAAATTCAAATTCAAACTGTGTGTAAGTGGTAAGGAATTTATTTTATGTGAAGTACCTCGCGTCGAAAGTCCTTCTGTCCTGAAGTGATTTGAATTAAATTTTTACTACTCAATCCGTAGATCCGATCAATTTGGCTGCACATCGGGCGAGTGTATCAGTGAAGATAAGCTATGTGATGGGAGAGCCGACTGCCGGGATCAGTCCGACGAAACCGTACAGAGGTGCGCCGCGATTAAGTGCCCGCTATTTGCATTCCAGTGTGGTTATGGTGCTTGCATTCCAAAGACGAAAAAATGCGACGGAAAGGAAGACTGCAACGATGGGTCGGATGAGGTGCCTAATCTATGTCCAGGCTCGCCTCGTCCTCCAATGTAAGTCATTTACACTCGAGATTTCACAGATTATTCACATAAGCTCTCTGTTTGATTAGAATTCCATCAAGGCCTGTGACACAAATTACTCCTGTCTCGCTTCCCGATACTCCACCAACACGCACTCCCCCGTCCAGACCGCCACCTGTGACACAGCCCACGTCTGGTTGCATCGTACCTGATATTCCCAACTCAGTGTTAACGTACTCGTCGGATGAGACTAAAACAGTAAACGCCGGAGACCTGGTCCCAGACGAGGTATCGATAACTTACAAATGCCAACGTGGATTCTATCGTCTCGGAGCTCGGTCTAACTATTGTCTCGACCGGAAATGGGATAATCCGCTTCACGCCGAGTGCCTCAGTAAGTCTTAACATACCAGCACGCCAACAGTAACAACCATAATGACCTTTTATAGAATTTTGCCCGCCGCATGTGATCAAAGGTGTTACCTTTATCGCAGAGTGCAAGTTGGATGGTACAACTGTGCCATGCAATGACCGCATACGACCCGGAACTATCGCTCGGCTAACGTGCGAGGAGAAGTACAGGCCGACGATATCGGAAGTGTCGACGATTTTCATGAGTTGCTTGCCCGATGGCGACTGGAACACTGGACCAATACAATGCACTCAAGTATGCGGAGAAGAACTGACGAAGGTTACACCATTTTTAACGTTTGGCGAGGACACGAATATCACGTTTGTTCCGTGGCACGCTGGAGTTTATCAAAGGGTTTCTGAGAACTACACGCAAATCTGTGGCGCCTCGATAATCAGTGCCAAGGTTTTACTATCGGGTGAGTGTGCTATTGCATGTATGCTGGCTCGTACTGGAGTCAAGCGTGCTCAGTGATCTTCGACCATTTTCTGTGACCGAATTCTTTTCCTACTTTCAGCTGCACATTGCTTTTATCAAAAATCCACTAAAACCCAGTACGACAAGTCTCTTTTCGTCGTTGGAGCTGGAAAATATTACCGCGACTACTACACGTACGAGCCGAATGCTATTTTCTCGAACATATCTGAAATCATCACGCCGTCGCAGTAAGCTCCTTAACCGATCTTTCTCTATTATTGTCCTTCAACGGATTCTCCTGCCATTTTTAGGTTCAAAGGCAACGTCCAGAACATCCAATACGACCTTGCCGTCTTGGTGTTAACCAATTTTCTACGATTCTCCTCGTTCATTGCGCCTGTCTGTATCGACTGGAAAACCGGAGGAGCCAAAGCAATCAACAGTGGTACATTCGGCCTCCTAGCTGGTTGGGGTCAGGACGAAGAGGGAGAGGCCACTCCGACTCTCCGCACTGGATATATAGAAGCCAGTAGTTATTACGATTGTCGGAAGGAACTGGGGCCGCAGCTGGAAATCACGATTAGCAGCGACAAGTTCTGCTCGTTGAACAACTTCGGTCAGGTGGCTTGTAGAGGGGACAGTGGAGGTGGTTTCTCTGAAAAGGTGAATGTGAATGGAAGGAATATTTACTACTTGTGGGGTTTAATAAGCGGCGGTATACCGTCGGGCAATGTATGCAAGGAGTACAACGCAATGAGTATGACAAATATTCACGAGTATCAGGATATAGTAGTAAATGCCTTGGCACGCCATACTCCTAAGTAGACTAAGTGTATAAAAATAAAGAATAAATGGACTGCTATATTTTAATTTGAATGTTTTATTTGCTACTTTGCGTAGAATTAGTGTTCGAAAATTATGGAGGAAATCTTGAATTTCAAGCAAAGCGGCCGGTATGACGTCATCATACCTCTGACAATCTTTATAGAGCAGAACAAGTGCTTTTTTTTTCTAAGAGAAATTGACGTGGAAGACACCAAAATCATTCAAATGATTCAAACGTCATACTACGAAATAAACCCTTCAAGATTCTCTATTATTATTCGCTTGAATTCACATGGAAATAGTTGAGAATCGAATTTTCCACGAGGAAGTCTGGAACGACTTGTCGCACATCAGTTCCGATATACCTAATCGGCGGACAAGGTGTGAAAAATGCAAGTAAGCCACTTGAATCGACTTGACTTCACAACATAACTCGTCCTCATCCCATTGCAGACGACCCAAGACAGTATGCTACTGTGCCTCGCTGCCCAATCCGCCGTTGGACATCAAATCATCCATCGTTATCCTACAGCATCCTGCCGAAGAGAAGCGACCGCTTCGAACTGCTCTGATGCTTCAACTTGGCTTGATGCCGGGTAGATGCACAGTCTTCAGAGGCAAGCGGTTTCCCACGCCAAAGAACCAAAACGAATTGGAATCTGTTTTCAATTCATCCAATACGTTACTCCTCTACCCGAGTAAGGACTCGATTCCGATTGAAAGCGTCGACAAGAGTCGGGGACCGTTCACGCTTGTCCTGATCGATGGTACTTGGCCTCAGGCTAAAGCAATTTACGCAAGCAGTCCCATACTGCACAAATTGCAACAAGTGAAGCTCATTACTGGTGGAACGAGTGATTATGTGATTCGTACACAACCCACTGAGGGCTGTCTGAGTACACTGGAAACAGCCGCAGAGAGTCTCGCTATATTAGAGGAGCACGATGAGTACAAAACGCAATTGGTGCAACCACTTCACACTCTATGTCAGTATCAACTCGAAAACGGAGCTGTTGAGCACCAATCGAAGGAATATCGGATCAAAAATAACGAATATCCAAAGCTTATAGGAAAAAGACTACACAAGTTGCTGAATCGAACGGCCACAGTTCTGAACGGTCAGGTGGAACTAGTGGAACAAGCGAATGACGACGACGAACATGAGAAATAGCATTTAGTCTTGTGATCTATGAAATGTTTATGTTTATTTGTTAGGTTTGACAAATATAAAAAGAATACAGTTATAGCTCGCTTATTCATATGTCCATTGTTGTTCCTTTTTTTCAGGACGTTCCCATGAACCCGGTTCCTGGGGGAAGTACACAGGCCATTGTCAGGACAAAGGAATGCTGAAGTAGAAAAAGCGGCTCAGTGATGTACGCTCTAGATATCTTCCAAAAGTCATTTATATTCCGAGACGAAACAACACTTGCCAGATCGTATCAAGTTGGCCTTTTTCCTTGCCGAGCGTCGAGTGTTCCTTCACAAACAAAACAAGAGCAAGATCTGGAACTCCAATAAAAATAGTTTGTAAGGTGACCAAATGATGATCAGGTCACCATTGTTACCATAAAACCTGGAGACTCGGAACTCAAGTCATCTTCATTTGGACCTATGACCACCTATATTTCTATAGACTAGTGATCTCCCGAAAAATGTCTTAGATTTTGCACAGACACAAGGTTTGTTCAAAAAATAAGGTGACCTTTTATTTTTCTCGCGAAATATTTGTTTGTTCTTCAATATCTATTCCGTTTTATTCAAAGTAATCCCCCTAGGTTTTTTCAGCGCTTTTTCCAATCCCCGAAGCACTTCTGATACGCGCTTTTTGGTACAGCCTTGAGCTATTCAAGCGATACGGTCTTTATCGCCTCAATCGATCCGTTTATGGATCTTTTCCATTTTGGGTAGAGAAAAAAGTCGTAAGAAGCCGAAACTGAGGCATGATTACGTTATTGTTTTGCCCAAAGAAGGGTCAAGCAGGTTCATAATCGTGACGCTACAGTCTTGAATTTTCCCACAAATCCCGACGTTGTCTTTGGACTGCTTCACGCAAAAGATGCATGATTACAAGGTATATATTTTCGGTAAGAACTCATGATGAACCACGCTATTGTAATCGAAGAGAACCGTGACCAAAACGTTCACATTTAACCGCACTTTGCGTGCTTTTTTCGGTCTTGGCTCTTCTCGTCGCTTCCATTAGTGGATGACTTTTTGCAAATATGAATCGTCATTCACGTCATTCAACAGCTCCTGAGTGAGACTCATGCGACGGTTCCTTTGGTTAAAATTTGGCAATTTCGGAACAAACTTTGCGTTTCATGCCCAAAATACTAGAAATAAATTCATGGCGTGAGCCAACCGACATGACAATAACCTTAGCAACTTCTATGATTGTGATACGACGATTCTTCATAACAATTTTCTTCACTGCTTCAACGTTGTTAACGTTCTGGGGCGTCCAAGGCGGGCATCGTCATGGACATCTTGTCGGTCTTGTTCTATTTTCCTTCAATTGCAAACCCATGTTTTACCTTGGTGTCCGACCGACAAAACCCGTTACAAACGCGCTTCTCTCCGTAACTACGTTTGAACTCATTTTATTTTAACGTGAAAAAAAGGAATAATGAAACGCTCGATCGAATTCTGCTCAATTCTTTATTCATTACGACTAACTAACGCTCACACGCTTCTGGATCGAACCACTGATCCCGTCCGCTTGGTCTCGCAGTCTTTTATACGTTCGCTGCTGCGCTGCTGTCGGACGATGTGTGTCGGTGTCACATGATGCTTATCTCCCGCTGCACTCGAGCGATCGGACGATGGTACCGCAAGTATCGCGTGTTCCTTCTACTGCGGGATAAGTTATTTCATAGATTTTTTATTTTTTTTTTTTAATGAATGGTGTAACAGCTCGTCCATCCTGACCTAAGTCTCGGCCTCGAGACTGATGCTCCCTTCGGTTTCGTCATCTTCTTCATGCTCATCGCTGTCCTCGCATATAAGTGAAAATTCCTCGGACGGCAGTTCGCACCAACGTTTCAATTTGTCTGCGCTAATCGTACAATCGTACAATCGTATCAATCGTACCTACGCTGTGGTGCGCTGCATGTGTGGTATGTCCCCTTAATCACGTACCGGTCGTTTGGCAAAACTTTTGCCACGCCACTAAGTAATGTCTTTTGTATGACGGCTCAAGTTTTCTTGACGCGCCGGTTGCGACCTGTTCCTTCTCAATCAGCACCAAATCGTTTTCCTGGTATTTTGTCGGTTCTCGATGATTCCGATCGTACTGCTCCTTCTGACGTTGCTGCCGTATTCCGATGTTTTCTACAGCCTCTGCTCTCCGCCGTGCCATTTCACCGGGTGTGCTCGATTCATTGGCTTCAAGTTCCAGAAGTTCTCTTGGCGTATAGGAAAATAATAGCTGGTGCGGACTCGCCTTTGTAGTCGCGTTACTCATTGTATTGAGGCTGCACTGCAGGTTTCTCAAATGCCCGGCCCAATCTTTACCGGCAGCGTGGTCACATTTCAGTGCATCCAGTATTGTCCGGTTGGCCCGCTCTGCCTGTCCATTCGCCCTAGGAGTTCGGACTGCCGTTTGTATATGTTTGACGCCGTTCTCTGAACAGAATCTCATGAAGGCTCCCGAGGAGAATGCCGTGCCTCTGTCCGTAATAATGCGCCGCGGCATGCCAAAATAGCCACAGATATCGTTAGGCGTCTGGATTACTCCTGCAGTATTCGTTGTCTTTGTTGCCCGGAGTATAGTATACTTCGTGAAGTTATCTATTATAGTGAGTACATACCTCATGCCCCACTTTCCTTTGGTAAACGGTCCTAAATGATCGAGATGAGATGAATGGTATCGAACGGCAAAGGAATCCGTTCCAAGCTATGCAGTTCGCCTTGCCCCCTTCCTCTTAGCGTATGCGCAGTCCACGCATGTTTTGAGGTAGCTTTTCGTAAAATTCCTCATCCTCGGATACCAGAATGTTTTCTTGATTCTACCCAGCGTCTTCCCCTCGGCCATGTGTCCGCTGTCGTCGTGGCATAGCTTCAGGATTCTCCATCGCACAGCTCTCGGTACAACGCATCTTTCGCCGCCGTCCACCCTTCGGAACAATCGGTTTCCCTTAAGTGAGTATATTTCCTGCAACTGCCTCCTTGCTGTGCTTGTGTCTGATGCAGTGTTCAGGGCCTCAATAATCTCCCGTAATTTACTATCCTGCCACTGCATGGTTGCCAACCAGTCCTCGTCCGTTATATTGATGTTCAGAACCAGAAACCAGAATGAGACGTGCGTCTTTCGTACGTCTTCCCCCGTGACACCCTGAAATTTTGACGAGATTTTGACAGAGGTTCAGGTGCATAGCGACAAAACCCGTTACAAACAAACTCTAATCGTGAATACGTGTGAGTTCATTTCATTGCACCGCAGTGTACTCCCCACACACACTCTTGGAATTATAACAATGTGCGTGATTGTTTACAAAATTTTGACAGCACTTGAGGTACCCACGTGCTCGCCCGAGCTTGTAGGCAAACGTCGGCGGCCATTTTGAGTGGGACGTCTCATTGGTGGTTTCTGTTCAGAACGAACGAAGACGCTTCTTCCACTTGACGTTCGTCTTCTATGGGCTGACGACTAAAGGCATGTACATATCCGGCCCGCGGTTTGAAGTCAAACTCCTGCAACTTCAACCACCACCTAGCAACTCTCGGTATTAGCTTGCCTTTATTTTGTGTTGCCACAATCGATTCGCAGTCAGTTACTACTGTGAATTCTCTCCCAAGTAGATACAGTCGGAACCGATCCAAGCTTTCCACAATAGCTAGGACCTCCAGCTCATAGGAGTGGTACTTCTTTTCTGCTACGGTCAGTTTGCGGCTGAAGTAAAGTACTGTTGATACTTTGAAGCAACTTTGAAGCAAGATACCTGATACCCCAACCCCTGATGCATCTGTGTGTACTTCGTGCTTGCATTTTGGATCGAACAGCGCTAGCACAGGTGGGTTCGCGAGTATCTTCTTTAGTCGCTGGAAAGCCGTCTCTTGTCGCTCGGTCCACTCAAACTTGACATCTGCTTTCGTTAAATCTGTAAGAGGGGCAGCCAGATAAGCGTACTTTCCACAAACTTTCGGAAGAATCCGGTCAACCCAAGGAACTGGCGTACGTTGTGGGCATCTCTTGGCGTTGAAAACAGTTGGATGGGTGCCGTTTTGTGTTTGCTTGGTTTTAATCCACCCTCATTCACTTCATATCCGAGGAATTCTATGTTGGTTTCCAAAAACGTACATTTACCCAGGTTGAGAGTAAGTCCCGACTCCCGCAAGACTTCTAGAATCCTTCGAATCTTTTCTATCCCCTCGTTAATGGTTGTGCTCGGTATGTTAATGTCGTCGAGATAAATAGCAATATCACCTGGCGGTAGTTTTGCCCTTAATTGGTTCATTACGTGCTGGAAATATGCCGGTGCGTTCACCAGTCCGAAAGGCATCCTATTAAACTCGTATGACCCCTCATCCGTCGAAAAGGCCGTGTATTTTCTGCTGCTTTCTTCTATGACGATTTGATGGTACCCAGAAGCTAGATCGAGTGTTGAAAAATAGGTGTTCCCAACCAATGATGCTAATACTTCATCAATGACCGGCATTCTAAATTTACGCTTCACTGTAACCTTATTCAGCATACGGTAGTCCAGACAAAATCGTTCACCTCCGTCTTTCTTTTTGGTCAGTACGATTGGCGAGTTGAAATCCGAAACCGATGGTCTTATTACCCTCTTCTCGAGCATTTGGTTCACCATTTCCTTTACGATCGTCCTTTTAGCAAATGGAATTTTATAGGGATGCACGTAGACTGCTGTTTTGGTTGTGAGCTCGATGGAACACTCACCCCCCCCCCCCGATATGTACCCAACTCATCGAAGTTCTTTGCGAAGCAATTTTGAAATTCGTTGATAAGAGATTTAAGTTTGCGTTGGTTTGGTTCGCAGAGGTCCCCAAAGTTTAATTCATTTGATACTAGCTCCTCCAGCGCTGTTCCTTTTCTTTCCTGCGGCTCCCTCTTCTGGTCTTCCATCACTAACACTCTCTCGGTTGGTTCAGTCATACAATCCGTAATTTCCATTTCCCGAAAAGACTTCACCACCTTTACTTGAGGTTGGTCTAGCAACTTTCGGCCAACTATCATATGGTATGATTGGCTATGTTGTGGTACAATCAGCACCTCGCACCAACTCTTCAGCTTGTCCACCTTCACTTCCGCATATACTTTTCCAATTGTCCTACATCCTCCTCCTCCAAATCCTCTTAGGCTACAATCATCCTTCGCGTACGCGATGCCTATCTCGTCCGCGATTGCCTGCGTTAGTGCAACGCAATCGCTGCCTAAGTCGATGAACGCGGTAACAACATGTCCGTTCACTTCTACGTCTTTGATGTATTCATCCCTGGCTTCCACCAGCAGCATCTGGGTTGATCTACCACGAGCGTTCCCGGCACCTCCCGATGGCCCGTTTCCTGACGGACAGTTTCTCCTGATGTGCCCTGGCTGTTGGCACCCGAAGCACTTCCTTTCACTCTCCCGATTTATGATTCGCTGCCTGTGGCTATCACGTAGTCCGATAATCAACCGTACTCGACTCAAAATGTCTTGGACTGAATTGGGCTGAGTTGCCTGAAGGCCTCTCTACACTCCATATCGGATATGCCCCTCACAATATATTTCACCAGCGTATGCTCCTCAATCCTCCCTCTTGACGAAATACTTTTCATTTCGAAGATAAATCCCTCTATATCCTCATGAGGCTTTTGTCTTCGTTGTCGGAGCAATTCGTGAAGGTCGGCCTCATCTTCGGTTGTAGGGAAATTGTTTGCAAGATCCTGCAAGAATTCTCCCAGTGTTGTGTGTGTCGTGCTGTTGCTCCAAATCCTGGCTGCTCCGTCTAGTTTTGATGTAGATGCCATCATTACCAGCCTTTCGTCCAGTTCGTATATGTCTTTCACGTCCTTTACTTTCTTAATCCACGCTGCTGATGAGAGTCCTGCCGGATTTTTCGGATTGAATGTTGGAATCAAATCTGCTACGTCTCGCACAGCATATGTGCTCCTAGAGCGTGAATGTCCCTCTACTGGAAACGGAGATTCCTGTTCCGTCGTTGTCTCTGAGCCGATTGCATCTTGATGGCTTGCTGACTTGCTGGTGCCACGAGCCTCATCCCTTAAGCGCTTGATTTCGTCACGTAACAATGACAACTCGGTAGCCATATCGACGTCTGTGGTGGGCTTGTCTTTACTTTCTTCTGTTGTCGCTTTAATCAGCCGTTGCATCATATCTTCCTTTAATCCACCCTGGTCCAGACCTCTCCTCTTCAGCTCCTCTCTAAGCTGGTCACGTGTCCAGTCGCGATAAGCTTCCTTCTCCATTCCGATACTCCAGTCGACTATCAATTTAGTCCTGCCTTCCTTTCACACTGTTGCACACAGGTCCAGAATCCCGACTAGATTCTTTGTATCCCACTTCTGAAGTTGAAAACGAACAATGAAACGCTCGATCGAATTCTGCTCAATTCTTTATTCACTCCGACTAACTAACGCTCACACGCTTCTGGATCGAACCACTGACCCCGTCCGCTTGGTCTCGCAGTCTTTTATACGTTCGCTGCTGCGCTGCTGTCGGACGATATGTGTCGGTGTCACATGATGCTTATCTCCCGCTGCACTCGAGCGATCGGACGATGGTACCGCAAGTATCGCGTGTTCCTTCTACTGCGGGATAAGTTATTTCATGGATTATTATTTTTTTTTAATGAATGGTGTAACATTTGAATGTACGCCACACCCTCGGGGAGTTATAACAATATGCGTAGTTGGTGGAATAATTTTGACAAGCCCCGGGCGCCCACGTTCTCTTTACAGCTTATGGACAAACGTCAACGGCCATTTAAAGTCGGAGATCTCATTCTGGTTTCTACACAAGCTAAATAACAAAAATGAGATTCAACGTCACAAAAACAAAAATCGAAAATCGAATGTACCACGATCAGCTCGCGAAATAGAAGGTTCTGAAGGAACCTTGTATCTATATTATGGTGCAGCTTGGCTAACTTGAACAATTACCAACTTCATGTCGCTGTGTCTGCCAAACTATGAACGGCAGCGTGCTTTGACAATTGTTGATTCATTTCGTTCTTGACAAACGTATGTCTTCAAGATTTGGTTCATCAACAATGGAATTCAAACGTAATAGCGTTATGATCCTTTTTTTGGCTGGAAAATCATCAAAAGAGTTCTTAAGCTGGAACACTTGGAAGTGAAGGTTTGAGTGTTCCACCACTGGCAGCATTTCGAACGAGATGCTCGGCGTAATAGAAGAAAATGGCTTTCGAGGTAAATATTCTGCAAAATCAGCTCGGGCTCAAGGTCTTAAAGTTCCAAAAAGTGCACATTTTCAAACCTTACTGAAACATGATTAGAAGTTGAAAGAGCAAAACAGCTGATCCGATCGCACTTCTCTGATGAAGAACCATTTGCAAAAGAGCAATACGTCAACAAGTAAAATAAGCGCCAAGTTTTGCCAAAAGTACCTTTGCCTTGCCATGTTTTGACCAAAGAAGCTTGCTATCTTAGACGACTCGCAGGTGCTTAGCTTCTTTGGATATCGGAGTGGGAGTGTCTTTTAACACCAGCTGAGTAATGTAAGTATGTTTCCTCCTTCTCGTAAAGAGGAAGACATCAGTCTTAAGAGGATTAACCGACAGCCCATTACTCGTGCACCAGTCATCGATAACATTCAGCGCCGCCTGAGACGGACAGTCGCTAAACATGAGCCGACAGAGAGAACGACAACATCATCCGCTTAGGCCTGGGCATAGATTCCAGAGGCAATAAGAGCATCAAACAGAAAGTCGATCACCACGCACCATAACAGCGAAGATAAGACGCCACCTTGCGGGCAGCGCCTATTTACTCCAGACTTGATACAATGTTCGAGGCCTGCATCATCGATCAATGTCCTGTGCTTCATTTACGCCATGCCGTCTAGCAGCGTTACACATGCTGTCGAAAGTAGCGTTATCAAAAGCTCCCTCAATGTCGACGAAAATGCCTTGTACGTATCTTTCCTTTCGAGAGCGTATTAAATTCTCCCTACTAGTTTTCGAAACGCAGTCTTGCAGGATTTTCCGCACTGATAACCATCTTGCGTGTCCGAGAGAGGATGCATTCGAAGGGCAACTTTGCGCACGTGAAATCTACTAGTCTCTTCATGCTTTTTAGCAAGAAGGATGTTAGGTTGATTGGCCTAAAGCTCTTGGCGAGTGATTAATCTCCTTTCCTTACTTTAGGAATAAAGACCGCTATCATCGCGCACCAAGGAATAGGTATGTATATAGGCAAGGGCAAAGCGGCCGTGAAATTTTTTTTCATAGTAGGAAGTAGCTGTCTTCTACCTTTTTGTATCATAATAGGGTGTATCCCATCAGTACTTGGCGACTTGAAGGCATCGAAAGATGCACCAGCACGCGTTGCGACGCGTGACGCAATATACCAGCTACGCTGAGCTATTTTCATTGTTGCAGTCGCAGTTACCATCGGAGGAGTGTGCAATGAGCTGATGAGAGACTGATTTTCCGGGAAATGGATCTGAAGCTGTAAACTGCGAGTTTTCCCTTTAAACTCGATAAAGGTACCATCAGATTTTCTGAGTACGAGTACATCCTCACTTGAGGTCTTTAACCAACATGCTGGTCACGCTCTAGGATTTGATCTCTTCGCAGAAGGTCTTATAGGAATTATTGTTCGATTTTCGAATAAACTTCTTATCTTCCTTCTGCTTCGATCGATACTTATTCCATTCATCTTCCGAGTTCTATTTAAGCGATCTAATTAAGAGACTTCTGGCTTCTCTGTGAAGACATTCCACCAGGGGATGCAACGTATAGTTCGTCGTTTCTTAGGAGCCGGTCTCATGCTGCTTTGCTCTCGACTGAGACTGGCTGACGCGAACGAATAGTCTCCTAACTGTCTATGAACCTTCCTTCGTATACGACAGTGACCATTGCGGACTATGTGCCGTGATCACAATACCTGAATCGTTCGTGGAGATGGCAGAGTATGTCCAAACCTACCCCATCGATTACAGTAGGTAGCGCTGGCAATGCCTGAGCCTGACCAACTCCCTGACGATATTCAGTTTGAGCACCTCCCTTCCACCATCGAATAGGAGACTGTCAAACTACGAGATTGACAGGTACCTCAAACAAGTGGATGATATGGTTAAGCAGACGATGGGCAGTTCGATATCACGCCAACAGCATCGCGATACCACGAACGTGTACCGAAACGCGACAACTGCATAGAAATATAAATAGACTCCTCTTAAGGCTGAAACTCTTGTACAGGCGATTTACCGGCAAATAAAACTCGTAGTCATTGATTAAAAAACTCCAACAGAAAACACGTATCGAATATCCAACAATCCAACTAATGCAACCATTGCTATATACAATACGGCGCAAAATTAATCACGCTATGGGAAGATGTTGTATTTTTTGCAAATGGCGTCGTGCGTCGATCATATTTGACTTTTCTAAACTAGACAGCTGCAGTATACAAACAGATAAGCAATGGAGCGTTAGACTCGGCAAGAACGTGGAATAATACTATCGACTTTTTTGACCAAAAATCGGTCGGTGGTTTAGCGCAGCGTGATTTCCTAATCGTATCGCGCCAACTGTCAGACTGCTCCTTCGACCGACCAGACGAAGGGCCACGCATGTTTCTATACAAAGTGTAAACATTGCATCAGTTAACGCCTGCTGACCGTCCGTCGCGTGTGAATTACTGTCAAACCATCTTTAATCTCAACAACGAAGAGGTCGATTTTGTGTCGAAAATCATTATGAGCGACGAGGCACATTTCTACTTAAGCGGATAAGTCAATAAGCAAAATCTTCGTTTTAGGGTATTGAAAATCCCCGTGTGATGCACGAAGAGCCATTACATCCACAAAGTTACTGTGTGCTGCGGTGTTCACGCGGGATTGGGCCGTATTTTTTTTTGAGGACACCATCGGCAATACGATCACTGTTACTGGCGAACGCAACAGGGCCATGATAAATGACTTCTTACTGCCGAAATTGGATGAGCGGCGATTGGTGAACATGTGGTTTCAATAATACGGTGCAATAGTGCACATAGAACGAGCCACAATGTATATTGTGAGGGAACCGATTCCTGATCGCGTAATCTCCTATTTTGACAATTTGGCATGACCAGCAAGATCGCCCGGTTAAACCATCTCAGACCTCTTTGGGGCTACTTGAAGTTACGGGTTTATGCCAGCAAGCTTCAGACAATCGCAGCCCTTAAGGGGAATTTTCGACAGGAATGCGAATAGTTATTACCGGAAATCTTGTGGAAAGTCAGGGAAAATGCGATAAAGCGGCAACCATTTGACGACTATCATCGTTCCCACTTAACAGAAAAAATCGTAAAGGTCCAAATAAAGATTTCCATTACCCAAAATCATTTTTTTATTTGATAAAAAATTAATTCCAAAACAAAATTGGATGATTAATTTTGCGCCACCTTGTGTGAGATTTGACATGTTAACTGGTAGAAAGTACGTTGTGAAAATTGCCAACGTGACTTCTACGTAAACATTTAAAATTAACAATTGACTGCAACAGGGTATGGTGAACTCGCCAATCTTTTTCAGCATTTACTTCAGTTATCTTCACCATTCAACAGAGTACGCGGACGATTTAATTGAGCACAAATCAAGTTCAACGATCGACGTTATTTTTACTCGTCTGCAACATGAGTTTGAAAAAAATTAGGAGTATTGTGATGACTGGAAGTTGGATATCAAATTTTAGAAATCAGAAACTATTTTATTCAGAATGCCAGAATTGGCGCAGATTCTCAATACAGTAATACCCCGACTTACGCTACCTCCACATACGCGAATTCGGAATTACACGATTTTTTAATTTTCTCGCCTATTCGTCTTTTCTGTGAACGAACGCCGCGCAGTCAAGGTCAAGCGGCGTTTTTTTTTTTTAGTCCTCCCGCCCGCACTAGTGTTCGTTCAGCTTACGACAGGCTCAGACGTGTAGCGCGGAATCGACGCGTAGGTACAAGAAAGTTACGATTTTGTGTTTATTTTGTGTGTTGTGCGATGACCTGAGATATGTACTAAGTATAGGGTCCGCCAAATAACTTTTTTTTTTTTGGAAAATGCTATAAAAAAAACTACTGAATATTTTCTCAAATTTCTTTTTTTATTTGAAAGTACAATCCTTCCGGTTAATAATGGAAAATAATTTCATTCAAATGGCTGCCTCGGCTGGCCATGCAGTAGCCTACACGATCGGTCCAATTTTTAAGCACATTATCGATTGTGTGCAGCTGTATTTCACCAATGGCTTCACGAATATTGTCCTTTAAAGCGTCAATTGTCTCTGGCTTGTCGGCGTAGCACTTATCTTTGACGGCACCCCACAAATAATAGTCCAACGGTGTCAAATAGCAGCTCCGAGGTGGCCAAACGACATCAGCTCTGCAGCTGATAATGCGATCTTCAAAAACAGGGCGCAAAACATCGAGTGTAGCTTCGGCTGTGTGGCACGTAGCGCCGTCCTGTTGAAACCAAATGTTGCCAATATCCTCCTCTTAAATTTTTGTGAACAAAAATTCGTTCAACATGGCCCGATAACGATCGCCATTGACTGTAACGGCCACTCCTTGCTCATTTTCGAAGAAAAATGGCCCAATTATGCCTCTGGACCAAAATCCGCACCAAACAGTGGCTCGTTTTGGGTGCACCGGCTTTTCAATGTATGCGTGCGGGTTTTCTGTGCCCCAAATGCGACAATTTTGCTTGTTTACATACCCGCCAAGATCAAAATGAGCTTCATCTGAAAAGATGATTTTTTTGGCAAAATCGGCATCTTCTGTAAGTCGATGATTTTCAAAATAATGTCGCAATATTTCCCAGCGTTGTTCAAGCGTAACCATAACCATATTCGTTCAGCGGAAGGATAAAACTAATTATTTGTCAAATCAGACATGAGCTAAGTGTTACCATTCACGAAATAAGCACCACTTGAAAAAAAAAAGTTAGATGGCGGACCTTTTACTATGGCATCAAAACGAAGTAGAACCGATTCTTTTGCTTCAAACAAGAAAAAAAAAACATTATCTTTGGAGCGTAAACTTAACATTATTAAAGACTACGATGCAAAAATAATTAGCAAAGAAGTTTGATCTACCGGAATCGATAGTCAGAACAATTACAAAAAGTAATGAAACAATTCTCGAAGCTGTGAAAAACGCTCAGTCTTTCATTCATCATTCGTAAACGCATAGTATTATCGCTGAAGTAAGTGTGAAAAATTGTCCTGTTGATCAGAACACGGTGTGCTTTCAAGCTAAACTAATTTTTGAGAAATTAAAAGAAGAAGCTGGGGTGATGGCTAAAAATGAAACGTTCAAAGCTAGTAACGGTTGGTTCAGCCGGTTCAAAAGTCACTGTAATTGGCATAGCATTGCAGAAAGTCGAGAGGCGGCAAGTGCAGATAAAGAGGCTGCATCTCTCTATCCAGAGAAACTCAAAGCTATGATAGATGAAGGTGGCTATACCAGGCAAACCATATTCAACGTGGATGAGACTGGCCTGTTCTGGAAGAAGAAGCCTAAAAGAACTTTTATCGCGGGAGAAGAGAAAACCTTTCCAGGTTTTAAGGCCGCCAAAGATCGATTGATCGATTGCTTGGCGCGAATGCAGCTGGTGACTTTAAGTTAAAACCTCTCTTAGTTTATCGCTCAGAAAATCCAAGAGCATTGAAAAAGAAATCTAAAGCTGGTTTGCCCGTGATTTGGAAGTCGAATCGTAAAGCTTGGTCCCTTTTTGAGGACTGGTTTGGTCATCACTTCATACCTGAAGTCGAACGTTATTGCCAGTCTAAACAAATCCCGTTTAAAGTGATGCTATTAATCGACAACGCACCAGGTCATCTTCCTGCTACATTAACTAGTTTCGACCCACGTGTGAAAGTTGAATTTTTGCCACCAAATACAACCAGCTTGCTGCAACCGTTGGACCAGGGTATTATCAAAACATTCAAAGCTTATTACACGAGACGATCGTTTGCACATCTGCATAAAGCTATGAGACAAAATAACGAGCTCTCTGTTAAAGACTTTTGGAAACAATTCAATGTTTTACATGCCGTGAGAATCATTGGAGAATCTTGGGATGAAATTTCACAAGAAACTTTAAATGGCGTCTGGAAAAAAACTCTGTCAATTTTTTTTCTCCACTGAGACTCAGGCAGAATCAGTGCTAGGGCCTGATGAAATTGGTAATGTGATCAAAGGCGTTGTCGAACTTGGTAGACAAATAAATTTAGAAGTGGATAGTGATGACGTTCAAGAACTGCTGGATTCACACAATCAGGAGCTTACAATTGATGAGCTCATGAAAATGCGTGAACAAGAGGAAGACATTGAGAATCTTGATTCTTTGGACCCAGTTCAATTAGAAGATCAAATGACAGTTGGAAACTTGACAGAAGCCCTCAGTTCAATGGAAAAAGGGTTAACAATTTTGGTAAACATAAACTCCAACGAAGAGAGCATTTCTGTTACAAAACAAGGAATAAAAAAATTACTAGCATGCTACGAGGAAATATAACGGGAGAAGAAAAAATCATTGACTCGTCAGACGACTTTGTTAGATTTTATGAAACCTTCTACATCAAAATAACTTCGGATTGTGTTTATACAGTTTATAATAATATAATTTGTCATATTATCTACGATTAGTTACACATTTATTTCCTAAATTATTGTTTTATTTAGTCTCCGGTCCCAATTAAACATATTTTATATGTCTTCATATGCAAAATTGTACCCCGACTTACGCGAATTCGACTTACACGGATAGCACTCGGTCCCACCTATCGCGTAAGTTCGGGGTTTTACTGTATTTGAATTAGAATTTAAAGGTCATAGCGAAGACTCCTTTATGCTGGCCATCCTCCGCTGGAAAGAAAACCCTGACAGCCTGGTCTACACCCCGAATTCAAATAAACACAACTACATTAGATATTAAATGTATTTTTCTTTTCATTTCACTTTAATACAACAAATTATTTTGTTTTTGATATTCCGTTTTCTTTTTCATTTTCGTTACGTTCTTTTTACATGAATTGACATAAAATTAAGATTTAAAAAAAAATTCACTTAAATTAGGTACTTAACATGCTGCTAGCTTACAATAGTTTTACTTCCTCCTCGCGTTTCGCCATCATTAAATGTATTTTGTTAAAGAGCTGGAAATTTACACTTAGAATCATCGTCTCGCCTAAATTAATTAATCTACTTACGTCAAGTGAATATACTCATAAATACCCTATCTATGAATATATATTTGAATTATTTGTTCTCAACTTTAATGTTACATAGGATTTTATTGTGTTTCCACATGCCTTAGAAATTATTAATAAATTTAAGTGTTAGACCTTAGTAAAATCCGTTCATATCCGCTTTTAGATATGCTAAATACAAACACAAAGTGCGTTTAGTTTAAGTTACAGATATTTTGTTTTAACTTTTACTTTTGTTTAGGTAGAGATTTTGTTAGTGTCAAGTTGCTTAGACTTTGAGTTCATATTCAGTCTTTGAAAAGAAAAGTTTTAACTTCTTATTGGTATTTACAGATACTTGTTCCTTCTTACGTAATTATTTGAATTTACTTTATGAGATTAAGATTTTTATTCTTATTTTCTTTTTTTTTCAATATTTAACAGATTTTCGTTTTTTGTTTTTAATTTACATTTCCGTGGGTTTTAGGTAGATTGATTGACAAATCTATCTTAGGAGGTTTCGCTTTCAAGGACATGCTGATAAAATGACGTTAAATAAAATAAGTAAAAAATCTGGTCATCGTGAAAATGGTTCAAATTAAAGCAATTAAATATCAGCCACTAGTGTTATCTTCAATTTTCAATAGAGGGAAAAAGTTGAAGAGGAGTCGTACCTACACGTAAGTGAGAAGTCCATTTTTGACATTTTTGTAGAACAATCAAATGCCTAACGGGCAACTTTTAATCGTTGTCTGATATGGGAAGCTTCTATTTTAAAACAAACATCTCTCATCAATTCATCGACGCTTTATCGCACCATAGAAACAACCGCTCGTTAAAAAAACGCAAATGTTATTAGCCGCGAGCAGAGATACGTAAAGGATTAAAGCAAGGAGTCGCTTTGTCACCACTTTTTTTTTTAATTTGGTGCTGGAATACGTAATGAGATCACACTCGCTCTAGCTAATGCTAGTGACCTAGAGAGAAATGCAGAAATTCGTAAAATTGAGGGAGAGGAAGTAGTTCTAGAAGCAAATGAAGAGAAAACCAGATATATGGTCAATGACCGACTTGGATCGAACCAAACCTCATACCTGACTGCACTCGATAAACGCTTTGAAAAAGTAGCTGAATTCAAATATATGGGAACCTGATTGATTGCCAAAAAGGTGAACATCCAAATAAATAAAAGGCTCCATATGACAACGTGTGCTTCTTTGCAATGAAACAAATATTTAACACAAATCTTTCGTCTCACAATTGCAAAATCCATATTTAAACTATAATAATGCGAGTTGCACTTAAGAAATGTGAATCTTGGTCTCTGACTAACAAGGAGCAAAATATATTTCGAGTCTTTGAAAAAAAAATCTAGAATCTAAGGTAGGAAACAGGGCGAACAAACAGGAGAATAGAGAAAACTATGTATATTGTCCGAGTAATTGAATACCGAAGACTAAAGATGGCCAGGACATATGTATATGTAGAATGAGTTGACAATGGAAGAACAGTCAAAAGAATAATGACTGAATAACCAGAAAAAAATAGCACCAGGGAGGTGGCGTCGTTGATGGAAGGACAATATAACAATTGGCCTATGATTGAACAAATAAGCGATGGAATAGAACAGCAAAACATGGGAGGAACATACTTATGATAGGGAGGTTTGGTGATGGGTTATCAACGAGGTTTTTAACTTCCAAGTTTCAAATGGCAAATAATTGTAATTCGTGACACATTTAGAATTAAATCGGTCGTGTTTATTTCTATTTTAGTCTTCTACCTGAAAACTCATGCAAAGGCTTTTCTGTCTGTTCGTCATCATACATATATCTGCAAACTTGCGCGAAGTGAATGTGAATTATTAACATATTTATCCGCCATCTAATATTATTACATATCCCATCAAATACGTGAACCGTAATGCCGACTAGACCCAATTCACCAACCGCCAGTGTTATTGTTGCCTATTTTCAGGAGTTAATTTATTTTTTGGTCTTCTTCCCTCAAAGCGGTTTATTGCATTTGGCTGTGCATGACAGAATTTATAGGACGGATTATAAATATGAAACAAAAATGCGTGTACGTTTTAGTCTTCTATCTTGCAAAGCTGGGGTAGGGAAGACTTATGCAAAGGCTTTCCTGTCCTTCCGTCTGGACAGATTCAGATGAAAGTTTGAACAGTTCAAGGTAGAAGATCTTGAATTTTAGCTTAGCTCCCGACGAGATGATCCCATCTTGTTTATAACTGTGTTGTGAAAAAAAGTGTTAAAAGCACTACTAGAGCCAGAAGGAAAAATTATCTCACCTAAATGAACGACACACTCCGAAGGACAAAATTAATTTTGACGTATGTATTTTGCAACGGAATATGCAGAATCTGCAGGAGCTCTATTTTCAGCATAACAAGGTCCGAAGCATACATCGTATACTCGTATAGTACGAGTATGAATGAATGCTGTATAATGCTCCTAAAACTCAAAACATTCGCGTTCACATTCAATATTTGGGTGCCGCATCAATTGGATACGAACAATTTGAGGGACCGAATCAGTATTTGTGAAATACAAATAAAACGAAACGAAATCGATCTATTACTTATTAATGTAGGTATGAGTGATGAAAAATAAATGAAATACGAGAATGTCGTTCGAAAAAGATCGTAGAAAAAGCGAAGTGAACCAACGAAATGGGTTTCGTAGCCAGGATCGGTGACCCATAAGGCTATGTGGTGAGCATAGTAGGATTGGAAGGAAATCGTAAAAACCGAGTCAAAGAATTGATTCCACAATCTTAAAAGAAAAAACCTCCTGAGTTGGTCAACATTTCATGATCAGCAAAAATTGGGAGAATTTGGCTGAGAAGTTTTGGTGCGGCCGTCGTTAGTCGAGATCCTGCACCTACATATGTATCATTTGTCTCGATCTCAGCAAAACTTTCTTAATGATTAGTAATTCACATTGAAAAAAATACTATGAGAATGAGATGTCTCAGGAGTTTTACACTGATGGAAATACCGGCCAGAAAAGTCAAGAAAAAATGTCTACGAAATTCAATTCGTTAATAAATTGTTTTCAAAATTTCATAAAATAGTTTTCTTTTTAATGTTTAAAATTAAGATTTCAATTGCAGGGCAAAGACCAACATTTCCAATACTAAAAGAGTTCCTCTTCATTTATATGCACGTTCTTTACCCCACTGGAATAATTAGTGTGTCAATTAGTATGTGTTTAAGTTTATAAATCTGCATAAGCTTCTTGTCTAATTTTCTTTTTCAAGGCCGGCAATAAAAAGTAACTTTCGAATGGGTTAATCAGTCGTTAGACTTGATTTGCCTCCATCATTATGACTGCATACTAATTGTGTATGGTACAACAATCAACGAAGCCGACACCTCATTGTTCTATTAATAAATAGTACCAGAGTCGACGCTCCACTCAATTATCTGTGTTGTGTGATTCAACCGACTCCGAATTTCGAGAAACTTTCCCAAGTATATTACAGGTGGATCTGTCGATGCTGACGAAAAATACCTCGAATCATTATAGACTACGTTGAAGGCTTCGCTGTTACCAGGACTCATTTAACATGCCATCAGAGGCGAACCCAGTAACCACTGAGTCACCTTACTTCTTGGAGACTTCTTGTAAACCATACGTAACACGAAGTTCGTTTCATGATCACTTCTGAACATGGATCCAAATCTTTATGTCCTAACTTCCAAGTCTTTCCGACAAAGGAGAACAAGGCACAAAAGCAACGGAATGCCTTATTAGCTTCGCTTTTATTAACACAATTAGCCTTATTATACCTCAAGCTTCTTATAAGCAGTCACGTGCAGTGATGAACTCGTCACTTGCCCTTTTCCAACGAAATTAAGAAAAGCAAAAGTAGTTGGAAGTATGAGCAACAGGGAATGAAGCTGATTTTTAAACCAGGCTCTTTGCACCCTCATTAAGAACATCAACGTCCACTATTGTTACACGAAAACACCATGCATAAGGACATTTGAATGAGTATCAAAAGGGTTGATTCATCGATCATGCACTATATCCAAGACCACTGCTTCTGATATGAAAATATAAACCCAATATTGAAAACCACTAACCGATAATTACGTTTCAATCGCTTTCAATTCCTTTCAACCATTTTCAGCCAGAGTCTCAGCTTAGAAAAAAAAAATTGAAAAAACCAACGCATCCGAACCAAGAATTAAAGATAAAAAAAACTATATATTTACATCACTATCTTTACACATTAAAAATTAGTGGACGGTGTAGCTGAATATTAACAAAACAAATAAAATGAAAAAAAAAAAAATTGAAACTAAATTCCACTTAACGTCTCATTACAACTGAGGCTTACCAACACACACACGCACTCACATACTTAAATTGTCTTGGACAAAACTAAAAAAAGCGAAAAGGAATTTTACTTAAAAACTAATTACACAACATGTCCCTCCCCTCCCCCCTAGAAGTATAGCTATCCCTTGTCTTTCCCGGCCCCAACACTAACTCCGATTAAATGTTCGCCAGCCATAAGCCCGGCCGGCTGATGGGCATAGTTACGAATCTGATGCAGCGATATCAATTGATTTGGGAAACCGTTCGCGTTGTTTTGATTGACATTCTTGTTTTGAAAGCTGATTGCATCGTATAGGTACGGGCGCTGAGCCATCGGATGGTGGCTTAAGGTGTTCAGATGCGGTGTCATCGAATTGATGGGTGTAAATGCTGAATTGCTCGTTGTTTTCGTTATACTTGCGGTGTCGTATGGTCCAACGGTGGAGGGTGTAGAAACTGAAAATAAACATATAAAGTCAATCATTTTGAAGTGGTTTTATGGTGAAGGGATGTTATATATTTGTATGTATGTGATATGTAAATACGAGTGTCATACAAGTGACCGATTTTCTTTAACACTCGAAGTCTCTTTATCACGATATTACGAGAACACATATAATGCCTTAAAAAGTGGTACAACTTTAGGGAGCGCCAGGGTTATGGTCTGAACAAATCTCTGGATAAAAACATAAAATATTATATATAAAGCAAAAATCCGATTAATGCGAGCTCGACTCAGCTAAAGGACTATTGTATCACATAGAAAAACGTACCATTTGGTAATTTTTTTGAAAACCAAACAACTTTAACATGACGAATCGGTGTAGGTTATTTAAGGCGTACAAGGTTGTTCAAAAAATAAAGTGACTTTTTATTTTCCTTAGATACATATAATACACTTTCGCCCGCCTTTTTCAATCCTGAAAGCACTTGACGCTTGATGTACCATAGCATTATAATCGAAAAAAAAACAGTCTGCAAAAAGTTTACATTTGACTGAACTTTGCGTGCTTTTCTCGGTATTGGATCTTCGGGTTGCTTCCATTAGTATGATTAGGCTTGCGTTGCACCGTATTACCTTATTTAATCACCAGGGTTGACCATTTTAGGTAAATTTAGATCGTCATTCATGTCATTCAACAGCTCCTGAGCGATGCTCATGCGACAGTTCTTTTGGTCAGAGTTTAGCAATTTCGGAAGAAACTTCAATGAAACACGTTTCGTGCCCAAACTATTTGAAGAAAATTTCATTGGCATCAGTCAACCGATATGCCAATATCCCCAGCAACTTCCCTGATAGTGATTCGATAATTCTCTCATTTCAATTTACATCACTGTTTCAACATGGCCAAGCACATCATTCATTTATATATACAGCCGTTCGAAAAATTTATTACCATTTTCGGGCGCAGTTCTTGGAATTTATGAAAGGTAAGGGTTTTTTTTACACTAGATAGCAAAATGTCGATATTATTATGAATAAGAGGAGCATTTAGCTCGTGATAGCAATCTGAAACGGACCGAAGTAATTTAGTGAAAAAAAAAAAAATGCGAAAAATCAGTTCGGAGTGCAAAGCTAATATTTTGCGTCTGTCACGTCTCAATTTGACAACACGTGAAATTTCCAGAAGATTAAATGTGGCTCAACAAATTATGGCATGGAATAGAAAAAAATATCATGACTACCAACAGAAACAAAGCCAAAAAAACCAGCCCCGTAGAAAATCGTTTTTTGATGCAAGGTTCAAGACCTCAGTTGATCTTAAAAACGATCTGTGTCGAGCTACGGGAAAAATAATTTCGTCAAGCTCAGTGAGGAAAAGACTCGTGAAAGCTGGACTTAGAGCACAAAGAATTTGGTACAAATAGTTGAAGCTATCACAAGAGCTTCCTACTGGACACAATCAATGCATTTGAGCCGAATATTGTAGGGAAAACGGCCACAACACTTACAGCATGACAAAACCCGGCCACATGTTACTCAGATCGTTAAAACCAGCCTGGGAAGACTAAGACAGTCTTAAGCTGCACGCTGTATTCTTCTTCTAATAAAAACCAGTTGCATGTCTTTTAAAAAAGTCATAAATTATAGCGATTTAAGGACGGGTCCTAGACTCGGAACTTTAAGCTGCCAGAAAGATGGGTAAAAGTTGTAGTTAGCGATTAACAAGTCTTTAAAGAAGATGTCTATCTTCTGTACCCATTTCTCCGAAATAAAGTTTTAAATTAAAAAAAAAAACAAAAAGGCAAATTCCCATTTGTACACTTGAAAGTTCATTAATCATAAGCCGTTGTCATCAGCGAAAGGAATTTACTAATCTATTGGTGTACTGTTTGAAAGACAGACTTTATTTAGCTTTGCTCAATGTAGCAAGAACACAGAGGAAATTCAGATTGAAGCGGAGCAAATAAAACGGCTTATAGGCCGAAATGGTTACATATTATTCTCTAATGGAATGATTCAGGGTAACGAGCGATTTCTTAAATAAGAGCGAAATGCCCAAATCGATTCTTAGGCTTATAAAGGCTCATCTAGGTCAGGCAACCAAGTCAAAGCGTGTATTTTGAGGACGACTGACTTCTAACTAGGAAGAAATTCGTTTGTTGAGGCGCTGATTTGATGTAACACAGCTTTTTTTTTAATAGCCAGTACGCACCCCTTTCTTTAAATTGAAACTCAGTAATAGTAAGAATGTACCTTACCAACTCTTGCCAAAAGCAGATATGTATAAAGCTTTCACGCAAGTTGTGGCCAAGCTATCAATCAGTCCAAGACAAAGCATTGTACAATGAATCTAAATATTTTAATAATATTCGTATATTACCCAGGTGAGATCTCACAAAATATCAGTCGATCCCAACTCCTACCTCGTTACTGCCATTTTCAGGAACTTTCGAAAAAATCAAACTCTTATTACAGCCTTGGTCAAATGTATTAGGCGCCCTTCTCTTTTTGTCAAATCACTTTTCGGAAGTAATTATTTTGAATTTTATGATTTACAGCATCATTATATGAAGTTGTAAACAACTTTTATTTTTTAAGAAAGCTCACCAATGCACTTTTATAATGCAATAGCCGGTTTATGCACTTTTTCCGGTGGATGATCAGTGTGCGATCATTACTCAAAATCATCAGACGCGTGACCAAGTTGTTTTTTACTGTTCATAATAGTGAAATTTGTTAATTTTTATTTTAAAATGCCAAAAACCAATGAACTTAGTCTGGCTAAGTGCATTAAAATGCAGCTTTTATTTGAGGAAGGCAAAAAACAGACTGAAATTGCGCAAGAAGTGGATTGTTCACGTTGTGCCGTAAAAAATGCAATTAAACGGTACAGCGATATTGGCGAAAATCGCGAAAAGTCCCTGAGAAAAAAGGTTACCACGCCTCGGGAGAACCGATTTTTAATACGAAAACAGTCATCTGAACTTTCTTCTGAGTTGTCGAGGGACGGAAAAAAGTTTTTTTAGGAACAATTAGAAGAAGACTTAGAGAAGTTGGGCTTAAAGGATGCAAAGCAAGGAAGAAGCCGTGGCTCTCAGAAAAAGACAAAAAGGCACGCTTAGAGTGGGCGAAAAAACATGTGCATTTCACATGAAGATTTGTCCAATATACTGTGGTCAGATAAATATAACTTCGAGGTACGTTTTATTTAGGAATCACTTTTAAATTGTTTCCGGCTGTTCTCTAGACGAATTTATTATTTTTAAGTGTTCAAATACCCCTGTTGTCACTTTTGTGGGACGAAGGGTTGGAGAAGAGTACAACAAAGTGATGCAGGTGGTGGAGGCAGTATAATGATCTGGGGTGTGGGTGAAATGCATGTGTGTGATGGTCGGATGGACTCTCGCAAGTGCATAAATGTGTTTGAAAATGTACTTCAAATTTCTTTTTTTTGAGATACCAGTACACAGAATATCGAATTACAACAAGACAGTGCACTCTTCCACAAATCAGACCTAACTACATATGAGGTGGCTTGAGGAGAATAGTATAGACTTACTTGAGTTGCCTGCACAGTCCATGCACAGTAACATCTATGGGGTATTCTGAAGCGTTGGATTTTGAATATACTCGTAAATAAACAAAACTGTCGTTTGTGGTTACTGGAAAACTCACATTAAAATACTCGAAAAGCTAATGCACCCCAAAAATGTCACGGCATGGTAAGGATAATGGGTTGGCGTCATCATTGGCCCGTACTTTTTCAAAAATTAAGCTGGAGATGATCTCTGGTTTCAAGAGGATTGTGTTACCGCTCGCAATCAGACAAAGCCTAAAACAATTGATATTTCGATTCGCCGAAAAATTTACTGGTTTCAGAGGTCATGGGATTTGACACCTAAACTTCTTTCTGTGGATTTTTGTTTTTAGGAGTATGTACTAGTATATGGTTCCATTCAAGCTGAAATTGCAGCTATTGACCCATTTAATGTTCAAAAAATCATCGATTATTTTGACCTAGAAATGGTCGCTCGCAACAGAAGTCATGGTGGTCACTTGAACGATGTTCGACTAATAATTACCATAGACCATAATTCATGAACAAATAACGATCAATATTGGTTTCTTCGAAGTTCCAAATTAGCTCTTGGCCCACTCTATACGAGTTTTTATACAAAAATATAACTGACACAATCGGCACTGATGAAAGGTGATGTAGTGCATTTTTTTAAAGATGGCCCCATCAATCAGAAACATTGCCCAAACGATCCATGCCAGTTTCATCTAAAAACATTAATGTCTAAGACAGAATATGCTGCGGCGGCATTAATTGGTAGTCTCGTTTAAAGTATGCCATAAGATGAGATATCGTTAATGGCAAGCATCATCAAAAGACAATGACTGTTTTTGTTAAGCAAAATTTGATGAAATTGATGTACAAATTTATTCGGAAAATCTTACACAATCAGTCAGTCTTACACAATGTCTTTTCGCACAATGTTAATTCTTATTAACAATAACCTTATACAAGGTGGCGCAAAATTAATCACCCTATCGGAAGATGTTAAAATTTTGCAAACGGCGTCGTACGTCAATCATATTTGACATTTGTGACCTAGACAGCTGTAGTATACAAACATATAAGCAATGAAGTGCTATACTCTGAAAGAGCGTGAAATAAATGTGCCGATTTTTTTGACCAATAATCGGTCGGTGGTGTTAGCGTAATGTGAATTTCAACGTCGATTTTCTAATCATGCCGCTACCAGACTTGTCCTTCGACCGACTAGACGACGGGCCATGCAATTTGGCATCACCAGACGGATCCTACAACGAATTTTAGTGAAAGAATTACACATGTTCCCGTACAAAGTGCAAAGCGGGCATCAGTTAATGCCTACTGACCGTCAGTCCCTTTTGAATTATTGTCAAGCCATCCTTCATCTCAACAACGGAAAGGTTGGTTTCAAATGTTTCAACAAGACGCTGCAACCGCACACACAGAGCGAGCCACAATGGATATTGTGAAGGAAGCGTTTTCCGATCGCATAATCTCCCGTTTTGGTCATTTGGCCTAGTCAGCAAGATCGCCCGATTTAACCATACCAGACTTCTTCCTTTGGGGCTACTTAAAACCGCGGGCTTATGCCAACAAGCCTCCGACAATCGTAGCCCTTAAGGAGAATATTCGAAAGGAATGCGAACAGCTATCACCGGAAATCTTGTGGAAAGTCTTGGAAAATGCGAAGAACGGATACTAATGTGTATCGACACTGGCGGCAGCCACTAGGCGGATATCACCTTTTCCGCTTAACAAAGAAAATTGTAATTTCCAAACAAAAGATTTCCATCACTCGAAATCATTATTTTTTTACTTATTTAGTAAAAAGCAGTTCAAAAACAAAATTTGATGATTAATTTTTTTTCTAAACTGTGACAATATCACGAAAACGTTTCGTAAAGTTTGTACTACTTTTAATCACCATCAAAAGCCTTCTCGCATAGATGTAATGAATTTAATCGATAAATTTGAACATCATGAATAGGTTAATAATGTGAAAACCTCATCTCGTATACTTCAAACAAAGTCAGTAGGGAATATCGCCGCCGTGCCGTAGCTGAACCACATTATATAACCCACAAAGCGATCATCACTGAGAGATTCCCAATTTTTATGCACAGCGTGGACGCGAATAATATGGCTCATTTTGAAATGAAGGCCTTACGGCTGCAGCATCTTCATAACTCCGACCAGCGTGTTGTATCACTGGCACAAGAACATTCAATACTGAATATGTTAATTCGAACGTATCCACTTCAGCACGCACGACCTGTTCGCTGGGTCAATTATTACGATCGATAATTGAAGTAAGCGCTCTTAAAGTTGCGTTCATCGACTCAGAATTGTGGTAGTAATTTTTAATGATTCCCAACCGTTGCTCGTTGCATGAACTTCATCACGATAAAAATATGAAAATTCACTGATCATTAAAAAAGGTTAAGAATGCGTCTGTATTAAAAATTAAATTGTTATATGCCTATTGAACAAGCCTGTAAAACGAGTGCTATTTCCGTGCAATTTTTCATGTTGGTCGTGTCATTTGGCAATTTTCTTTTAAAAGTGGCTACAGAAATGTGGCTAATAAAAATAACAAAATATCAGAGCGGTTATTTGTGGAATACAGCTACAGGTATGCGAAAAAAATATGATAAAAAACTTCAAAAAAAATTTAGGCAAAGTTATGTATTACCCAAGTCTGTTCCTTAAAGCAGAAAAGTCACCACTTGTTATGAATTGATGATTGATTTAACATTTTCAATTTTGATTTAATTTTTTTTTGGTGTGACTTAATTCAAGCTATAATATAAGCACTTAATCTATCTTAGACTTTATGAATGGGAGAAGCAGAAGACGAAGTTTTAGGCATGGAATACTGAGGTTGAAATCGAAGTCAATATTCGAACTACCACTTCCCAGCATTCGGGAAATAGGTTCATTGGAGCCGTATGAGGTGCGGAAGATGGATAGATAGAAGAGACGAGGATTGCGTGTATTACAAGGGTTAGTTTTAAGTAATATGGAGTTATAAAGGGTGGCGCAGTCAATGGTACTTGTTAGGAGTCTATGAATGAAGAGAATGTCAAATACCCTTCTTTCCTCCAACGTACGATTGATTAGTTTAAGACAGTCTTGATAGGGCGGTAAGAATAAAGGATTGTTCCAGGGCACATCTCAAAGAGCGAAACGTAGGAACCGACGTTGGATGCTCTCGATTCTAGAAAGGAGAATTCTTTAGACTAACGCTTCACGAAACCGAGTGCAGAGTTAACTTTAAGAATTACGAGTATATCAACGATATGTGCGCGATAATTGAGCTCTTGGTCACATAGTATGCCAAGATCGCGGATAACCTGAACGGTGGAGATGGGCTGATTATCGAGGAAGTAGAGACGAAGAGGGGGTCTGATTCGTTTACGTGAAAAAATGATTGATTGGCATTTGGCATTCCAAAAATTTGGAGCACCAGACAGAAAAGTTGGTGAGATCCGATTGAACAAGGAAAGAATTCTTTGCGAAGAAATGGGCTCGAGGAACTTGGTGTCGTCGGCGTATAGTGAGAGGTGAGAATGTTTGATGACTAACTCAATGTCCTAAGTGATAAGAATGAAAAGAAGTGGACCTAGGTAGCTGCCTTGGGGAACGCCGGAAGAAGCTAAGAAAGGGTTAGAAAAGGCAGATCTCAAACGAACACTGTAGTAAGTAATATCCCGTTGAACGGGGTTCAAAGCCAAGAGAAGACAGTTTGAAGAGCTTGTGGAAGATTTTGTTAAGGATCAGTTGAAATGATGTCGACTTCATTCCCATTCTCTTATGCTGTGAGGGCGAAGGACATAAATTCGACAAGGTTTATGGTTGTAGACCTACATTTAAGGAAGCCATGTTGTTCAAGGGATATTAGAAATTTGCAGTACAATATTTTGGATCCAAGGGGGGGGGGGGGGGAAGTAGATAAATTGTTGGATCGAAAATGACACCTCTTATTGGATGATCCTACACATTACAACACAAAGGCGTATATGTTTTGTCCTTCCACTTTATGGGAAACTTTGGGAAAAGATCTTAATTTAAGGCTAACAAGATCGAACGAACTCGCGCAATAATTGAGGTTACTTGATAATGGAGGGTCTCCTTCGTTACCAAAGGCGATCATGCACATTGCTGTATAAATAACGCCGGCCACGACAGAAAGACCTGGAGAGACCAGCCCAACGCGAACCTTTCTCCTTGGGCTAGTCCAAATTCCCTTGCGAGTATATTGTGTGTGATTTATTTTTTTCAGGAAACTCGAAATAAAATGTTGATGACTTGTCTTTTGCCAGTACTCGATTTGAGTGCCAACGGTGTCAGAAGGCAATAAATTACCTTTTCTTTTTTCTGGGCACTTTATGTTGTTTTATTCCATTTTAAAGTTTTAATAAGCTAAAAAACACAAGGGCGCCATTTCTACTGGAAAATAATTTATGGTCGATGACGAAAAAAATGCAAACTTAGTTTAAAAATATAAAGAAAAGCAGAACACACTTACCAATGCCTTCTCGTCCATTATCGGTCATCCGGTGATGGGCTTGTAGGTCCGCGTGACCATTTGCCTGCGACGGTTGATGCGGGTTAATCGGTGGAAACTGATCCAGGTGTGACGGCTGAGCCTGCTGTCCTTGCTGCGCTTGTTGCTGATGGTGCTGATGCTGATGATGGTGCATTACATCCGATAAATTCGCCGCCGAGTCCGGACTCACTTTCGGCCAATACGGATGATCTTCTACGGATACGGGCGGTAAGCTCGTAGGAACCAGCCCTAGATTCCGGTTCATGTTTCCTCCGTGCGATGTAGTAGTTCCACTGGAGCCTCCCACTCCGCCACCATTACCGCCTCCACCTGTCGCAGATCCATTCGAGCCAGATGCCGTCGATGTACCTGTGCCCGTGATTGGTGGCCGCTTATCAGTCCGCTCTGCATGCTTTTGCATATGCTTGGTCAGATATGTCTCCTGCGTGTAACTCTTACCGCAGTATTGGCATATGTGCGTTTTTAGGTGTTTCGATTCACGGTGCTTGGGAATGTGCTCGAGTAGTGACGGCTCGTCGGAGAAACACTTGTAGCACGAGTTGCATTTAAAGGGCTTATCAGTCTGGTGGCAACGTGAGTGCGACTGCAGGTTGGACAGCTGCGAGAAGGCTTTCTGACAGCCCGGGTGGCGACATTTGTACGGCTTATCACCCGTATGCGTACGGATGTGTTGTTGCAGGTGGGACAGTTGAGTAAACTTTCGCTGACAGATCTCGCAGCGATACGGCTTGATGCCCAAGTGTATTCTGGTGTGCTGCGATAGATACGACGAGTTTGCGAAAGCTTTCGCGCATTGAGAGCATTTATAGGGTTTGGCCTCGCGCATATGGATTTGCGTATGCAACTGCAGATCAGCTTTCGAGCTGAATATCTGGAACGAATAAAAGGTTAACCATTAATGCAACGGAAATCGATTAATTCTTAAGATCACAACAACCAAGTGTTGTGATTAATTGGCTTGTTAACGACGGAAATCTTCATTCATTTGATATAAAAAAATATATTGTCAGCCATTCGATCGATGGCTGCGATGGGAATAACCGTTATATGATATGTATGCGCTGCTGGTACGACGGGTTTCCGAACAAATAATTAATGCGCTAAATGTTTGAATATGCAAATGGGACAACTAAGAGCGCTTCAGAAGTCAGTTGAACAGTGACCGACTGGTTGATCGACTATCTAATACACAATCAATGGCTGTGGACGTGTGGCTCGATGGCAGAGTCTATATCCGGCGATGGCTGATCTATGGAGATTGCTTGCTTCGAAATCGTTAAATCTACTTTGATCTTAGCTCGTTTGAAGTGTAAGCAGTGCTAATTGGAGTGGAAATTAAAAAAATAAATAAAACCAGTGGGAAACGCGTTAAGAACGAATTGGGTAATCAAATAATTACTAAATCGAAATGCTACAGTGCGAAAAAGAGTTGTAACACAAAATATAGGATTTATGTACATTTATTTCATGTACAAAGCTAGGTATTATACTCTTCATTTAGGTTCTGAACCGGTTTTAACCAAAACAGTCGGGGAAAATGAAATTAATGTCTTTTTATTCAGTAAAAACTCGACTTCACGGTGCACCGCGACAACCGACACCGATAACACCGGGTCCCTTAAGGATCAAATTGATGAAATTTTCTCTCGAGGGAATGTTCGGCTTTCTTCCTCCATAGGTTGTAAATGAACCATATACATATATACAACCAAATTGTCGGAAATCAATTCCTATTCTTTTTGCTACAGGAACATCGACTTTCTCCAACCGAAAATGGTCTTGATTAAAAAACAGGAAAATTGGAAAATTGTTCCATAATGAAATGGCAAAGCTAAATGAGGCAAACATGTCTCTAAAACATTGAGCGAATTACGCGTAAACTGCCAAAATAACATTAAAAAACCAAACAGCCATAAAATCACGCTTTACATATAAAGCGTGTCTTTTTTTAGAGATATACAAATTCAAAATAAAATAAAACATTTAATGCTAATGTTAATATCTATGATATAGGCTTTGTTGAACAGATAAATGTATGCCATTAAATATGATGATAATATGATTTGAGGTACTAGGTGTACCACTTTGCTTCCGCCATTTTTTTCTCAATATTTGAGGCTTTAATGAAACAAATTGGTTACACATGTATCATTCAAAGTATTTTCCATCTCTGGCCACAACTTTCTCCCATCTTTCGGGAAGTGTACGAATCCCGCGTCGAAAAAATTATTAATCTTTTGAAGCGATCCACGAATCGATCCAATTTGTGACTTCTTCATGAGAGAGTGTTGGTCAGCCAGGCCATGCGCCATTTATCAGGAAACAGGTGATAGTCAGAGGGAGCAATGTCTGGAGAATACGTTTCCAAGTACGTCATCTTTTCCAAAGTGGGATCGAGCGTTGTCGTGCTGCAAAATCACTTTATCGTTTCTCTCGCTGTATTGCGGCCGTTTGCCTTTTAATGCTCTGCTCAAACGCATTAATTGCGTTCGATGACCTGTAATTGTTTCACTTGGTTTTAACACCTCATAGTACACGACGTCGAGCTGGTCCCACCAAATGCAGAGCATGATCTTGGAGCCGTGAATATTTGGTTTGGCCGTCGACGTGGAAGCATGGCCGGGATATCCCCATGATTTTTTGCGTTTAGGGTTATCGTAATGAACTCATTTTTCGTTTCTGAATAATGCCCATGGCCATGAGACGTTTTGAAATTGCTTGCTGTGTCACTCCCACTGATCGCGCCAATTCTTTTTGAGTTTGACGCGAGTCTTCACTCAGCAATGTCTCCAATTCTGCATCTTCGAAAACTTTCTCTCTTCCATCACTATGCCAGTCTTCGACGTTAAAATCACCGTTAAATCACCTTCATATTGAAATAAAACAGTAACACCTCCCTCAAGTGACGAGAATTTGGCTCGTAAACTGACATTTTGAATCGAGAACAACTTTATGATGCAGACATAAATCGACTAATTTTGAATGGTGTTCTGTTGACCGAGGTCCAAGCCAACTGCCTGACGTCTGCGATCTGTTTTTTTTCACTGCTACTTACCGTTATCGCCACATATCGGCAAACAGTGGAGGAAAAGTTGTACACCTTATATGGTATATACGCGCCGCGGCTAGCTGGAATAAAACGCAATCTTGAAGCGTCTTCGACAACTTTATCGTGCAACTGGGCCGTATATCAGCAATAATACGGCGAATATTGACTTCCAAATCATCTTTGGCTTATCGGCATAGACTAATGACTTTATGTACCCCCAAAGCCCAGAAAAGCAATCTAAACGTGTGAGATCACAGGATCGAGGAGCCCAGTTCACAGGTCCATTACGCGAATTGATAACAGATGACGCACCGTGTGGCATGTTGTGCCATCTTGTTGAAACATAAGCTCTGTCACGTCAAGGCCATTCAATTGAGGAACGAAGAATTCAAAAATCATGTTTCTACAGTGCTCTCCATTGACAAGTTCAGCAAATTTACTTGTGACCATTTAACCAAAAATGGTCCGCGCACTGTTTGTCGTCTTTGGGGATACATACATATTATCCTTTAGAGTGTCCGTGGTACGAAAACGACTCGATCGTGTTCCCAATAACTTGCTCAGATGGAAGATTATGTCGACCGTAAAATGGGCCTATAGTAAGTTTGGCAAACCAAACCATGGTTTTCAAAATAAGTTTGTGAAATGTGCATACGTTGTTCCGGCGTCAATCTATTCTTCGTAAAATGGCAAAACGCACTAACTGCAAATCACTTTTCAACTCTCATATTGATAATCTGAAGAAACAGTGTTGCCAGCTCAAAAACCAAACCTCTAAACAAAAAAACACTTTACTATTTATGGTGCAGTGCATCAGGCATTCATTAAAATGTAAGTTTAGAAAAAGACTGACTCCATGATCGCACACTCCAAAGTCTGGAAATGTAACGTCGCTCAAATAATTATATGGTGCATATATAGGTAGAAGAAATGGCGTTTAAACGTTTAAACTATTAGTTATTTCAGTGATGTGATCAAAAAACCAGACAAAATTTGGCATTTGTATTATAGTAAAGACCTACGCAGCGATTGGGGATGCCAGCGTAACATTACGATGTCTCCTACGGAGAAATGGAGTGCTACTTTGCCCACACATGGAAAAACAAATCGACATGTTAGGCCAGGGGTACAAAGCGGCAGACCGTACAAGCGACTAACATTATCAGGTCTCCCTTGTTCCGTTTTTGATTTTTAGTAAATTATATATTTGTAACAAGCAAGTTGAGTTTATACATTTTTTAAGCAAGAATAAAATTGATATTGGGTTATTGAAACGTGGTTAGAATCGTACCTCAATCCCGAGTTTTAAATATTATCGTGCAGATAGAAAAAATACAATAGATGAGGTGTTGGTGTTGTTAATCTCATTTGGAGATCAATTCAACATGAGCTCGTACCTACCATTTAAACGAAATTGAAAAACAATACATAGATCAATTCAATTTTCCACAAGGAATTCACAAGAAATAAAAAAGAAAGATAAAAACAAACATTTAAAAATGATATGAGAACATTTTTCAATTTAAAGGGTAGTTTTCTGTTGAGAGGTTACTTAAATTGTAAACAAAGCGACGGGGGCTACGTAAGAGGAATCTCTTGGAGAAATGGTTTATTCGATTCCTCTGCTTATGTAAAAATATCTGGGATATTCTCAGCGAATCCTACTTTTATACTTATTCAGTCCTGTAATTCTGTATAAGATATACGAGTATTTGTAATAAATGTTTCTGGTCTAGTCTCTCAACCTCTTGTCTTAAATGACCATGGATCTAACCGTAATCCAGTTGTCTGTAAAGTTCGTTGAACGAGACTAGAGAAAGTGCAATATCTTGAAGAATTTAAAAATTCTAATTAGGAGAAGTTTCGAAAGGACGTAAGGAAAAAAATTCGAAATATTCTAATTAGCATGCAAACTATCGCTGGCACACAAGATATTGACTCTTGTCTCCTGTAATTCACAGAAAATATTAATGCTTCAGCTAGTGCAAGTAATTCTCTAGTTCGCAAAAAAATCCAGCTCTAAACCTTTAAAAGCTAGCTAAATTATCGTCAGCCAGCTTCCAGAACCCTAATGAATAAGTAGCAGTATCAAACCTCATCTAAATCAGAAGGGAGTACTATAAAAACTCCCAATAAAGCTACTAAGCCAAATAATAGTCAGAATTGATAGAAAAAGAAATCTAGTAAATACCATATACCATCCTTTTACTTATACTGAAAAAAGCGAAACTGTTTGGCTCGAATTTTTCAGAAAACCACAAGGTATTTCAAAAATCAGATGACACGAACACGAAAAAGATGACGCTCTAAATTCCTTTAATACCATTGCATACATACTTGCACTTTGTATATTCAAAATTCAAAAATCAGAATCAAGCACTTAACATTCATCGTCAATTATTGTCTTAATATACAATATTTTCCAGATGCTTAAACTTGCAAAGGTAGTCCCAATTTCAAAAGCGAATAAGCCTTAAAGTTAATTGTTATTCTTCTGATGTCGTCAATTTTCGTGCAGGTGTACCTTAAGAATCCGTTCTTGGTCCGTTGTTATGCAATCTATATACTCCGATCATTGAGGATTTAATAAATGTGGTTCAAACATTGCAAAGCTACTTCTCCAGGTGGAAAACATCCAAGTTAAATATTTCTTACCCGAAAAAGGAGGTCTTGTTTGTTCCGGTTACTCATATTAAAATTAACTGGCATTAGTAGAATGGAAGTCGTTCCTAGAGCTGAAATTCATATTTTGCTAACCCATTTTGGCAATTAATAAAGTTATTCTGCTATTTAAATACTTTATTCATCTATACTTTATATATCTATCAACACCGATCAGCGCATTAAACCGGATCATAAGCGACACAATCATCAAAGAGGCCAACTCGTCTTGGCTTACAAGAAACGACAGCTACACGACAAGATCATCGTGGCCAGAGCTCAATGTCGGAAATGCGCTGGACCGTAACTCGATCCGTATGCTCGTTGGAGTGATCACAGGACACTGTCCCATTGGAGCAATGCTCCGGAAATGGGACTCGGGATCCAGCGATCTCTGCCGGAGCTACGGTGATGAGGAAGAAACTGAGACGATCCAACATCTGCTCTGCCACTGTCCAGCTCTCCAGAATCGACGCCTAGTGTCGCTAGGCCAAAGATTCTTTACAGAGATTGCGGACGTGGCTAATGCAGATATATCGGATCTTCTAAGATTCATCAAGAGCACAGGGTGGTTTCAGCCACCACGTGATAGGACAGGTTAATTTTATGTGTACCCACACAAACGAAGGGAATCACAATGGGCCTCTTGGCCTCCGAGTGGAAGTGATGTCTAACCATCACACTCCCCTTCTCTAACCTAACCTAACCTATCAACAGGAAATCGTTTCTTGAAAACGAAAATAAAATATTTATCCATAAGACTAAGACAAGACTTGCCAAGCCACCTTACTCTACGACTGCTAAGTCAGGGGTAACTAAATATAGGGTTCAAAATGTTTTATTTAAAAATCTTCACAAATCACACGAAAATATTTGCTTAGTCGTCCTTGGCATCACTTTACATTAGTCTACACCCAAGCCAAAGTTGAGTTGATCTCCTCCAGATTATGCCAACTTAATGATAACTTGAAAATAAGATGTAATATTCCCGACGACCATCTAATTAATTTCTCCTGCAAATGCAAGGGTAAACAGAAGCAGAATTCACATCGACAAGCCATGGAATAGTATATTCCCCAACACCACAAAATATTCGCGGTAAATTTGTAAGTGGTTTTGGCGTAAAGCGAATTTCAGGGCAGATTTCCGCTTTACGCCAACTACGCATTTCAAAGTCTCCTGAAATCCAATGGTGAAGTGGAGGATTTTCGGCCGAAATTCATCATGAGTAACGAGGCCCGTTTTTATCTCAACGGGTATGTGAACAAGGAAAATGTTTTCTTGTCGGGCACAGAGAATACATGTATCATTGTGGAAGAGCCTCTATGTCCGCTCAAATTAGATTCATGGTGCGTCATTTATGCCAGTAGTATCATCGGGTTTTTTCGCGAACGCGGTGGGTAACACTTCCTTTCCTGACTTGTGAGCGATACAGAACAATGACCAACGAGTACATGATCAAATTTATGTATCAGGATTGAAGTACGTGTAATTCCAGCAAGATGGTGCGGACATACACACTCAGTTTACGCAACCACAGACATTTTGAAGGATGCGTTTCCGGGTATTGTTATGACGATTTGATGTCGGCAAGATGGTCGAATTTGAATACTCCAGTCTTCCTTCTTTGAAGTGTTTTAAATATCAGAACGAGCCACAGACTATCTATAGGAAATATATTATCCGACAAAAGTGTGCGAATTCATTGTTCGAAGCTCTCGTCGGAATGGTGGAATGATCTTGATATAAAGAGCTCAAATTGTCATTAAAAATGGTTACGGCATTCAAAACGTCCATTAAATTCGTCCTCAAAAAGTAAAGCATAAAACAAAATGTCAAGTCTTAAATAATTTTTTTAGCCTTTTCAAAACACTGTCGGATGAATGTTTCTACCCTGAGATGGACTCGGAAATAACCGTGGTTTTAAGTTTTTGCAAAGAGTTTTATTTGCTCGTCTACGAGGGTAAGGTGACGAGTTTTCGGCCTGGCAATGAAACACTGCGATTATACGTTAAAAACCGAGATCAGTATTTCTTCCTAGCAGTGAGATTCGGAAGGCTGTGAAAATATTCATCTACAGCCGTCTCAATTTTTCATTGGATGCGAGTCGCTTCTCTGGAACTAATTTAGGAACTGATGAAAATCTGAGAGTGCCAAACCAGGGTTTGTGCACAGTTTTGTCATAATGAAAGATGATTTTTTTGAGAGCCAGGCCTCTTCTCGCAAATTTTGGTATTCAGTCAAGAAGGTTGGAATAATATTCGTATGTAATTAGTCTGCCTTTTGCAAGGTAATCAATTATTTTAAAGGATCGCATTGGGTCGTGTGTCGACCTCTGATGCACGATGAGCGAGTTCGAATTCCGATAACAACACCATCGAATGTTCATTTCGCGGCTTCTTTCCGCGCCTTGAAAAAGCTTCTCCGCTCTCGCCGTTCGGAATCGGCCTTGAACTGTAATTCCCGTTCACTTGTGTGGAAAATCAAATCGTACACAATACAAATGAATGAGAGAAGCTTGGTGGCTCTCTCTGTAGAAGATGAAGATGTAAGGTATTTCAAAGGATTCGTTTCGTCTCGTTTTTGGGATTTGCACTAACCGGTAAGGTCGCTCGATGTGTCCGCTCTATACTTTTTTTCTAAGTTTTTTAAGCTATTGCATAGCTTTTATCGCGGATCTTTTATCAAGCTTTTATCAAGAAATTCCGTAACGAAAATAAACCTAACACCCCCACTCCGACCGGCACATCGGTACGGCGTTGAAAGCCGTGCATCGTCTAACGTCGTTTCAGTTCGGCAGGCTTCGGCACGGTGTTTGTGTGCGTGCGACTAGACGTATGCGTGTAGACTATACGAAGCACGCACGGATCGAGACGAGCTGCTCCGAAATCGGACCAATACGTAAGCAGCTGTTTGTGAGAAAGTATAATATAGGTGTATAGGTATCTATCATCTATGTTTGATAATAATTTGAATCAAATTTGGACATAGAGAAAACTTTAGAAATTTGTAGACAGTTATGCCGAGAAAACGATGAAGAACAAGAAGACGAAGAATAATTAAGAGCGGTTGATATATTGCATGAAAGAGATCATTATGACTTATTGCTACTAAACTTATCATTAGATTATCAACAGTTCTATGATTTAATGCGAATGGCCAATGATCAACAAAGAGATATTCTTATGACTATAATTCATCATTTACAAACTTCAATTCAAGAAACATTTCAAATTTTTTTTACGGGACCAGCTGGTACGGGAAAATCATTCGTTATCAAACTGATTATGGATATTTACAACAGATTCACTGATAATGATGGTTACTGCAATGCCTATATTACATGTGCTTCAACCGGCAAAGCTGCCGTGGCTATTGATGGTACAACTGTTCATACGGCTCTCAAAATTTCTCTTTCAAAACTTTTGCCTCTGTCATCAGAAACGTTGCAATTCTATAGATCTCTTTTCAGATATGTCAGAGTACTGATCATTGATGAAATTATCATTGTTAGTGCAGAACTTCTACATAAAATTGATAATCGTCTAAAACAAATAACAGGAAAAAACACAGATTTCGGAAGTATAGATGTTATTTTGATCGGAGATTTACGGCAATTGCCACCAATAAGATCGGCACCAATTTACAAGACAATCAGAACGAGCATGATTGGACCGCATATATGGAGAAAATTAAAATTTTATCAACATACCACAATAATGAGACAAGCTGTTGCATTTTCACAAGTTCTGACAAAAATAGGTAATAGAGATGTACTAGATGAGCATGAGTTTCAACTTATTGAATCGAGATTTTTCAAAAAAGAGGATGTTGCTACATTATGTCCTCATGGAGTTCGTTTATTTTTCAAAAATGAAGATGTTGCCGCCTATAACAATTTGATTTTGAGCCAATGTGAAAACAAAGTTCTTTCAACGTCCGTAGACGTCATTATTGGCGCTAAAAGTACTGAGCAGGAAGCTAATTTTAGACTTAAATTACATAAAAAATCTGTTATTGACACTGGAGGACTGCCTTATCACATTACTTTTGTAAGCTTTGGAAAGCATTATGTTATTACAACCAACATCGACGTTACTGATGGTTTATGCAATGGTGCTTTTGGGAAATTGGTACATCTAGAATTTGATAAAAGTAACACATTGATTAGAGTTTGGCTGGAATTTTGTGGTTCACATAAAGTGGGTCGAAAAAAAGGCAAAAAGCAGCCACTCTAGCAGTGCAAAATAGTGTCGGCAATCTCGCTGTTCCCATTGAATTACGAACAGCAAATATTTCATTAACATCGGATAGAAAATGTATAGCCAAACGCAAACATTTTCCATTAACTTCAGCTCTTGCTCTAACTATACATAAATCGCAACGTGGAACTTTTGACGAAATAGTATATGAATATAGTAAAGCACATTCTCAGGAACTCGTTTATGTTGCGCTTTCTCGTGTGACTAATATTGAAAAATTGTATATCACGACAAAAAACGATAATTCTATATTCAAGTTTTATCATAATCGAAGGCAAGCTGCATCGACTGCATCTTTGTTGCAAGAATTCAAAAGACTGTCTTTAAATAGTGTTCAGACGATAGCTCAAAGTGTCTTAGATTTCATTAGTAATAGAAATGGCATTTCAATAATGACTTTCAATTGCCAAAGTCTAAATAGTCACAAATACGATTTACAAGATTCAGTTACGAGACAAACAAATGTGGTACGAAACTTGCATGACGCGTGATAATCCGATTGAAATACCTAATTTCAATTGTATTATTCAATTCAAACGAGATACTGTTCCAAAAGGTGGGGTAGCTATTTACCAAAATAATAATAATGTTACTAATATTAAGTTAAAGGACTCCCATAAGGGGAGCCTAAAAAAAATCGCGAACGGAGAAGCAGAGCTTCCCCCCAACTGTTCGACTTACAATTCGCGTCTCAAAAACAGGTTACGTTATAAAATATCTTTATTGTCCGACGACCAACTTAGAACTAACTTATCAACTAAAACCCCTTCCATAGGAAGCCTCGTCGCTTCGCCCAAATCTGCAACGTAGACTTTTCTCCGGTGTACACGCATCCGCTTCCCAGGCTGGTTGCAATACGCATCCGATTGCACCAGACTGAATATGATCCAAGTGCACTTGAATCAACACGACCGCGTATGAACAGGTACGAACATGCGGAGCAATGTGAACCACACAAAATGATGACGCAGCGAGTCCCGTTCGTAGTGCCGTTTCGACCTTTGCCCTTGGCCTCGGTCGACGGTGTTAACTCCTCCCCCTTTAAAAATCTACGTCCCGTAGATCCGGTAAGTGACTATGGGTCAATGACAGCAGGTCCTTGTTGGGTCGTCCCTACTGCCGGGAGATCCAATTTGTTGTTAATTTTGCACCACGTACGATAAACAGTAAAGATTAAGGCTGAGAAGATTGAGGCGTATACCAGCGTTGAGATGTTCGTTCTTCCTGTCAAATTGGTAAGATACTTGATTATCTGTAGTCCAAGATTATGTACCGTTTGAAGATCAATAAGATGGACCTGTTTTGTAATATTGGTTACGACAGCTGGCATGGCTTGTAGGGTCATCAAGGACGAGCTGGTGAACGTTTGATCCCTAATCTGAATCGTCTCGTTACTGAACCGGACAATGAATGTTCCCCGTAGCTTCTCCGTCGAATTTCCTCCGGTGAGCTCCCCGTCGAAATTAGTCAGGAAGATCGTGTCATCTCCAATGAGTTCAATAACTTCTTCGGTATTCTGGTGGTATTCGCAGGTAGTGGGGCCTCCCTTCAGTAATCTAGGGATGCAGCTGTCTTCCGGTAGTTTTTCGAGAGATTCGGACTTGCAGATCGTGGAATTGCTGATTGAGAGACAATCTTTGACGAGGCCATATGTTTCTTTCTGATTGGTTAGTACCCGGTCGAACTTTTTGCTGATCCGCTTCCCATTGTGAATTGATGACTTTATCCGGAGCAAATTGAAGTCTTCACTACGCACCTTTGGCACTGATAGGATGTATAGCAACGCCGTATTGTTGGTGTAGATCATGGGCGTACCAAATTCGATCGCCTCGATCTCATTAGCGTAGGGCAAGGTCTCTAGTTCATTGACCAGCATTCTGATTTCTTCATGGTCTAGGAGGTTGGTGTTGACTATCCCTCCTTTAGCCATCTGACATGCTCTCACCAGTTCATTCACCTCTTCCTTGATTATGAGGACCTGGTTGATTAGGTCTTGTTCGAATCTTCGGGTGTCTGCCGTTTTTATTTCGTTGGCGGCTCGACTTATGATCCATTCAGCTTTCGTCACCGCCTTTTCTGCTATTTCAAAAAGGCGCTCGTTTATCTTGTATTGCTGGTTGTTGTTCTCAACTATTGCAACGTAGACTTTTCTCCGGTGTACACGCATCCGCTTCCCAGGCTGGTTGCAATGCGCATCCGATTGCACCAGACTGAATATGATCCAAGTGCACTTGAATCAACACGATCGCGTATGAACAGGTACGAACATGCGGAGCAATGTGAACCACACAAAATGATGACGCAGCGAGTCCCGTTCGTAGTGCCGTTTCGACCTTTGCCCTTGGCCTCGGTCGACGGTGTTAACTATTATGACTCCGAATATTGAAATAAATATTGCACACGTTAGCGACGTTAATGTTAGGCACTCATTTCTTGGAGATATTTGTGCGTGCTTATGCAAACTCAGAAATGGCCTACGCATAGTCATGGTAGCAATTTACATTTCTCCAAATCCAAAATTGGACGAGGTAGAGCATTTTATTCATCGCACTTTACTGGAGTACACTGAAGAAGGGTCGGAAATACTTGGTACAAATGGTACAATAATAAATTTCCACTTATCTTGGCTGGCGATTTCAACATCAACTTCGCTGATAAAAAATCAGAGCAGTTGACAACTTTTCTTTCGGAAAAAATTCAATTTGAAAATGAATAATGATCCACAAGAATCCACAACAAAATATGGGACCACCATTGGCGCAGTATTTTCCAGATGTTTAGAGGATATCAAGTCTCAAACTTATGTTTCTTATTTTAGTTACCATAAACCTATAGTTTCAATGATAAAAATTCCTGAATAACCTACATGTATTGTAAGATAATAAAAATATTTTAAACAATATTAACTTCTCATTTATTCAATAAAAGAAAAAAAAAATTTTTCTTATCACTCACCATGCTCAAAAATATTGCATAAATATTATAAGTGCATAAGCTATGCAATAGCTTTATCGCGGCAGTCCCCGAGTGCCACACGTATTTTTTTTTTAAGTGTTTTTGAGGTGATGGGTCTATCAGAAATAGTCACAGGTTTTGGAAGCTCTCAAAGAGAATATTTGAAGAGTTTGCAAGAACTTATCGACCAAAGTAATTGGGTCAGTTTCGCCCTCTTATTTTTGCGTGTTTCCATACCACAAGGGCTAATGAATTCAGAGGAGAAGTTATATTACAGTTTCGATATCAAGAGTCCGATAGTATATTCCAAGCGTACGTAGTATATACATACATACTTGACTGTAATAACAAAAAAAAAACCGACGTTAAATAAAAAATGTTTAAAACAAGCACAACGTACAATATATGACTGAGATATGATAGCCTTTGACCATCCGCCCTATAACTGCAGGCTGTTTGTAGATTCTATAGGCGAAAAATAAAGGTAATCAAACGTTCGCTTTGCAATCGATCCTATATCGCTCCCTCGTTCATTTTGATACGATTGGGCACGTCGATGCCCAAACTGGGAAAGGTATAAAGGCATATTCAAATGCGTAGATTAAGTTACGTATCGGTCATCAACCAACAAAAGGTGTTATTTTAAATCAGGTGTAGAAATCTAAATTTTTACAAAGTGGCGGTATTTTTATTTTGATATGGAGGACGAACTCGGAGGTTAGTAATGAAAAATAATATCTGCCGAACGTCCTTTTGAACTTGGTTACAAACAGTCAATTTTTGATGACATTTTTCGCCGCGTTTAAAGTGTAGACTTTTTTATATAAATAATGCCGGACATCAAGTTCTATTCAGTGGGAACGAAGACTTCAAAGAGGTAAAGAATATGACTGTCGGACGACAGCCTGAGTTTTTGAGCGAACACCTGTTACAATCTGATAATGTGCATGTGCACCCATTTTGGAGTAGACTTATCGTACCCAAACACTTCTAGTGATTAAGTCTCCGATATGTGTTCAATATTATTCATACCTCTCTCCTTGTCTAATCTAATCCAATCTGCTCATGCGACTTTAGTGCTCTGCTTAAGGAATGTTTATTGGACTATGGGCATTTATGTGAAGTTTGATTGTATACAGCGAGATGCATAATTTCAGTATGCTTTTTTTGTCTCGTTAATTACCGACTTGTGAATTCTAAATATCAATTTAATATTCTCCCAAATAGAAGGAAAGAAGATGAATACTTTTCTGGTAAACATTTATCAGGGGTAACACTAATTTCCTAAATTTCCTCTTCAAAGCCAAAAAGTTGATTTTTTTAACATATTTCGGAAATAGTCTTTCATATTGAAAGAGCTCGTGCATTTCGCATTGGTGGATGAGTTTTGAAGACTCCTACGTGAATAATTTAAAAAAAATCATATGAGACGCGTCGAAAACCTCATTTTGCCATCAGATATCTTTGTTAGATCTTTGAATTGACTAATAAATAGTGTGTATCACTTCGAAAGTCCTAGGCCATGGCACAACCAGAGGTATCCTTATGGACCGGACAAACGATGCTGAAATTTCATTCGTCGGTTGTACATTTCTCCAACCATATTTTTCAAATGAGATGCTGAATGTTCCCAACAAAATCATCTTCATCTGACTGCTGTCTACTATCTTAGCCTAACTTAATCGGATAGATAGGTTACTCAGTTGTTTTCGTCCCCTGTGGATTGTTCGTTTTGTCTGACAACTTCAACTGTGCTACCAGACATGGGTGTTCATCTTTTCAAGCATCCGTTCTGGCTATGTAGCCTGGTACGGAGTGACCTATGAAACCAAAATGTTGGTAAACCATATCTATTGTTGAATATCTAAAGTGGAAAAAATCATGATGCCCCAGAATGAATAGCAACACTATTTAAATTGTAAAAATGTATATCGCTTTTCAAACATCTCCCGAAGTGACTATCACTCAAAATTCCGTGTTGTCATAAGAAAGAGTCACTGAACAGGATTGTGTAAACTGTACACTAAACTCAAAATCAAAATACCAAAATGTTACTTAAGAAAAAAAACCGATGAGACCCATAACGACACTTCTCCAATATGCGACTCACTCTTCAACCCTGCTCCCCATCTTCATTTAAACAAAATTGCCCAATGATGTGGTCAGTCTAAAAACTGAACCAAGTCACTATCATTACGAATGACTTCTCTTAGGTTTGGAAAGCCAAGACGCATCCGAATGAAAATGAGCCACATCAATTTAAACAAAATTTGGTGAGAGTTTTCATTCATTTCCAGCAAAAACACAGAAAATGTAGGTTTTAACGTGGTCAACTGAATAAGCATACAGGTCAAGATCTTTACGAAAAATGTGTTGCAAAGTGCTTGCGAGGAGGCCCGATTTAGGTAATCGTCTCGAAATGGGTTTTGAGTCACTCTTTAATCTTAGGGGTGATATTTTCAGCTATTTTTGCCGGTCGAAAACAAATAGCATCACTAACCTCTCTTAAGCTGTTAGAAAATATTTGTTAATGTTTGATGATGACGAACTTTTTCTCCGTTTTTTTTTTTAGTGAATTTTTGCTATTTCAACACGTTGTACGAATCTGTTATTTGTAGATTCAGGATAATAATTTCCTAGGTTTGTTTTTTAAAAGTCAACACATTGATAGTCAAAGGCTATCCGTTCAACAAGGGGGTAAGATTTAAAATGACATTTCTTTTTGGATGACTCAACATTTTCAGCTTCTAGAGGTTTAGATTTTCGACATACCTGCACATTTCAAGGTCCTCAGAACTCGAAACCGGGTTTTATTTTTATTTTAGAAGAATGTACGTGAACTATTTTTTGTTGCACATATCCAGAGAACAAATAACGATATTAACTCCGGACCAATTCAAAACAAAAAATGTGGATTTGATGGTGTGATTAAATGTATACCAGTCTCAGCCATGGACTTAATTTTTGTTTCTTTTTTGTATTTTTCACCTACCATTTTAAGCTAATGAAAAAACCTGGCAAAAAAAAAACTAAATTATGATTCGAAAATATGAGTAAAGTTTCGAGTATATTTTCCTCCCAATTTTTTTTTATAGGGTTCGAGCAGGTTCAAGAGTTTACGCTCTTATGATGTTTGTCACACAACTTGGACGGCGCGGGGTGCAGATGGTTCCGGAGGTGGTTGTCCAAGATAGAAGTCGAGAGATTCGACAGAATTTGTCGCGTTGTTTGTGATTGACAGTAAGTTTTTTGGTTCCATGTCATTTTTTTATGTCCATGTCAATTTTTGAAGTGATCTTATATGTAGGTACTGCGAATGTTATGCCTTCGTCAGCATTTTTTTGATCGTCTCTCATTCTCTCTCATGTTCTTGTCTATGGACAGACTTGTACTACAGACCTTGAGTAGCTTTGAGTTTTGCCTATAAGCGGATACAAACTTCAAGTGCAAATACATATTTCAATTAAGTGATTTCTGTAAATAAGAAGGTGTTAAAGAATGGGACCAGTAAGTTGGAATAATTAATCCGTTATTCAATAACTATGTCTGAACTTTAACGGCTTATTGCTCTTTAATTTTAAGTGGCAACGCCGTCATTCCGTAACAATTGTGTTCTGTTATAATTATCATATAAGTAAAATTATTTTTCTTGAGTAAAAAAAACCATTTCTCATCGCCAAATTTTCGGCTTCACCAAATTATAGCAAAATTCAGAGAACGGGGTTCGGTTGCTGACTCGTTCCCCTACAATGCCGCATGTATTTATGTATCATCGAATTTAAAAGCTCGTCATACCTTCCAATCAGCGAAGACCAGATTAAAAAGAATTCAAAGAATTTAGGTCAACATGTTCACTAGTGAATGTTCTGTTGTCAGTGAGACAACGCATCAGTCGATGTGCGGAAAATATCGCACGCGTATCTGCTTCGGTTCAAAACGAGCCAAGCCAATCATTCTAAATACTTTACAGGAAATTGGGAATTTCGTAGTTTTTGGCTTACACTATTATAAGATCGAATTAAATCCAGAACCGAAGCTTCGCGATCATTTGAAGTGCCCGAACTTATTCCATTAGGCTATGCAAAAATTTGAAAGATGATTCTAAATTTCAGCGAAGAAATTCATTTTTGACTTAATGACTTTGGCAATAATCAAAATATGTGGTATAGGATAGCAACAAACCCATAGATGCTTCAAGAGACCCCTCCACAAACAGTTGGAGGTGTAATTGGACCGTATTTTATTATGGATGAAAATGATGGCCAAATTAAATTTGATCTGAATTTGATGGGTTTGATATCAGTGATATGTGGCACCATCTTCCACCTGCCACACAGGGGGTCAAACAGGTGATCTACTGATTTGATTTCTTTTTATGGAGCTACATATGTTAAGTCATTGGTTTATGACAGGAACTCAGGAACAGTATCGAAAGCGAAATTATAAATGTTGCGATCAATATGTGCGGAAGAGTGGTGGAAAATTGGCTCCAAAAAATGATCGATCTAAATGTGCTCGTGATGGTCTTATGAACGAGATTAAATTATGTCCTTATTTAAAAACGGTGGTCGAGTACAATGCAACAATTACTGAGGATCACTGAGGAAGGACTGACATCATATAGAAGGAAGGAAAGCTTCAGGAGGAACCACTCACCGAGTAAAAAGTTTTTCATTATACCACCGCTTTAAAATAAAAGGAATTGCAAATTGTCTCCAACTATTCGCACATTTAAAAAATACATATACGTATAAGCTGATCGAACATTTATCATGTTCTTATATGGCTGGGAATTACGAAAAAGTAGGTGAAACTGGTGAAAGAGAAACTAAGGACGAAACGTGCAACATGTTGGCCTTACGTGCAACATTCTATTGTAGATACTGGAATACGTAATGATATCCCTACATGAAAATGAGATAGGAATAGCCCTTGTTAGAATCCCAGCGGCTCTAGCTTACGCTGACGATTTGGACCTTCTGGGAAATAGTGAGGAAACAGATAAGAGAAAGGCAGAAAATTTAATAATGGCAGAATAGGAAGAAGGTTTAAAAGTTAATGGAGGAAAAACCAAGTACGATCGATCCAAGCTTCGCACCTGACTGTACTCGATAAACACTTTGAAAAAGTGAACGATTTCCAATTCTTGGGAACCATTTTGAACGTCAAAAACTATATACCTACTCGTAAATATCGAAATAAATAAAAGGCTTGCTTCTTCGTGATGAAGGAATTGTTCAAGACAACTCTTTTGTCCCGCAATGTCAAAGTCCATATATATAAAACCATAATAATGCCAGTTTATGGAGTTGTCACTTCGTCTCTAACCAAGAACGAGGACGAAGGAAAAAAGGAGGCAGAACAGGAGGAGGAGGAGGAGAAAGAAGGAGGATAACAGTTTCGGATCTTGAAAACGAGATCTTTAGGAGAATCTATGGTGGAAAACAGGACGAAGAAACGCGTGAATGGAGAAAACTACACAATCAAGAACTCGACGAACTCTATTCAGCTCCCAGTAATAAAATCGTGAATAAACGTAGAACAAATGGACAGTGGACATACTTAGTCAAAAGCGGGCCGTATATGGCAGGAAAATACAAAGATTGAACTAGAAGAGATGGAATAGAACAGCGAAATATGGAAGGATCACACTCATGACAAGGAGGCTTGGCAAATGGTGATCATCAAGGCTCTAAGCTTTCGAGTTTTAAATGGGCGTTAGTAATGATAATAATTTGAAAACCTTATTGCTGCATTTTGATTCTCTAAAGTGGCAGGAGGGTTGATATAATCTATTAATAAAGTAATGAAATGCATGTCCCTTATGCTAATGACATTAATTTTGGTTAAAGTTCGAACACCTGCGACTTAGGTCAAAACCAGTATAAACAATTTTTTACTACATTGACACAGACCCTAACTCTCTCGGGTGATAGCTCATATTCGAGATAAATATTACGAATACACGAATGCAGGATTATCAAGGTCTGTGACTTTGTGAACTGTGTTGGTTTTAAGCCCAGCCGGCAGTTGAACCTTTTTTTTCCAACTGCGTGTAAAATTACTTTCCCATGCAGTGAAAACCTGGGTGATCCGACGAATTCCCTAATTATTTTTTAGAGCTCAGAAACAGATTTAACTCTTAAATAGAGGGGATAATTCCCGCGGTTTTGACGCTTAAGCTGGAGCAGTTTAGAAGTTGTTGAAGGTACGTTTGTATGTGGTCTATTTTTGGAGACAAGTTTAGTAAAGTGGTTATTCGAACGAAGTTGGTTAGACGCAAGAAAATGACGGAAAGATTATAATAAAAACCCACGAGAACCAAAGAAATCCCAGTCAGGGGCTAGAATATTGTGAACTCGACAAGTATTCTGGTAATGATACGAGTAAGTTTCGCACCCGTATCAGTAGCGTCCTGGAACTTAATGAACATTTCACATACAACCCTTCTAGAATGTGCGGAGGACCCATTCAACTTGGGAACATATTCCGAACATTCTTTCTGGCATGAATTAAAACAGAAAGTTTTGCAGATAGAGTGGATAGAATTTAAAATTAGATGTCGCACCAAGTGAATAAGCAGCTCTCCCCCGCTACCACTATGGTTAAAAGAAATATTTACTCCTGGTGGAATGCAGAGGCTTATGTCGAGATTAAAAGTTGCCTCTTGGGATTTACACTATATGTCACGTTAACGTTTTTTCTCTTTGTTAGTAAAATCAACGAGACCTTACCTTCGAATCCTTGACATCCTGGCCGTGATGTGGCGAATTAGAACTCGACGTCGTATGATGATTATGATGATGATGATTCTGAGACACTCTCTGACTGTTACTGTTGCCATGACATACGGCATGATGTAGAGTCGGCGGTCTCCCTTTGCGCGTAGTCCGTTGTTGTTGCTGCTGCGGCTGTTGTTGATGTTGTTGCTGTTGTTGCTCCTGTCCGCCATTTACGCATCTCATATGTAAATTCTCACCATTCTGTGCCCCCATCATCCCACCACTACCGTTCAAACCGTCCGACGGCACATTACCAACAATGCCTCCGTTGCCACCGCCGCCGGTACTTGAACCCATTATAACATCCCCATGCAGCATATCCTTCGAATCATCCATACACACGGCACTGTTCGACTTGTGATGATGTTCCGCACCAGCTGTCGCGGCAGACCGATGAATATCGTAATGCATCCGGTTTTCCACATTATTCCCGTTGCCATTACCCGTCACAGTACCACTCCCACTCCCGGTCCCTCCGCCGCCCGAAAGGGTCACATTGTTTTGATGACTATTATAGGCTAAGACCGAGTTTCTCAAGTCGGTCGTGTTCGAGAACACACTCAGCGGTCCGAGTGTTACGCGTTCATTTAAGCTGTTCCGCAGCTGATCGATGGACCGATGTACTACATGACTGTATTCGCCGTTCGGAATCTCGCCAATCAATGGTGAATTGTGATGGTAATCCAGTCCACCACCGATCGGACGGTATTCAAGAATACGTCCTTCCATTTAAAATAAAAAACAAAAAAAAATGAAATAAAAATAATAAACGTCGCTACGTCCTCGTACGTAGTCGCTATCGACGTCGTCCGACCGCACAAGTAAAAACGTAAACAAACCAAACACTCGTGCAAAAAAAACCAAAGGAAAATCACTTGCTTTCCCTTTGTATTTTCTTCGTATTTATTTTTATTTTTTTTAGCTTTATTTGTGTGTTTGTGTATATTATCCTTGTGGGATATCCTGGATTTCACTTTGTTTTTATATATTTTTCTTTTCACAATTCAGTCACAACTGGCTTTCTTCGTCTACCCACACATCTTGTGCTGTTCTTCATCCCCCACCCTACACATATATCGTGAACTGGATATACAGTCATACACCCCCATTCATGGCGCGGCACACGCTTTTCTACGAGGATAACGTAAATAGGGAATGAATCAGATTTTATTCGGTCGAGAGTCTTCAAGACGGAAATCTTCGGAGATGTCGGTAGAAAAAAAAATTGTTGTCGGAAGAAGCCACCCATACACACTATACGCTTGTGGATGACAGGCCGGAGATGTGAATGTGTGTGCAACAGGATACTCAGTGGGGTAGTCCGGATGGCATTCAACCTCTGTCTACGAAACGGCTGCTTTACGGGGTGGTCTAAGATTTCGCTGTTCTTATACTCGTACGTTACAGGGACACACTTCCGTTTGGCGGTAAACTTTTCGCATGTAAACAGACGAAGTCGTATAGATAAACCGAACGAGCAACAAATATTTAAACACACGCGATACGACTCACTTTTCGATTTTGTTTTTCGGCTTTTTAGTCTAACCTGGTTGAAGGTTGCCTAATTACTGATCGATTAAACGACCGATTCGATGTTAGAGTTCAACCGATCAGATCACTACCGATCGAGTCACCGATGACGGACAGGTGAACAACACGAAGGATATTGGACGGTTTCGACGGAGAGGACGACCGAAACGAAAGCGAAGACGAAAACGAAGATAAAGCCAATGGGCCACCTACGGGTCGGATGCAAACGATGATGGAGGAGAGCGTAAAGACAATAACAAACACCAGCAATGACGACGACGACGACGACAAAGGCCAAGACGATGCCGATGGTGATGGTGAAGGTGATTTCGATACCGATGCCGACAAGCAGACGTAGACAAACAATAGGGCCACGTTGCAGGAGGGTTCGGCTCCCATTATTACGTACTACAGCGGGAGTAGGATGATTATGATTATTTTATAGGTCGTCGAGTGTTGTTTAGTATTGGCCGCCTTTTTTGTTCCTCAAGTACGATCCGTCACCAATGTGAGAAACCGACTAAAGCAAGAAAAAATCTGAAACAATATATTTTTGGGGAGCCCGCCGCCGCCACCTCTGCCGCTGACGTTGCTGCTGCTGCTGCTGCCCCATCTGACGTTGTCCTCTATGGTGACGCTCTTTCTCTCTCTTACTTGCTCTCTTTCTATCGGTATATCTGCAGTTCTTTCGTTTTACTTCTTGCTTTCCTCACACCCGCTTCCAACACGGATTGACGTTTTTTTTTTTGTTTCCAGCTTTTTTCCCTTTTTTTTACAGCGAAACTTTTTTATCCCATTTCCCACCTTGGCCACTCTCACTCTTGCTACGGTGCAGGGACCACCCCCTAGTCGTCCAACACTATTGCCACCATCGGTTCACACAGAAAAATCTCGTTGTCGTTTCTATCAGTCTGGAGCACGGCGGCATGGCATGCAAGCCTCTGACGCTTGCCGCCGTCACTGAGTGCTATGTTCTTGCTCGTTTGCTTGCTGGTTCGGTTCCTGCTGCTCGTGCTGGTAATGGTACTGGCAATGACTTCGTTCTACTACCGCCTCGTCCCTCCTTTCTTTGTACGGCGTGCTGGGTACACTACTACTCCAACTGCCGTTAGGTTCTTCCTTCGAATTGCTCTTCCTTTTTTATCGTTTTTCTTATTCGTTTCGTCCTTTTTTTTTCGTACTCCCCAATGCTCGGCGGCTCCCCCCGATCCGTTTGCTTTTCTTTTTCCTCTCGTTTTTTCGAGAATTTTTTTTTCCAGTATTTTGTAGATTTTTTCCGCTCCCATCTGCCTTAGTCTTGTTGCGGGGTTAATTTTTTCGTTTTCGAAGGTTTTTTCTTCTTTGGAGCGCCTTTTTTCAGGACGTTTTTTGCGAATACCATGATAATCATCGTCGCCGTTTTACCGCGCGCCTCCTTGTTACCCTGGTCGTCACTTTTGAGACTTGTACACTAGCCGCGTTATTGTTGATTTTGTTGTTGTTGGCCGTGTGGTTATGCCGCCTTTGTCGTTGAGCGCGGCGCGCATAGGATCAAAGACGGACGAACGAGGTATGAAGACCAACGAGAAGAAAATACTTTGTACGCTATTCGTTTAATTTTTTTTTTTTATAATTTTTTTGGCTTTTTTTCTATATTTTTTAACTTTGATTCTAGTTGGTGTGTAGATGTATATGTATGTGGTTCGAACGGTGGAGCGCAAAGCACTAAGGGTTGGTCTTTGTGAAAAAGTGCTGCTCGTAGCTGGCTCTGGTGCTATGACGCTGCCGTGGCTACGCGATGATGCTGTGGTGGCGGCCGGTGAAATGGGATGACGCCGTTATGCCGCTGCCGCCACCATGCCCGATGCTGTTGCTGGCGTACTGCTGCTGCTGCTGCCAACACCCCCAAAATGTTTGTGCGGTGCGGCTTTTTTTAGCGCTGCCTTGTACTAAACAGTTTAAATTTTTTTTACGCCCCTGATAATGGAATATTATATGAATGTGTGTTGGTGTGTTGTGTGTACGCGCGTACATTTTTTTTTTGAATATATAAAGGGTGGCTGTGTTGATGGGTGGTTGCGGCGACACTGGCGGGGTTGGTTGGATGGCGGGTGGATGGCGCATAGAATTTGAAGTTCGACAGGGTTGCCGTATCAATATTCTTTTTTGAGCATCTAAATTGAAATAGTTGCCGAGGTTCCCTGTTTTTTTGTTTTTTGTTAAACAAACACTCTTTCATCGGAAATCAAATTATAAACTTTCGTTTACTAAGAAAACCTGGCAGGGCATGAAAACACCTACAGGAATCCTTTAATAAGGAGTGAAATGGTTCAAGAAAACGATCATTTACAAACTGCTAAATATTCTTAAAATCAACTGGGGGTTATTCAAATGAACACATCTTGACACCTTAAAAAAAAACCCTACCTCGCAAAATGGCCTGCCTTTTGAGGACTTCCTGCAACATACTATATATGTATTTAACGAGGAACAACTTGTTCAATCTAATTTATTGGAGTCGCCTTCCACCTAACATTCCCTTTTATTATGAAATACAACGTCGTTTAAGTGGCTGCCTCGGCTGATTTCGCAGTAGCGCATTCTGTCACCCCAATTTTCCAAGACCTTGTTGATGGTTTCGGGCTGTAGCTCACGGATTGCTTAAATGATATTGGCCTTAAGTGCTTAAATCGTTGCTGGATTTTTGGCATAACATCATCATAACATGTTCCCCACGAAATAAGTCAAAAGTGGTTCGATCGCAGCTCCGAGGCGGCCAATTGACATCGCCAAGACGGCTGATAACACGATTTGGGAATTTGGTGCGTAAAAGATCGATTGTGGTATGGGCTGTGTGCCATGGGGCGCCATCCTGCATGAACCAGAGATCGTATAAATCCATGTCTTCAATTTCAGTAAAAAAAAAAGTCGGTTAACATTGACCGAAACGTTGTCCCCAGCCAGTTTTCGAAGAATAATAGTCGAAAGATGGCACCACTCCACAATCCGCACCAAACTGTCATTCTCTGTGGATGCATTGGCTTCTCAACAATAACGTACAGGTTTTCCGAGCGGGTTTCTTATCGTAGTCGTCGAGATGAAAATTCGCCTCGTCAGAAAAGATGATTTTTCGCCCAAAATCATTGTCCAATTCAAGCTGCTCTAAGACCAAAACTCGGAAGCGATAACGAAGCGGATTGTCGCATGCCTTCAATTACTGAGTCAAGTGGACCTTGTCAGAGAATAATCTGAGATCGTAGTGACGTAGAAATGTTCAGCTATTTCGATCGATGGCGAGTTGATGTTCGTGAATTGAGTCTCACACTCTCGGCCACAGCAGCCACTTTCTCATCTGTGCGCACCGTACGACGACGGGGACCATGAGCGTTGTCCACTAGCATCCAGTGTCATGAACTTTTTGCACAAACTTGCGTACAGCCAAAACTTAAAAAACGCCCTGTTTGGGCTACACAGCACTCATTTTGAAAATAAGTTTTCAATATTTCTCAACGTCATTCAAGCATAAAGCGACTCATTTCGTTCCGCGGAGGGATGACACTGACTTTCTGTCAAGATTTCGAGCGGGAAACAACTGTCCGGCTCAAAATAACCTATGATTAAAAAAAAAAAACACTAAACCTTTACAATCTGGAAAAGAAGAATTGTTTTCCGGAAATAACCATTTTTTGCACAATATAATCACACTGAATTGATAAGTCTCTTGTCTACCAAGCGTGATTGGTAATCTGACGTGTTTCAATAGATGACGCTAGTGGTACGTGCTGGTCGGAAATGGCAGATCACAAACCTCATATGGTAAGCCTGAATATCTGCAATGACTCCTCGATTCTATATTCATCGGCGTAATGCATTTTTTTTTTTGGGTGACTTTAGAGCCAAAGACTATAGTCGTGACTCATGTGAAGTTTCGTTGTTCGCCTTAAATTCGAAAAAAAATTGCGGCTGAGTCTGCGAAAGTGATGATTTCAACGTGGAAGACGTGAAAGGTGCATCCCGGATCAGCAAAAAATCAGAGGTGTTACGGGTTCAAAAATCATGACATACGAAAGAGCTTGTAGATACATCGGCCGTAATTTAGCAAGCCAATTTACATATTTTGAAAGCCTTGGGATAGTTCAAAAACAAAAAAATGGGGTGCCGTATGAGTTGAATTCGAGTGACAGTTTTTTTCACCACTGATCTAGTGCTTCAGCGGTAGACAGTTATCACATTCCGATTGGTAATGAAAAGTGCATCCGTTTTGACAATGCACAAGACATCACGGGGCCAATCCTAAGATCGAAGCCCATGTAGTGCATTTGGTGGCACCAGCTCAGTATGGCTTGTTGTATATTATTGCAACACAACTAATACGTTTGAGATGAGAATTGAAGGAAAAATGTTTACGAAATGAGGTAAGATAGAACAAATTTACTTTGTACGGCCACACGTTTCTCGAGTCACTACCTAGAAACACTGAAATGGGACATTTTACCTTACCCGTCGTATTTTCCAGATATTACCCCTTTCAGCTACCACCCGTTCCGATCGATGATGCATGATCTGGTTGACCAGCAATCTTTCGCAGAAGCCAAAAGAGGATCGATTCATGGACTGCATCAACGGACGTGCTTGTTTTCCAATGAAGGGTTCGTATGCTGCAAAGAGACGGATGTGACGGATTCCCATTTGTATAGTACGAGTATACCCGATATTAAATTGTATCCTAAGCCAAAAGAAATTACAATAGGTGCTATGGCACATTATTTGCCGTGATGAGTTTGCTTTTACTCATTACGTCCCACTTCAGCTTTAGAGCTTACGAATGCCCCATTAACGTCACGTTGTCTTCAACTGATTCCATCAATATCATCTGCAAGCATTTTTACGGTAAAGTAAAGTACGGCAGTAAATCGAACCTCTTATTTCGTACTTAGGTTCGTCTCTAAGTACCTTATGACACAGTATTTTTTAGGACACTTCTAAGAAGGAATCCCGAAAACAGAATTAAATTGAAGGAAATGAACCGATTGTAAATATTTTGAAGCCAAGATTTGAAGGAATAATATATGACTAGTTTGGTGCCTATTTAATAAATCCTAATCAAAAAGGACAAACAATTATGTATTTGAGCTCGATAGTTATGTTGAAAATTGGTATCACTCAAGGTTCGGCTTTAGGACCTGTTATATTTCTGACGTTTAGCAATTCTTTATTCTTCTAACCTCTAAAAGAAGAAACGTCTTTCTTAATCTAATAAAACCTAGTTTGAAATGTTGAAACTGACATGATAAATAATTGTCAGAAAAACCAAGAAAATGAAGGATAATATTTATTCTTCCAATTTGTTTCGCCCATGCTTAGATCAAATCTTTGTTGCAATACTTGCGTGAGTAAGGCTTAATTTAAGGATCCCAAGAGTCCTAAGCGCGGCATGAAAAAAATCAACGAAAGAATATATTCCTACTGCCCAGGGCTAGGTGCTTCATCGCTTCTGGGAGGACTAAAAGTGGGTTTGGACTCTCATATATCCGGCTCATGTGTAGGGGTCTATCAATATGCCTAGTAGAACCGTCGACATTCTTTGCCTCGGTGTAGTTTTGTGCAACATTTCCTTACTTGACGAAGTACATCGATGCGAACTTCCTCATGAAATTTCTCGTAGTTCATGTGTCGAGGATCACTGTTGTTTGTTGTGCTTTGCATACGACTAACCTGGGGACAGAGGATATACTTATATTATTATACTTCGCAATGTTTGTGTGTTGATCTTGACTTCACGGACCCATGGTTCAATGGTGAGGTTTTTTCCGTTTCTCAACTGCACCATGAATTCTCCGTAAGATCTTATTTTCAAAGACCCTAAAATCTGTTTTCCTCTTTCAAGTTTCACATCCGTAAAATGTCACTGACATTAATATGGAATTTGACAATGCGGGACAGAAGAGATGTTTTGAGTAGTTCCTTCATCCCTAAGAAGCACGCTTTGCCATATGCAGCCATTTATTTCTTTCAATATTCAATCAATCAATCTTTCAAGATTTCTTGTAAGAGTTTCGACTCTGGCGGCCTTACTATTTTGCTTGCTCGATGATTGGGAGTTCTATCAGAATTTCTACTGTGTGAATAACGTCCGTTTCCAATGCTGCTTGCCCTCCGTATACGTTAAGCGGTTCATGGAAATATCTGCTCAATTGGACTGCAACCCTTTCGTTGTCCGAAATCAGCTTCCCATTTTAGTTGCGTATAAATCCTCATCTCGCATAGTATCCGTTTCCTACATCTCTTATCCCTATGTAGTCCACTTCAATGCTTTTCCAACGTTTTGATGCACTTTTTGGGAGGGGGGTCGTGGTGCTATGGTAATCGTCACCGACTGTTGAGTGGAAAGTCTGAAGTTCAAGACTATCCACAGCCAACAACAATTCCTATACGGGAAAACTATGCAATAACATCAGTTGTGAAAGAGAGATGATAAAAAAAAATGCTGTCGAAGACATAGCACTCGCAGTATAAGATCACTTCAAAATTCATACTCTGCAGAAACCACCAATGAGACCACCAAATTATTGTCAAAATTATGTCAACAATCACGCACAGTGTTATAACTTCAAGAGTCTATGTGGCGGGAGTACATCATGGTAAAATTCACGGATAGAAGCTCGTTAGAAATGGGTTTTGTCGCTGCGAAGCTGGACTCCATTCGAAAGATTTTCGTCTCATTCTGGTTTCTCCACTCTGTGTGTGCATACTCTGTGCTTGCATTTCCAATATAACACCTTAATGACATAGAAACAAAAAAAAAAGTTACTGTGAACTACAGCCAACGACAAATTCAGTTAGAATCTCTCGGATCCTATCTAGGACAACCACCCCCGGAGTGTAGTGAACGAACATCTTCGACACAAACCATATGCACCCCGACAAATACCATAAGAGCGTGCACTCTTGAACCTGGGCGAACCCTATATACCTACAAAAAAAATTATCTTTTGCCTCAAAATCACTTCTTTATTGGAGCAAAGTCTCTTTCCTTTGAGCATTCTTTTAACGTCTGCAAACAGGTACTAAGCCCAGTGAGCCAGATTCTACGGTGGATGGTGAAGTAATTGAAAGTATAGTTCATGCAATTGTGATTGACTGTTGATATTGTTTTCGGATTGTTTATTCGTAATTTCTTCTTTTAAACTCATCAATAACGCCATATGTAGTAATAAGCAAAATTTATGGTACTTCCAACCTCATGATCATCGATGAATAAAGTACCGCGATTATCCCAAAATAAGGAGGCCAAAACCTTAGCAGCTGACACTTGCGTTTTTGATCGCTTTGGACGGTTTTCATGCTGTCCACTCAGCTGAATGCTTTGAATCATCAACGCGTTGTTATTTTTGATTGACTGTAGGTAAACGCGATTTCATGCTCATTATGAATGCCCTGCCCTTTATTGACTGTAGTCAGATATCTCCCAATAACTTGTAAGTAAAATGTTAGATTGTCTTAAAATGTTGGCACGTGTCGTTTGAAGGTTGGTACTTTCTAAAAATGTTATAGAATGGTTAAGAGTGGCACCATCCTACGAACTTAGTGAGAGATCTTCTAGCGTGATTGCGGGCATTACCTAGGCAGCTGCAGGAATTTTTCTCAGACGGATTCTATCATTGCTTCAGAGCTGTTGACTAACTGTATACTCAGAGGCGAATTTTGGGTCTAGAAGAGGAGACTATAGCTAAGTTTTTGTGTTAATATCCGACTTTCTCAACCTACAGGGCCTTATTTTTGACAGCATTTTCTGTTCTGAAAGACTGGTTCTGATGGGAAATATTCAAATTATGTATACTCAAGTTAGAATGTTTGTTCGTTACTAATACATATCAAAATTGCGTTGATTTAAGAACTTTTATTTCGAAAAATTCCTAAAGAGATGAACTACGTTAGTATTATCTTAAGACACTCTCCCTGGATTTAAAAAAAAAGTCTCTTAAGTTTGTTTCGAGACATGGCCTTCCCAAATCATAGAAAACAACTAAGACTCAATTTCCATGGTAACCCTGACACACTCAACTTCTATACCTATGCCATGTCGCACTCGTTCTACATTTTTTCCATCATCCAACATTTTCTCCAACTACACTTTGACTATATAGACCAAACAAGTCCTAAAAAGGCAAAAAAAACCAAAAAAAAAAGCATTGAACAGAAAATCAAAAAAAAAAAAAAGAAAAAGTTAGCTTGCACTCTATGTCGATGCCATCTATCTGTCTATATGCCATGTGCGTTGTTCTCCGTGTTTTTCGACCGTCCCTTCCGGAAAATCCCACTTCAATTACCATTCCACCCCCTCCTGATACTGGCCCGTTCGTCCGCCGTCATCTCTCTTTCTATCGCTTGGCTACATGACCGAATCCTTTCTATCTACATATACATTTTTAGACTCATCACGATTTGAGCTTTTTGAAAAAATTCTCCCGCCCAAAAAAACGACAAAAACAAAAACGCAAAAAATAAAACACAAAAAAAAAACAGCAAAAACGCAGAAAAAAATGTAAAAAACTTTCGCTCCTGCTTTTTTCTCGTTTTTTCCTTTTTTTTTTGTATTCTCACGCTAAATAACATCGTGTACAATACACATTGCGTGTGGATGTGGTGCTTCTGGAACTCCATGGTTATGATGACTATGCTAGCTACTAATGCAGGTAACCGCCAATTGCCGCATGTCTGTGTATGGGTGTGCGTTAAGCCGGAAGTTAAAATGCGTTACCCCCTTTCAATATTTTTATTTTTATTTCTTTCCTTGCTATCATGACCCCCCTTTAATAACAAACGTACATACGGGTGAGTGTCTGTAGTTGTGCCTCCCTACGCTTTGCATTTTAAGGCAGGTTTCCCATTTTTCGATAATGCCAGACAAATTTGGGATAGAAATCGAGCCCACAAAAAAATATATAGGATCACGTGACAGGCATCGTACCCAGACACGAGGACAGTGTCAATAACCAAGTGTTCCAAGACCGAGGCCAGCGTCTTAGAAAGTTGTCACAAAGGCAAAAGCGGCAACAGTGTGGCTACAAACACCAGTGCGAACGCGGGTATGAGCGGTAGAAGGAATATCATCTGGCGACCCACATTTTATCGCCATCGTCGTAACGTAACACATCTCTGACAGGATGTCTGTGCCGAGTATCGGATCCGAACTAGGAAAATGGGGCTGGCGCGTATCCTTTTTTTTTTTCTACTATTTTACTTTTGCATTTACGTGTACGTACGTATGCATGTTGAAGAGGAGCTGCACGAGCTCCACTTCATCTGCACACCAAGTGATGAGGTCGTTGCGGCGAGCAAAGCACCGAACAGGGATGAGTTTTGTGTGTCGGGAGTTGAGTTTTTTTTTTCAATTCTTTTCGTCCTTCTTCCATTCGTTATTCGTTTTTGGGATTTTTTCTCGTTTTTAGATTTTTTCAATTTTTCGCTACTTCGCGCCGCCAAAGCTTTGACACGACGAGATAGAGAGAGTCAGCAAAAGAGAGGATGAACAAAAAAATAAAAATAAAAAATAAAAAAAAGCGAAAAAATGTTGCGTTAAATGGACACATACATACACATAGAGAGACGGCACAGTTTGGACAGATTTTTTCTCTTCTAGCTGGGCATGAAAAAAAGCTCTCAGATCCTCATTTGCCAATAGTTAGGCGACCAGTTTTTTATTTGTTTTTTTTTATTTTTTAGTTGCTCTGCTGAGTTAAGTAGAGCGTACTTGTGTAGGTATACATCAACAAAACATCAATATGTCGTCGTGGTCCTGCTGGTAGTCTTCATCATCATCATCATCGTCGTCCTCGTCGTCGTCATCATCATCATCGTAGTCGTCCAACCCTTCTAGTTGGATGAACAAAACAAAGCCGAGAAAAAAAATGGCATTTTGTGGGCCTCAAAATTGTGGGTGGGCAGACACAAGCGATCCAGTCGGCGAGTGTATATGCACCCACAGGCTGTTTCCTAAGTATTCAGATGTTGTGCCCACTGTGATGGCGATTGAAGCAGGAATGGAATGTCGTCGTTGTGTTAGTTTTGGGCGATTTTTTCCCAGCATCAATTTTTTCCAGCTTTTTTCTGTTTTTTTAATTTTTTTGATTTTTTGTTGCCTTTTGACACTTTTGCATACGAATTTACAATGTGAAAGAGATCTGAATGTGTAAGTAAACCGAATATTTTTTTTTCGAGCACACGCCGGGATCTGAATGGAAGGTTGGGTGATATTTGCCTCTCGTTTTTGTAATTTTTATTTTGACTGTTCTATATATTCATATAGAATGCTTATAGCGGAGATATTGTATAACAGAAAAAATGTTTTAAACTTTTTTTCCCCTTGGAGTTAGACCGAAAAAAGGGTTGAGATTGTATCTAAAGTTTTTCATGCTAATTCGAGTGCTTAAAATGTGTTAAAGGGTTGAAATATGACTAACGCGGTGGCTAGGCTTGTGTTTTAGTTTTCTTTTACTTCCACATAGATCTGCCTACACACATACCTACAATATAAATATTTTTTTTTGTTTCTATCCCGCTGAAGGGGAGAGGAACAGGAATTAAAAGGTAAATGGTTTCAATTAAATATGTTGAAAGACTGTTTGATTTGGTGGGAATGAAAACGATCGATTGTGGTATTTCGCGGATAATTGAATTAGGAGGGAAATAACGTTTGAAAAGGAACAGATATTTTACGGAACCTTTAACAATCCCAAATCTATAACCAGAACTTGATCTTATATTGGTAGTTTGGCCTTTATTTTATCGAGACCCATCATTACTCATTAAATTGTGAGCCTTACAAGCAATATAAGCCGCTCAAAAGGGCGAAGAAGCAAGGTAATAAAAAGAGCAAAAAATGTTGTTAAGAGGCAACGCAGCAAACGTTACTAATAACATTGACTTCTTGATCAATGCACTGAACTGACCGTAGAGGAAAACAGCAGCGAAGTTCATAGAACTGAACCACCGACGGACTGCCTTATAATCTTCATTCAGTCCAGCTTATATACCGGATTCACAAAAAACTTGATCACTCCATCCCCATGATCTATAAGATCCATATCAATGCGATGTCTAACCCGAAAAGTCTACATAGAAATGAGCTGCATTGAGGAATGCCAGTTTTTACACATACAAAGGGCCATCCAACAAGGGATAAAATACCACGGAAACCTCTAACTGCCTTAAGTCATCATCCAACGCCTTCTCTCCTAGTTATAGTAAATTGAAGCCTCTCGAAGAGTTATGTTAGTAATGTGCAGACTCCAATTCTTGTTCATCTGACAAGGCAAGCTAGTAACATCCTTGCCGTAGCTGAGAGTGTGAATGAAAACTTAAGTATCCATTTCGAGACGACCACAAGAATCGGACTCATCCGTAACCCTTTTGCACTTATGGTTATAAGATCTAGTTGACAGAAGAATTAAAACCATCATCATGCATGTCGCCTTATATTCACGGATTGGGTACTGGCGAATGATGATGATATTTTACATAAACTTATTCTGTCTGATGAGGTTAATTTGTCTGGAAACGTCGTCAAATATATCTTTCTCTTCTAGCTGCGAAATCTACTTAGTTACTTGAATGGCGTTGTAATTCAGACTCGAAACCTGGGCCTCAACTAACAAGCGTCCCCAGCCGGCATGACCCCTATGACTTCCAGTGCCACACTGGTTGAGGTCCATTTCAACCGGTATGCGACATCTTAAATGTGGTCAACCGTCCTAGGCGTCGGTTCCGTAATCGCCTAACTGAGCTCGAAAATGATGCAAGTGATCGTTCCAGTGAATGGATGGCATTACCGAACGATGTTCACTGACTTTTCGGTATAATATTGGTGCTGTGGACGTGAACGACCTTTATTTTCAGCCAGACAAGACAACACCACAAGCAAACTTTGCAACACTAAATAACCTGCTCAGCAATATTAACCTTAATTTTCCCTTAAAATCTAAACCGCACATGTCCTTAAATGAGACTCTCTCCCTATCCTACTCCAAAGTACTAAGTGCCCCATTCCCGTCCCTTATTCACCAAAAAGTACTGCAACCCATCTCCACCATGGTATGCCAACGATTTATGCTCCTTCTGCAACAGAGTAAACAACCGTTGATAGACCTATCTGAAATCCCGCACTACTTCTGATCTTTCTATCTAGTCCTCGCACAACTATTCCACTCTTTCGATTCTCTCTAGCTCTGATGTCTGAACCGAATGCAATCCGATCCCAAGGATTTCCAACCCTTGCTGATAAGGTTTCTTCTGATTTTTTCTCAATATTTCTTCTATTGATCCAAATATAATTGTCAACTTTGTTACCCAATTCTTTATCCAGTTATTCACCGAACAGTTCCTTTAACCCGAATAGGCCTTTTAAAGGTCATGAGCCTTGTCATTATATGAACGACTGCCGTTAGATGTTATTAGAATAGTGAATACAACATAGCGAATGAGAAATACGTAACCTAAAGAATGACTGCCTTCCTGAATTATTTTGAAAAAAATAAGCAAACTTTTCCCACGGCCTTATTTCAAAGTTCCATTTCACAGAGATATTTCCTTTGCATTGGAAAAATGCTTCCATCCCGATTTACATGAAAAGGACAAAAGAATGAGGTATCTAACAATCACAATTGCTTAACTCCCTTGCATTCTTTGCATTGTCTATAATACAATATTTCATCTTCTATTCGAATCAACATGGGTTCCTAAATGGTCGATTGACAATTACTTACCAAATTGTGTGGGTCTTACAATCCTTGTATGCACTTAAGGATGGCAATGGAATAGCTGTGGTTGCCACAGACTTCAACAAGGCCATTCACAAAATCTCTTATCAAATTATACTTAGGGAGCGCCGTGGCGCAGTGGAAAGTCGGATCCCGATAACACCAACGCCATCGAATGGTTATTTCGCGGCTTCCCTCCTCGGCGGGGTACTGGCAAAACCTCCCGTTGTACACTTGCCATGAAAAAGCTTCTCGGCTCTCGCCGTTCGGAATCGGCATTAAGCTTTAGGTTCCGTTCAGTTTTGTGAAAAACAAATCGCACACAGCATAAGTGAATAAAAAAGAAACTTGGCTTTGGCTCCACATGAGCTCTAACGCCATCTAAGGTGTCTGTCTGGCAGTACAATGGACCAGTATTTGTGTCTGAGTGCTCCAACAGATAGATAAAATTATACTTATTAAATTCAATGCTATTGGTTTTGCCTCTGGGTCTTATCCAATCCAATCCCAACTCAAAGACCGTCGGTACAATGTTATTTTCAGATTTTCTCTTTCTGGTCCTCGGACCGCTGATATTTACCCTAACCGTTAATGATGTTAACTTTGTTACCAAAAACTCTCAGCTTTCATATAAGCTAATGGAAATCTCCAAACATACATATATCTTTCCCTGTTGATTCCTGCTCCAGAACGTTAGGTTATCTGGCATTAAGATATCCCCCTTAAACTTTTTGTATTATATATGACCAAGAACTTCTTCCCTGCAGGGACGGGTTAAGAATATCCCAGCAGCGATACCTCTCGCTTGTCGTAAAAGGCGACTAAAACAAAGGTAAACGAAAATCACATCTAGGCAATTTAGAAAACACCAAGGTGAGCCTAGGGACACATATACCACCATTAAACTGCCCCACAAGTGTACATGCAAATCAGTGGGTTGACACGACTGGAGATCACCGGTGTTGTCAAAGTAAGATCAAACAAAAAAATCTGGAGCATGCCCGTGTCACAAAAAAAAAAAAAAAAAAAAAAACAACAAGGCAGGCCAAAAACAATTGGTGCAAATAAATGCAAAAACACCAGCACTTGATTGGCCTCAGCGATGAAGTAAACCCAAACCGGAAAGCCTGCCGCTACTTTCTGAGGTCAAACCGGCGGACCCCGGAAGGTTATGGTCCTACACTTCTGACCATAACAACACCGGAAAAAGGAAAAGAAGAAGAAGATATGACCAAGAACTTAATCTTCGCCTTGTGAAACGTTGATAGGAAGAGTTCTCGAATCCTCATGTTATGACTCAGATACCTTTGTTAGAACCCTTCTTGAATATACTTGTCAAGCCTGGCCTCCCTTATATGGTATCCATGTCTTGAGGCATACATTGAAGCCGTTCAACATAGGCTTATTGGTTTTGCCCTTTGTAATTTCTCCTATGCTGAAACCTACAATTTACAGCATTATAAGGATCGCTTATAGGTAATCTACTTAAAATTCCTAGAAGAACGAGGCTTAAGATATACTTTCATCCTTGACCTTACGGGTAATACTAACTACTCCACATCGCTTCAAATGATTCTCCTTAACACCAATCGGCGAAACCTTGTTCCATTTCCCTCTTCCATGTCAACTCCCCCCAGAGATCGAACTACAGCTACCATGAGCCAATTTTAGAATGCTGCGTGAAGCCAACATCCACTTCTCTAGACCTTATCTTGGAAATGTGCTCTATCGACGACATTAACGCTTTCCTTAAGCTTTTTCCTCCTAATAGAAATTAATTTCGTTTTAAGATTTCGTTGCTTGTTATTTATTATTTTTATTGTTTGTTACTTCATTAAAGCATGATTGAAACCAATAGTTTGACTGTCTGAAAGCGTCAAATCGTAGCTGGTGAAATAGTGACTCAATTGCATGACAAATTTTCTGGGGATTTAGTTTTTCAAAACAAAAACTTCAGTTGGTCTAGATCGTGTTGTTTAGCACCCTTAGCTTTTTTCCTTGTGAACTGATCGTATGTTAAAGAAAAAGTCACGCCTACCCTACACAAAGGATTGATGTACTCACTAAAAAAAAGTCAGATTTGTTTTTCATAAAAGCCCCAACTAAGCTAAAATGTGATCAAAAATTAAATCAAGAAAGGACTATTTGTGTGCAAATCCAAGGCGGACATTTAACAGATATTGTATTCCATTACTAACCTTAGATTGTAATTTAGTTTATAAAATAACAGATATCTTCCATCTGGTCGACTATACAGGATCGCTTTGACATGGCTTGTCAAAATAAGCCATCAAAAACATAACTTGTAAAAAAAACCAAGTCTCGCAACTCAGTTCTTCTATCGTAAAAAGTTGTGAGATCTATGTAATACCAAGTCGGTTAATTTATTCAGCCCCTAATTAAGGGACCTTCTGTCTTAAGTTATTACGTAGTTAGCTAACCTAACAACATCTTATAGTGACCATATTAATATTAAAAATCTTTTATGTTTTAAATAAATAGATTGACTTGTCCATCGCATGCATCTCACAAGTAATACATATTATATTAAATTAGATTGTTTAGTGCGATTGCCAAGTCAATCTATTTATTTAAAACATAAAAGATTTTTAATATTAATATGGTCACTATAAGATGTTGTTAGGTTAGCTAACTACGTAATAACTTAAGACAGAAGGTCCCTTAATTAGGGGCTGAATAAATTAACCGACTTGGTATTACATAGATCTCACAACTTTTTACGATAGAAGAACTGAGTTGCGAGACTTGGTTTTTTTTACAAGTTATGTTTTTGATGGCATCTCATTTCTTTTTGTAGATAGTCCTACTTTTCTTCCTTTCCGGTACCTTCTACTTTTTGAATACCAACAACAGATTTTCTTAAAACCCACTCTGTGTCTTATGAGCTTTTCTTATTTTTGTAGTTTGTCTTCCTCTTTTTCTTTTCCGGTACTACTTCTTGAGCTTCAGCTGCAGTTTTTCTCAAAGCCCACTCCCTGTCTCTATGGGTTTTTCCCGGAGGCTTTGATGTTACAATTTTTGTCAAGTCTGGTCGGTAAATGCTTCTTAATCTATTGTATTCACAGATTGAGGATTCCTGCGCTTTAATATTTCCAAAGTCGACATTAATTAGATGTAAGCCGCCCAGACTTGTAACCCTCGAAAGTGCCACGTAAGCTTGACCGGATGTGAATACTGCAGAACCGATATCCATCAGCGCATTATTTAGACTTAGGCCCTGACTTTTGTGTATAGTTATAGCATAGGCTATACATATAGGAAACTGTTCACGATGAACATAAGCTCTATTAATAATTTCAAATTTAGTTTTGACCAGACCAAGCTCGTAAACCTGTTCTTTATCAAATGTAAAGTATATTTTCTTAATTATTTTTGTATTTTACGGATCAACCTTTACTCTTTGCACAATACCGATAGAACCATTAACTAAACCAAGACTCACGTCAATATTCCGCCTTAACATGACTCTTGCTCCTATTTTTATAATTATGTTCTCTTCTAGGCCCGCAGTCATAGAAGCATCGTCTTCATAATTTTTTATGCATTCACGAGCTCTTTTTGTTAGGTATCTGGGGCAATCTATGCTATGTACAGCTGTAAGTTTTATTTCGGGATGTGGGAGAGATCTAAGCATTGCAGTATTTAATTGTTGACACATGTTTTTTGTAGGTAATAAGCAAACGGTATCATCAGGAAGTTTCGAGAGGTGTTCAATTATTTCAATCAATCTGTTTTCATTTGAATTGGTTTTTAGAGTTATTAATCTAGTCGAGAGTAAGTCGCGGTCTTTTTGTGTAGTCACACCTAATCTTATTCTATTTAGCATTTCAACAAAGTAAGAATCATTGAGCTGTCGCATGTTAATAGTAAGTTCATCGTATGCGAACAGTTCAATCCACAGATTCGGCATACTGAGGGAGCCTAACAACTTGTTAGTTTCAGCAGTTGAGAGTTTTTCAAAAGGTGACTTTTCTCTTACCGGCGGAAGCTGTAAAAAGACCCCGAAAAGTACAAGATGTTTTTTTCCAAACCACTCATTCTGATCATCGCTTGTGTCAAATATCTCAGACAAGCGTAAATGAATATATGTTAAAGTAACATTGGATATCATCGACACTTCGTCTATGATAAACAACACTACTTCTTTCAAATCTGATCTCAGAACTTGGAGCACTTCATCGGAAAGTGGCTTGTACCTCGGTGTTTGCTTGTGTTCCACAGGCAGCTGCAATAGTCTGTGTATAGTCAATCCATTCACATTGAATGCAGCTATACCTGTTGGATCACTAACTGCCACTTTTTTGTTTAAATACATCTTAACCCAAATTTTCAGAGTTTTTATTAAAAAGCTCTTTCCAGTGCCACCAGTTCCACTCACAAAACAGCGTAAAACGTCAGCGTTATTATCAGTTGTGTCCATTTTATGTGTGATCATATCGCAGACTCTTTTTTGATCGGCATTAAGTTTTGCGATCATACTTTGAAGATCAGTCTGCTCTTCTTCTACCAGATTGATTCTGTGAAAGTCATCCATTGCGTTTGCAGCTTCAAAGTCTAAAGGGTTTTCAGGACCATCGTCATCATCAACAATTTCCCTTTCTTCGTTTATCTCAGCAACTTTAGATTCTATCATTTCACATGCTTTTTGTATCTTATATCTTGACTCTATCATTGAATTACCATAATCGACTCCTTCTTTTAAATCTTCTTTCGTCAAATTAAAGGCCTCCGTGTAAGTATCACACCCCATTTTGAGTTCATCTAAGGAACGCCATGGCTTGAATAAAAGAAGTAAAGAGAAGAAATATTTCTCTGGTACTTGTTCTCCGTCGTAGAAATAGTGATTGATCAAATATGGGTTATCTCTTCTTTTCAGGAACTTTTTACCGTCATTTATCTCGTAGCACTCGACTTTAGAGGAGACTGGGCGTGTTTTAACAATAACGTAATTTTGAGCGAAACTGTACAAGTTAGTAGTCTCCAACTCTGACACCGAACATACAATTTGTTCTAAAATTGATTTAATTATAAGTTCATCAAATGGTTATTAAATATATATACATAATAAAGATATTTATTTTATATTCCGTCAAATACATGAACCACATTGACCACTAAACCCCATTCCCCAACCGCCAATTGATTGTTGCATTGCATATTTTTAGGAGTTGATCGCCATCTAGATAAATTGAAAAAGGATACATGCAGACACTATCCTATTAGTAATAATATTTGGTGTATCTAGAAAACTGGACCAAAATTGCAAAATATTTTAGTTTTTCCTTGATTTATACACTAAACACTAATTGTATTCTAAATTTCAAGCTTCTATGTCTGCTAGAAGTGCCCTAGAGTTTTGATGATCGGTCAGTGAGTGAGTGAGTGAGTGAGTGAGTGAGTGAGTGAGTGACAGAATTAAGAAACTTTGACTAGTTATAATTCTTAAACTACTGGTTCAAATTTAATGAAATTTGAAATATACCGTGTCTATGCGATGCCTGCTTGGTTACTGAAAATTCAGGCTTCCAATTTGTATCCACAACGAAGTTATAGGGGGTCGAAAATGGCCCGAACTGCTTCGAGAAAAGGATGGTACGGCCGTGCCGCTTTTTTGCTCGACTTGGCGGGGGCACTGTCGTGCCCCCAGATGTTTTAAAGAAGGTGATGAGCTACCGTGGACAGCACGCCTGGTGGCTAACAAAAGACCGAAAAATATTTTTAAAGTTCGTTTAACTGCTTGCTTTTACAATAGACATTGACCCCAACTAGACCTTTGCTAATAAAAGTGTCTAAAAAGAATTTGGCATTCAATGAAAACAGAACCAAATAACTGCTTGTGATTTTTGATATTTACAAAAAAACAGAGCTTTATGGACTATGGATATATCGGCTTAGTAAGTCCGACGGATCCAACGTCTAGTTGACTGGGCAAATCTACATTATATCTTCTCACCCAAGAGATTCTGATTTTAATCATTACAAATAGAAACCATAATGAAACGTAATGACTGATTAAAGTCAAGGTAGCGCACGCTGGTAAACTTTAACCACTTGATTTGGGACCCTTGAAGTATCTAGCTGGAGACCCTGCAACTGCTAGGTTAACCAAGTATTAATGTATGTATTGGGTTGTATGTACGCATATTTGTAGACAAATTCCGATGCGAGCTGCCGAACGTTCCATCCATCTCAGCTGAGTGGATTTCATGTAACTTATCGTGGTGTTATGTTTATCACCAAAGTATTTTAATACCTTTATCCCATTCCTTATGATGTTAGAACAATTTCCACTGCCGACAACTAAATGAATTTTTTAATAACTCAACCTTTTTTCAATGCGGAAAACCTCTTTTTATTAGAATTTTATCTAACTTTTAGCGGATTTGAGTACCATAAAAATATAGGAGGTGCTTGGGTGCGAAAAATCCACCTCAACTATCAACTCCCAATTTGATGCCCTTGATCATTATAGCCCAGTGTACCGAGGACTGGTCGACAGATCCAGTTTGCAGTTCAATGCCATTGTATTTCAAAGAGTCCGAAGTAAATAAAAGTACAGACAGACGCTCATATCTCTAAAAACCACAGGCTTGCACTCTACTTAGCCACAGGTAGCCTCTGTGACAGCTGACGGGAGACTAAGCAGCTGGTTTGGCTAGCCATCTATAGTTAGATATATGCAAAATATGCTCAAAAAATAAGGTGACCATTGGAATTTCGGGAGCTAACTGCCTTCGCTTTTCGAGATTTTTTTTCGTTATGTATAACAAACATGTCCCCTGTGTGCTCGAACATTTTTTTCTATTGGAAAAAATATTTGTGTGAAAAATAAAAGCAAGAAAGAGAATGGTCGAATCAATATCAGAAAAGTTGCTGAGGATATTGGCATATCGGTTTACTCTTGCCATAATTTTCTTTCAGATATTTTGAGCAAGAAACAAGTAAGAGTGAAGTTTGTTCAGAAATTGCTAGGTTTTGACTAGAAAAAACTGTCGCATGGGCATCGCTCAGTGGCTGTGGAATGACGTGAATGACTATCCAGATTTGCTTAAAGGGGTGATCTCTGGTGATAATTATTGACGTCGAAACCAAAGACTGAAAAAAGCACATCAAGTTCGGTCAAATGTGAAATATTTGCTTACTGCTTTCTTCTATATTAACAGTGAGTGGTCAGTAAGGAATATTGTTTTAAAACTATGCTCGTTGGTGTAAAGCAATACGAAGAAACGTCCCAGATTTGTGGAAAACAGATTCATGGCAGTTGCGTCACTATAAGGCACCTACTTGCTCACCAAAAACAATAACGTAATCATGCCCCAGTCTCCGTATTCACCGGACCAGGCCTCACTGTTTTTTTTTTTTTTTATAATTCGTGCAGGTTACGCTCTTATGATGTTTGTCACACAACCTGGACGGGGTGCAGATGGTTTGTGTCGAAGATGTTCGTTCACTACTCTCGGGGGGGTGGTTGTCTTGGCATTCGAGAGATTCGACTGAATTTGTCGCGTTGTTTGTAGTTTTACACTAATTTTTTTATTCCATTCCACTAAGATGTTATATTGGAAATGCACACGCAGAGTATGAATTTTGAAGTGATCTTATGCTGCGAGTTTTATGCCTTCGTCAGCATTTTTTGATCATCTCTAATTCACAACTGCTGTTGTTGCACAATTTTCTTGTACCGTATAGGAATTGTTCTTGGCAATGGTCAAACTACAGATCTTCCGATCAACAGTATTCTCTTCACAAAATATAAAGGACCCATGAAAGGCCGGAGATCGAAATAAATATTTTGCGACAATAAAACGTCACCTTGCTTTCTGAACAAACCTCGTCAACCGCAAATTTTAGATATGCTTACAACTATTCAATAGTGAATGTACTGATTTTAATCTATCAACTAAAATACGCACTGTTTGTTTGCTGGGGCACTTTGATATTGACAGTTCACAAAAAAGGTTGAAGGCTTAGTTTGTAATAATCATAAAATTGTTGTGCCCTTGTAAGAACCCAACTGCCAATCAAAACTATATTAAGGTCTTCACAATATGAAATTATGGTCCGCAGTCGATATCATTTGAAAAATATTTTAAAGGTCTTGCTCTCGAGATATGCGAGTGGATATAGGCTCACGAACATACGAATCTACGCATCTCTCTAAGAACGATGATTTCGAATTCTTAGTACCTTGTTCCCAAACAGTTCGATTCGAAAAATCTTATAATAGTCAAGTTCGTTTTGGGAAAAACTTTTATTTTTCAAGAATCTCTACTTAATTGAACACCGTAGTTGTAAATTCTGACAAGAGAAGCGTTCTCTTCTTGATACTTCGAGTCATTTAAGTAAGCTTGTCCTGTGTCGAAGCATATGTAAAGAAACATATCATCTATACGTAATTAAATTGAATTACCATCGGACTCAATTTGTATAATGATTTTTGATACCAAAGAGCTTACATAGGTAGCAATTATGAATTTAATAGAAATAATTCCATTTTCGAAAATAAAAAAACCGCCAATTAGCATACCCGAATTCAACCTGAAATAAAAACCGATAACACAAAACAAAAATAAAAACCGGACCGTTTCCAAGCGATCTTATTCTCATATGTTTCGGAATCCGATAACTAAACCAACAACAACTGTACGAAGTATAAGATTCGCTTAAATCCTATCCACGGCCACCGATCCGTCTCCATTTCATAGCGTTCGAAAGCATCTGTCAATCAAAAACCCAATCGGGGTTAAATATCACACGTCGCCTGTCGTCCAACGTCCACAATCCACACAAGCTTTCCTTCCAAACAAAGACCGCATCTAACCGTATCTTTAACATGTATGTATCCCAATTAACGCCGGAGATCACATTTTAGCCGTTCACTGCACACTTGTGGGAAAACCGTTTAAGACCAGCAAGTGACATACTGATCGTTCGGTTCAGTGCGAACTCGGCGTCCCTGTATGTATGAGTGGCGGATCGGTATACTAAGACCACAATGTGTGGTCGAGTGTGTTACACTTGACAGACGATTTCCCACGCATCGAATCTGGTTGGAGCCGCATGCACGGCCAATAACAATTTAGCCGCCTTGTGCTGGTTAACGTGGAGTGAATTTTCGGTCACAGGTTGCGATCGAATTACAGACATCTCTCGGATTTTTGCAATGCAGGTGTTTTGGATACGTAAGTATCGCATTCAACACGTTGCGAGGGTGGCCTGTTTTTTATATAAGTAAATTTAAATTACCGTTGGTAATGAGAGATTAAAGGAAGCCAAATAAGATGAATTGTGATGTAAAAACACTTAGCCTGGAGTCCCTAATTACATGCGAGGGCATTCAAGAACAAAATATTTTTATAATATTCCTTAAATTCAATTAGTCGATGTAGGTGCATCAGAAACATTTTTTAGGAGGTAAATCAAATGCGTAATAGGTCCTTAGGAACGTGGTGAAAAAAACATATGCTGTGTACTGGTAACCTAAAATATCCGGTTAATTATCTGCGATGGCTCCTTGATTCTAGGCTAAGAAAAACGTCTCGGCTGCTTTGATACTCATTGACTATAAAAGTATGTACGTGATAGAGCACATGGTAGAGTCGAAGACAAATGAGCCATATTATTCTATTATTCTACATGGTCTGTTTTGATTTTTTTTTTGCAGAACATAGCGTGAACAGTCATTGAAACGCCACGCTTTTTTACCGATGGGTATCAATAAATTCGTCAAAAACTTCATCTATCGTTGCCTATTTTTACAATACTAAGCCACGACATCAGAATATAGAATCTTTTAATAGCTATTCTAGATTTAGAGCTTAATGAAAACAGGAGAAGCAGATATATGGTAAGCCAAAATGTGATTTATACTGTTTGGTTTTTTAGTATTCTTTTTTCGACAGTTCGTGCATGATTCGTGAAATTAGTTAAAGTTAAGTTAACTTAACTAGCATTGCCATTTTATTGCAAAAAAACCATCACTCAAATAACTCTTACAGATTTTTAAATTTTATTATCAAAATTCGTGAAATATGTTTTTGCCGCCCATCGACAGCCCATCATAAAGCAAGCAATTTTACGCAATTTAATATCAAACCACCTATCACAATGTAAGGGAAAATATTGCTGCTGTATCCGCTAGTGTTAATGAAGATCGCGATTTGTCGACGAATGGACAAATTCGCAGAAATTAGGATTGTATTACTCCACTGCGTAAAGATCTTGGTCTAAATTTCTCCAAATACATATAACTCGCAAAATCGGCTCGCAAGACCTGAAGTCGACTGACCAGCAACACCGTCGAATTTTCGGTGAGTGGGCCTTAGAAAAGCTGGAGGAAGATTTGCTTTTTTATCATAAAATTGTTTTCAGCGAAGATGGTAAATTCTGGTTGAATGAATATGTTAATAATCAGGTAATACAAGGGTTTCCACCCGGAAAATGCACTATTTGGTACGGTTCATGGTACGGCGGAATCATTAACCCGTATTAATTCAAAGATGACCGTAAAAGGAATGTTACAGCTAATGGAGCCTATAATCGTTCAATGACTTCGAATTTTTTTTTTAGCTCGAAATGTGCGAGCTGAACCTGGTTGTCATGTGGTTTCGACAAGATGGCACTTCATGTCACACAGCATGCATGAGTTGAGTATTTCCCGTGAATTGGCCAGCTACACCGTGCGATTTGACAACTTTCGACAAATTTTTATGAGGATATGTCAAATCATTCGTCTGTGAAGACAACATTAAATGTGTTAATATACTCGAAAAAGGGACTCAGATATAGGATCTCCGTATGAACCACTTAAAACATAGTCCTAGCACTGAGTAACTGATTCAAAAAAAAAACATTATACACTATTGCAATTTTCCTGTGCTATTTCTGGCAGTTAAAAATAAAACACTCAAAAAATAACAGATGACTTTAAAAGGCGTTGTTTTTAACTTTAAAAGTTCAAAGGCTTGTGGAAAATCCTTGGCGAAGCATTGGTGTCAGGAGTATGTTCCTTGCACGCTTCATTATTCTGTTCCATCCTAGGCCCATCCTTATATTGTTCTCCCGTCTATGGCGCGGCCTTCCTGATGACCTTTTTCCCTCTGATTTTCCGCTAATTATTCTTTTCACCATATGTACAATGTCGTTGTACGTTACCTGCTCACCTAAGTCTTCGCACCAACAATTTTATAGCACAAAAATAAAGAGAAGAAGAGAAGAGAAGAAGAAGAAGAAGCAAGGCACTGTCTATTTTAACTCGTCCTTTGTTTCTATTTAGGCATACTTGCACCCCCTTTTTGGGATTCCCTTATGACACGTTATCAAGACATGTTTATAGACTCATTAGCCTTTTTAAATTCTACCAATAGTTGGGGGACCGTTTCGTGCAACTCTCATTTCCTTTTTAACAGCTGCCCTAAGGTAGAAATCTGCTTCGAGCGGTTCCTCCCGAAACCACACTAGTAGTCTTCTCCTGCAGAAGATTACGAGTACTTCCATAGCGTATGATGTCAGTCTTTTTAAGAGAATATTTGTAAATATCTTGTAATAACTTGATAGCTTTGATATAATCGGAAATTACTGCATTGTGGTCAGTCACCCTTTTTGGAATAGGGGAGTGATATCCGAGCTTTTCCATTCCTCGAGGATACTTTCTTTGTAACTTATTTCTTAATTCATCTTCAGTATCTAACAATAGTATGAAAACCTATCGCCCGCAGTTCTGGCCAAAAAGGATTGAAAATGCGGCTAAAATAGCTCAATTGTTCATCAACAGCGGCGGCGCCTACTTGACCGACGTTGTCATTAAAAATATAGTAAAACCACACCAAATGAGTGTTTTTGGGCTACCTTGCACCTTTGAAAAAGTCCCGTTCTACGCATTTAAGTCGAAAAATAAGTCAGTCAACATCAATCAATTCATCAATCCATTCACTCAGCGTAAAAACCGAGCCAAACTGTCAATATGAATGAATGGAGAGGTTGTTCCACTATTTTTTTTTAATTTGTTATCTTCGGAGCCATGAGTCTCATTATTAAAAAAAATTATTATTTTTCAAATATTGTACCTGATTGCAAAAATATGGCGTTATGCGTGGGCGTAACTGGACCTTGTAAGCGTATAAGCCACGATCTTTACGCAAAATACAAGACAAATTAGATAAGGGTTTCCCCAAGTAACCATTTTCTCTACATTCGACCCCATTCGGTAACTCTTTCACTATAGACTCAATTCACTATTCCTTCCTCCGAAAATACAACTCTTCCCAACATAATTGCCAACTTCTTTGCTTATTTCTTCAGTCAATTATTCACTGACCAGGATGTTTCATCCTGGTCCATCCCTCAAATACTCTTTTCTCAGCTTTGGAAATTTTCTTATATCATTCCAGTCCACAAAAAAAGGACTGAAAAATAGTGTGTCCAACTATAGCTCTCATGCATATCCAAATTTTTCGAGAGCATCGTTTATGATGCACTATTCTTTCATTGCCAACCCATATTTTCTCGTAACCAACATGGGTTCCAAGATCGATCGACAACCACTAATCTAGTCGAGTTTGTTTCAAGCCTTTTATAAAATATCTCATCAAAATATACTCCCCAAGCTCACTGCCCTCGGATTTTCTTCCCGTTTTATCTCATGAAACAAATCTTATCTAGAAAATCGTCTATATAACATTATTTTCAGATCTTATATCTCCGATCCATTCAATGCTACTTCCGGTGTGCCACAAGGTACTTATCTCGGGCCAATGATATTTATTATAACCATTAATAATATTGACAGCGTTATCCTGAACCCTCAGCTCTCCATATATGCCGATGGTATGAAAATAATTAAACACATATCTACCCTTGTTGCCTCGTGGTCTCTCCAATCGGACCTTAACAAGTTCACTACTTGGTATCAAAAAAATCATCTCGAGCTCAATGTCAGTAAATTCTCCCGCAAGCGCTCTTCCTTACCTCCCAGAACTTACATTATTCGTAATGAAACCGTCCCCCCTGTCAACTTCTTGGTTGATCTAGGGATCATTTGTGACCGTGAACTTAACTTTCGCCTCCATATCGGCAACGTTATCAAATGTGCCAACTCTGCCCTCCGGTTCGTGAAACGTTGTCCAAAAAAATTCTCGAATCCTTTCGTTACGAAATCATTATACATTACTTTCGTTAGGCTCCTTCTCGAATATGCTAGTCAAGCCTGGTCCCTCTCTTACGAATCCCACACCAAGCGTATTGAGGCCATTCAACGTAGGCTTATCCGTTTTGCCGTTCATGACCTTCCCTAGATAACCTTACCACTTTATAAAGATCGCCTAAAATTAACCAACCTGTAACCCTTTAAAAACGACGCGATGTTGCAGATATTCTTTTTATTCACGACCTTCTCATCGGTAACATTGACAGCCCTCATTATTGCACATGAACCTTAACACTAACCCACGTAACTATGTCCATGCCCCTTTTCCGTATAAGCACTCATCGGACAAATTAAGGCGAACCAATATCCAGAATGCTGCACAAAGCTTACACTAATCTTTTCGACCCTTACATCAAAAAGTCCAGTCTTAAAATTGCCTTATACCACAATCCTTCACCCTCTCCTTAATCGTTTTAGCCCTGTCATCTAGTTTATAAGTTAATTCAGTTATTTTTTTTTCTTTTTTGTTAAGGCTTACAATAAGCCAATAAAGTGCCCCTGTGGGGGCGTCAAAAATCAAAATCAGATAGGCTTGATTCCTGTAAGCATCTCGAAATGAACAGCATTTTCAGATCTTGACGGACAAACACAATTAAGAATGTCTACATCATGAACCTATCCGACTCATTACGTCAACAGAAATACGAACCACGCCGTTGTCATAGTTCATTTTTAATGCAACGCTGGCGCAAAATGTCCGATGGCACCTCTTGTTGGTGTCACCAAACAAAGTAAAAATATTGTGTTTCGTATTACACTGTTACTAATGTTTCTTTAATTTCAAAGGCATTTGGCCGAATGATACAGGCATAAAGGAGGCTTTACCAGAGAGGCTTATCAAGGGAGAAGCATAATGTTCAGATAGTATTTTCTAGAGTCTATTGTATTCAATTAGTATTTTTCGACTTAAAGAATTCATTCCCTCAAATAACCTTTAAACTTTATTCAAAATCCCTTTACAGCCGTTGTTTGACTTTCTGTCAATATTCTCTTCGCCCTTCGCCTTCTCCTCTGTAGCTACCCTAAATATCTAGACCTTAAGGTCTCTAAAGGGTAGTTATAATTCCTTTTAGAACGCCTGAATTATTGATAATGCAGAATGAGATCACATTAAGAAATATTAAGATGATGATTCATATAATTATTTATAAAGCAAACTAGGGAAATTCATCTTTCGACATACACAGTCGCAACTCTCCCAGTTATTTTTAACAAGCTTATTATAATAATTTAGGTTTTTTTTTATAAGCGAGGACTGTCAGATCTTCAATTTTTCAGATTTTCAATTTTTAATTTCAACTAAATAGGAGATTTATAAATAAGAGTGTCACGGCAAAGATAAAATATCCAACGACAAAAAAAGTCGTGTTTTGGATACTTATCTACCACAGCGATTAGTGGGGCTTAAGGGGTTGGGGAAGGTGTTGAATAATAATGATTAGTGGTTAGCAGGAGGAAATAATTTATTTTACCATGGGATGACCGCAAACTCTCGCAAATATTTTGTTAATGATTGATTTATGTTCGATTTGGGCATAGAACGCCTGGTATACAAAAATACAAATTTATCTACAATATGGCATATTAGGGAGCTTCGTGTTGAAAACATTGAAATATGAGAAAAAAAAAATCAACGTAATCATTGCGTTTAGTTGATGGTTTCTAGTGAACTATACAAATAGGTTTGTATTTGAATGGAATCATGTAGATCTTATTTTGTGTGGTGTTAAAACCTTCATGTTATAGATGAAAGGACAATACAAACATGACATAGACAGAACATATGCACACTCGGTCAAAACGCTATTCTGCCCATGGACATAACAATTTTGTATTTTTATACGAATGCACCTTTAACATTTTTGTCTGATTTGCCAATACTAAAACGTCAGACAAGGTTTACGTTTTCACTACAATAAAGAACACGAACGAAAAACCTTACCACAAAATTATAAGTCGGCAGAACAAACTAACTTAAACAATCTAAACCTAAATAAGCTCAATGCCCATGACATTAGGAAGGGCATGATTAAGGAGCGGGTGATTTGCGGCGTCAGAGGATAGATTTTTAAGATAGGGTTTGGTGACATGTATGTCAAAAAGAATGTAGTTCTCTTCGCTCCAATTTCTGAACATTGGTTCATGGTAACCACCGATCGTTCGATGGGTCTTGATGTGGAACAGGGGCATGGACCGAAGCTTTCGGGGATGGGTGTTAAGGAAAATTGTTTAAAGTAGTGAGAGGCAGTCAATATTATCGGTAAATCGTCATGAATAAAAAGGATATCTGAGATCTTGCATCGTTCTTCTAGGGGTTATCGATTGATTGTGCGGGATTGGCACATCAAGAATAATTTAGTGCGACATTTTGTCAAAGGCCTTGTTGGGGTCTGCGGTTCCCATGTTGATTTGGGGAGAAGATGGGCTTGCAGACGAATGCAGAATGCAGAAGAATTTGAAAATACAGGAGAGTTTTGCAATGGCAGATAATTTTTTTTTCTTAACATGCCTCCCAGAACCGGACGAATAGTCCTCCTTTAAGTTACGTATCTTTTCCATAACTAAGGCAGGAGCTATCTTCAGTGACGTTTTTCATATAAGTAGTCACGATCTAGTTGAATCGAATCGTTGGACGAAGTATTGAGAAAATTAAAAGCAGAGGAATCAGCCTCTACTTAAGGAGGTGAAAAGGTTTGGGATCGATGGTTCAGAGTGGATTGCATTCGGTTCAGGTATCGGAGGTAGAGAAATTTTCATAGTTGGGCGAAATCCATATAAGACTGCACGTAAGTAGAATGGTCGTAAACAGAGCATGGTTTAAGGTAGGCCTGTCACCGCTTGTTTTTTATACTGCGCCGAGAGCATAGTTACTCGGTGTACTAGGATAGCGATGATAGCATTGTTATTCTGGTGAATATAGGACGTATAGAATAAAGCAACAAAGAGTTTGACTTCGGAAAACTACAATCTCAGGAAACCTCTAAGATCTTCGCCGACCGAGTTTCCCTCAACCTCTCGTTCGGTGACATCGGCACAATCCACAGAACAATAATGGAAGTATTGCCATCAGAGACGCTGCCTCTGATGTGCTGGGTTTCGAACCGTCACCAGCTAGAAAACCGTAGTTTGATGAGCAATGCAAACAAGCCAATGTAGCTTACACAGCCGTGCTACATAGATGAGCGAGAGCCGCTCAGGAGCTCTACGATCCGAAAAGGAGAGAGGAACACACATTTTTAATGAAGAAAAAAAGGGAGCACGAAAAGGGTGAAATCTAGAAGATGGAGAAATAATACCACAGGAATGACGCTCGCAAGTTTTATCAAAAAGTAAAACGAACATGCCAGGGCCATAAAGCCAGAGTCACAGTCGATGCTGAGAATATTGAAAAATTACGTCTATAGACTGTATAACGGCGATGATAGATCTGATACCGCTGTCAGACAGAATAATCCGTCCACTTGACCTAGATAAAATTAAGCTAACTAACGACGATACAGAAGAGGACGACCGAATCAAAGGTGCCGCACACCGATGGAAGGGGACCTTAGCCAACTGGGAGTGCGGCACTGGAAACAACTGGCAAAATATCGTGCTAGCTGGCGACGCTTATTGGTTGAGGCCCAGGTTCACACCGGACTGTAGCGCCATCTAAGAAGAAGAAGAGAAGAATAAGGCCAAATTGGTTGAATTCGGCTACGAACTGCTGCCCCATCCACCGTATTCTTTAGATTTGGCCCCGTGCGACTTCTTTTTGTTTCCAAACTTGAAAATTGGAATTCAAATTTCAGTTGAATGAGGAGGTCATCACCGCCAATGAGGCCTACTTTGCAGACCTCGAGAAAACGTATTTTTCAGACGGGTTAAAGAAGTTGGAGCATCGCTGGGTCAAGTGTATCGAGCTAAAAGGAGACTATCTTGAAAAATAAATCGCCATTTCTCCAAAATTTTTGTTTTTATTTTGTAGGCTAAGTACTTGTCGGACCACCCTCGTACTGATGATGTAATAATGCAATTTTCGGCATCAGATGAGAGGATCGGGTCAAGTTGTTGATTCGTGTTGTTTATTTATTTATTTTTTCATCAAACAGAGACACAACTCTTATAGACTACTTAGAATACTTGACAATAAAGAGAATAAAGAAGGGAAAGAAATAAATACTCACTAGCATGGTTCAGACTTAATAATAACATTTTTAAAACAGTCTCAACTTAAGTATGAGTTAAAATCAGTAATATTATATTAAGAACTTGCTTATCTTAAACAGAGTTAAGGATTCATTGGCTTCATAATTGACCCTATAAAGGGTACACAAAATAAACGATTACTTTGTGTAACTAACGAAAACAAATGAGGGCAATTGATTTTCTAATTAATTAAATCCCTTACATAACATCAAACTATGAAAATCGTGTTTCCAAGGATTGAATGCCTTGTTTTATATGTTGGCATAACAACATTCCATTACAATATCCGAATTGCAATTTTAGTGAAGCATTTCTGAATTCTTTCAATTCTCGCTGAATGAATTCTATACATAGGATTCCAGACGGATGAACAGTATGAAAAATAGAGTAAGAAGTCTTTCCTAGAAATGAATTCAAGTATTGATTTGGCCTTTGAAATAATGTAATCAGCGTGATTTTAAAACGTGAATTTTGTATCAAAGATCATAACCGAATACTTGTTCTGAGTGACTTTAGATAAAGAAGATCCATGTATAGTATGTATATCGTAAGAAAACTATATTGAAAGTATACCATTTAGAAACATTTAAATTCAGATCATTATTAGAACACAAAACAAATAAGTCCGAAATAAGCTTTATACGTAGGAATAATTTAAGGTCGTCAGCTCACATTAAACTAAGACAATCATTCAAAATGCTCGGAATATAGTTGGTAAATAAGATAAAGAGAAGGGGTCCCAAGTGCCTTCCTTAGAGAACCCCGCAATTTACAACAATTAGGTTCAAAATAAAGTTGTTACTGTGTTGGAGGAGGCCAGAGTCGGAGAGTCGATCTGTGAAGAGAATTTTCTTACCAGACGAAATGTAACTCGGGATAAAGTGAGTCTCGGTGTCAAATTGGGCCCATTTCAAGTATGAAAGGTTAAAATCACCACTTATTATGACAAATTCATTCACCGATATCAAACATTGAATCTATAAAGTCGATGGCAAGTTGATAACAACAAGAAGCTTCTGCTTCGGGAAAGTTATGGAGGCGCTTGTAAATTTGAAATCAACGGAGTTGATGGATTTGAAGAGTAATTTATTGTCATCATTGTCATTGCCCACAGCCATCAACACGAAACAAAGTAAAATATAATGTAAATAACTGTCTTCAGTTAGGGTAAAAATGTCGTGAGGCTGTTTGTGCGAATTGAGTAGTGCTACCGATATTTGATGCGCAATCCTTTGACGTTGTATCATATAAAAGAGAATGTGCTTGGCTGAACTATGCGACTGGTGGAGAGATGTGCCGGTGTTTAATCAAATCGGATAAAGGTTTTTTTTTTCAGTCCGCAAGGGCCAGTTGGGAAGCCTTTTTGGTGAATCAATATAATGAACTTAGCTTTTGTTTTGACGTTAATGCAGGTGAAGTTAGTTTCGTCGTAGAGGTAAACAAGACGGAGCCACACGTTTTCAAGCATGACATAACATATGCGTCTTCAGCGTTATTTTCAGCAAGGTGTTTGGTAAGCTTAACCGTGGGATGGGTCTAAGAAAGATGGGGAGGGACAGGAGTTTTAGCGAGGTCGAAGAGGTAAAAGAGGTTGGGTTGAGAATGTTTAAATTTAAAGTATAAACGTTTTCTTTGAAGATTTTGAGGATTAAGGAAGGGAGTTGTATTAGCGTGGTATGTAGGCACAATATATTCCACCACCATAAGATCGCTAACTCTAATTTATGGTTGTAATAATCGTCCCACCAGACAATTCTATAATGGATAAATTCAAGACGACGAACTCAGTGAGGCAACGGACCGTTCAAAGTACCTGTCGATTCCACGGCGTTTACAAGAACTGGGGATTGTGAAGTTCGTGTAAAAAACTTGACCTACTCGTAAACCCTTCCAGGATCAAATAAGCTCAAGATCTTAAGCCGCTTGATCATTCTAAGTGCCGAATCTTCTCCTACTGAGCTCTGTAAGGGTTTGAAGAAAAAATATGTGGAAAATACGAGTTAAAATACCACCATAAAGGCCGCGCCGTAGATGGGAAGATAATATACAAATGGAGGTGGAACAGAACAGTCACTCAACAAATGCTTGGCGTAAGGCAGTCAAGAAAGTTCTGAGCTTCCAAGTTCCAAATGGCTGGTAATACAATAATCCATCTACAACGAATGATAGTGCGATGCGTTCACTAACGATCTTCACAGGCAAAGTATATGTCATCGTTAGCTATGACGTTTTCCCCATCTTTTTTGCAATTGATTGACTGCCAATGCTCGTCATTTGAGGTCAATCATTCATCAAGTACATTTTTCACTTCTTGGCAAAAACGAAAGTGCTATTCCGAAAGTCCGTGCTGCATCGATCGAGCGAACAAAATGGGCAAAGTCTCGTGAATAAGGAGGCTTGGGTGCATCCTCGGCTGTATTTGCCAAATAGTTTTTACTTGGTTTCCAACATGTGGACAAGCATGTAAAACTTTGTTTTGCTTTAATGCACGTAACCATTTCATCACATGTTGACGTTGGCGATCTTCAGTAATCATATCACCAGGTTTTAATGGTTCATAGTACACCATTTCCTTCTGGTCCTACCAAATACGCGGCATAACCTTCAATAGATATTGCACACAGGTTGTGAGGTTGATGATAGGCCTGGATCTATTCCTAATTTCTTGCGCTTGGTATTGTCAAAATAAATCCTAACAACTCAAACAACATTTCTAAAATAATTTTACTCCTTTTGATGGTTCAACTGATTTTTTTTTTCAACTGATTGTAATATCAGTTTCTTCCTTCCTTCCTCCTTTTTAGATTTTTCCCAAGGTTTTTAAATGTTTTACTTTCCCTTCAACAAGCTGTACTTCTGTTTAGTCAAGTCTTCATCCAACAATGCTTGCAATTTTGTTCCCTCTACTTTTTTCTTTGGTTTTTTACGGCTCTTGTTGTCTATGCCAACAACTTTTGAAATGAAGTAAGCCAGCGTGTACAAGTTCCTTGAGTTGAAGCATGTTCAACACAAATTTCTTTAATCAATGACCATCAGCAGCCATTTCCTTGCAAAGAAAATAATATAAAAAACTGCCCTCAAATGGTACTCATCGGGCCCAAAATTGAACATAGTTAAGCTCGAAACCTTGCTACTTAACACCATTAAACTTTTTCTTAGGAGCTGTATTGAATGCAAAGATCACCCAACTGGTCCTCTAACAATTCATGCACTAAACAAAAATATTACCACTTTTCACAAAAGTTTCTTATACGTAGAGTTAAAATGACACCTCTTATTGGATAACAACCCTTTATTATAATATAAGACAGATAATGTAGGTAAAGCATATTAAAATACGTTACACCAAACTCTAAAAGCGACTGTTTTAAATTTAATTGAACAATTTATTTAAGAAACGTCGAAAACTGTGAAGGATTTAAGTTTAAAAAGTCGTAAAAAGCCCTAAGCCTAAATGCCCCCAACAACATCAAAAAACCAGGACTATTTTCGGAAGGGAGATAATTTAGACGTTTACCACATGTCTTCCATGAACCATTTACAAATTGCTCGATTCAGGAAGAAGCTCAATGTGGGGCTCCTCATAAACTGAGCTTTGAGAACGTGATAAGTAACACCACACAAGTCAGGTAAAAGTGTCAATGATAATAAATAAAACCTGATTTGTAAATGTGTTAGATGAACAGATGGGATGGCATTCATGAGTTCAGTGAGTAACTCCAACTCTTCTGCGAACAGTTCGAGACGAAAGAGGATAATGACAAAGCTCGACTGTACCTTTATCTAGAATTTCTAGAGTTGGTTGGTTAAAAAGGCTTGATTCATCTTCTGTACAGTTCAGAAAAACTTTATAAAAACAATTTAAAAGCAATGAAAGGTCTTACCTGTGGACACATTTTGCATTGGTACTTTCGTCCGCTAGTTCCACTGCCCGGACCCAGGCTGGCACTTATCTTTGTAGCATTTATCGGCTGCGGTACCACCAGCAATGTCGACGCAGCCGAACTATGATGTACATGATTGACAACGCCCACGCCACCGCCACCCGGTGAATTACTATTCGATGAAACCGTCCGTACAGGTCCACCAGGACCATAAATGGTCATCTGATTACTTTGCGCCACACTTGCATGATGATCCAATCGTCCATCGTCGAAAATGTGTCCTAAAAAATGACACACAAAATATCACAAACAATTCACACGCATCAAAGGTTAATGCTTAGCACTATGTCGAACACTCCTCTCGAGCACAACTCGGGCAGCCTTGACATTCTCCCTCTCTCTCTATTGAATACACAATAAACCTAGCCCCAGGGTGCGGTGATTACTAATGCCACACGCACTCGCCGATCGATAATTAAACCTAATACAGTTGCAGACAGATAATCGCGATCCAAAAAGGAGGTAAAAGCACAAAAACACTCGGCTACATCCAGCAACAGACGGATAAATCCTAATTAGAGGAGTCGAACAAGAACTGATGCAGAAAAACGAACGAAACTAAAAAAAAACTTGCTTCACCAGTGCGCGTCGGTGACGATCGCAAAGCACAGCCGAGTGATCGAGAATGCGCGCGTACATTTTGCGCCGGCGCTAAGCTGCTACGGAATCTATGGTCTCGTAGCACATATCCGTGGCCGTACCCCCGCCGTGTGACAATTTATTAAATGCCCATCCGCGGTCAATATTGATAACATTACTGATCGGTCGAGAGCTGGATCGCGCTGGATCCCTAAATGGCGATTGGGTGGCGCTTGGTGTAAATTACTGGTGATGGTGGCTCTGCGGCAAGGAATCCGTCTAACGACGATTAGAACTGAACTCTGGCAACTAATTGTTGTTGTGCGAGAGACGTTGGCTCCACATTATTCAACCACCATCGCCGCCTGCCTTAGCAGCCGCTGCTGCTGTACAGAGACTATTACCACCACGCATCACTGACATCGGGCTATTGTACGACAACGTGATTGTATACCTAGACATGCACATGTCGGTCGTCGTTGATGTATCTGCCTGGTAGCTCGGGACAAGTAGCGAATGTACTACAAGACTGTGCATGTAACTGACAACATTTTTACCATGTAAGACATCCATGTTCCGCGATCCGTTTTGGAGTCAATGGCGGATGGCAAATGCCTGTTTGCAGGTTCGCTTCGGTTTTCTGTTTTATTTTTTTGCTTTGCGTTTTTGCGGTGTCTTACTACGTCTTGTGCTTCTTTTGCTTTTGTTTAAGTTGTTAATTGTTTGCAATACCGTGCCGCCGACGCTGATACTGCTTGGGCCGCTTCCTTGCCTGCTGTACCATGATTCCGAAAATTATATTTATTCGTCTCATTTATGGAAATCTTTACGCCGAGAAAGTGGGAATGGAAAGCGAGGATAAATTACACGACGACGATCGACGGACAGCGGCATCGGTACCGGCATCAGCAATAGCACCATATTGTTTAGACGGCAACGCAGAGGGAGCGTTGCCGTATTCCAAGCACACATAACATACTACGCGGTGAATGGTAATATCGTTGTTGGGACACAATGAGCGCGCCAGAGTAGCGGGCTACCACCCCACTGGAATGTTGTCGGCTAATGTGATCGTTATCGCGTTATCGCGATGACATTATCTCTATCTGCGTCCACGGGGTCGATAGGTACGATAGCGCGCAAACCATGTAAACATGTTGCCGGAACATTGCAACATGCCATTGAGGCCGATGGAGGGCGCCCTGTACGAGTGATAGGAGACAGATACCCGATGTGTCGACCGGAGTGGAGGACATGCTCGTATCCTTTGGATGTATTTTATGCATGTTCGTATGTATATACTGAAATCAGTGCATTACCTTTCTGCAGGTTCCCATGGTGGTCGTTCATTTTTGCCTGCAACGAGAGAACAAGAAATACAATTAAACTTGGACTGAATGTGGATACCTCACATCGATTATTTTCAAAACAAATACCGCTAAGAGTGAATGAATGGATAAATGGAAATGAATGGTAAATGATGAACTAAAAACAAAAGCGAAATGAAAGGGAAAAAAATGGAAATGATGCCGTGAATAAGGACTAAGGAGACGTTTAAAATTGGAAAAATCGTGTGCAGTACCTCATATCCTTGTTTCATGGACATGTGGTTCCTTGGTGTCGGCCAACCATTGTAATCGATTTCTTTCGAATGCTGTCCGCATTGCTGCCACGGTTTATTGAAATGGAAATAAAAAAGAAAATAATATTAAAGGACGAAAGGTGCAAATCTGTGGAAGTGTAAGTATTAAGTTTACAAAGCCGATGACATGACGGCCTGTGGTAAAACTTGAATGTAAGCTTTTCGATAAAGGTAGATACGTTTACGAGGGAAAAGGTGGAAAATGAAGACGAGTGTCGACAAACGAAATTAAGAAATTTGTTTTGATTTTTAGTGCACGAATTAGCAACATTGAGTTTCTAACTATGCATTATAATGAAATCATTTTTCTTATAGTTTTGCAGCATCCGAACCTTGTTTACTGCTTAGTGGTGGCTCAGGATCATTCACTCCGTTTTCTTCATCGTCTTGTTCCACCTCACTTTTCCTCATTCAATCAAGAATTTCAGAACAGTGAGTGAAAGAGTTGGCTGGTGAAATTAATTAAGCAGGACGGTGTCGACAAGAAGCAAGGTTTTTCATCCCTTTAATGCTACATTCCATCTTCGCAGTGCTTCTTCAAAAAGTTGACATGTAATCCAGGCTAATTTGTTGGCTTTATAGGTGACTGGTAATTGTCTTATGTTTTTCGAAACACTGTGGATTTTTCGTGCCATTCATATTGGCAGCGACAAGTACTGTATATACCTACTTCTATCCCTTAACCCTTAAATGCATCTTGTATCAAAAATGATACAATACTTTTTATTAGCTCTAAAAGTGTTTTTGTTTTGATTAACAACAATCCGTATTTATTATACGATAGAACAATATTTCCTTAACCAAATCAAAGTACAAAAAAATTGATGATGGACCCGTTGTCAGTAGTTTCTTTGATTTCGTTGATCTATAGCCAACAATTGTGAAATAGAATGAAATCAAAAGTTTTCTTTTTTTGTTATAAAATACATTTTTGGGAAATTTGTGCTCAAAAAATTAAATCAACAAAGGTTAGTACTTTCTCCATCTAAATACATAGGATTTTTTTTAATTTGTGATTGCTGTCGTGAAAAATAAGTGGTTTTTTGTTTGTATCAAAAATGATACTCCATGCATTTATACTCCTTTCAAATTCTTACTACATGGACAAGACTTACATATATGCATCTATGTGTTATCAATACACATAAAAGGGAAACAGGAAACGGCAAATAAATATGCAGTTAATTAGTTAAACTTTATTTACTTCATATAATAAATATTTTGGTTTACAAAATCGTTTATGATTTGATAAATCCATCCACCAGAAATAAATATATACGCAGTCCATAAAAAAGATCATAAACACCCATATAAACAGACAAAAACAGGCAAATTGAACATTTAGGGTGTGCTGAACCCTTAGATATTCTACATATTCAGGTATAAATGTATGCAAGGGAAAGTTAGGATCTGTTTAGAAAAACTTATATAAAATGATGAGTAAAAGGTCAAAATTTATCATAATTGAAAGTAAATCTCAAGCGGGTGGGTGAGCAATTATTTTAATTTTTTTATATTTGAAAAAACATTTCCACAATTGTTTTCAACTCTATTTAGCTTGGATGCGGGTTTGAACCTTTTGCTTTTTATTGATACAGAATGGCTCGAAGACATATTTCTGACTGCCATATTGCAAGCTATCTAGAGGAGCTTGAAAATGGGTACTTATCAGAGGATGGTGACGAGATAGATGAAGACGACCTTGGAGAATCGTTGACTCGTAAGCAGCTGGAGGAACTTCTGGATGATGAACACGAAAATGAGGAGATTGGCTCTGATATCGAGAACGTAGAGTCTGCTCTGAAAAAAGATGAGGACGCTCTGCCAGAAATAAACTCATGTATTACATGGCCAAGGAAGGAATTTTGTGCTTGGGAACAGTTCAAATAAACCGTCTCGGGAAAAATTGAAAGCTCCCGACAAAACAACAGGTAATGGAAAAGTCGGTTAAAAGAGGATCGTTCGAAGAATACGTCACAAACTACGATGGTATCGAGATGTCTACCGTGAGCTGGAAGGACAATAAACAAGTTACTTTCTTGTCAACTTACGTAGGCGCAGAGCCTGTTTCAACAATTGAAAGGTACGATAAAACCGAAAAGAGGAGAAAGAGTGTAACCTGTCCAAAAGTCGTCAAGGAATACAACGCCCATATGGGTGGGGTGGATTTAATGGACTCTTATTTGGGCCGCAACAGGATCCAAATGAAAAGTAGGAAATGGTACATGAGACTCTTCCACCACCTCCTGGATTTGACGGTGATAAACTCATGGGTGTTGTATAAGCAAGTTTTGGAAAAAAGAGGGAAAAGTTCGAAAGACCTAATGAACCTGGTTGATTTTAGAAGCGAACTTGCTGACACGCTTTGTAAATATAAATCGCATAATCAACCAACAAGAGGTCGGCCCAGCAGCAGTAGTTTTTGGGAGGAACCAGTTCCAAAACGAAGAAATGCTCTACAATTTATGCCATCAAGAGATGTAATACGTGATGGTATAGATCATAAGCAAATACGGCAGAGCAACCGGAAGCGGTGTATGATGTCAGGATGCAAGCTTCTTAGTAGCGTTATGTGTGAAAAATACAAAGTTTACTTATGTTCGAAAAGAAATTCAGATTGTTTTAATAAATTCCATTCTTAAATTTTCTTAATAAATGAATAAATGATATAAATTAAATTCTTACAATATTTTTTTTATTTCATTGATTCCATTGACCGATGACTCAATGAAGCTCTAAATGCATGTTGTATCAAAAATGATACGACTAGTTTTTTTCCGCATACACCCGTTTTTTCTCACTCAAGATTTTTGAAATATTTTTTTCTGTCATTAATTTACATATTCAAACCCAAAAAAAATTTTTTTTTTAGAAAATAAAAAATCATGCATTTAAGGGTTAAATTTTGAAGTTTTATCCGCGGCGCCAACTTGTAGAAGATTCTGGCTTCATCAGCATATTATTCTGATGCTGCTTACAAAACCATGGCAACCTGTTAAAAATCTTCAAATTTAGGCTCTTTTTAAGGATGCTTTTGGAGGCTTTCCATCCATCTCTACCTGTCCGAGTAGAAATCCTTGCTCTTCTAAATCGTAGACACAGTAGATGGACTGAATCCAAAGCGACTCGATATCAAAATTGTGTAAACCCTTCATTCTATCGTATAATAATCATCCCTTCCGCATTGCTTCATATTGTTGAGTTGTACTTGTGATTCCATTCAATATTTAATATATTTGCGATAAGGTACAGAGCGTCCCGTCATGGGTCAGCTTAGGCAAGCTTGTGGTCTAAATAATAATGGCTACACTATAAAGAGTGTATTTCAATATTAGGGTAACAATATACACCAAACGAACCTAAGCAATCTCTACGTTCTAAAAAGTTTTTCGTTAAATAGAAGTTGGCTATATAGAGTTTACCCTGCACACATACCCTGACGGAAAAAAAATTGAGGTCTATCTAGAAGACTGAGTTCATTCACGTCCTCGACAACTATCAAACGACGATAAGGATATGCTGGACTAGTTGGACAGATTGTTGTTTGAGAACTCCTACTTCGATCACAAAACAGTCAGTTAAGGTTATTAAAGTCTAAAATTTGAAACGGAAATGATGAATACGAGATCGACGACCTTGTAGACCTAAAATATATCACCCAGTGGGAACATGATATAACTTTTGTAAGTGGTGGCAACTATCAATTCCGTTTTGATATTTATCAAGTAAACAGATGCAAACGGAACACATTTGTATGGAAAAAGTCGGCAGTGATTTTGGTACAATGTAAGTTTCGGTGCAGATTTACCGACCGTCGTATACCAGCTGGTCAAAAAATAAGGCGTTTAGCTACTCGCCCCTCTCGAAGACATTAAAACAACACGTGATGAAGGGGAATCCAGAAGGCCTCGGATTGTTCATTAAGATGAGAATATCGGCGCTTGGGTGCGAGATGTCGCGTAAGAGCCCTGGACGTCGGTTAAATGATGTGTCAAGCAAATTGGCCAAATGGCCTTGCGTCCTTCAACACATTGAGGAGTAAAATTTAAAGATGTTTCCTTTCAAAATGCAGGTAGCCTATCAACTAATGGCTTCAGACCGTCGATCGCGTCTAAACTGGGCTCACACTCTTCTCAACCACGAAGTGGACAATTTTACAGCTAGAGCAGACAAAAGACATTTTGAACGATTCGTTTCTGGGTGGTTTTGATGAATTGCTCTGGCCAAAAAACTCGTCCGATTTGACTTTTTCTTATGTCTATTCGAGCAAGTCACAGACTATGGAAGATCTCAAGAAGTATATCCGTTAAGAGCGGGAGAACTTATCAGTCGCCGAAATGTTTTAAAATGGTAATGGACAAAAATTTAGTTCCAAACAAAAAAATATTGTGAAAAAAACATTGTTCCATTTTAAAGATATAGCAAATCAGCATCGGATGATTGTATTTGTTCAGTCTGTTGATTTGGCACAAAACGAATTTTTGATCACCGAAGCGCTGAACAGAAGATACCATCACACTGCTTGGTTCCCACCCTTTAGCGGAAAGGTATTTTTATGGTCCCGCGATGTTTCCTCTTAAGGGGTTGGTCGTGATGCAATGGTAATTATCACCGACTGTTGAGCCGAAGGTCTGTAGTTCAAGTCCGTCCATAGTCAAGAAGAATTCCTATACGAAAAAACTGTGCAACAACATCAGTTGTGGATGAGAGATGATCGAAAAGTGCTGACGAAGGGATAACATTTGCAGAATATGATCAATTCAAAATTTATACTTTTCATTCATACTTTTGTGTGTGCTTTTCCAATATAACAAACAAAAACTACAACCAACGCGATAATTTCAGTCGAATCTCTCGAATCCTATCTAGGACAACCACCCCCGGATAGTAGTGAACGAATATCTTTGACATAAACCATCTGCACCCCGTCCAAGTTGTGTGACAAACACCATAAGAGCGTACACTCTTGAGCATGGACGAATTATAAAAATAAAAAAAACTGCCCCAACTTTCTTCTGGTCCGAATGATTGGAAAAAGAGAGGCATACCCAACAATGCCTTAGCATGGGACACGACTTACCAATGTTGTTTGATCTTCATGTACATTATGTTTTTCATCGAAATATCTCCTTCATTGGCTCGCAATTCCTTCGTTATTATCGTTGTGTATAAATCTTGATCTGGCCTGATAACCCTGCATAACTTGCTCTCGTATTTTTCGCCGTACAATCCTCGTGAACTTTAGCAAATTTTTCCTCTGCAATTGTCACTATTTTTTGCCCAAATAAGACTGTCTCCTTTCGTAGGATCCGATATCTTCTACGCATGATATCTACCGTATTTTCCAGTCTTAAAACAATATGGCCTTTTACTTTTCTTACGCATTTTTCGTCAAGCTAAGGCTTGCGTTTGGGAACTTTGTAATACTTCTACCCTAGTTTGTGTTTCGCTGCTTGCTTTACAGCCCTTTTTATTGTTGACCATACTGCTTCTACCTGTATAGATTCATCGTTAATTTCCGTACCATCTAATAGAGGAGACTGCTTATTAATTTCACCCTGTTATGGACGCTGGATGTTTCACAGCTTTTGATTTTGACAATGCCAAAGAATGTTTAGTACAAATAATTCCAGGAAAACAGAAAAACTGTTGAAAAGTATGTGGTGACCAATCGACCAAGAACACCTGTGAATATAACGTCAGGGAAATCAGGATTTGATGCTCAAAAATCGGAAATCAGTTCAAACAATTTTCAAATACCATTTGAACTTCAGATTTGTGTCATCTTATTTGGTAACAAAAACACGTAATTTTTATGGAACGTCATGAAATGTATCGTTTTCGCCTGACTTTTGGCTGTTCAATAAATTAAAAAATCACTCCGGGGACACAGTTTTGAATCTATAAAAAATCACCGTAATATATCTCGGTGGAATCACAACAAAAACGTACATAAGACTCAAGGTTTCAAATCGACACATATCATATGACAATGTACATAGAATTATTTGAAAAGCTATATCAGGTTGTAATATCTCTGCCAAACTCATCAGGTTGTGCAGGATGACGATAGAGAACTCTCTTTGTTTCATCAGCATGAGTTTTAAGTTAAACAGCTGAGGCAGAGCGATACGCAGTAATGAGATTTTGTGACAAAATTCATAGGTCAACAAGAGGGGATGATGCTTCCAGATCCCAATAAATGGAAGGACCCAGGCATGCTAACTGGATTCTTCACTAGACAGCTATTTGGAATTATTGCCATAGATTTTGATATAAATAACATAAAAGAAGAAGAAGAAGAAGAAGAAGATTTTGATATAAATAACCAAGATAGTTCTTTTAAAGAAAACTCAACAACGCCACATCTAGCAACTGATTTTTGGTTTGAATCGATTTTTTCAATGCTTCTATATTGACATTTCTTTAAACGAAAGTACGTCTAATGCTGAAATTAAATTGGTTAAATCTTCGATGCATTCCAACACGATTAACCCTTCACTTCCATCCGAATCATCGTTTTCTTCGTTTGCTTTTTATATTCTTCTTCAAATTTAACGTTTCATTCTTCTTCTCTTCTCTTATCTATTGTCACCTAATTAGCAAAACCGACATTCGACTTCCCTCGACCGTCGTAGTCTTTTTTTATTATTATAGTTTGTCATTGTACTTCCCTTGTACTTCTCCTTTAAAGCACGTTCAAGCCATGGTGTACGTGAATTGCTTAATCGTATTTCGATTACTGGAACGATGGTGTTAAAAATCCACACCCATTCCAATAAATGAACGAGTCACCGATAAGTAAATTCCCTCTACAGAATCTCCTGATAAGCTTTGGCTGCATCAGTCATTATCTAAATCTCATGACTATTGCATTCTGGAAATCTTTTCTTACAATAATTCAAATGTACGAGTAATGGACGTATGGCCTATTGCTTCCTCTTGATAAAAGTAAGATGTCGTCCGGATCCATGATTTCGTTAGTCTTTCAATCGCCGTCTGGTTATTCTCGTTTCGAAAGATAAATGGCCTACTGACGCCACATGCTCATAATCCACTCGAAAAAATAAGTTTTCCCGGAATGCAATAGAGACTGTTGATACTGTTATATCTCTGTCCCCTCTGTCCCCTAATGTAGCGGTTTTCCAAAATCTGCAAAAATCTGCTTCATCACTGTAGAAGATTTTTTCACCAAAAATTGAACCCGTGTGCGACTATTTGAAGACTATGCTTCGAGCTTAATGACCTTGGAGCTTTATGGTAGCCCTTTGTAAACTGGATATTATATAATACATTTTCAAGTCTTTTCATAAAAACCAACAAATTTTCACTAACATCATCTTCAACCTTTCGCGCCCTATCGGCGTCATACAGAGACTGCTCGACCCCAACCGAAGCGGCAACCGCGTTTCCTAAATATCTTTATAGTTTGTTAAGAAGTGCAACCGCAGAAAGTGTAAAAATTTCGACTATTGAACGAATTACCTATTGAAAAACAGTTTCAAGAGAACCAACTCGTTCTCCTAATTCTAATAATTATGTCGTTAAGATTGGGCTTTTACATTGTATAATATTACTATAAAACAACATTGATCAATACTGATAAAGACATTACTGCCCTTTGGATGCGACTGCTTTCTGCGTTGGGCCAACTACGTTGTTTAGGACCCCTTGTCCTACGGCTCTTCATTCTTTCTAAAGAGACAAAGAAATACGGTTTATTCTGCGTTTTTAGACATTTGAGTATGGTTCTATGTGAATTACGTTTACCTGGTTGTCAAAATGTATTAGTTGAGTTCCATTTGTTTGATCGACTCGACACTTAGAATGCGACCGTCAGCTAATCTACTTCCGATCGTGAGCTTGTCATCATATAGACCGTGAAAAAGATTTTTTTGTAGTCTTTGATTTCTGATCTTATCAAATTTAATTGGCGTCCATCCAACGAATGGCACTTATACTTGTTGGGACATTCGTTTTTCGAATACATTTTAAAATCAATATTCGTACAATAATTAGCTAATTACCAGGTTTGAGTCAAATGTACTGATTCAAAAGATTGGGAGGTCAGTAAATTGACTTAGGAGCCAGGTATCTTTTATTTATATTTTAAATTTAAGTGCTCTAGGTACAGTGTTAGTATCAGCCCAGATCCAGACTTATTGCATTTCAAACGTACAAAAATGTTGTCCAAAAGAGACGTAACAATCTTGGATTTTATTATAGGTGTACACTTAACCATTTTTTGTGATCTGTTTATGTCGAAAGATAGGTCAAGGCTTACATTTTTTTCACAATGAAGTTGGTGAACAAGCAATATTTAAAAAAAATATTAAAAATTACTACCAATATTCTGAGTCAGTGATCCCAAATTTCAAAGCGCTAATCCAATTTAATATAGTGAATAAGGTCCAAGATCAAATTAACTCAAGAACCGAAGCCTGACTTCTTCCATTTGTTTTCGGAACTTGAAGTTTGAAGAAAATTTCTAATTTCAGTTTTGGATTAATGGCTTTGTCAATATGAAATATGTATGCTTCATAAGCAGAAACCTCACATGTTCTTCGTAAAATTATCGCCATGTTACGATCAATGGAGTTTGCTATCGTGCCGTGTTAAAATTTTCTATCTAAATTGGGTAGACTTGACACCGATATGTGGATTCAACAATTGATCTATTGAAGGGGAAACGCGACGATCATGAAAATCCCTCATATGATTTCCCACCGTGGATTTCACCCTGCTGGTGTTTTTGCATTTGTTTGCACCAATTGTTTTTCGGCCTGCCTTTTTTTTTTTTTTGTGACACGGGCATGCTCCAGATTTTTTTGTTTGATCTTACTCTTACAACACCGGTGATCTCCAGTCGTGTCAACCCACTGATTTGCATGTACACTTGTGGGGCAGTTTAATGGTGGTATATGTGTCCCTAGGCTCACATTGGTGTTTTCTAAATTGCCTAGATGTGATTTTTGTTTACCTTTGTTTTAGTCGCCTTTTACGACAAGCGAGAGGTATCGCTGCAGGGATATTCTTAACCCGTCCCTGCACGGTCATTTTCATTTAAAGGTTATGGTATGTTAAAACGTTGAGTCAGGCCATCTCTCACGGAAAGGGTAAGGAGGTTGTTTGTTTCCTTATGCAATGTCTCAATATTGAACATTGTTAAAACAAGAGGTTGATTGATGACTATCTTTCCTAATAACTGGTATTTACACAAATCATTTGGGAGACTGAAAAATTTGATCAAGGCTTGTAACAAAAGTAACACTCGCTAACACAAAACGAACCATTTAGTTTGGACAAGTGCGAATGAGTAACTGTTAACTGTTTCCTTTTTTTGTTTTAAGACTTTGCATTCCGCTCAAGCATTAACTACTCCGCCTTCAGATGCGAGGAAAGTCATATACTCGTAAGTGCTCGGGATTCATATTGATAGCAAGCACGTTGAGATGCTTAGCATAATGGTCTGTAATGATACCTGAAAGTCTTCTGTAGTCAATGTCGGGGCATATGCCCATAAAACTCAATCATTGATGGATCAAATAACGAGAGGTGTAAGTAAATCTAATCTCCTGAAAGACAGAAGCATAATTGGCCAGTGAAAAGTGGAGTTCAATAGTGTCGTGCTCCACGAAGGCCCAAGCACCAGATCCCCGCCGGAATTTAAAGCCATCCATGAAGATTTTTTTATAGGGTTCCCACTGGTTCAAAGGTTAGGTTAAGTTAGGTTAAAGAAGGGGAGTGTGATGGTTAAGCATTACTTCCACTCGGAGGCCAAAAGGCCCATTGGGATTTCCTTCAATTGTGGGGATACACATATGATTAACCTGTCCTATCACGTGGTGGCTGAAACCACCCCGTGTTCTTTATGAATTTTAGAAGATCCGATATAACTACATATCTGCATTTGCCACGTCCGCAATTTCTGTAAAGAATCTTTGGCCCAGCGACGGTAGGTGTCGATTCTGGAAAGCTGGGCAGTGTCAAAGCAGATGTTGGAACGTCTTAGTTTCTTCCTCATCGCCGCAGCTCCGGCAGAGATCGCTGGATCCCGAGTCCCATTTCCGGAGCATTGCGGATCGAGTTACGGTCCAGCGCCAAGAGCTTCTTTGTTTTTCTGATGTTGAGCTCTGACCACGATGATCTTGTCGTTTCTTGTAAGCCAAGACGAGTTGGCTTCTTTGATGATTGTGTCATTTATGATCCGGTATAATGCGCTGATCGGTGGTTGCAATGACGTGTCCGCTTCTCTGATGTCCAATTCAGACCCTTGTCTGGTCAATTCGTCTGCTCTTTCGTTCCCTGCGATTGAGCTGTGACCCGGGACCCAGCAGAGTTTGACTTTGTGGTGTCTGATAGGCTTCAGTGAGTCGCGACATTTCATGACAGCCTTTTATCTCATTATACAGGATTTTATTGACTTCAGTCTACGAAGATAGTGATATCCGATGGTGGGATATCGGTTACCTATAGGTGTTTGGCTGCTTTCTCTATTGCAAGGATTTCTGCTTGAAAAACGCTGCACAGATCAGGGAGTCTGAATGATACCTGTTTGTGGAGGGTGTGTGTCCATTTATTGTCCATTTTCGATCCGTCGGTGAAGAGAGTGATCTCGAGGTCGTTGATTACAGCGTTTGATAGCCAGTCTTCTCTGTCGGGGAAAAGGATTGGTATTCTGAGAGAGAAGTCATTTTAGGGGGAAATATAGTCGATCGTAGCTGCGAGGCTACTAAAACCATGTTTCTTTCCCAGGTCGTCTATTATTCTAAGTATGACTGCATGTCCATAGTTGGCTTGCTTCCACAGAGAGGACTCCCTTAGACTGAGAGCACTTTTTGCAGAGCAGCCTTTTATGAATAGATCCAGGGGGAGGAGATGAAGAATCACGTCCAACCCTGCTTGCGGCGTGCTTCTCATGGCTCCCGTTGTACAAATATCGGCTGAACTTTGTACTTTGTTGAGCATGTTCATATAGCCTTTCGTGCTGCTAGGAGTCCACCAGACTAGGGCCCCATAAGTTAAAATGGGTCTGATGATTGCTGTGTACATCCAATGAATGATGTACGGCTGCAAGCCCCATCTTTTTTCGAAGGTCTTTTTGCATGCATGAAAAGCATTCAATCCTTTTTTCATCCTTTCCTCCAGATTCCCTTTCCAAGAGAGTTTGGAATCAAGAATGATGCCTAGATATTTGGCTTCCGCTTTGAGTTTGAGTGGAGTACCCTCTAACTTGGGGGAGCAAATATCGGAATTTTCCTTTTCCTGGTGAACAAGACCAGCTCGGTTTTCTAGGGGTTTATTCTCAGACCGTTCTGTCTTGCCCACGAGGAGAGTTCTCTCAACGCAGATTCCATTAGTTATTTGATAGCTGGTAGAAATTCACCTTTTATCAAGATAACCAGGTCGCATACGCACTGGTTCAAAAGTTACGCTGTTATGATGTGTGTCACACAACCTGGACTAATGCAGATGGTTTGTGTCGAAGGTATTCGTTCACTACTCTCCGGGGGTGGTTGTCCCAGATAGGATTCGAGAGATTCAACTGAATCTGTCGCGTTGGTTGTAGTTCGCAGTAACTTTTTTCTTCCACGTCCCTTAATTTATGTTGACATTTTCAAAGTAAAAAATTGGGGACAACAGCTGAAAACGTTGAAACAAGGAAGAAAATTGTTATGGAAGATGATCGAGTCGTTATCAGAGAATTTTCTGAGGATATTGACATATCGGTTGGGTCACCCCATGAACGTTTTTAAAATATTTTGGGCATGAATTCTGTGTCAACGAAGTATATTCCGAAATTGCCAAATTTTGACCAGAAGAACCGTCACATGAGCATCGCTCAGGAGGTTGACCATCCAGATTACCTTAAAAGGGTCATCACTCGTGACGAAATATGAGTACGTAATTATAAATCATTTCATTTCATTTCATTTCATTTATTATTATTAGTTATTATAAGTTTGGTCAAATGTGAACGTTTTGCACACTGTTTTCTTCTATCATAATGGCACGTCAAGTGTTCTTGCCGTGGAGTCATACAGTCAATACGGAATATTACATACTACTCATCGAACTTGGCTCCCTGCGATATTTCTTCGCAAAACTGAAAAGACTTAGATAAAAGGACGGAGATTTCTCATGATAAAGAGTGGAGATAAAGACTGCACCACTGGAAGAGTTCGAGGCTATACCAAAAAGCGCATATCAGAAGTGTTTCGAAGATTAGAAAAGCGCTGGCGTAAGTGTATTATATCTGAAGGGAATTGCTTTGAACGGGACGAAGTAGATGGATGAATAAACGTTTTTCGTGGAAAATAAAAAGTCACCTTATTTTTTGAACAAACCTCCTATGTCGATGTATGTAGGTTCATTTTAAAAATTCAGAAAAGTCTTGATTTAGTTCTTTTGGTTCTAATTGGGTCCAACAACCTCCTTATCAAGAAGTAAAATAGTTTGATTACATTGTATGTACATATGTATATTCAAGACCCACAAATTCACAACTTCTTAAAAGTTGTCTTGTACTCAATCGTTGTCCTCAAAAGATTTCTCTTTCATTTGCGCTCATATCATCTGCTCCGAATTGTCGGAATAAAAATTGAGTGTCCACAACAGAATTCAAATTAGACGAACGAACTGCATGCGAAAATTCATCAAAAGCATAGCACAGAACCAGTCATTAGTGGATTGTAACTAATAAAGGATGTAACTGCTTAGTTTTCACAACAAAAAGAAAAAGCCAAATGAAGAAAAATCTAATTAGAAACCCAGCACCGAAACACAGCCATTCCCTCATTAATCTCTTCCTCCTACAAGTCCCGTCCGACCCTCTTCATCTCGCCTAACTCGATCCTTTTATCTCTCAATCAACTTTAATCAACCCTCAAAATATTTTCTTTCGTCCCATACACCTCCAAGCAACTTAAAGACACAACCACCGAGGCTAGTTCATGACGAAACACAAAGCGGAAAAGGATTTAAAACAACAATGAAGAAAAATGAATTATACTTTTTGGCATTTAGGTGGGAGTGAAAAAAAAACAAGAAAAAACGACGAGAAAGAAAACAAAAAACGCCCCCTACGACCCAACACGAGCTGGTAACTATTCACCAGTTCACAATGTCAATAAAACGCTATTCACTTCCCACCACCCTGATCATTGTCACTCCGCTGCATTGCCCCAGCGAGTGGTGTGGCCTGCTCCATCCTGCCCAAGTGAAACTTCTCTCACTCATATATCCTAGTTCGCACACAAACACATATGCACTTGCGACGCAACGCGGGGAAAAAACTACACACAGGAAACCGAAACGAAAAAAGAATAAAACAATAAAATGAAAAATAAAAAACACCTTAACCAAAAAAAGCTTTAAATGCATAGAAATATAAAAATATAAAAAAGCAAATTTGTGTGCAGTTTTTCCTTTTTTTCGATTTTGCTTTGCTTTGTTTTGTTTGCCTCAATTTTTTTCCCTCGTCTGGTTCTATTGATTTTTCAATCAACTGACGATTTTAAGTATAACAAGGACTAAGGGTTCGAGTTGAAAACTTCCTAATAAGCGGTTTGAAGATTTGTCAAAGGATCCCTTTGGGACTACGTCATCTCGATGTATTCTTTTCAAGAGGAGAGCGAAAAAGAAAAAAAACGTGGAAGAAAAGAAATTGGTCTTTGGCGTCTTTTAACAGCGATAAACGACAAAGTGGTTTATTCAAATCAGTTTCAGTGATTTGCCTGCAACAATTAAAGCCCTCAAGCGACATAATAAGACTTACGTCAACATTCCCGTTCCACATGTAGTGCATCCCGACAGCAGCGGTCGGATCGTGATGTGTCTGCCCCGTCATATGCTCGGCCATCACCGCACTCATCCAATGCACCAGACCCTGAGTGGGATTCTGACCTTGTACTCCGCCGATAGGCATAGTATTGCTGGCTGGCGTTATTCGGTTGTTGGGCGAACTGATTCCCAATATTGAAGATGGCGGTGGTGATGACGATGATTGTGCTGTTCCTTCGCCAGTGTTAAGTTGCGAGGATTTCGACGAGAGTCCTTGGTCTTGATTGGTGTTTTCTCCTGTGCCGACACCCTGATGATGATTGTTGAGTGACTGCTGTGACACGGAGTTGATGTGATTATCAAGTGTTGTTGGTGAGGTAGCAGACGAACCGATAAGGTTGTTGTCGGTGGACCAGCCGAAGTTCGAGGGTTTCTGGAAAGTAAGTAGAACACTAGGTTAGATGATGTCATTCATGTATTAAAAAAGCAATTGTAAGTTTCAAGGTATTTTTGTTAAACCACATCTTTGGTCAAGGCTTTGGCCAGCACAGAATGATAGGAATAAATGAGGGAAGAGGTCTTAAATAAAGTATGGATCGCGTTACTGTGATATCAGCTTTGCTAGTTTAGCCCCTTATGGTTAGGGTAATCGGTCATTGATTTGAACTTTAAAGACCAACATTCCTAAGTTGTGAGAAAATGTAGAACTTTTCACTTTAGATTTTCAAGATTTCCTTAAAGCCCTACGCCTTCCCTTATTAAATACAGTCATGGCAATTATTCGTTAAATTGTGGCAAAGGATTTTTAGAACGGTAGCTGCCATTTTAAAGTCAGATTGCGGCTTTTATATGAAGCATCATTAGCCCGCGATGAATATATAAGTTTTAACCGAGCTGCTAGACTAAATGAAGGCTCGTTAAAGGATGTTTTCATGGCCAGGGTCACGTAGTACCAACCAGACCTTTGTATGTACGCTTTATAACAGCAAAACAATGCCTTCATTACCAATAGCACATAGAGGAAACCCCCTTCAGAACAGCAATCGTAGACGCAGAATAACAAAACATTCTAAACTAGATTATCATCCACAGAACAGGCAAGTCGAGTAAATTATAATTTGTTTGGAAAATTACTAAAGGACTATTCCTTGTCAACGTATGTTAGCTTGGAATGTGAAAAATACGCCAGCCTGTGCAATCCCAACGACTATCATCCACAAGTATATAAGGGGTAGGTGTCATAAGGTCATTTATCTTCAGAATTGCTGTTAAAAAAAAAACGTCTTTAAACATTTCTCAAAGCCTTAAATTTTATTGACAAGTTTGAAGCCCTAATTCATGAATAGTTCTACCATATTGTGCCTGACTCACCCTGCTATAAAAACTCCAATGGCCTCATATCGCAGCTCCTCGCAGGCCATGCAGCATCATCAATCATGCAGCATCAATTGTTACACTATTTGTGGGGCATTTAGTGCCATCTTACTAGAAATATAGTTCTTCTTAGGCCACCATTCCGAAAACCAGACCAAATAGTCACATTATGATGCGTTCACACCATGTTTCGGTTTGGCCTATTAATAAAACTGGTGAGATAAAAATCCGACCCATCTGAGAAGATGTTTTTTCCATTACAATTTATAAGAAATTTTAGCTCAGCCCAAGCACTGGATCCAGGAACAAAGGGTACCTTGAACCTTATAAACAAACAATTCGAGATCTGTATGCAAAATTCACTTCAGGTTAGAACGGCCAATGGCAAATCAGGGCCTTGAGCTTTGAGGCAGAATTTCCTAATACTCTGCGAAAACACGGGGAGTTTATACAATGTTATCGATTATTATATGTGCATATAGGATCCCGCCGTTTTTCAATATATGGCGCTAACGATACTAGATGATGAAAAAGTCAAATGGAAAATGTCCCATGGTAAGCCTGGGCCTGGAGTTTATATTTCTTTCTTACTGAAAATGTCAATTTCCGAACCAAAAAATCTGCGACTGAGGTGCATCGAATGAAACGCTACAAAAGTGGTGATTCGAGTAAAAACGTTCGACCCAAAAGTTTGAACGCTTACTGGATCAAGATCCATGTCAAACGCAACAATTCATTTCCCCTTGTTTGCAAGTATTAGAAAGCCTACGAGTCGAAACCGAGAGCCGACGGACTCCGGTTTATTTTTTTTAAGGAACAAACTGCTGCTCCGAGGCAAGAAAGATTTTTCTACAACGTATTGGGATAAGCGCATCCTCTGCGGGATAGGGGTTAAACCGCAGCTCGAAGTGCCAGACTATAGCAATAACATCACACTCAAAACCACATCAAAAATCGTTAACACACCTTGATGTTGAGTACGGCTGGTCTTTCTTGGGTGAAATATTCAGGAGGAAAACTAATTCATCGTTCAGATCTATGGATGGGGACTAAAAAATGAACAAAAATTAAAGATAGGCTCGTGGAACGTACGCAGCCTGTAATAAAAGACTAAGATGGGCAGGACACGTAGAACGAATGGACAGTGGACAAAGAGTCAAACGAAGAATGAGTGGAAAAACTGTAGACCGCCAGGAAGGCCGCGCACTAAATGCGACAATACAAGAATGAACCTAGAAGAAATGGAACATAACAGCAAAACATGGAAGGAACACACTCATAACAGGGAGGCTTGTCGAAGGGTTGTAGGCTCCCAGTTCTAAATGGCCCGTAATAAAAATAATAAGTCGGGCTGGGGATGAAAAAAATTTAGCCAATACGACAATTCATAGCGAAACCATCGTAGAAGCGCCGCGCCGTGGCCAACATCGAAGATCAATCCAAGCATCCATAGATCAAAGTTCATGCTTTCAAAAATAATCATTTTCCGGAATAAGGCTCAAGATTTTGAAAAATGCTCCTAAACTCCGTACAACAGGCGCAATTGGCGTATTATTTCGACCGACAATTGTTTTTATCGTTATTCAGGCTGTGATATTATTGGTAATTTTGGGTAAATATAGCTGCCGTAAATTTGGCTTTAACATTTTCAAGGAATCCGGAAGAATGCAAAGCGGAAAACATGAGAGCAATGTGTGCAGGAATATCCTCTGTACGAAGGGGTTACCAAGCCAGATCAGGATTTATTCGGACAACGAAGGAGTTGCAGCCCAATGGAGAATATGAACTGCTTAATGTACTATATATGGAGAGCAAACAGCATAGGAAAACGATGTTATCCACACAGCAGAAATTTAGGTAGAACTGCCATACATCGAGGAAGTAAATGTTTAAGAACAAAAACGTCGCAGTAATTTACCCAATACCTTTGGAACCAATAAAATGTGCTCGAGAGGAATTAACATTGAGATATGGGGAAACAGTCAAGAGAATCGCAGAAAGTCTAATGATGGTAGAAGAGGAAGTTCAGAAGTAAATGAAGAGAAAACCTCACACCTGACTATACTCGATATATGATACCAGAAATTGTACGGATGTCAAACTCAGTCCCTGATTAAGAAAGGAAAATATAGATTTCGGGTAACTGAAAACAATATCTTAAGAAGAACCTATGATGGAAAACAGGACAAAGAAACGGGTGAATGGAGAAAACTAACCAATTACGAACTCGAGGAATTTTATTTAGGTCCAAGTAATAAAACCACGAAGGCTAAGATGGGCAGAACAGGAATGAACAGTGAACGAACAGCCAAAAGAATAATTAGTGGAAAGCCCGGTAAGGGTATATCACAATACAAGGAAAAAAGTGAAGAAAGTAGTACGAGATCAAGCTAGGTGAGGAGTTTTCGTTTTCTCATTACATATGTTAGAAAAAAATGAATAAAGCTAGGACCTTACGATAAGGCAAAAATATCACTTACATAGAATATGGTGAGATGGAAGACAGTAGACAAGGAAAAAGGCGACACAAATTAAGTAAAAAGTAAAAATGCTTGATGAAAATTTTCATATTTGCCTTTTCGTGATTAAGATGCAAGTAAATACTCGCAATAGAACGAAATTGACATGAGGTTTAAAAAAGCCTTAATATCCTTGTTCCTAGATGGTTCAAAGCCATAATGGTTGGAGAAGTGCTTACCTACTTTGGCCAATAGAAAGTGGCTGAAGAGCTTCAAGTATGAACTGAACGAGTTTTTCAGATGACCAGCAGAATACAAAGTAGAGAAGAGAAGAAGATGACTCTTGGTCAACATGAAAAATATTCTTGTAAAATGCACATGTGAATCGAGTCAATGATTTTCTCTAAGTAATAAGGAATGGCATGAGCCATAATTTATGACAGTCAAACTGGTTAGATTGGTAAGATGGTTTAGTATCGGAATGTATTTAAAGTGTTATATGAAATGCTTAGCTTTGTAAACAATAATCACAGCTAAGGTGACTTTCCATATAGTGACGGCTGGATGGCTAATGAAACGCGCTTCCAAAAAAAAATTATTTGGGTTTGTGCGTTATTACGTATACGCGTCGTCGCACTTTTGGCGACACGCCTCCAAGCAGACGTGCTTTAATGAGAATGGGAATCTATTTTATCGAGCGTGTGACATCCTACATTTCAAACGCAGGCAACAATTTCGACTTTAGCTGCTGCTACAGGGGTCACTCCAGACGTTGCGAGATGTTATTTTACTGCTCTCATGATATCAACAAGCAATCACAGTGAAGTATGAAATCACGAAGGTATGAAGTTTATCCCTTATCCCCAAATTGCGGCAAAATATGCCTCGTTGCTGATCCGCTTGGAATTTTTTTCCCGAGGATACTTCGAATGCGGCCAAACCATGCTCAAACCCTCTTCGACCTAAATGGCAGTGTAAATGAAATGAAACGGAATTTCATTCAACTCAATCACCGCACTATGGCGGGCAGTCTTATCAAACTGCGTTGTCGGGCAGGAGATTCTCGCAATGGAGACAATTATTTATAAATATTAAAGAAAATGTTATTTTCAGAACTAGGGTGAAACTCTGGTGATTTCAACAAGATGCCATAAGTTCACATAAACAAATCTGTTATGGCAGAGTTGCAGCAAAACTCCACATTTCGGTGGCCCCGTCCGCCCTTTAGACCTGCCTGCACCTGAGTTTTTCGTGTAGGATTATTGTAAACAGGAAGTTTGGAAAACGAAACCACCAAATTTAAATAATTTAAAATAATGGATTCGATCAATAGCTGCCTTCCCACTTTAGCTCTGCAGGCGATTATGAACAATTTTGTGATAACATGCCGCATAGGCATCACTCATCGTGGAAACCATTTAAATTCTATTCTTAAAATTCATTGAAAAAACTAAATAAAATTAAATTACCTATTAAATTAAATAAAAATAAAATAAATTATATCAATTAAAAAGAAAATTAATTTAAGTAAAATTCGTCCACCTATATTTTTTAACCAAACTAGGTAAAGGTATTATTGCTACGACCGGTATTATTTATTTGTTTTTAAAGAGGATCAGCAAATTAACATTATATTTTCCTAAAAAAAAGGGGGCCAAGTGCAAACAATTTAAGAAATATTAAATATTGCTTTTTATGAGCCAGGTATAAATAAAAATAAATTTGAATAGTTGTAAGTTAGAATGATCTCCGAGAAGGCTGTGATGATGTTGAAAATCATTAGGACACTGATGAAGTTTTACTTAAATTTAATCAGTCTAGTTAGGATTTGAATTGCGCGGTAGCAAAATTGATTCCAGAACTATTATATTAACTTTGAACCTTAAAGCTTAATTTAAACTGTCATAGTGGAAATGACTGTATTTTCTGTTATCTGTGCTTTTTTCATTATTTAAACGGCAGATCGCAATATACTTTCTTACCACAAGGTCGAAAGATTAATAGAGAGTACTACCTACAATGCAATTCGACAATAGAGATTTGTGGCGAAACAATGATCAATTACACTTCGATGCGCCTTCATTGCAAGAAATAAAAATCACATTGCAGCGAGAATCCTACGTCTATCCTAAGTCTAAAGAGTGGGCCAAGAGATGTTTTTTTTTTAATGATTTTCTTTATTCTCCCTTTTTACAAATATTTCGAGCTAACTATGATATTACAGAATTGCTTTACACAAGAGAATAGTTAGTGACATCGAATATTAAGTAATATAAATAGATACAGATGCCACTTCAAAAATCAATTATTTATAGTAATATAAATTATAATTCAATTAAATAAATAAATAAATAAACGAAACAGGTAGCTTTGGAGCTTGTACCACAGATTGAAAATCAAACAATGTAGGACAGCAAAACTTCAATATCATTATGATTAATATCAAGCAGCCATTTTTTCAAATTTTTTTAAGAACGCGTTTAATGTTCTAATGCGTCGTATGTCTACAGGAAAATTTTGAAAAATTTGCAAGATACAACAAAAAAAAAAAGTTTCTATAATGGGTGGTACGAAAAGGAGGTATTTCGACAACAGAACGGGAAATACTTCTTAAATTGTAAGTGTCAGAGATTGGGCTTTGCATATATCCACCCCTTATAAAAAAAAATCTTTGAAGCTTTAAAATAGTAAAATGCCTAACAGGCAGGATTTTTAAGGATCTAAAGAGCACCATCGATTTTTCGGACGGCACACTTTTGCAACACATTAAGTGGCTGGAGATTTGTGATGTATGTACCCCCCAACAGCTTATACCATATTGTAACTTCGAATGAAAAATTGCGTAGTAAACTGTTTTTAAAGTATGATTTGTACAATACTTTCTGAGTCGATAGAGACTACGGATAGCCGAACGTAGACAGTTTTTTAAGACCGCGATGTGTTCACTCCAACTTAGACTTTCATCTATAACAACACCTAAGTACCTGAACTTTTTTACAACTTCAATTTTAAAACAGTTTACATTGCAAGTTGGGCTGTCATAATACTTTCTTTTACAAGCTTCTGCAGTACAAGTACAATTTATCATACTTTGCCGACAGCAATCGAGTGCATGGAAATATATTTCGAAGTCAGGAGACTCTTGCATGCTTAGGCTGAAATACATAATTTTGGTTTTGTTTTGTTTTGTTACTGACAATTAATGTGTGCTTCGCAAACCAGATTCGTAGCAAATCTATATCATGGTTTAAGTCAGGAGCCAGATCCAAAGGGTTATTACTTCCATATCTATAGGCAATGCCAAGATCATCTGCAAAAGCGGTTACTTTTCCCACAAATGGTTGATCAAACAAGGAGTTAATGTAAATCAAAAACAAGATGGGGCCAAGGACAGACCCTTGCGGTACACCTAATGAAATTACTTTGGGGTCGCTAAGACAGTCATCCACTCTTACTTTTTGTGTCCTGTCTTTGAGATAAGAAACAAACCAATTATACATAAAGCCTCGAAAGCCAGCGACATAAAAGGGTCCGCCATCCGCCATTTTTTTTTCAAGTTGTGCTTATTTCGTGAATGGTAACACTTAGCACATGTCTGATTTGACAGATAATTAATTTTATCCTTCCGCTGAACGAATATGGTTGTGTATACGCTTGAACAATGCTTCGCTAAGTGGGCCTGCGATCGACTTACAGAAGATGCCGATTTTGCCAACAAAATCATCTTTTCAGATGAAGCTCATTTTGATCTTGGCGGGTATGTAAACAAGCAAAATTGTCGCATTTGGGGCACAGCAAACCCGCACGCATACATTGGAAAGCCGGTGCACTCAAAACGAGCCACTGTTTGGTGCGTATTTTGGTCCAGAGGCATAATTGGGCCATTTTTCTTCGAAAGTGAGCAAGGAGTGGCCGTTACAGTCAATGGCGATCGTTATCGGGCCATGTTGAACGAATTTTTGTTCACAAATATTGAAGAGGAGGATATTGGCAACATTTGGTTTCAACAGGATGGCGCTACGTGCCACCCAGCCGAAGCTACACTCGATGTTTTGCGCCCTGTTTTTGAAGATCGCATTATCAGCCGCAGAGCTGATGTCGTTTGGCCACCTCGGAGCTGCGATTTGACACCGTTGGACTATTATTTGTGGGATGCCGTCAAAGATAAGTGTTACGCCGACAAGCCAGAGACAATTGACGCTTTAAAGGACAATATTCGTGAAGCCATTGGTGAAATACAGCTGCACACAATCGATAATGTGCTTAAAAATTGGACCGATCGTGTAGGCTACTGCATGGCCAGCCGAGGCAGCCATTTGAATGAAATTATTTTCCATTATTAACCGAAGGATTGTACTTTCAAATAAAAAAAAAAAATTGAGAAAATATTCAGTAGTTTTATTTATAGCATTTTCAAAAAAAAAAAAAGTTATTTGGCGGACCCTATAGCTTGTCTAATAGAATGCTGTGATGGACCATGCCGAATGCCTTTGTAATATCCACGAAAAGACCGGCGCAATATTTTTTATCATCAAGACCTTTGTTTATAAGGGAGCAAAAAGTCAGAAGAGCATCTTCAGTGGAAAGGCCCTCTCTAAAGCCAAATTGTGCGGGACAAAAAAAGTTGGTACTATTTAAATATCCGCATATTCTCTTTTTAACGGCCTTTTCAAATATTTTGGAAATAGAAGGTAACAAGGAAATCGGTCTATAATTATTTTTATCCATTTTGTCACCTTTTTTGAAAAGTGGTACCACGTAAGCACATTTTAATTTATCGGGAAAGTTTTCAGTATAAAAGCTTAAATTAAAAAGATGAGCTAAAATGTCAACAACATTATAGGCGATATTCTTAAGAGTTATGTTAGAAATGCCATCATTACCACACGATTTCGTGCTATTGAGAGGCTTCATCGTACTTAATAATTCGAACCCAGTAATTTGTTCAAAAAAGAAACTATTTCTGCAGGACGCTCTTTCCACTGTTCCAACACAATGTTGGCAACATGAACGACAATCACTATCAAAAGACTTATGCCCAATTGTTGAAAAAAGTCATTGAATGTATTAGCTATTATAGGTGGATCAGTAATTTCAACACCTTCATTTCTCAAAGCGATTGGGCTAAGCCGATTTGTAAAGCTGCCACTAATAAAGTTATTTATCAATTTCCACTCTTTTCTAGGATTACCTTGTGAACTAATCATTTTAGAGTGAAAATAACCATTGCGGCACATTCGAATTTCCCTGTTGACTTTCTTGAGTGGATGTTTGTAACACTTTCTACGAAGTTTGTTTTTAAGTTTTATTTTTTTAAGGATTCTACTGTTTATCCAAGGCTTAAGTCTTATATTAGTTTGCCTTTGAACCACTGTAATGCTAGAAGTTTCGACATGATCATTTAAAGTTTTTATAAATAATTCATAGGCGCTAGACGCATTTGTGTTCGAATAGACTTCATCCCAATTCTCAAAACGCAGTAGATCATTCAATAGATCGTACCAAATCTTCGTCACTTCCTAACGCACTTCAATTTTCTTAAACCACCAAGCACAATACCCGTCATGCAGTGATCAGTGATTCGGAGATCAAAGTTAACCCCTGAGCATTGATTTAATGAAATTTTCATAAAACGACCAAAAACATGGTCGAGGCATGTATTAGATATTGGCCTAGTAGGTTCATTGATGAAAGATGTTAACCCGTGTTCTGCTGTAACAGATAGGTACGAATCTGTAGGAGCACTAGACGTTAACAAATCTAAATTGAAGTCGCCTAAAATGACGCTGTTTTCTCCTTATTAAGAAAAATATAAAATTCGTCCAAAAATTATTGAGGAGGTAGGGAGTGAAACCTATAGGCACAAACAAGGCTAATACTCGTGTTATTAATGCTAAAGGAGACCTTTAATATATCCGCACTTGTCACCTATAAGATATCGCTTCACACTCATACGAATTTCTTGTGACAGTCGGTGTTATTGTTGTACTTTGTAAGTGGAGAGATTTCCGACGAAGAATGCTGCACTTGTCGCATCGATAATTCACTTCGTGTGTGTGCATGTACTCAAGGTCGGCTGGATTAATATTAACGCACGAACAATGAAAATACATGCTACAGTCCGCACAATTGATTTTGGAATCGCAGCTGCGCTCTATTTTTTTTATTACAGAACGAACAATGCATTTTAAGAAATTGAGTTTAAATAAATTAAGGGGGGTAGCCACTGTGACGGGTCAAATTATTTTTTTTTTTTTTCTTTTATCTTAAATGAAAGTTTATATTTTAGAAAAATGTGTGTACAAAATTGCAAGTCAAAATTTCAAAAATTGACTAAGTTACAGCAATTTTAGTGAGAGCATGTAGGCCGACTGTTTGTCGCTTGATTTTCGGATCAGAATGTTACGCCTTTCAGTCCCTAGCTCTAATGTATTTAACATTGTGTAACGTAGTGGACTCTTTTCTTCGAATTTCTATTTATAATATAAATCTCTGTTATGCAAGCTTTAAAATACAATAGTCCCTTTCACCAATTTAAGTACCTAGAAGTTCGGCAGATGCTCAGTTACTCTATGATTTCATTGCGAGAGAAATGGACTAAAATCTTTAAATGCGTTTTTCTCGAAACGACTTTTTTCAAACTGGTCGCATCGATAACTTGGTCAATTCTTAACCGATGTTTAAATTTTTTTTTGTTTTGTTCATCTTAGTAGTGGCTAAGGTTAAGCGTAGCCGATTTGGAAAAAATTGTTTTTTACTTTTTTTTAAACTGTTTGAAAAAAAAAAAAGAAAAACGGTCGAAAAAATGCAAATATTTTCAATCGGCCGCCATTTTGTTAAAAATTTAAAAAAAAAAACGGCTACGTACAACGATAACAACGTTCATACAAATTATAATAAAATTTTTGTTTGATTTTTAAGATTACTGGCTTTTGAATAATCGATGCGACCATGGAGGGGGAATTTTTTTTCAGGCTCTACGGCATCGTTTGTATTGTTGAAATTATTCAATATTTTTCAATAAAAAATTGTTGGATGTGATCTTAATTAAATAAAAAAAAACCCGATCCAAAAATTCCTTCATTTACTCGGTCAAATCAATTATTGAAAATCACTCATTTTTGGGGCCGTCACAGTGGCTATTCCCCTTAAGACTTTTTAAGACAATAAGTCTGCACCCCATAGCACTCAAAGTTAACACATCCGTTCACGTTCACTTTCGCAGTTCACGATTGTGTAGATGTCATAATTAATGTTATTAAATGAATTCAATATGGTTGATCTGATTGGCAGATCATGTCAAGTACAGTCTTTGGCGATTGTAATCCTAGAGCCTTTAACATTTCGTAATAGAATCCAATGAGTCTGAATTCGTGCAATGGGTAAAATAATGACAGACAAAGTAGAAAGAAGCATTTTGGTTGTAACAAAAAAGTTTACTTTTTAAACGACACGAGAACTAACCATTTGCTTAGAAAAGAATACTGGGAACGATGTGTGCTTGAAAACCATTCGAAACACGTTACATGGGAATAATTCCTACGGTAGAATTGCACGAAA